>JAEIGD010000024.1:1200000-1800000 GCA_018903425.1 Zaprionus nigranus
AGACAAAACGCTGCCCTGTGCCAGTCCAACTGTGACCCGTTCCTGGGGGCAGTTCTCCAAAAAAAAAAAAAAAACAAGGAACAAGAACAGGGCAGCATTTCTTCTAATAACTGCGCAAAAAAAAAAAAAAGCAACGAGCAAATGAAAAACACCAAACACAAAAAACGATAACGAGTGCGAGACAGCGTCAATTTCGCCTACAAAATTGCCAAACCAAAAAGGACTTTGAATTCCAATTGCAAAGAGAAAGAGAGAGAGAGGTAGAGAGAGAGGAAGAGAGGAGAGCAGCGCTCTCGTTGTTCGTCATTTCGGTTCAGTTATGTTCGGTTTGGTTTGATTTCTCCCTCCTCGGAGCTCATCCCTCAGCGCGTCACTCGCTGCTCAGCCTGCGCTTTTAGAGTTACAAACGCAACCGCAAAACATGCACAGACGTGCACGGACGCGTCGTCGCCTGGCCACGCCCACACAACGGACCACCATAAATCATAGACAAAGAAGAAAACGACCAACAACAAAAAAAAAAGAATATACAAAGTGTGCGCACAACAACAAAAAATCTTCCAATATCAGCAATGCAAATTTTCAGCGGGCTGTCTCTCTATGGTGTGTGTGTGTGTGTGTGCGTGGTGCTGCTGCGAGTCAAGTAACATAATGTAGAAAGGGGCGTCCCCAATGTCCTGATGACGCAACGCCCCTCAAGGCAGGACACCAAACGCGGGGTATTGAAATCTATGCAGCAGCCTCTGCTTCTGCCGCAGCCACCGCAGCAGCAGCAGCGGCAGCAGCAGCAACAGCTGCTGCGGCCAAGCCATCAACGATGAGTCAATAGAGTCGGCCTTCTGCTTCAGGTCCGACTAACAGTGGACACAAAAGCCATAACCAGCTGCATGGAAATTCAATTCTAGATACCACGTTGAATAAATGCCAAAAAACGAAGCATAAATAAGTCACGAGAATGCCAGGAATTCTTTGCAACAAATCAAGCGAAAATATTCCCCTGACTTCACTGGGGTGTCCTCTTCCTATATACATATGTATGTGTGTGTGTGTCATATGTCATGTATTGTTACCAAATTGAAAGGAAACGCAACAGTGTTTTTACTTTATATTGAAAACATTTAACAAAGTTAAGGCTTGCATAAACAAACCTCTTTGATTTAGTTTTAAGGATGAAACCTATTTATACGTTTAGGCCTTGATTTATCATGCTTAAGTTTTAAGTTTATTTTCAATATATTTTACTATGTTATAGAGCATTGTTTTATTCAAAAATTTTAGTTGCATTGAAGTTTCAACTAGTGATCATGAGCAAGAATATGTGTACCTTATAAGGGACTCTCACGCCCTCTCTTTTTTTTGACCATTGTCAGTGGTCAAAGGGAGTAAAAGTATCGTCTTTTATTCAGTTAGAAAGTTAAAACTCTTTTTGTTAACTTTCATTAATCTTGCTTGAGTTTTCAGTTTATTTTCAGTATAATGAGCAAGGAATTGCATAATGAATATCCTAGAATATTGTTTTAATTAGTAATTTGATTCCATAAAGAAATATTTCAGATCGCGTGACTTTACTCTCGCTCTACAAACGGTCTTGGAACAGTAACAAATCTAATAGCGTGTATCTGTGCACTCCTAGAGAATAACTTTACAAGAACTTTGAATTGTTAAAGGTGTGATAAGTAGTGCAGTAAGTTTGGAAACTGATGATTTTAAAGACCGGCTTAAATATAACATAGGAAACCGACCCATAAGCCTTTTAACTGCCCTGCATCTACATGTTTGTTTTCAAAAACTACAAATTAAATATTTATTAAAACTATATAATACCATAAACAACTATACTATAACTACAGTAAATATTTTTATATTTTATAATAGACCTCTGGCTGTGCTTTCTCCTCCTTCCAAATTTTCTATTAATTAATAATTCATAAAAGAACAAAAGTCCTTTGAAAGCCCTTCAACATTTTTCACACGCAACTTGCACGCCTTGGCTCGACAGTATTTTGGGGGTTTTGGGGCTAGAGAAAGAGGGTGGCAAGAGTGCAATGGAGATCGCGCTGGGGCGCAGCCCATTTGAAGAGCTTTATGCAAACGTCTTTTGCATTGATGAAAATGCAAAAGGGCTTTTGTCGAAAGTAATTAAAAAATACTGCAGTTGATGCTTAACTAGTTTTTAATAAGTTTTTAATTAAAAGTAAATATGCATTTTGTGTGTGTGTGTAAAAATGATGAGCAGCGCCCCAGCGAGCAAACGCACGTGACGTGGGCAAGGCACGTGGCAGGGCTGGTGGTGGCAGCACTTTCACTGACTCCCCCTCTCTTCCTTCTACACCCCTAACAAACCTGAATCGAGACTCAAACATTGCCATCGTCATGCTCATCGTTCACAGCGTTGTCCTCGCCTCGTCATCATCTTTGTGTTGCTTTGTTGTTGTTTGTGCTACTCATTACATGGCGTGTAGACAAGGCAAACACAATTGAATTAGCATGGCGAGCGTTAAAAATCACGCATACGCCACGCCTGCCGCGGCAACCAACGCCGTTCCCCATGGATGATAGCGCTCCTTCGGGCTACTGGCTGTGCCTCCAAGCGCCGTTTGTTGTCCTACAATTGCCCTCAATGCGATGAAGCGAGGGAGCAGCTGAGTTGAAATGTACAGACCGAAGATACTTCATACTCTCTAGCCAGAAGAATTCAGGATATTTGTAGAATATTCTTAATTCTCTTTAATGATAATTGAGGAATCTTTTAGTTGTTAAGGTTTATAGTATTATTATAGAATTATTACATTATATATTAAAGTTATTGTGGCATATAAGATTATTATATTAATGATTCTACAATGTAGACCTAGCAATAAGTGTAGCATACCCGCCGGCAGTCTTTGGTATCTTGAATATAGGCACCTAGGCAAGATTTCTGTGCCTGGGCCCCGACCTGAATATCTGTGTATTTGCCTTCACTAACGAATGCAGGCAGGCAGGCAGGTCTTTGGGGGGGCTCTTCTGGGGTCCTTTGGGCCTCGGGAACTCGGGGTCTCTAAACGTCGCACGGCTCACAGCTGAATTCAAGCGCAAAATTATGTAGCCGCAGTTACGAACACACACACACCCAGACAAATACACACACACAGCCACACACATGCTTATGTTTCTCTGTGTTTGTGGGACAATCAAGCAATGAAATTTCATACGTTTGCACATGCGTTTGCCTCTTCCTCCCAGTCCCCCAGCCAGCCGGGGGCGTCTGTTGTCCGCTTTCTAAACAAGTAACACATTTTCACTTCCTTTGAACTTGTTAGGAATTTTAAAATTTTCGTAGATTATCCGCTTTTAGCCGACGCCCGCCGGTCACGCGCCCCCAGCCCCTAGCCAAGCACACACACACACACTCGCAGAGCAAAATACACACACATACACGCGTCAATGCCGCACAATGCACAAAAGGCACGTACAAAAACGGTGCAGAGGTATGAGTTCTGTACAGATCTACTCGTCCCACTGCTTCGTGTCCATATCCAGTATCCCAGTCCTGGCCAACCCTCCCACCTACCTAGCCACCCACCTCCCCACCTTCTCCCTCCCCCCCATGCGTGCAGGCTGCGTGCGTCCGTTGTGTGCAAAAATATTACTTGACTGACATTTAAATTAACACAATCACAGTTATTGGAGCATTGGAAGCCAGCCAGAGCACACATACAATACACACATTCACAACTGAATAAACACACACACATGTATAGCATTTGTGTGAGTGTGTGAAGAACTCGTGCCAGACTCAAAAGCCACTGCACAAATAAGCAATGAAAATGTTTTTTAGTGGCATAAAAATGGAGCCGGAATAATACGAAGAAGAAAATGATGAAAAAATTATTCTGAAAAGCTTGACGCATCTTTGTTGTACATGTAATTCTAGGTGAGAGTGTTTACATTGGGGTAAAAAGCTTGGCAAAGGATCTTCGTATTATTAAATACAAAACTAAAAGCTTTAAAATATTAGAAAAACAAAAAATCAGAAAACTTATTTAGAGTTAATTTATCATGTCGAATAAGCTAAATAAAATATATATTTGTTTTTTAAATACAAAAATACTTAAAATACAGTACAAAATGCTTATAAAATACTGTCAAAAACTTAATACTTTTTTTATTTATTTAATGTCCACAAAAGTCAGTCGACTTAAAGTTGAAAATATAAGATAAAAATTTTAATGGAAACTATATTTAAATAATATTAATGTTACAAATTAATTTAAACATTTAAGGAATTAAAAAATAATTACAAAAGTTTCTTTAAATTTATATTTATATTTTATAAATTAATTTATATAAATAAATTGAGATGCAAATGACGTTACAAAAACTTTAATAGTGTCATATAAAATACTAATAATAAAAAATAATAAATATACAGATTATAGGCAATAATACTGAAAACATTATTGAGAAAATAGACTTAAAAATATCTGAACAAGATAGATAAATTCTTATATATACAATATATATTTTTATTTATATGGAATTTAATTTTATATTATGATGGAAAGTGACAAATAAAATTAAACTACTTCCGAAATATTTCCTTATATAATTCACAATACTCCACTAACTATAAATATGAGGCAATTCTCTGAATAATCTAACTCTGTTAGCTATAACTGTCTGTAAAACGTAATCATTTTTAATTGATATTTCAGCACGAAGCGCCGGCGTGACTGTGCAACGCCCAGTTGCACGTTTGCTTTCGATTTTGGCCCACACACACAACAAACACACACACACATGCGGCGAATGCACTTTTTGCCTATGACTTTTTGTGCGACATTTTTGGCCCATACATTTGACACTGGGCTGGGCCAAGCCACTGTGTGTGTTTGCACTATATACCAGCGTGTGTGTGTGTGTGTCTGTATGTGGGTGTATTTGTGGGTTAGTCGTGTATCTGTGCGACTTACGCGCGGGGGGCGTTTTTTAATCAAAATGTAACAAGCCAAAAGCAAACAAGCGCCGCCTCTGCCTCTGCTCCTTCCTTCTCAGTCTCTGGCTTCGTCTCTGGCCACGACCCAGCTGCATGACTAGAATGTGGAGCCGTAGCCCGGATTAGTAGAGCAAAAGAAAGCCGACACTACAACAACAACAACAGCAGCAAGAGCAGCAGCAACTACATAAAGGGCCCACAGATAGCCCGGCAAAAGCTATAGAAAGATAGTTGCTGCCTTCGCTCTTTTTATTGGACTTTATGCGCTTTTGTAGTGCCCCAGCCCAGCCGACTCCAGTCAGCTTTGTTCAGCAGCTGCACAAAAAGTTAGCTGAATCATATAAAAAGAAAAAAAAAACCTAAACGCCATGGCCGACGGCCAAAGCAACTCAATAATCGTAGCATCAACCCGTCCAAACTCCTCAGCAGACCCAACCGAATCCTGCATGAAAAGGAAGTCTTACTAATTTGTAGGGCAGTGCTGTGAAGTTGATTAAATATGAAGCTATCGATTGCATATTTCAGTATACTCTGCAAGGGAATAGACGAATTTTCGATTTGCTTTAAATTGTCAACTAACATGGTAAACTATATAGATGATAGTTTATAGTTAGCCTTATATAACTAATTTGCTTATTAATTATATTCACATCATTCAAGATTGTCAACATGATTTCTTGGGATTTTTATTTCGAAGTGATATCTGAAATCTTTTATGGTTTAAGAATATAAATACTTGGAACTGATTCATTTTATTTCAATATTTCCACTAGATTCTTTTCTTGGCAAACTGATTCAATTCATTTCATTATTTCTTATAGATTGTATTCTAAATTTTAGTTCTTCTTTTGGCAACTCTTACAATATTTCTTATACTCTTAGTTTCTGCTTTTTATATCTTCGCTTTATCAACAACCAGTTTTGTTAGAGCATTTAGACTTCCAACTGTTGTTAACCCATTCTAATGGTCAATGGTCTATGGCCTGGTCTGGCTGACAAGCATATCAATGTGGGGATTGATGCGGTTTCGAATACGTTTCGAATACGAAGTTTGTTTTAAGCGTTCGAGCGTGAAATTGCACGAACGTTACCAAGCAGGAAAGAGAGCGAGAGAGAGGGAGAGAGAGAGAGGCTTTGACCATGGCTAATTTGTAACTAAATTTACGAAACAAAAGGGCCCAAGGATCTCAAGGATGGTCAAGGTGCTTTGTATTGTGGGTCGTTGTGGGTTGAACTGTTTGAGCTGAGCCGAGAATGCCGAGGCTAAGCACATGTAAGCACTTGAATGCGCCACTTGACGCTGGCCAGTTGTCCTTTGTGGCATTGGCCAGAAATTAATTAACCAGCAGCAGCAGAGGCAGCAGTGGCAGCAGTGGCAGCAGCAGCAGCTGAGGCAGTTTCTATAGAGCGATTCCTGTGCTGCAGCTATACAATAAAACAATAACAGAACTTGGCCAGCGTTAACGCATTACAAGCCACTCAATGAGCTGCCACCGACGGCGCCTAAAGTGCCAAGTACACACACACACACTCGCACACACACACACGCACAACTGGCCAACAGATGATGACCACAAGAACATGAGGAGCAGTAGTAGGAAGATGATGATGATGATGAAGCTCGATTTGAAGCTGTAATTTGCTGCGTACAATGAGCAGTACTCATACCCAGAGCTAACACTCATACACACACTCACACACACATTCAAACACTCAGTCTCAGTAGCCGCTCTGTTAAGGCGTTCCTCGATTGGGTCTTTTGTTCTCTGGCACTGCCCCCCCCGTTTGGCTAACAGGCGTCCCAAGCGTCTCCTAACAATGGCGACTTCTCTGGCTGTCCCAAAATGCCTTTCTATGGACGCATTCGGCCGTGTGGCTAAGATTTTTGTGCTGGTCATGATGATGCCTGGACAGCACTCAGGCAGGTTACACTCACACACACACACTCACACACACAGGCAATCGCTTAGCCATAGGTAAGAGCGGGTTGCTCGAACAGTTCTCGTTTTGTTGAATGGACATAAGTGGCCTATTATGATATTATCGCATGGGATTAGCAGGAAAATCAAAAATACACAAGTTGAACAGTCATTGGAAAAATTTAAGGTCAGCATACACCTTCAAGCAGGTGGAATGTGTGTATAGATTATGACAAAAGCAAAGTCAAAATTGATAAAGCGAAAGAAGTCAAACAGAATTGATTGAGAATAATTGAAGCAGAATATACGAACAATGGAATTGATCGCATCAGCGATAAAGAATACATTGAGTTGTTCGTAGAGAGGCAGAGAGAGAGATAGAGATGCTACATATGAATTGAATGATATATGTTTGGATAATTGTTGATAGTCACATGCAGCGGGGCGTATAAATGTCGCAAGAATAGAGTAAAGAGATTGAAAAGAACATCAAAGAGAATACTAAAGTTTTCGAATATAAAAAGGAAAACATTAATAGTCGACAATATGAAAGCATGCTGCATAGATATTAATGGAGTTTAACACATAGTTGAATCTGTAAATATAATCAAGGTTTATGTGTTTTAAATCATGAGCATACCAAGTACTATTGATACGATATTTATTAGTAAAGGTTGGTTAACTATATTTTTAGTACAAAATGATGTTCCATATTTTGCAATAAAGTTTAAATAAATCTGCAATGTTATAAAGTATTTATAATTAGTAGTTGTCCAGTTATTATATAGGTTATATTTTCTTATAATTCACAATATATTCCCTGCGTAAAATTAGCATATTTAACTACTGTGCAAATACCTTTCGCGCCACCCACGAAACTAGTTTGATTGTAATCAACAACTGCCTTTATGCCTAACGATGTGTCTAGGTTCGGGTAACGTCTTTGTTTCACTAGTTTCACATGTGTGTGCGTGTGTGTGTGGGTGGTCATGCTTGAGTGTATGTGTGAGTGTGTATTGGTATTAAAAACAAAAGACCCATAAAGATTATGTCAAAAACAAACTATTCAATTAAGTAACTAAACTAACTGACAGTAGCACACAAGGCAAGGCGAAAGGCACTGACTAAGAGAGAAAGCAAGAGCGACAGAGGGATAGAGAGAGAGAGAGAGAGGGAGAGAGAGGAACATATAGTCGATCTCGACTCCCACATGCCACATGCCAACTGTCGTCCTTTCTAACGAAACATGCGGAGGCAACTTTTGCTCTTTGTCAAGGCAAAAGGCAACAACAATTACATTTGCCTCTTTTTTGCTATAGTTTATTTGCATAGAGTAAAGTCTTTTTTTCCCCCTCTTTTTGCCTCGTTTTGTTACTTTGTCCCTCACTCACTCATTCGTTTTATTTTCATTTTGCTGTAGTCAGCTGCAATGACAAGGATTGGTTCGGGCTTCGGGATGCGTCTGGTCTCTCAAGTTAACAAAATATTATTAATACAGTTGAAGGATCTTCCCTGGCGCCCCCTTGCAAGTTCCAGCTCTGCTCTCTCTCCTCTCCCCCTCTCTCTCATTCTCTCCCACACGCTGTGCCGTGTCCAGCCTGTGTGCTTATTGGCATTATTAGCAAAGGCTTAGGGTCCTTGCGCGTGTCAGCGCCTTTGGCATACCATATCGACTCGAGTAGATGGGATGGGAGTCTCTTCTTCACTGAGGATGGGTGGCGGTGCCGAGCCACGTGTCATAAAATAAACAATAATCCTGCTGCGCCTGCCATTCCACTTTAGTGCACAATGCTCGTAAATTGTATCTAATAATATGGCCTCGTGCGTTCTTCGTTCTGCGAACAAACGAACGAACAAACAATCAATCAATAGACAATATTTTCTCCTGCCTTTCAACTAGATTCCGATTGCCTTAAAACAAAAGCGCCCGCTGCAAAATCGACAAAAAAAAAGGGAAAACATACCAACGAACAGGAATCAAGATGATAGAGAGAAGTAGAAAGAGAAGTATGAAAAAGATAAATATTTATACCCGGAGCAGAGCGCAGTGCAGGCGACGCTCGACTTGTTTTTTCAGCTTCGCTGAGCGTATAGAGAGAAAGAGCACTGTGAGCATTTGCTAGATAATAAAAAACAAGTAGGTAAATACAATATAAATGCTGGTAGCAGCTACAGTCTAGTGTAACAGTGTCTCTGCGTGTGTGTGTGTGTGTGTGTGTATCTTCGAGATACAATTCGGTTGCAGCCAGCACTTTTATTACATGCGACTTTTCTACAATTTGTGGACCATTGTCTTTTCTCCTTGCCTGCCCCTCACCTTGCCGACTATTCCCGTCTACTGCTCCTGGCTGTGCCCCTTCACCTTGCCAGCACCCCTTTCGTAGCTAACGGGTAAAGTGTTTGAATTTAGTAGCAAGCGGAAAAGCAAAGAAAAACGAAATGAACTACGACCCCGGCCAAACTGCCGGTTCAAGTCCAGCCAAGCAGCCAAGCAGCCATGCAGCCAGGTTCAGCTTCAGCTGCTACTGCACCACCCGCCGCGGGTGGTGGCACTGCCATTTTTATATACCAGCCGCGCCAAAGCAAAGCAAAGCGCTAAGAACCACCTTAAGACAACGTGGAAGGAGTACAAACATTATTTGGATTCATTCGGCAATATGTACAAATACTTTTCCCCTGCGGCCATAATAACTACGTAATGCCATTTGCTTTCCAGCCAGTACAATCGATATATGGAGATTCATTTGCTGTTTGCATATGGTACAGTGAGGTTAAAGACTGGGATTGGCTAACAAATTTGACTTCTCTGATCTGCAATCGAAAATATTGAATAATAATATTGATAATTACAATTAAAGTTAAGCTTAGAGTAAAGGATTAATTTCTCTTCTTCTTTTAAATTATTATTATTAAGTGTTTAATGTATCACATATTTAATATTTCAGTTTTATTTAATTTAGATTTTTGCTTAAATGCAAAAAAAATGAAAATAATATATATGTATATATATATTTTTTTTATTTGTTAATTAAAGTCAAGGATAAAAAAAATATATTTAAATAATATAATATTTAAATTTAATCTGTAATTTTTTTTGTTACTTTTTTATATAGTGATGACTAAAGTCAATCGACTCAAAGATAAAATAATATTATTAATTTCAATAATAATTAATTATATATTTATCTGTAATTTCATTATAAATAATATATTTTTTCATTTTTATTTAGTGGTTAGTAAAATCAGTCGACTCAAAGAGAAAACCATAATATTAATAAAAATGTTTATATTTAATCTGTAAATTGTTGATTAAATAAAACCAAACTTTTATTATTTTACGTTAAATAATAATTTCCTCAATGAATATTTATTTGTAAAGAAGAAATATTATTACAAATTTCTTAGACACTTTGTACAATGACAAAGACCGAATCCATCAAACATTGTCTTAGAAACTTCATTAATCAGCAACATAATGAACAAAGGGTATAGAAGTACCGTTAAAATAAGTCTGTAGTTCCAAACTGGACATGCCTTAATGCCATTTTTATTTTTATTTGTTGTTATTTTGCAGTTTTACGGTGCCTTAAGTACAGATATTAGCTCGCTGGCGCTTTTGTTCAATGTGCCGTGGAAACAGATAGAAAGAGAAAGACAGAGAGAGAGAGAGATAGAGGAGTACGGCAAGACTGGTGAGTGGGTGTGGGTGGGAGTCAACTGGGTAGCTGGCCATTTGGACTGCTAAGTAGTGGGCAATTATTTTTACGACAACTGGTTAAGGGTGCGACGACGATGTGTGGACCCACTCGAAGTTGTTGCTTGTCCCTCTAATTGCCGATGCTCCTGCTTAGCACCACCCACAAGGGCAGCAGCAGCAGGAGAAGCAGGAGGAGAAGCAACCCAATTTATAAGGTCCCAGCAGCGAAAACAATGAGCAAAGTCCAAATGTGTTGATGGTCAGATATGAAGTTAGCTACGAAGACAAAGAACACAGTCTATTTTGATATGTGGGCAGCTCTCGTACCCGAAACTTGCTTAAAAAGTTGCCAAAGATAATGAGTTTTTAAGATAGATGTAACTACCTACACTGTGTGTGTGTGGTGGTGTTCCCGAAACTTGCCCTGGCCAAGAGATTAACTCAATGCAACACATAACACATAACTCAAACTGTTGAACTGTTCAACTGTTTTGTTGTTTTACGACTCAGGGCCAAGACTGTTGCCTGTCTGTGATAATGATAACACAGCGCGTTTTTGTTACCACTCACACGCGCACACACACACAAAGAAGCCAAGAAAGCTGCACCCGAGGGCTTTCATTGTGTGTTACCCACAGAATGAGCTGTCTGCCTTTTGCACTCCCAATGCAAAGAGCTCAAGAATCAAGAATCTGTGCGAGACATTTTAGGGTCGCCTGATAGCTAAAGAAACGACTTCGAATTGCGAATGAGTGGAGTGTATCGCTGAGATAGCTTTGTTAGAGTGCACTATAGCAAAAACAAAAACAACAGCAAGTCGAAACAATCAAAGTTAATCACAGATACACAGACAGACACACAGCATACACAGTGATTGCTGTGAGAGTTTTTCAAACAGCTTAAATGATTTAAAATTTGAAGTTTGGGTTATTCTACAGGTGAAGAGCAGACGGTACAAACTCTGACAGAAGTTTAATTAAACTGGCTTCCGAGCAGCGGATTAGGCCTGAAGTTGGGAATTTTGTGCGATTTTGAAGCGACAAACAAAAAATAAAAAACTATACAAGTTTTGCTTGCTATGCCAAGGCTGATATTGCTTTCTATTTGCATGGACTAAAACATTTCCAAGAACATTTTAGAAGTTTCTATTTTATTTACTTTAAGTAAATTATATAAATTTGTAGTTTCTATTCATTGACTTTCCTGATTTCTGATATGTATCTAATCGCCAAATAAATTGCCAATGCATAATCGAATTGCCATTTATATTTCTCAGTGTCTAATTATCGAAATACATATAGTGTATATACACCGTCTCTGCCTACAAATTAATCTAGCATCGTTAATTAGTATTTCCAATTAAAAATTCAAACCACATTTTCGTTTTTTTTTTTTTTTTTGGTTTTTGGTTTTTTGAGCCCCGATAAAAAGCTGTTAATTTTCTCACGCTGCCTGGTTCCAGCGATTAAAGCATTATCAAACCAATTTTCATATTTGGGCGCGTTTACTAATTGAAATGCTTTATGACGTTGCTGTTGACATTTTTTAGATTTTAATTAAATTTATGACACAATGCTGCAGCTACAGTACATGTTGAGTCGTTAGTACATTTCGTGTATATACCCTGTAATAGTTAAGTCGAGTTTGATGCCATTCTGTTCTCTACGCTTCAATTCAAACACAAGCCCAATACTTGTTAAATGCTGTGCTTTACAGCGTATCTTTGCTGTCTATCATTACTGTAGTCGATTTTTCTATGCTTCCCGTTATGTTATAATCTATTTTTCAGTTGGTCGAACTGTCGACGCCGCCATAAAACTGGCAACTGTCATTGACAGCGCTGTAACAGTTGGCATAAAACATGCCCCCCAAAGGTCGCGGGGCAAACTTCTCCCCCCTGGGCAGTGTCAAATTATTACACGGACCTGCTCTCCATATCGTAATGCTAACTCGGTTGTACTTTTTTCTACAATGTGCCATCATTGTTTGGTGTAGTTTTGCATACTCTGTACTGTTTACATATGTGTGCAATGGGGTATATAGAGTTGCGGCAAGAATAACAGACTTGGTTTAAGAACAGCAACTTGCAGTTAAAAGAGTATCTGGGAGATTAAAATAAGTTAATATTAAAATAACCATGAGCTGTAAAAGTTTAAAATGATTAAATAAACTGCAAATATCTATAAATATCTCTTATTTATCTAAAAAAAACTTATGCAACTGTATCTTAAGACCACAAACTATTAAGCCACAAGCGATGCTCAATGTTACAAACGTATCTCAAAGATGCCAAAGCATAGCAGATACAATAATACAAGTACAAGCACAAACAAGTTCAACACGTTGTGCTGTGTTTTGATCGTCTGCTAGACCAACTGGCGCCGTCTTTGTTTTGATTGCGCTTAGCACGTGCCACCTGCCTAAATTCCCCTCGCTCTGTCTCTCTCTCTCTCCCTCTGGCCTGTTCGTCCTCACTCTTCAGGGTGTCTAACAGTCGACTAAGCTTACATTTCTTGGTTTTTTTCTCTGTTGTTTATCAAATTTGTACGGCTAGAAATGTTCTTTTGTGCTCGTTTTGTAACCACAAGCTGCAATGTTTTAATTGAAACTAAATGCTGCCCTTGTGTAATGCTAAAAAACAAATAGCAAGTTGGACTAAAAGCAACAACAACAACAACAACAACTACATTGGCAATTATAACTGCATCGAAATACAGTTGGGGCTGCTAGACTGAAATGTACACGATATACATATATAGAACGAGGGTACAAAAAGCGTCCGGAAATCCGCTTTGCGCCCAATCCACGTGCTTTTAATGCCAAACGCATGGACAGCGTTTGCCAAAGGGGGGTATGGGGTGGAGTGGCAGGAAAAGTACCACCACCCCTTCTGGTGCTGCTGGTTGCCACATACCATAGTGAGTGGGTGGGTTTTTGTTTTTATTTGTCTGCCTTTTTAAGTAAAGACTTTAGTTCCGCACGGGATTCCCATTGAGCCGCAATACAATGCAGATTAAGAGTTCGTTGTTGTTGTTGTTCCTGTTAATTCAGCATTGGAAAAAGGTCAAAAATGAAAAAAATATGCTAAATAAATATTATTGAAACACAAGTAAAAAGTATTTCTGGAATATATTCATTTATTAAAAGCGAAAATCAGGCAGGGCTCAAATGAAAGGAACATGATGAAGATGAAACACGCTGTAAAAAAATATATACATATATTAATTAATGTACTGTAAATATAATAGAATAATATTGATATTTTATACTGAAAAAAATGTAATGCAACTCTTTGAAAGTATTCAGGTTAATTATGGTTAATCTCTAAAGCTATTTCATCATTTAATATGGCAAATTGTGAATAGCTTTAAGTGGTAAGTTGCAGTTCAATTTGTTGGTAATTGAAGTTATACAAATAGAAAAGTATTAAATAAAAATGAAAATAATTTACTGCTCATTAATTAATCATATTGCACAGACACATAAATCATTTCATATACTGAATATATATGCATTTCATTGTGAAATCTGAGCAATTGGTGGAGTTATAAACGAGAACGAAGGCTACCTGCGGCATGCAAAAAGTTTTATACCCTTGCAGGGTCCTAAACTTGTTCCTATACTAGTGTTATATAAAGGTGCAAAACTGAAAGGAATTGTCTTTATTCAATATTATGTATCATTTGTATTGTGACTAAGTTAAGTTATTTCTTAAATTAAAACTTTTCTTCATACAAAAACCTGCATTTCGGCCAATTGTTCCTTTGGCAGCTATATGTTATAATGGTCAGATTTTGATGTTATTTTATATTCATATTATATATATAGAAAAATTCAGATGTATTAAATGTGGATGCAATATTTTGCCAACTAACAAAAATTGGACGATAGTTTGTATGGCAGCTTAACGATATATCAGGTCGATCTGGCTCTTTCCGATTTATATACAGCGTGCAGCAATAAGAAGAATGTGTGCTAAGTTGCATCAAGATAGTTCTAAAACTGAGAGACTAATTTGCGTTGCAACAGATGGACGGACAGACAGACGAGCAGACAGACAGACAAACATACATACATGGCTATATCGACTTGGTGATGTTGATTCAAAATATACATATATCTTAAGGAGTCAGAAATGTTTCCTAAGCTGCGTTGCAATATTAATATACCCTTTGAAGAGTTATAAAAAAAAAAGAACCCCATCTGATAAAATCTTTTGGTTTTATGATGCTCTGTAGAACTAATGTATGCTTACAAAAAACTCATTAAAACAGGAGTATAAATATGTTAGTACTTAGTTGATTTCTCTATAAAGTGATAATTTTTATAGAGCATCGCCTAGTCGCTCTCGGTGCACCTTTGTTTTTTGTGCATGCAAAGAAGCTTAACAATTTGCATGTGCTTAAACCAATAAACAAATTTAATTGTACGATTGAATGTTGTTTTTTTTTGTATTCGCTGCAACTCATTTTTTGAATTTACAATTGAATCTTATTTAATTTTTTTGTTTTGCTATTTTTATTTATTTTTATTTTTTTGTTAGAATTTTTCCATTACAAAATATTTAAAGGCCAAAAGCTTAAGCCTTGTGCGGTCAACAAAAGCTGGCCGCAATGGGAAAAATAAATATGGGCTCAGTGCCAGGCAGACACACGGAGAGAAAGAGAGAGAGGGGGAAAGGCAGAGAGAGAGGGGCAGAGAGAGACAGAGAGTGGCACAGAGAGGTACAGACTGTGGCAAAAGGGCGCTGTCCTTTGGGTTGAGCACATAAAAATGCATTAAATAAAATTTGTCATATAAATCTTGCAATTTATATGTTGGTCGAGCCCAGTAGAGTCCTACCCCGCTGCAGAAGGGGGGGCAGCACGAAAAATGTAATTTACAAACCAAAAGCTGTTGGATTTCTTTCAGCTTCAGCTTCAGCTTCTGCTTGTTCTTCAGTTCTTCTCTCGTGCATGTTGTTGTTGGTCTTGCTGGGCAGCGAGTTGGTCGTATAACTCATTAAGAACGCTTGTCGCAGGTGCTAATTCGTTAAAATGGAAATCAGAATTTTCCAATTAAACTGGATAATAAATTGGCCAACCAAAGCGGGCAGCGGTGCAAGCCGGAGTGGGGAAACTGTTCTTATACTTTTTCGGAATGGGGGGAGTGGGTTTTGGCCAGCAGCTGCCAGGCAAGGAAATAAATTATAAATACGCCGGAAGTTCCAAGTCAGCATGAAAGGGCGAAAGCGCACACAGATACACAAAGGGTACAAGAGAGAGAGAGAGAAGGGAAGGAGAGAGGGAGAAAGGGAGAGAGAGACACCACATAGAGCAGCTCGTTGGCCACCCCATGGCCTGGGCCAGGTTTGCATTTCCGTTAGCTAGCTAATTTGTAAAAAGCTGTTGACCAACACACACATACACACAGCACACACACACACATACATATACTTGCTTCCCACACACACACCTACACCCACTCCTTCACACACACCACACGCAGCTGAGACCCTCAGTAAGAAGATAAACTATGCGTCGTATATAAGCAGATACATTAGCTGACTGTGTGCGTGTGCGTGTGTGTGTGTGTGTGTGCGTAGCAAATTTAGACAGCACATGTGTGGCAGGGGTGCTGGGCGGAGGGAGGGGCTTGTGCTGGCTGGGGGGTGAGAGCAATTAGATAAAACAAACGCAACGCTGACAAAGGCAATGCAATTTTGCTTGGCAGCCACAGCAAAAGTTGCGCGTCAGTGCAAAAGTATCTATGAAATGGAGTTGAGATGCTGCGAGCAGCTGCAGCAGCAGCAGCAGCACAGCCACAACTTCAAGTATGCGTGGTCTGTGTTCCGAGCTCAGCTAACCTAAACCCCCACGCCCTCTACCCACCTCATTCCGCTGTCATCCCTCCGTTTGCAGCTCAACAATTCAATTTAAGCTTCGTGCGCAATTTGCGCAATGCGAGTCCTGCGAAAGCGTGGGCGTGGAAGACTCTGCGTGTGTGTGTGTGTGTGTGTGAGTGTGTTTCACTGTGTGTTAATTCATACAACAGACAACTTATGCTGTCGCTCCCACTTGCCCTGCCCCCCGCTCTACTTCTTTTGCCGCGCCTGCCTTGAGCATTTTACACACAGCTTGTGCAGCAAGCATTTTGGAGATTCGTGTACTTCTCTCAGTACAAGTTTCTCTCTATTGCAGGTTCTTTCTCTCCCTGCCTCTCTCTCTCTCTCTCTGTGTCTACACTCGAAACTTAAGCGAAGTGCAGAGAAACCGAACGCGTCATCACAAAGTGTTGCTCTGTTTTTTCAAGTGTGAACTGAAGCAAATGAGAAAAATTGTTTAATGCGCTTAAATAGTTGATATAATTCTATGCGTTTCTCGGTTGAGCGATCAGTTTGGAGAGCACTTTTAATTACTATATAAATGTGTGCTTAATTAGCGTATAATATGATAATGACAGGTAGAGAGAGGGAGAGATTATAAAACTATTGCATGATTGAAGAGTTTAGTATTTCATTAAGGTTATCGACTGATATATAACATATTAATGATAATAATGATATATTATTGATAATAATAATAATGGTACTTAACAAGTTTAATTATAATAGATAAATAATAATGATAAAAGACACAGCAACAAACATTTTATATTGATATTAGATGAAACCAACAAAAGAATAACATGTTGTGAGACAAAAGACAATGATCATCAATGATATAATTATAGATGGCGATTGACATTGATAAATAGAACAAATATTATATAACATAGTATGCATAATAAGGTAGATGGAAAGATATTTTAGTTTAGAACAGGTTATTAAGAATACATATTCAATTGAAAAAAATGCATATTGTAAATCGAATAAATGAATGGCTAGATAAATATAAAATCAATAAATAAATTAAAAGTAAAGTATATAGATCGATATATGTTACCTTTAGAATACAAAGAAGTTAGATAAATAAAATAAATAAATTTCTACTGATAAAACTAGTAATAAAGCTACAGTCGAGTGTGCTTGAGTGAGAGTTAATATATTCTATATTTAGCATATTTTGTATTGCATACTTTCAGAGAGGAGCTTCGAAATCACTACATATTTTTAATTTCTTAAATAACTTCGTTAAGAACTGAAATTCGATTTATGGAGGCGTGGACAAAATGCAAAAAAAAGCTTGACTGTGCGTGTCATATTTAGACATTTAATCATCATAAGCAAGTGATAAAAAGTAGACTGTATTAAGGCTCTTAAATACAACACTTCTTTAGTAAAATGAGCTGAGTTTGTCTATCCTGTCTCTGTCTTTTCAACAGTCTGTCCAACTTGTCTCTCAATTTCTCGTTTCAACTTCTTGTTCAGAAAATATAAAATTATATATTTTCAACAAATTATGCAATTTGATTGTTATTGTTATTTGTTTGACTTTGCATTTCCCTCTGCGAGTGTTATTTAATTTCTTTTATTTAATAATTCTCACCATTAAAAGCCACATGCACGCAAACAAACACACACACACACACACACCCACACACGCATGTCTCACACACTTGCACACACATTGACAAATTCATATTTTGAATTGCCAAGTGAAGTTTTGTTTGACTGTCTGACCGACTGACAGTTACCCCACACTCACAGCTCGTTGCTTTCAGCTGCTTAACACTAAAGCGTTTGTCTGACTGTCTAACTGTCTGCCTGCCTGTCCGTCTGTCTGTCTGTCTGCCTGCTTGTTTGTCTGTCTACTTGTCTGGCTGTTTGTCTGTCTGTTTCCTGGCAATTCCACAACACACACCAGAGTTATTTGGCTTTCCAATGGTTTAATTAAAACATTGTTACTTCATTGTGAAAATGCGCAAAGTGTAATTATATAAAATTTGCAGAGCCACAGACAGGCAGTGAGGAAGTGAGAAGTGGGAGAGGGGATGTGGGGGGTGTGGGAGAGGCGCAACAGAGACAAACAAATAGCATGCCACACAAAATGTTGTCCATATGTTGGCGGAGCAAGTGAAGCTGCTTTGAGCTCCTCCCTCTGTGTGTGTGTGTGTGTGTGTGTTGGGTGTGTGTGATGAGTGTGGGTGAAAATCGCTTGGCTTCAAAGTTGACACGCATATGTATGTGTGTGGGCGTGTGTGTGTGTGTGTGCACGTTATAATACGCAGCAATAAAATTAGAACGGAGCCCCAAAAAAGTATGCTACGCACACGAGAAGTTTTAAGCTGCTACACAGCAGGCTCTGCTTGTGTGTGTGTGTGTGTGTCGGAGGTATTACTACTGCCGTCTTAATATCTTAATTGAGGTGCCCGCTTTAAAGATGCATGCCTATCCCTGATCCCGGCCATGTCACGAAGCCAACTCAAACATAAGCAAAGGATTGCAAAATAAATTAACTTTTTCTGCAGATTTTATGTAAATCATATACGTATAAAGTCTATGTATGTGTATGTGTGCGTATATGTGTGGAGAAAAACAGACTCTGTCGCTGGCAGACAGTGTGGCGACCCATTTATATTTATTTAATGATGTGACCCAAATTTATATCTGTATGTGAGTGTTTAATTAGACGGTTCGCCTCACAGCCGACAGTTCTCGGTCTTTCACGACTCAGTGACTCTGTACCGCTTCTCCTCCCTTCCCTCCTCCCTCTCCTGCCTCTATTCACTCTACTCCTACTCTCTGTGCGTGTCAGAGGCCGTTGTAGAACCTTAAATGTTAATGCTGGTCTCAAGGTCACATGATATGCGCATATAAATTACCGCATCCCCTTTTTCTACTGGGGCACAGGGTATATAAGTAGGGTATGCCTTGCCATGATGGCATAATGCTTATCTTGGAGGCGGCGGCCTGTGCCAACAATTTACGTACTGTTAAGTAAAGGATTTGTGGTTAATGACGGTCGCTTGGCTTGGTTTGCCTTCCCTTGCCTTGGCTAGGGTTCGCTGCTGTTGGGGTTGCCTTGTGTTGCTGTTGTTGTTGCTGTTGTTGTTGATGCTGGGACCCACTTGGAATGCTTCCAATGGCATTTCAAGCTACATATGTTGTGCGAGCGGCAACTTCAAGTGTTGTTTTTTTTTGGTTTGGGAATTTGTTGTTTTTCCTTGCGATGCGGGTAATAAATTTGACTTGTAATCAAATTTAAATTAAAGTGTTGCGTCTCTCTGGCCTCTGTGGTTATCTAATGTAATAGGATTCGAGTGGTTAAGTTGATATAGTTTTGGTCTATATCAACTTGCAGCAGGAAATTGCTTTGCGTTAAGGTTGTGGGAAAATGTGATAAGGTCAAAGGAAACATAGAAAGGAGTATCTTTTCTATAGAAAACTATCAAAGTAAAGGTTGAGAAGCGCACAGTTCAATACAGTTCAATATCTGATCTGATCAATTCAATTATAATCGATAAGAATGAGTAAATACTAATGAGAAAGCTAAGACGAATGTGCCATCTGACCCCTTCTAACCTGTAAGTAGCGGGTATATAGAGTACATTTCCCATAGAAACTATCAACCTAAAGGCTAAGAAGTTCAATACTCTAAACTATACCACACCAATTCAATTACAATCGATAAGAAAGTATATAATAATATTTAATTTTGAATATAGTACATTTATTTATCTTCTTTTATCAATTCAATTACAATCGATAAGAAAGTAAAGAATAATATATTATTTTGAATACATTTTCATATCTATTCGATATCAATAACTTTTCCATTAATCTTAAAAGGATTTACCGATTAGCTATCGCTAAACAATATCTGTACAGACCCTTGATGTTGTCAAAACAAAAGTGGAATAAATTTATGCAATCGTTACGTGATCGTGGAGTTACCAAAAGGGAAAGTGTGACAAATCTGGCAAGGATCTCAGCTGGCTAGCAGCTCTAAGCAATTGGGTTGCTTTTTTCTCTCCTCTCTTTTTTAGAGGAACGCCCCAGCTAAGCCAGGGCTTAGATGTGTTAGATATGTTCAACAGCTGCGCTATTTTTGTTCCGTTCTCTCCCCTTTCAGCAATGACAGTTTTCAATTTCTTCCCCTTCCTGCCGGCTATGCAATTTTAATTTTCTGAGCACTAGCCTGACCACGCCCAGCAGCTTAGAGGGCAATATTCTAATCCAATCGCAACATTTATCAGCGCAAACCGATCAAACTTGTGACTTATGCATCAAAGTCAAGTCGACAGAGATAGAGATAATCTTATGCTGAGCGCCGCTCGGCAATTACTCTCCCTCTCGTTCGCACTTTTGCTGAATTTTGATGAAATTTTTTATGTAAATGCAGCACTAAATCAAAAGTAACAACAACATCAACAACAAGAATAGCAAGTTTGGAACACATGCCAACAATTTGATGTTGCACAAAAAGGATAAACAGAGAAAGAGAGAGAGAGGGGGAGAAAAATCGAGTTATATCTCTAACAATTTTGCTGTAATGGCCGCACATAAAAAATACGCAACAAAAATAATTTTTCACTTGCGTAACCAATCGATTGGCATATCCCATGTCCATGTCCATGTCCTACCCTACTACGGTGCCAGGGACTCATCGAGGACGTCGTGTCGTATCGTGCGAGTGTGTCAAAGATGAGGCCACGCTGATAAAATCCAATCACTATGAATTTACGCTCCTTTACAGGAAATGAAGCGGAAGAAATGTGCAAAATGTATTGACACCCCCCTTCGAACCAACTTCAATCTCTCCCTATCTATCTCTCTCCCTTTCTATCTCTCTCTGTAGTCTGTTGGGGTTATCTGTCTGTCTGTTTGCCATGTGGGGAGGTTGCAACTCCAAGTTATTGCCAGTGCAATTCATAAAACAAATTGATATTGCCTGCTATTACACACGTCAAATGCCAACGCCCCCGTTGAACCGCAAAATGGTAAACGCCTCCCCCAGCTACCCCTCTTCTCCCTCCCCCCCCTCCCCTCTACCTACCTCACCTTGCGGAGCAAATTAAATTAAATATTTACTCACATTTGCGTGCGATTTTATTTCGTTTTATCGAAGCAATTTGCCAGCGACATGTTTTGCTTTGATTAGCTTCTCGCCGATGGGGTAATTTGTGTCACAGCATGTCAACGCCCAGACGCGGGCACAGAGACCCAGTCACAGTCGTAGTCACAGTCCCCGTCTCAGTGCAAGACCCTCTCCGGGCCAGTTCGTCAAATTCTTCCAACCGAGCTCAGCCTCAGCACGTCAATTGGCAGGCGCGCTCTAATTATATGCAACAAGCAACGAGCAGGTTGCCTGAGGAGGCCCCTGCCTGCCCTGAGCTCCAGTCTGGCTCATGGCCCTCTCCATTCTACTCTTTTTCCTACACGCTCTCCTCTCCCCTCTTGCCACTTCTTTGCCGTATCCTGGGCCATGCAGTTATAAAATAATTTCTTTCGAAATTAATAAATTGAAGCCTGTTGGCCGGACAGGAAATGAAGGCCTTTGCGACAGCAGTTACCAATTGGTAGAGTCAGCCAGGGGCAGTGAGGGTAAAGGGTAGAAGGGGAGCAGAGTAGGCTTGGCCTACAGCCCAGGCCCGGACGGGTCATGCTTGCCAGCGCAGCGACTTGGGGACACGTCCTTCAATTGCATATGAAATGCGGGCCAAGAACGCTGGCAAACACCAAAGCAGAGGCGTAGTCAGCAGGGGGCAGCATTATATTTAATGAAAGCGAGGGGGAGCAACTACAATTGCAACTGCCAGTTATACAATAATATGCAACCTCTATTGTAATCCTTATAAAGCGCATTAAAAAGTCATGCTTTATTACTTTGCCATCTCTTTCTCTCTCTATTTGTTTGGGCACTAGAATTGAAGGTAAATATTTCGATAATTTATTATTTGCTTAGTTTTTACTAGTTTATTGATGCTGTTATTATCATATTTTATATATTTTTTAAGCTAACTCGAGGTGAACAATTCGGTTAGTATTCAGTATATAAGTCTTATATTTACATTCTTTAAATATTGTTACATTGATTTTCATTCATTATAAAATTACGTGGAACCTTGAGAATTAAAGTTGGAAAGTTTATTTTTGATACACACAATAATTATTATTGTCTAAATAATTTCTACAAGTTTGTTTGTGAGCGGATAAATCATTTTGAAGTTATTTAATAATTAATATTAAACGAGTACCGAATTCCAAGATACCTGCAAAGTATGCAACAGTAAAACCGGTAGAGATGAAATTTTAAATATATTATAAATCGTTTTGGCCAGCTTAATAGCATATACATATATCAAAGTGCAGCACAATCGACTGTAGCTTTGGTGTTTGATCTTTTTTATAACACATTAAAATAACTTTAAAAAATATGTAATATGCAGATGAATAAGCTGTACCTGTACTGTAAAATACACATTTTCCACACTTTGCTTTCTCGCATTTTTCTCAATTAAAACACCACCAATGTTGGCATGCAAAAAAACCAAATAATAATCGATTATTCGACGATTAAATCGATTTGCGAAACACTGAAGTATCCGATTGAGGTGCGTGCAGGGCCCTCTTGGCGAGTATTGTGGCTAATAATGATGGCCAAACAATTTGCCCACATTTCGGAAACATTCAGAGCGTGTCTCGCTTTGCAACTGAGGGGGGAGAATGAACACAACAGAACACACACACCAACACACACACACACAGAGAAGCACACACAAAACATGAATCGAATTAATTTACAACAATTGCAACGGTTAAGTGACTCAGTGCGACAACAACACGGCGTGCCCCTCAATTCAACTGTCATTCATTAACAATCGATTAGTCAAACACTTTCCGCTTGCTGCGACTCGGTTCCGAAGCTACCATTAATTATCGAGCAACCCTCGCTCCTCGCTAGTTCCCCTTTTTTATGCCAGTGATCTGCACGACGAACGACGCCACTGACGAAGCTTACGCACAGTCTGACTGACTGACTGTCTGACTGATTCGAGTCACTGTGCAGACTCCTTCGGACTCTTTCACACTGTCGCACAGTGTCGCATTTGATTCATTTTTTTGTGTGTTTCTTTGCATTGCGCACATTTGAATTATGTGCGAGACGCTCCTTTGGTCACCCCAAAGAACTACTCACAGGGATCACAGGGGCAAGGGTAGACAGTGAGATACATTTGCGAGAGGCGGACTCGTATTCACACACACTCACACACTCGCACACTCAAACTGTGCCGGGTCTCTCTAATAACACATTGCCAACCCCTAATTTACCCTAATTTCTTAACCAATTTCGACCATTACGACGGGTGTGCAATAAAAATTAAAATCCATGCCGTCTCTGTCTCCGTCCTTGCCCTTTCCCTCTCTCTCTCTCTCTCTCTCTCTTTGTCTTCCTGTCTCCCTTTGCTCTGTCCTTTTATCTCCTTGGCCCTGGCATAACTCGTTCACTGACTGCGACGGCGACTGCAGCTGAGCGTCGTGTAGGCCATAATAAACGCTGTCGCTGTCCTCTGACGATGAGGAGTCGCAAAAAAATGTTAAGTGAAACCAATGTGCAGGCACAGGATCTAGAGATGGGAGTGTGTCGTGACACGAGCTGTTCAAAAAGTTAATTGCATGCGTGGATTTGCTGAAACAGAAAGAGGCAGACATCAAAGCAAGAAGTAAGAAAAGTAAAATAGGAATGAAAATATAGAGAATGTAAAAAACAATACAGAGATAAAGCCAAAATGAAAGAGAATGGAAAAAACTATGCAAAGGAAAAGAAAACTAATTACGAACAATAAAGGAAGGGAGACAGAAGAATGAAAAAGGATTCAAAAATTAGAATCGACAGAGTGAGAGAGTGAGAGAGAGAGAGAATATAAAAAATGAAATAGCGAAAAGATAAGTAAAATTGTGAAGCAAAAAAGGAATTGAATGAAAGTGACAAACATCAGTTTATATATAAAACTTTAAAGAGAAAGAGAGAAAATGATTAATAGGAAAAACAAACAGAAAATTAGAAAAGATAAGTAAAATTACGAGGCAAAAAAAGCAATTAAATGCAAGTGAGAAATATCAATTTATATATAAAGCCAAAGAAAGTATGGTAAATAGTTAGTAGGGACAGACAAGGATAATAAGAAAGAAATGTATAATGAATTTTTGAGAAATTTGTTAAATTTAAAAACTCTTTCTTAGTTTTTTTCTTCTTGTTTCAGTTTATTTCTTATTTGTGATTTGTTATTTTAATTAAAAATGGCACTGAAAACGTTCCCCGTTAGAGCTGAAGAAACATCGATGTTACTTCGATAAATATCGCTGTTTCATATGAAATATCTTAGTAAACATCGATGTTTCTGCAGCTCAATTTTCCATGAAGAACTGAGGACGATCTATTACTATTATACTGAGCAGTAGATGTTCTTAAAGAACACATTTGTATATTCTCTCTCATATAACATAAAGAGAATTATATTACAATATTCAGTCAAATTATTCATCTTCTAAAATGATTATAATAATTGATAAAAGTTTTATTTTTAAATTTTTAATTGTATATTTTCCACTTAGAAGGATCTACACATATTTATATTCATTGGTATTATTTTACACATTTAAATTA
Source organism: Zaprionus nigranus (assembly GCA_018903425.1). Taxonomy (NCBI): domain Eukaryota; kingdom Metazoa; phylum Arthropoda; class Insecta; order Diptera; family Drosophilidae; genus Zaprionus; species Zaprionus nigranus. The sequence continues at coordinate 1,225,123 of JAEIGD010000024.1, forward strand.
TATATTTTATTAATTTATTAAATTATTAATATGTATATAACTTCATACGAAATCTTGTATTTAAACTATTTCATCGTGACACGCGCTCATCTCTAACGAGTCGCAACACTTGGCCGGCAACTTTTGGCAGCAGCTGCTTGGACAGTCGCCGGACAGTGGGACATGGGTACAGTGGTACACTGGTACAGTGCGGTGAGGCGGGCAACAGGCGGGGGGCCGTGGTGCATGATTGGCCACACAAACACGCAACTACTGTCAATTATTTGACTGTCATTGACGCACTGGCTGACTGACAAAGTGACCCTGTTGCCTGCCCTTGCCCTGCTCACACACACTCTTTCCCTATCACTTGCACTCACACAGACTAGTCTGCCCTCTCAGTTATGGCCAATTCTCTTGACATTCGCATGTGTCCACCAAGGCACAATGTCTATCTAGCTCGTCTGGCAGTCCATCTGTCCGTCTGCCTGTCTCGCTGTCTGCCTTGGCGTCTGTCTGCCAGTCTCACTCACACACTCTCCCTTTCTCACTCTCTCTCTGTCTCTCTGTCTCTGTCTCGCTCTGCCTGTTTGATGTGTCCTGCTGCTGCTGTCCTGGCAGTTTCTGCTTGCTTGACTGGCCATCAAGTCGCTAACCGATGTCGTCGTCGTCGTTGTCTCTGTTGTTCTTGTTGTTGTTGTTGTTGCGCTTGTTGTTGTCGTAGTTATCCTGCACAGGTATGTGCAGAAGGGGTCATCATTGACGCAACTGCGACAAATTTAAATGCGGTTTCGTACACGACGTCGCGTTTGCTGCCACGTTGCAGCAATCATCATTAAAACTTATTCAATAGCTCTGTGGCTCCGGCTGCGGCTTCACCTGCCCCTGCCCCTGCCCGTGCCTCTCATCTCTCCGCTCTCTGTCTGCATTGTCCTGCCATCGATGGCAATTTGGCTTTGGCTTTGCTTTTTGTGCTGTGCCTTGCCTTTGCACTGTTCGTACCGAGTCGGGCCAAACGACACATAATTATTTAAATAAATTAAATTAAATTTGTACACGTCAAACATGTGTCGCAAACAATGCCAGCTTAAATTGTGTCGCCGTTGCCGACTGGACTCCACAGTCAAGTCAATAAAAAATTAAGCGTACCCCCTCCTTCCCTCATATCCCCTTTGGCAGCCACGCCTCTGTCCAACTGGTCAAAACTGAGCAGCGACAACAAAAGTGACCCAAATATTTTGCAAGGACAATGCACTTGCACAATGAACACACGCACACACACAGACACACAGACAGAGGCAAATACAATGGCAGACAGTGCGACAGCACACACAAGCAGAGAGTAGGAGGGGGAGAGAGAGAGACAGGGAGAGACGGGCAGAGCAGAAGCGCAGCCAGCACAAGAGAAACTGCCAGTAGCGCAGTGAGGAAATCCTCTGTGCTACGAGGCGCGGGGGCGGCAGTGCCTGGTAATGGTCGAGTAAATAAACAAAAGTAATTGCATAAATTTATATAAATTAATGGAAATGCATCATGCAAATGGCTGCAAATGAATTTAAAGTACAAAAGTTATGCAAACCTTTCATTTTTAGTAAATGACAAATGATTAATAAATGCGAACCTCATTTGAGGTTGGGCATTCCAGGCTATACGCCACGGCCAGAGGGAATGCTGTAAGGGGGAGCTATCAAGCGACCTACAATAGTAAGTGAATTAAATCATAAAAGATATGAGCTGATGATGAAATGAGCTATGAAAGAAGAAGAGGTAAAGATCTTGCTAAGTGCACTAAAGTAAAGATCGAAAGAATTTAGTTAGAAATGGATTGTTAGAAAGTAACCTATTGTTAAATAGTCAAATATAACAAGAATATAAAACTATTATAATAAACATTTCTGATAAGAATATATTACAATATATATAATATGACAAGAGTCTACTTGTATTACAATACTCACATATAATATGATAAGTATCTATTACAATACAGTAAAATATAAATTATGCAGAGTTCAGACTTATTTATATATTAAAAGTTATAATGATATGTTAAATAACGGTTAATGTGCTTAAAAATATGTTAATTATCTTGAAAATTAAGGATAAAATATGTATTTTTCTTATTTCTTTTTTCTCCTTAACATTTTTTTTTGTTTATTATATCATTTCCTATAAAACTTTAATTTACTTTACTAAACTTTTTAACCTTTATTACAATAACAATCAATTTTTAGAGTTCTATTCAGTTCACATTTACTCCATGTATCTCATTTATTAATTATGTAGATAATGTATTTAATTTCTGGAAATCTCAAACACATTTCCAGTAGCTGTGTAATCTTCTAGCACACTTCAAGTTGTACTATGTAGAGTGAACTTTCAGTTCTATCGCCCCTTGTTAATGATCAATCCAAACAAACTTCCAAACATACCGTATAACTTGAAATCAGAGTCAAGATCATAATATTTAATATCATTAATATTGAGTTGTCAATTTACTCATCATCTTGAGCACAATGACAGCTCGTACATCATAAATGAAAGAAAGTTCTTCCCTTCTCTGCACTACACTGCACCCTGTTAAGAGAAGATTGTCTGGCATTAGTTCAATTAGCTTTTCGCTGGCTCTTCTTCACTTATGAGGGCAGCGCAACAAGTATGCGATGATCGTGTTGATCACGCCCCTACACACTCATAGGGCCTCGAGGATAAACATGTCTTGCCTTATGTGCAGGTACGCAAATACTTCACGCTCTACCTTCGACCAATCCGAGCCCGACAGTGCCTCTGCTAAGTAGTTGTACGCTGGTATTTTAAGCCCATTGGTGGATGGAGTAAGTGCGAATGAGGAAGAGACGAGCAAAGCAATCAAATAAAAATGCTTAACCATATGAAGGTTGTCTTGTCGTGACTATCGCAATGCAATTCCCCCTAGTTATCGAGTAATCGAGACCATTGAGTGCGACCGCAGACCGATAAAACGCACGCGCTCCAGTCGAGTTCTCGTTTTCATAATTGCAATCTATCAATTTGTTGTCATCTGATTGATTGACAAACCCGTTTAATTTGAGGTTTTTTTTTCCTGTATTTATTTCCCATTTTTTTGCTCTTTCTTTTTGTGTTTTCTGTTTTCGTTTTATTATGTGCATTGTCATCATCAAGCTGATGGACGCAATTAATGCTAACGGAACTTGTTCTAGGGATTATGGCGATAAAAAGTCTGTCATCTGTGTTGGCTAATTAAAAATGAACATGACATGTAAAATTAACTGAGAACTAATGGTAAAATCAATATTATTAATAAAACGAGAGGGTACCGCGTAAATAATTAATAATTTAAATGCTCGAATTACGCCTAACGACGACAACAACAACAATAACAACATCGCAACTTAATGCATAAATAAATTACGTGCAATGAAATGAAATCAAAATAAAATTCTCGGGTGCAGGCAAAAACGAGCGGAGACACTATAAATAAATACTGCAGAGAGCAAATAAATAATAAATAATGTTAAACATACACAATTTAGTTAATATAAAACCCAATTAACCAGCAGCAACAACAACAGCAGCCTGGACATAGACGCATTAAGAGCGACGCGTCGCCAAAAAGAGACGGAGATGAAGAAGAGGCAGAGCAAAACAGACCATTTAAAAACCCATTGAACAAGCCGAATGGCAAAAGAGCCGACGGTCAGAGGCAAATACGAAGAATGGAGAACGAACAAACACAAATTCAGCGAAGAGGAGAGTGATGAAGAGGAGAGGAGAGGAGGAGGAGCAAGCAGGCCAGTGGAGTCTGCCGCATGTGCGACCGTCCGACAACGCCATGAATGAATGAATGTCATGAAGTCAACTAGGGCAAAGCATATAACACTCATTTATTAATGTACAATTTCACCAACAACATAGCGACCCCCCACCAACAGCAGCAATAACAGCATACTGAGACCGGCAAGAGCGCAAAGAGCATAAGAGTGCTTTCAACTCTATCTCTCTCTCTCTTCATGTTAAATTTTACATCATGTTGAACTCTCTAATCAATTCGTCGCTCAGCATGGGAATGCATTTTACATGTACGCTCTCGCTCTTTCTCACACACACACACAAAATAATAATGATATTGAAAACAACAGGCACTGCAGCGTAGTCGTCTGTCAACAGAATTGGGGCCAACTGCCTGCGGGTGACTGTTAACAGCAGAAGATGCTGTTGATGGACCGACATCAGACAGAGATGAGAGAGAAGAGGAGCGCAATCGGTTAGCAAGAGCAGCAGTGAGGCAACCGGTTATTAACAGCGCTCTGTTATGGTGTGAACTGGTTTTAGCAGTCTCTGCTGTAGCGCTGCTGCTACCGGGCTGCTGTTTGCGGTTAGCAATGGAATGCAGAATGCTGCATCGACATTACTGAGGCTTCCACATACCCAACCCGAGAGCCCGAACCCGACCCGTATCTCTGCTGCACATGGATGTCGACGGGGCGCACTGTAAAGGATTCTTAATGCGTTTCATGTTGCTCGGGTATTAAATACCAGTTCTTAATTGATCTTCTGCTTGAGTGCTGCTGCTGTTCCTTGATATTTATTTTATTTTCGTTTTATTTTCGCACAGGTTCTGCCCCGATACGACCATATTAGTTATGGCTGCTATAATTAAGACTTGAAAGTAAAAGTTCCGAATCACTTTGGCCTTGCGTGACTGGGCCTGACAGATCCAAGATTGATGGATGGTCTGTAGGATGATATTGAAATGTTTTCGTTTGCTCGCTATCAGATAAGGATTGAGACAAGAAAAGGTTATTAATGGATGAAGGATTAAGTGCGAATGGCTAAAAGGAATTTAAATGGCACCTGTAGAATTCTTTTATTCTTTTTAGGCTCGGAACACTAATAGAATTTGTTTATTTTCAGTAATAAATTGTTTTTAAATGGAGTTATTTCCGTGAATTCACTCTGCAGAACTTCAAATCTGAAATGTTTGAGTATAAACAAATCATATTTGTTTATAGTATTTTGGTCATGTCTTTTATGTTTTTAGTGATTTGCTTAACATTGCCTTAGCAGCAGCACAGTAAGTGTTTAACAGAGTCGCGCTGCAAGTGCCTGCCATCAATTTAAATGCTAATGGCTCGTTGGGGCTTGCCATGCAGAGGAGGCTGCTGCTGCGCTGCCTCTGCTGCTGCTCACACTGCTGTTAATGGCAGACAAATGGGTCGTTTTACGCTCAACGCTGTCATGAATTTGAAATGTTAATGAGCCGTTGGGCTCGTCCGCCTTAACAGAATGCTAAAAGCAAATGCTGCAGTTTATGGGCCTGTGTGAGGATCTCTACTGGCAAGTACTACTATATGCATGGGTACTGTATCTGTGCCAGTTCCTGTGCCTAGATGTGCCCAACTCTCTATAACATGTTTATTTGCGGTTAACAGCCGAGGCGAGGACATAGACTCCGCCTCAGACTGAGACTCATGTGGGCAATCAAGTCTCGAAATAGAGTTAAGTATTTTTTGGGCCAAGGGGGTTAATGTTGCACTTACGTTTCTGGGCATTTAACACTTTACTGATTATGTATTAGCTTGTTTATGAAGTTCTTAAACTGTCTGAAATGCCTATGGAAATCATTTTGGGTTCCTTCAACATTTAAAATTCGAACCTACCATAACTGTTTGTAGTATGTTTCGTAGTTTACTCGTTCGTCTCTATACAAATATCAAATTTACGTACACACACACAACCTCCCTCCCCTTCCCCTTTTCGAAAATAAACAAATAAATACTCAACTCTGTCTAAGACATTTGTCGGTGTTTAATGTACATTCATTTGCATTATTTTACCGGAAAATGTATTTACTTTGTCATAATTAGCATACGTGCCTTGCATTCGTATTGTACATAGCATAGAGCAGCATAGCAGCGCGCTAACAGCTGCAGCTGACATATACACACACTCACACAGATACTCGCATACACTCGCACACACGTGTGTCACAATGTTTTTGATATGCCGCCGCCAATGCACCTGCTTCAATGTTGTCTGTTGTTAACAGCCATCTGTTGGGAAACACCACACATAACATTTCGTTGCTATGCTACTACTAAGTTTGATTCACCCACATTACCCTCTCTCTCTGTTTCTTTGTTGTTGTTCTCTTGGTATTTTGATTGCCGCTGTAAGTGCTTAAGTAAAAGGAAATTGAATTATGTAAACGATAAGCGCTGCTTAACAGCGGCATTCTCTCTCACACACTCTCTCTCTTCGACTGTTGTTCAGCTGTGACGCCTGCGCTCTCTCACTCTCTTGCTCTCTGCGTATGTTTTACACCCCCCTCTGTTCCGGCACTGTTACCTCTCGCCGCCTGCAACGTTGTAAACAACAGTTGATTTTTTTCAACACACACACGCACTGACGTTCTCTTGAGCTCTTGCGCTCTCTCATTCTGATGCTCTCTTTGTATTGGCGCTGCCAGCAGTGAGGTGACCCAACCAGGTGCTGCTCTGCTGAAAGCGAATTCAGTTACTTCCGAAGTTTCGAAGCGAGCGGTACACGCGTCGGACGGCGACAGCCAAAAACGCAAAGCATTTCACGACGAGTTCAGCAGCGCAAGCGAAGAAAACACAAAAAGAGCGAGAAAAAAAACAAAACAAAATACTGATTGACAAATATAAAAATGTATTAGAAAACAACAGAGTGGCATGCAATGTGTGGCATGCAGCATATGCTAAGCTAAAGTAAAGTAAATAAACTAAAGTGCAAACATAATAATTGCGGTTTCATATGCAAATCCAATAGTCAACACACTGTGCAGTACGAAAATCAATTCAAAATTAAATCAAAACACATTAGGCGTACTCCAAAATACCCGTTACATCCTTTATAACGTCGGACATTAACCGTTACGCGGACGTTGAGCGCGCGCGACAGTGTGTGTGTGTGTGTTTTGAGTCTCTGTTTTTGTGTGTTATCTCAACGTGTGTGTGCATGTGCGTGTGCGTGTTTGTGCCTGTCCGTGTTATGACAGAGAGTTGACAATAGGCAAATAGGCAAATCATATGCCGCCCACGTAATGTGTGACGAAATTTAAATTCGCCATCTATGCAAATACAATTGCACAAATCGTGTGCTCTCGTATACGTGTGTGTGTTTATGTGTAAGTGTGCGTCTAAATTCTAGTGGGAGATATTCATGTGGATTACCATAAACATAAACAAAGGATTAGAAAGAAACAACAGCAGAAGCAGCCGAAACTGTCGAAACAGTCGAGTGGAAGTAGAAGAACAAGCACAAGAAGCAGAAGAAGAGGAGTAAGAGAAACCACAGAAACATTTTCTGGGATTACAGGAGCCGCAGCCAGCATAAGAAGTGGCTGAAGGAAGAAGAGGAAGATTCTACTATATCTTTACATTGAAGTTAGGAGCTGAACTCACAGGTGAGTTTCGGTTAGTTTTAGGTACTGCCCCCGCCCACACTCGACTTAAATGATGTATTACCTATGCTGCAATGCGCACGTTGCACTTGCGGTTAGCCCTTGCTATCTCTCTCTTTGTCGCTCTCTCTCTCTCTCTTTGTCTGTCTTTCGCTCGATGTGGCATGTTAAGTGCAATCCATTATGCAGATAAATATGCAAGCGAATATGTGCGGACTTTCCAACACTGTGCATGCAACTATCTTTATTGCTTGAACTACTCGGGACCACAAAACTTGTGCCACCTGTGCCAAAATAATAGTTAAGAAGAGGTAGAAGAAGAGCATGTAGAGGAAGCAGAAGAAGCAGAAGCAGCAGAGACAGCAACAAGCAAAGCGCATCCATCAACTGCCATGGAATGCCCTCAATCAGTTTGTAGTTTTGCATGCCAAGTTGACAATAATAACAAAACGACAAGGCAACAAAAGAATGGCTAAATAAGAAGCATTAGAATGGTATTCGCTGGCAATATACCCTGTAGATTACTGTTCAATTATTAAATCAAGATGTAGCAAATATTTGGACATCTATAAACACTAGAAAGATACCGAAAATTGAAAAGAAATAAAAATATTAATTAATCATTAGTAAGATGTAGAAAATATTCTGAAATCTTATAAACACTAGAAATATTTAAAAAATTCGAAGTCAATAAGATATATATAGTAAATCATTAGAAAAATGAAAATTGCAAGTCAATAAGAATTATATATGGTAAATCATTAGAATGATTCTGAAAAATTAATAGAAATCATTCAAAGTTACCACAAATTGGCAATTAATAAGAATTAAATGTAATAAATAAAATCAATAAGAACTAAATACATTAAATCAATGAAATGATTTTTTTTGGAAATACAATAAATTGGCAATTAATAAGAATTAAAAATAGTAAATCATTAGAAACATGTAAATAGTTTTCAGCAATAAAAAATAAACATAATAAACATTATAAAGATAACATACATTTTATTCTTGCGTTATCGCACCATTTAAACGATATACCCCTTTCAAGCAAGTGCAATTACGAGCTAAAAATCCGTTGAACTGAATCGAAAAACAGCAAAACGTGAAATTTGGCGATGTAAAAACGAATTTGATAAAACGAAACGAAAAACGAGAGGGAACTGCAGGTGCCACAATAGGATGCAAAACTTTTGGGGGGAGGTGGAAAAAAAGCCGAAAAACTTTTGTTAAGAATATGCATAAAGCATAAAAGTGAATAAAGGATGGGCGCACGTAAAAACTAATTGAACAATTTTTGGTATCATTTTTGGCTAAGCCAATTTCAGCTGGCTGAGAACAAAAGTGAATGCCACAAGTTTTCCACGCGATGCCGACGCGACGAACGAAAGTTTTCAACAATGTGCAAAGGCAGTAAAAGCGGGAAAAGCGCTAACTGCGAATTTTCCCAGGGCTAAAAAAAGAATATGCAATCAACTTTTGCAGTTTACCTTAGAATTGACCAAGAGATTTTGAGAGAATTTAAAGAAAGTAGAAGATTAAAGAAGTCGTAATTGAAATAGGAAATTTCGTAGGAATCGGAAATGATACAATAGATATTAAAGATACTATTATGGCATGCAATCAAAGCTACTTATTGACAGTTCTATTTTAAAGTTTACCTTTATATCCGCACACTCTGTGCCACATCTCTAGTACTTTCTATATTCGTTTAGCTGTTCATTTATGCAGTCGAACCCTTCATGATTTCTGTGTAGTTTTGTTCCTTTGAAAAGAACTGCCAACCCATATACCATTCATACACACATACGCACTCCATATGCATCCAGCGAATAATCCTCTTAGCTACATTCATGTTTTAATCAGTTCATTGTCACAATGTTTGATTGATGTAGGTCACATACGATATATACTATGTGGGCATTGTCAAAACACAGCAGTCTAGACCTTCAGACGTTTCAAAATCAAAATACATCATTCATTTATGAGCAAGATGGAAAGAGAGGGGGGAGAGGGAACAGTCTGTCGAATCTGCCAGCCTTCATCAATTGAAATTGTTCAATATAATGCAAGGATCAAAAATGCAATGCGCTGTAATTTCGAGTGTATTCATTTGTTGGCCCCGGCAACTTTTTTTAATTACTCATCCATATTATTATTTTGTTTTGCTTTTACTATTACTTCTGTTTTGGTTTTGCTTTTATTTTGGGAGCCATGCGCAAATATTGAAATATCGTTCTATATGGCGCGCTGTGCTGGTACCGCTTGTCATAAATATTTTAGCAGCTACGGCCCAAGCGGTTTCCAACACACCCACACACACACGCACACTCGCACCCACACACAGACACACATGAAGAGGAGAAACAGAAACAGAAGCAGGCACTGGAAAAATAATCAAAAATAACAGCGGCCATAAAATTGGCGGAAACCGAACGCGAGAGGCCCATGCAGAATTCCTTTTTCATTGGGCCAGTCTAACCAAAATAAAAATACAAGAAACACAACAAAATACCCACATACACAGACACATATACACACGATCACACACAGCAGCAGAGAGAGAGAGAGAGAGACGATTGTAAACCAAAACGCATTTTGAAAAATATTTACACAAAAACCAAAGACCAGCAACGCAGCGGAGCAAAGCAGACTAGGCGAAAGGGTATGGAAATAGGAAATAGAAAATAAAGAAAACATTAAAAGAAATATTGTGCGAGCTGCTTGAAATATACGTGTATACATATAAATATTATTGGCAAGTACACGACGCGTACATTTCCTGTAGACAACAATGGAAAATGGAAAGAGAGTGAAAAGAGTTTCCTGGTTGTCGGCTTGAAAGGGAAGACAGCTTTAAATCCTTAAAGGTTTATTTTATCTATACTATTCAAGGAAATTTTATGAATAAACCTAAGTTAGCTTAGTTTCTTATTCAAAATATTCACATAACTTGTTGATAGCTTCAATAAATCCTTGGTAAAGAGTTCATATATAAGATTGTAAGTAATATTATGATTCAACCTTCAAAACCTTCATAAATATGAGCAGAATTCCTGGAAAGCTTTCGAAATCTTAGGTAAAGAGTTCTTCTAAGAAACTAATAGTAATAATATGATTAAACCTGCATAACCTTCTCAGTTAGGATACGAAATATTCGCTTAAAGGTTTAAAACTAACAATGAAATCTAAATAAATAATATATGAATAATATCTAAACCTTCTTGGTTAAGATCCGAAATATTCGCATAATTTAACAAAAAATATTGTATAAAAATGAACAAATTCCCTTATTGATGTAGAAGGAGAGACATTCTTAAATATCTATAGTTATCAGATCATTTGTAAGCTGCAAACTAGTATTATTATTCATATCATTAATAACCTTCTGAGTTGGCAACCGAAATTGAATTGAAAGTACCCCAAAAGAATGTAAAATACTGAAACATTCCCTTACCACTGCAATGTTGTCCTTTTTCCTTCTTCTTCAATACGCAAAAGTTTCCATAATAAAGTGTAATTAAGTCCAAGACCATATTAACGAGATTTTAATCTCGATTCATTTCTTCGATGCTTCTTTCAGCAACTCCACACCTGTACAGGGTATGGCAAACAGAGAATCGAATACGATATATATACATATGTGTATAAAGCAGTAGCCATTTTTATTTTACTGTTTCTGTCGCCAACGCCGTCTCTTGTAGGTGGCTGCGACTCCCTCTCTGTCTGTGTGTGTGTGTGCGGTTGTATCTGTGTGAGTTGCAGTAAATAAATATACGCGTATCTGATGGGGATTTATGGCGACGGCCGCGGCGCGTTGGGCCACAGTGTGCACTTGTTGTTGTTGCTGTGTTGTTGCTGGCGTTGTCACTGCGTTTTTATTGTATCTTTTGCGGCGGGCCTAGGACTTAAATAAATGATAGATTGAAATTTATATAGCCAAAGTGCCTCCATCACACACACACATATACAGAGAGAGACTAACATGCCCCTGGCAAATCCCACGCTCACTTATATTGCACATTTTTAGGCAATTTTCGACCTAAAAATGTATTTTGATTTGTTTTGTTTTTATGCCGAGCTCTGATTTCCTAGAGGATTGTGTAATAGAGAGAGGGACAGAGATGCAGTGTGAGACAGTGTGAGAGATGGAGTGTGTGTGCAATTGTTGGCATATAAATTGACTAGGAAACAAAATATATTTGGCATTTATATAGTTGTTACTTTATATATTGCTCACTCTTCTCTCTCTATTCAATTGTGAAATATGCGCGATAACAATATTTTTTACAATTGTTCGTGCAGTTTGTTTAGAGAGATCCTTTAAATTCTAGCTAGATTTAGCAGGTATTATTGTTGATTAAAACAATCTTCAATGGATGCGTTGATATTTCACAATTGAATTGCATATACAAAAGTGCAAGTTGAATTTTATTGGAATTTCTTTCTGTTGACAGTTTGCAATAGATTTATCTGGAGCTTTATGTGCTGCAACTTATTGCAGAGTGTATAATGTCATAATATCTGTAAATTTGATAGCCCAACAAAGTCTAGAAGTGGCAGGAGTTTAACTACAGCTGTGATAGTTTCAGATAGAGAATAATGTTGATATTATAGAACAGCCTTTGTTTGATAACAAAGTTAGTATAAAGGGTTTAAAAATCTATTTAAAATTTAATTTTAATTAGTTCCAACTTGTCTGCACTGATTACTAGAAATATTTACATTTATTTTATTGTAACAATAAACAAAAACTATTCGATATTTTGTGTATTTGATGTCGAAAACATTTTTTGTATTTGGCATTTGGTCAGTAATTTCATTTAGAGAAATTACAATAATTTAGAATGTCCGCTCCAATGTTAATTGCACACATAATTTGCATATTTATAAATCACTTTAAATTCCTATACACCTGAACAGCGTCACAAACACACACACATGCACTCTCTATTGTATGCACTGCATTTGCCTTTTACACAATGTTCAAAACAATGTTTAATAATTAATTTTTGTGATTTGCTTTGTGCCATTGCCGTCGACAATATTAGAACCACCTCTCGCTAAAATCGAGTTCAATAACAAAAGCAAAAAAAAATACTGCAAATATATGGCTTTGTTTTAGGAATAATAAAACTTGCCAGCGGGCAGCAGAAATGACCGCCAGACTGAATAAAATTTATATTAGGCAATTGAGCAAAACTGCAAATTAAACGCATTGAAAATTTCCTGCATGAAAATTTCAGAAGGCGAAATTTAATTTTCAACCAATTTTTCTATGTAGAAATTAAGGTAAAAGCAGAGAGCAAATAGCCTGTAGGTAAAATTGATGCCTATTTGCCATGAATGAAATGGAAAATCGACGTAGAAAAGGTGAATAGATAAAGAAAATTGAAAAATTGAAAACAAAAATACCAATAAGAATAAAAGTTTACCAATTTTTTGTTGCAAATCAAAATGAAAAATTGAATTTGGAATTTGAAATTTAGAATTTGTTGTGCAAAAAGCAAATGCAATTTCGTAATCCTTAAGCCCTTTTCTCTTGCATGGGGTAACTTGTTTGGAGATTATATTATTTCAAATTAATTAAAGAAACCAAAGTCGCTTGGCCAGATGTGGACCCTAGACAAATATGTAGAATGTTTGCAGCATTTTCCAAATAAAATTGTTCACATATCTTGTATTGTTGTTGTTGTAATAAATATGCGAAGAGGCAAAGCCTGCTTGAAGTTATGAGCTATTGGAATTGTATAGGGTTTGTGTAGGGAGGGGGGATAAAAGGGGCTTTTAATTTTTTGGTGCACCACTCAAATGTTAATTTCATTTCCCGTACTCCTTTTGGGGGAAAAAATACAGTGAGAGAGAGAGAGAGAGAGAGAGAGAGAAAAAATGATATTCGTATTTAATTTCAATTTCAAAGGATTTTCCATGTATTTATTCAAGGACTTTATCTTAAGCATAAATTACGGGCCAACGAACGGGTGCGGGTCCCATTTGTGCGACGTCTCGTCTCTGCTGCTGCTGCTGGCTCCCTCTTTCCCTCTCTCTCTCTCTCTCCACATACTGCTCCATCTCTATCTACGCTTGGCGTCTCCATCTTTATTCCTCTCTGCATTTTCACCTACTTTCTAGCCAGGCATATAAAGGTGGCCTCCATAGTCCTTTTGCCAAACATTGTCTGGCTGCTGCTGCTGCTGCTGGCTCTGAAGGAGGATTGGGCGAGCAGGTTGGGTGTGTGTTTGCCAAACTGTGGCTGCCAGGTTATCTTTCACTGTTTCTTCTGCTCTTTGTGCGTGCGCGTGTGTGCGACTGGATGGGGTGTGTGTGTCTATGTGTGTGTCATCGCTCGTGCGCTCGTCCTGTTTGTCTGCGTGTGCATTTGGTTTTCATTTACATATGAAGCTCCTTAATAATCCTTTTGTGCAGCAGTCAGGCAGGCATCCTTGCCGCCTCCTCTTGCCTCGTGTTGCCTGCCCTGGCATGGCCTGTCCTGCCCTGACAGTTGTCGCACGTGCATACATTTCGTTTTCCGCTCGGTGCGTATAAGGAAATGTTTAAATATATGCAAATCCAGTTAAGTGTAATCATTTAGCGCAAAAAATGCCAACAACAGCCAACAAAAGCAAACTCACACAGTCAGTAGCTTCTCGCTGTCTCCCTCACTCCCTCACTCCCTTTATCTTCATACTTTTCTATGGCAATTGCGGAAATTAGAATTTCAATGCAACTAATACAAACACAAAGCCGGAGAGAGGCCCGAAACATGAATGTGAGTGCAATTTATGAATTACTTATGAATACAGCTTTACAATTTGGTAGCCTGCTAAAAATATATGAAAATAATATGCACGACACACACACACACACATCAGTTGAAATTTGAATGGCATTATAAAAAATGCTGCCTACTTTTGTGGGATTTGGGCATTAGGGCGATTCAGTGCGAAATAAGTTGAATTTTTATTGTTTTCTAAAACTAATGAAACAATAATAAAGACTAGAGAGTTATATGCGAGGGTTGGTACTATAGTTTTGTCTTTAAACATGCAGCTAGTTTAATTAATTGCCATTTGAATGTGATTGAGAATATTTCCAGCATTTGCTGTAGTTTTGTTATAAATACTTTCGCTAAATAAACGCCTAAACGTACTAAACATACTAAACATATTTATATTAATATTTAATCAGCAGCTCAATCAGCTTAGCTTCATACTGTCTGCCCTCTCTCTCTCTCTCTGTAGTTTAAAATGTTCATGAAATTCTCCAAATAGTTGGCAGTTCTGTATGAATTTCAGCTCGGGACAAAACCCCTATTTACATACGTTAATAAGGCCTTAAATTCCTCGTTTATTCCCCCATATGTTGTTTGGCAATCAATTAAAATTGATGCCCCGAAATTGCACACTGAGTGAACACCCCTAAGAAGCGTCTTTGTGTGCGTGTGTGTCTGTGTGTGTGTGAAATGGCAATGCTCATAAAAATAACTCGCACACTGACACAGAAACACACACACGCACACACACTTGCAAACACGCATCGCATTACCAAGTGTAAATAATAATAAAAATTGCAAAGCGAAAGAGTGCGACTGCAAGAGGGAAAGAGGCAGGCAGAGAGTGGGGGAGAGAGAGAAAGACAGAGTGAAAATCCATTAACGCTTTGTGGCATTGCATTTAAGCCGCCTCATCCGCATTCGCGTCCGGGGCAACAGCTTCATCTAACGAGCAGCGTTAGTTTAATTTCTAGCGCGCGCGAAATAAAATAAAATTATGAAAATGAAAAAAAAGAAGACAGAGAGAGAGGGAAAGAGAGAGACTGTGAAATAAAATGTTATACATAATGAATGCAAATGCTTTTGCGCTCATAATTTCATCATCGTGCAAGCATGCGTTGCTTCGCCAGACTCTATCATCAACTTCCTCATCATCCGTACCGCACCGCACCGCATCACGGTCGTCGTCGTCGTCGTCGTCGTCATCATGCGATGCCCCATCTTTGCGGTGGCGCTGCAGACTGCTGCGGTTTGGGTTCCAGGACGTTTCATGTGTCTGCAACGGATATGAAGGCATCACAAACAGGCCCAGCAGCCTGTACCAGAACCAGAAGTAGAACCAAAGCCAGTGCCGAACAGGACAACAGAACGGTTGCCTATTTTCAAAAAACACGGCATAAGGATAACAACCTCTTAACCTAGTTTGGCTGCGGCAACTGGCAAAGCGTAACAGAGACAGAGAAAGATAGCGAGAGTGGGAGAGCAAGAGAAAGAGGCGACTGCATGCAGGCAGCCAGGAAGGCAGGCAGGCAGGCAGGGAGGCGTGGCATGTTGCTATGGTCCTGATCCAGGTTCAGGTCCTTGTTCTGCTGCTGCTGCTGCTGTTGCTGCTTCTAGCTGGTACCATTTTAAATTGAACTGTGCGCATTTAAGCGTAAACTGACAGCTTGGAAAATCGAAAGCAAAATAAATTGTCTAGTGAACTTGGTGGTGTCAGTGATGGTGCTCCAATGCTCCATGCTCCACGCTCCACTCTCCATTCTCCATTGTGGTCCATCGTCCATGGCCCACGGTGCACAACAGCTGAGCTGATTGTAGCCTCTGGGCTTAGTGTCAGACACGAGGCAGCTAAGGCAGTCCCGTGCCTAGTCCGGCCTAGTCACGGCAGGCAGTGGACAACAGTGTTGCTCCGCTTGGCGTGATTCAAGCTAAAACATAGCTAAATGTAAGTTTGATTGAATTTCATGCTGAATTTAATTCTTCAATTCGAAAACATTTGCAAATTTCAAACTTTTTCTAGCTAGTTCTGGCTATTTCCCTCTGTTCAGCACTGCTCTTAGCTTTTGCTCTCAGTGTGGCTATTAATTGAAATTCGTTGTGCTGCCGCTGCTGGGAAAAGTTTTAAAAGCTTGACGGACTCGGACTTAGTGTTGGAGTTGGAGTTGGAGTCGGAGTCGTGCCGGCTAGTGTCACACGCAGCTTGGGCCTCAAAGAACATTAGAAACAGGCGGCGAAACTTGTCGCCCCCAACCAGGCTCGGCACACACACTCAGGAACAAAGAGTTGGACTAGGCGCAACTTATGGCACCCGAAACTATCAAAACTACCCCCGGCCAAATGGCATTTGCATATACATATATCATCTGGTATATCCTTTTTTTCCCATTGGCCGTGTGTGTTTGTGTGTGTGTTTGGAAAAGTTGTACTGGGTCACATAGAAAAATACCCTCGATTTGCATATCTATAGCCACATTTTAACCAAGATAACCGGTTCTCTTGCCTGCCTCTCTGCCTGTCTGACTGCCTGGCTTGTTAGCACTATTCATAAAATTACATACATCCTTCTCGCCTGATTTTGTTGTTCTTTCGGTTCAAGTGGATCTTTCAAATAGCAACGTACCTGGACGATCTGTTTGTATAGAGGTTGCTGGCTCAGGCATATCCGAAATGAGTTTTTAATGATGAAACGCTTCTGTTTGATTAAATTAGGCATGCAAAGGGATCTCGGTCGGGCTGCGATAAGCCAAAAGGTTAATGGGCGCGATAAAATTAATCCTTTAACAGCTGCGCTAACATAACCTCAAAATTGCTGGTCTGTTTCTATTTAATCTCAGCTGCAGCTGGAGCATGTTTCATTTGGAAAACAGTATTATACTTTTAACACTAACAAACTGAGTTAACAAAGGTTGCAAGTCGGAGTTTTACTTTTTTTTTTTGATTTTTAAGTTTCCAAATTTTTTTTTTTTCACTTATCAGGCATAAAATAGTTTATAACCTCATTTTTCTTACTTTTTTATATATGCTGCATCTTCAGAGTTGATTCTTCTGATTTCTCTCTGTTCCACGTAATTTTAAATCAAACCCTACTTACCTTACTTATCGTCCTAGGTATTATGCTATTCTTTTTACTTGGCCATAACCTCACATTTGCTACTCGTTCTATTCCTTAACACATACTTGAATAGCTGCTAGCTATAGCACCAATGAATTCGAAAAGTTACCACCAGACCGAGTTGCTCACCTGCTGTTTCCCCCACTTCTTTCTTCTCTCCCTTTCTCATCCTCTGCACCCTTTGCTCACTCAGTTTTTTCGCAGGTAACTTAGCTGGGCTTCTTCTGAAGGGGTTTTCCGGCTAGTTTTTGAAACTTTTCGCACTGTGGGACGTCTCTCGCTCGGCCAAGAAAGTTTTTCACTATACCATTCATACAAACTATATATAGTACGATATACATACATATATAGTATACGTGCATGTAGTTGTAGCTCTGCTACTTTTGCTACTTAAAGTTTGCTTTTTGTCTTTGCATATCTATTCTGGGCAAAAAGAAGAAGGTGTGGAAAAAAAGCTAAGGAAAGGCAGCCAAGAAGTAAGGGAAGAAAAGTTGACGGACTTGGGGCTTTGCTATCCAAATTGTGTGCAAATTAATTGAACGCAAAGAACGCAGCAGGCAAACACGGCAGTTTCTCTACCTGTCCCTCTACCTCTCCCTGTCCCACTTCCTGATTCTGATCCTGATCCGGTGCTGTGCCAAGGTGTGCTGCTGACCAAACGCTTTGCCTGTTAAACTTAAAACGCTTGCCAGCTCGTAGCCCAATTGGGGCAAAAATGTGTGGAGGCGAAAGAAAAACGCCAAGTTTTTTTTTTGTGCCATTCACAGTATTTTTTTTGTCGTTCGTTGCGTTGGCAGTGCTTGGGCTTCTGGGGTTCTTGGGAGCCCTGACTGCCTGGCTGCCTGCTCTGCCTGGTCTGCCTGGTCTGCCTTGGCAGCCCCGTCTGCAGCCTGCTAATCCAGGACAATAAGTGTTTGTCGTTGGGATTTAGACAATTATTCACGTTAAGTTGACGTCTGAGACGGGGCCCAGGGACTCTCTGACGTTTTGTTATTTTCAAGAACGTTTCAATTTGTCCCGGTTACCCGCTCTACCCCGTCCTCTCCTTCAGGTCCCGGCCACATTTTGTATTATAAGCGCATTAGGTTTTAAGGTGTCAGCAGTGGCACTCGCGTTGATATGTCATCTGGAAGTAATTTTTATTTATTCGCGCGCTAAGTCGTCTGGCAATTTTATGATGACATTTCGTTTCCAAGGATTTTCGCAACCATTTGCCATATAAATTTTAATATATAAAAGGCCCGCAGTTACCCCAGCTGGCAATACCCTCTCCCTACTCTCTCTCTCTCTCTCCCTCTCTCTTGACTCACACTCTCTGGCAAGCGCTTTATTTGATTTTGTCGCCACAATAAAACAGGCAACCCAAACTGAACCGAGTGGGTGTCTTGGTGTGTGTGCAACTTTTTACGCACTGACAAGTGCTCCCCTCCAACTGAAATTTGTCGCCCAATCCTGTAATGCCTCTGTTTCACATGTGCCGCCCAGTCTCTGGTCACGTACCAAACATAAAAGTATTTACAAATAATATTTCCATATGGTAAGACGTGACAAAGACTCAAATTAGCGTTGCCGTTTATCTGCTAGGGTCCAGTGTGCGACAGACGGCTATGCTTTTCCCCAAAAAGTTCCTCCCAAAAACCAAGAGAAAAAAAGCCAAAAGAACCAGCAGGTCGATCCAAAAACTTCCGGCCATAAACAAACCGTTTGTATGGGAAGAAGGAGGGGAAATTTGTACCCGACTCGTAAATATGCATTTTTATATATTATGGAGGGGTTCCGAAAAATGTTTGTACATAATTTTAATGCCTTCTGATTGAACCTTTCCATAAAAGTTTTCGCGGACTTCGCCCACGCCCCGATAAATACCCAAAAATTGGTAGAGGATCTTGAGAGGAGGGGCCGAGAGAGTACGAAATCCATTTAGAACATTAATTTAATTTCATGTTTGATTTTTTGATGGTTTTGGGGTCTCTTAACTGTATTTCTTTTTTTATTTTTAATAGTTGATTGCTGTTTGAATGTTGTTCACCATGTCGGGATCTTGCCAGTTGGCAACTTTAATGACTGCATTTGGCGGTAAAGTTTTCAAGTTTAATGACTCAAATTTGATGTGCATTTAGTTTATTGTACAGGGAATGCCGTCGGTGTTTCTCTCTGTCTTGCTTTATGATACCCCATGCCATTTGGCTTGCTTCATAAAACAGTTAGAGATGCTTGGGCCGGGACTGTGGAGGAGGGTGACGACGCGGTGCTTCCTGTCGGGAGACTTTCTGCACTGAGGTGAAACTAGTTTGATTCAGCCAGAATGAATATAGTATGTGAATGATAAGTTTATTGGCAGCAGAACTTGAAGAAGAATATTTTATTGGTATAAGATAAAAGGAATTAATTAAAGAGCATCTGTTTTATTGATAGAAAATTATACGGAAAGTTAGAGAAAATTTATTTTTTAGAACTTATTAACAATGGGAACAGCATAAAATCATTTTCTGATTTCCCCAGCACCTAAAAACTTTCATTATAAATGCAGACAGACAGTTAGCTAACAAACACTTTATGTGATTTAATTTTAATTGAACAACTTTTCAGATTTCCTTTCTCACACAAAGGGCAACCCCCAAAAGACCCAATCAGCAGGTGCAGCTCTTGCTTCGTCCCCATCTCTGGGTTCACCTCCAGCTTTCCCTAACTTCTTCCTAATTGTGTGCTTGCAGCTTGGCTGTATAAGTCGTGTGCTTGACTTTGGCCCCTCCTCACAAGTTGCTCCATACCAAAGGGGCTTAAATTCACCCTTTCGGCACATATGTTTCCTTTGCTTACCTGTCGTTTTGTAATGCAAATCTTTTGCTTTCATCTGCTTGTTATATATCGCAAGCTATTAACCGAAAAGCCGATGGAGTCTGGGGCAGCAGAGGAGAAGAAGGAGGAAAGAATTCACATTTCTATGCCGATTGCAGACGACGGGCTTTTTGTGCGATATCCTTCTGGCACGCCCACGAGTCTCTTTCCCTCCATTTTTTTGACATGTGTACGCACGTGTGTGTGGGTGTGTGTGTTTGTGTATTTGCATTTGAATCATTCGTTTGTGCGAAATCAGATTAAATCGCATAATCGAATCTTATGCTATATATAAACGATGACAAAGACTGATGCAGGCAACCAGCCAACCAATAACCAGCATCACCACCAACTACAACAACAACAACAACAACAGGAAGAAGAGCAACAAAAATAAAGAAATTATGTATTGTATAAAAATCAATAGCGAGGTATTGAAAATCCTATGCACATAAGCTCGGGCACGTACAAAACGTTCTCTAAAAAAAGGGAAACATGAACCAAAATAAAAAAAAAAACAAACTGAAAAAAAAAGAAACGAACGACGAAAAACCACAGCCAGCCACAACAGGAGCACCAAAGTTATCCAGACACATGCGGCAAATACTTTTTAAAGTGAAATCTCATGCAAGGAAGAAAAAACAAAAAAAAAAGATGTGATATAGGTATGTAACAAACTATATATGGACATGAGGCAACACGAAAGTCAACGAAGGGTTGTAAAACCAGTTGAATCTTGGCTTAGTTTTTGTGTTTGTGATGGCAGCTGATCTAAAAACAAAGGGCAGCACTACAGGAAGGGGGCCAATGACATTGGATGATGATTAATCTAGTGAGAGTTATGTCTAGATATTGAAATATGGGATTAAAGAACTTTATCTGAAATATAGATAGTGGGAAATTGAGTTAAGGTTGAAATGTTATACTGCATTTATAAAAGAATAACGATATAAAATTTTAAAGATATATGGAAGAGTTTCTTGAAATTGTTGATTACTTTATCGAATTGGTCACCTAGCTGTTGAAATATAGGTTGCAATAGGTTAATTATAAAATAAAATCAGTGGAAAATTGAGCTTTACTTGAAATTATATTTTCTTTATCATTAAGATCAAACTTTTAAAGATATATCGAAAGTTTTAAAATATTTTTGATAATTTTTTTAAATATTTTTGATTATAATACCAAATTGGTGGCCTAAATGTCGAAATAAAAAGTAAAATAGGTATATCTGCAAGTAAAACACAGATTCTTTATGTTTATCATTGGATCAAACTTTAAAATATAATCGATGTATTTATAATATATAAAGTATATTTTTGAAGAATTTATTTGAAATTATATTATCTTAGCATCTTAAACTCTTAAAATATATATTTTTAAAAGTTTCTTGTCTTGAAATTAATTTAATTTGATTTAATGATTTAGGAATTGATTTATTTATATTAATCAAATCTTCCTTGCTCCTCAGCCAGTGTCATTGCACTATAAAAACGCTGGCTTGTGGCTTGTTTGTTGTTGTTAAGAAATTCAAATTAACTCGATCATAAAAACCCAGATGAGACCGAGTCAATACCTTTTTGACAGCGCTAACCCTTTACTCCTTCTCCCATCGCATTTTCACTCTGCTTAACCCTTGTGCGCCCTTCCCCCCCTCTGAACCCGCATTTCGCTCTACTTTGTTTGCTCACACTTTGTGTACCACATTTTTAACTTCAAATTAAGTTTGTGTGCACGTAGCAAACACAAAAAAATCAACAACAACAACAAGCAGAAGAAGATGAAGATGACGAAGGTCAAGAATAGCGGCAGCAGTTGAACCTTTTTTTGGCTTTGATTTTCTTTGGTTTTTCTTTGCCTCGCTTGCACTTTTGCCAAATGCCGCACTCAAGTGGCCACAGTAGCTGCTAGCAGAGCCAGCAGCAGCAGCAGCAGCTCTAGCTACACTCGAGGCTGTGAAAATAGTTCGTTAGCCTTTCAAAAACTAAATTGTATTTTCCCAAAAAAGGGCACAGGCAACACTCGACGAGCTCTACACGAGCACGGTGTGGGTGATTGGTTTGAGCAGAGCGAAAACCAAATTATTGGCATTTATTTCTCGTTTTGACTTTGCCATCCCCCTCTGCACTGCCCCTGCCTGCCTGCCTGCTTGCCGCATGGGGCAGCAGCAACTGAACTACTGAAGCATCTAATGCGCTTTGGCTGCCAAACTGTGGGAGCAAAATTGGGAGTTGTGGGGTTCATCATGTGCCTGGGTGGGGGTGTCTCATGCTGGCGCTCCTAATGCCGCCTAATTAGCAGCTTGAATGCGCTAAGACTACAAAGCAGCTGTGTAACAGTCAGCCAGGCAGCCTGGCAGGCAGTCCTGCTTGTGGAAAACTCTCGGGAGTGTGGAAAACTTTTGCCCAAATTGAAAATGCGCAAAATGACTTTGACCAAAAATCCCCAGTGCCAATTGGCAAGTCACAATAGCATCACAAAATGCTGACTAAGCAAAGCAGCTGATGAAATACCCTCCTCGCAAAAGGTGCCTTGCCGTACCGTTAGTCTGCCATGTGTGTGTGTGTGTCGCCTGAGGGATTTTGTGTGAAAATCACATGCATTGTTTACCTAGATCATTTTTACAGCAGTCGCCGTCGACGTCGCTGTCGTTGTTGCTGTTGATCTTTTTGTTGTTATTGTTTCTACAGTTGGAGGGAAAAATTAAGTTGCTGAAGGATTAATCATTGTGGAAATTGGGTATCCCATATCAAAGCATATGCATGACTGAACTGCATCCAATTTGCGCATGTGACGATAATGATGATGATGATAATGATGATCATGGTATACCGGGCAGAGACTGCTGCTTATGTGATTGTTCATTTGCCGAAAGTGAAACTGAAATTAAAACGGAAACGCTGCAGATGTTTCCTATATACATATCATGAAAGTAGTTGAGACCATTTAGCGGGTAGGCTCAGGAAATCAATGAATTGCAAAAAAAATCTGTTATTTTCTCTAATTAAAAGGGGACACATTTGGCACAGCAGCACTATCGTAGATTATTGTGTTGGGAATTGGAAGTGTTGATAGATTCAATTGGGCTGTAAAGCGAGGCAGCAATCTGTTATGATTATTGGATGGTGAAGTAGCGACAGGGAAGGAGTGTTTTAGTTTCAATTAATTATAGCCAACTTTATTTAAAGTTAAGCTAGATAAACTTGTTTGGAATACCATAAAATAATGCAATAAACTTGGGTTAATTAACATCTCATTATAAGTTCTTTTTAAACCATTGATGCTGATTAGTTTCTGCTGAAAACCCATCAATGTATCTCATCAATCAGAGTGCACTTTAGTTCTTACCATTCTTTAGCATTTTCCACTTTTATGAAAGTGCTAAGTTCCTGTTCATTTTTCTTCTTATTGTGCTACTAATCAATCCACGATCATTTAGTTTTAACACTTATTTCTAACAGCCAACTAAAATGAAACTCTGCACAAGATTCTCATCAACTCGTGGCGCATTTGCAAGTTGCGCTATTAACCGACGTTTATGAGACTCACCTCGTTAATCCACGTTCTACCATCTTGTGTCTGCCACTAAAGTTAGCCGTACCCTAACACCTTCTCTCCATAACACCTTCTGCTATATTTTCCTCCTACGGCTCTTCCCTTTTTTATCATTAAGCTGTTTTTATGCGCCTATCAATGTCTCGGGTCCGTCGGGACTGCTTTTGGCCACCTTTAAAAAGACTTTTAATTGCTTAAACTTATTAAACAGCTGCCAACTGCAAGGAAACTTTTGAATGTGCTGCCTCCGCTCAAGCAGTGCAGCCAACTACTTTGTATTTGCCTCCATATCCTTCAAAAAAAAAAAGAAGGAAAAAAACTAGAAAAATAGAAGACGTTGCTAAACTTTAAGCTGTTTCTGTTGCTGCTGCTGCTGTTGTTGTTGTTGTCATTGCTGTTGTTGCATAGACAAAGACTCGGCGTCTCAGACTGCGACTGCGACTGCGACCGAGCTAAGGTCAGCAACTTTTATTTCTTGGCCAACACTTGCGAGCAGCACAAGGAGCCAAGTTTGGGGCGAGGTGAAGCAAGGCGGGTGAAGGGTCTAACCTCTTCTCGACTCTTCTCTCTCTCTCTCTCTCTCTCTGTAGTTAGTTGAAGTGGCTTGCAGCATCGTTGTTGCTGTTGTTATTGTTGTTGTCTGACAGCGTTTGCTTATCTTTTATATTGTTCTTGGCCAACATCGAGCGCTGAGTCTGGACCTCGGCTGCATTTTGGCATTTTGCAACGTTTTTGAAGTTTAATGCCAGAGTCGTGCCTCATATTTCGATGGGGAACAATAGACGATGCGGACGACGACGACGACGACGTTGGAGATGATGCCGCAAAGCTGCACAGCACTCCTAAGGCGTGCCAAAGGGGGCGGAGGTGTGTAGTCCGCTTGTTGGTTCGTTTCTTTCTTTCTTTTTTCCTTTTTCGTCGCTGATTTTGGTGGTTGGTTTTCGTTGTTGCTGTTGTTGTTGCCTTTGCCCTGGCCGGGGGTAATCCGCCTCAGTTAAGCACTTGAGCGGCGTCCTCAGCTCTCGCCTGGGTGCATGGATTTGTTTGTGTATATCGTTGTATTGTTCCTGATGTTGCTGCTGCTGCTGCTGCCGTTGGTGCTTCCCAATCTCCGCCCCTGCCCTCTTTCCATTTCAACACGCGGCGATGCGGCTGCAGATTGAGCAAAAGTTGCCAGTTAGTGTTGCTGTTGCTGTTGTTGTTGTTGCTGCTCTTGCTGTTGCCGCTGGGAAGTGTGAACATTTTGGGCAACACTCTCAGGTGGTTGCAGGAGAGCTGGCTCAAAAGGTGTTGGTAATGATGATTTTGAATTATTCATGATTCACGACGATTGAAATTATTTGCGCGCACTCGCCTTATTGTTGTTGCTGCTGCTGTTGTTGTTGTTGCCATCGCTGTTGTCGGCGTTGCTGTTGCCGTTGTTATTGTTGCTGTTATTGCTGGCTGTTAAAGTTTTGTGCGCGTGTTGCCATCGTCGTGGCACTTATAAGGCCTGCCACAACAATGCCCCGCATTATGCTGCCCCAGCGCGAAACTCCACGGCGTGTTTCGTGTGTCTTACCTTTTCGCTTCGCTTTATGTTAAATCATTCAAATTGAAAAACTACAATAACAGCTGAGGGTCCCAGAGACGAGACGATGTGCCAATGTTTGGCCAATGTCTTTCACAGTATAGTGTGTGTGTGTGTGTGTGTGTGTGTGCAGGGTACGGGGGAAAGGTACTTGGAATGTTCTCAGGGGGAGGAAGAGTCTGCAGTGAGCAGGACTTATCGTTAGGGCACAAGTGTCATTCGAAATATGCTGATTGTGTATGCTTATATGTATGTGTGTGTATAAGTCTCTCTGAGTGTGTGTGTGTGTGAGTGTGCTGCGGGTTTTTCCTGAATTGGTTTGCCACTTTGGGTTCAGTTTGGGGAATGCTCTTTGTTTTGCCAGGCATAATAAATTTGACTTGCCTTCAATACTCGGGAATGGGGACCTTTGTCTTTGTGGCCTTGCCTTTAGCATAAAGGTGCATCCATCTAATTAAATGTCATCTTCGTGAGTCACAAAAGTGTTGAGGCGACTATCTTGGAATCTTACGAAGAAACGAGAACATTGCGCCAAATGATATGTGGCAAAACAATGGAGTTTTATACGGTTGCATAAAGAATTTAAGGTTCATTTGTATGGCAATCTATAAAGATCATCTGTATTGTTCGCGTATTATTATGAAAGAAAGGGACATAATCAAGAAATTGTTTTATATTGTGGGAAACAGTAAATAACAATAATAATAATTATAGTAATAAAGAAAAACAAATACAAATTACATATTGTATGGGAAAAACTGCGTCTATCTTTTAGCAGAGTGTAGACTCTGTAAATAGTATGACGAAACATCCAAGCATATTCTCTGTGACTGCACAGTCTTGGTATGGATGAGAAGGAAGCAGTTGCACATGGACAAAAGGGTCCCTACACAGATTGCTAACTCCTCGACGAAATATCTGCTCTGTTTAAATTAGCTTTTGTCAGGTTAGAAAGGGATCTTCAAGTACTAAAGAAGACTCCCTCTATTAAATACTAATAATAAATGGAAAAAACTAAGATGATGAATTGTTCATGACTTTTCTTAATGATTACAATAATGTATGGAAGTGGTTAAGGTATTAAGGAGTTTAGACTTGACTCTCTTTAATAATTTACTATGGTATATGTTTGTATATATTACTTGAGTTATCTTGAATTTCTAAGAAGTACTTTACCTTGTGATATATGGAATATATTCAGATCTCTAAACATAAAGACCTTCATCAAATTGTTCCACCTTTCTTTATTAATGCTCTGTACAATGTCTGCATACAATTCACATGATCTTGTTATGCCAAAGAGCACGCCCAAGTTATTGCTACGCATTCACATGCTGTGATTGTTAGCGCAATCATTTCATTATGTAATCCAAATTATCTGATTTATAAGGCAATTGCTATATCAACACCTTATTCGCACACACACACACAACGAGCACAACGAGGCGCTGCTTCCCACATAAGAGACGAGCTGCCCTAGTGATTTGCAGTTGTACAATCACAAAACATTCGAAAAGGAAGATCTTCCCACAAATTATCACAAATTAGAGAGGGAGAATGG
The DNA here is from genome assembly GCA_018903425.1 of Zaprionus nigranus. NCBI lineage: Eukaryota > Metazoa > Arthropoda > Insecta > Diptera > Drosophilidae > Zaprionus > Zaprionus nigranus. Next base: position 1,251,939 of record JAEIGD010000024.1, read on the forward strand.
GGAGAGGGGGAAGTGCAAGATCTGCTCGTTGAACATGGTATGGAGCACATGTTTCAATCAAATTAAATTCGAACTCTGGCCACACTCACGCCGGCGAGTGCTCAGCTGCAGCTACGTAGATGTTCTACGTAGTATGATGGCACATAATTTTGCTCGATGCATGCCGATGTGAATGACGATATGAGAGTGCCAGATGAAAGGAGGAGAGAGCAGGCACAAGAAATATGTATAGCCATAGTGCTGGCAAGTTGTTGCCGTCTTCTCCTCATCCTACTCCTCATCCTACTCCTGCTTCTTCTGCTCCTTCAACTGCTTCTTCCTCATAACCCAACACGTACGAACAATTCACAGTCATCCCAGAGGCTCGGTCGAGCGAGGTGCTAATGCTGATCAACAGAAACTGATATCAACAGTCGCAGCCGCACTTGGACTCCAAGTCCGTAGAAATAATGCAAAGAAGCAACAACAGCAACAACAACAACAACAATAGGAGTAGGAATAACAATACTCCTGGACTCTGGCACTTTTGCTATAGTTTTGAGAGCTGGCTCCTCTTTTTGGGTACCACACACAAAATTAAGTCAGACTCGCTACAGCCAGCAGACAGAGAGGCAGTGAGAGGCAGAGAGGGGGAGATAGAGAGAGAGAATCCCCCAGAAACAATGCAGGCAACAACGACGACGACGACCGGTCGCAACGCCCGCTGGACGTGTATCTGATGCGGCCTCAACTTCAAACTTCGCGTCCGACTCCTCCAGCCCAGTTCGTAACACAAATCATCTTCCAGCGCTCACGAAATCGTTGCGCAAACTAAAAAAGCCAAAAAAGCAAAAGGCAAAATACAAAAAAAAGGCTGAAAAAAAAAGGCAACAAAAATCAGAGTAAAGAGCCAAAGCGTGAGGCTGGCAAAACAAAAGGAGGCGTTGGTGTTGGTGTTGGCTGATTGTTGTTGCCCATAGCCGCAATGTGTTGCTGTTGTTATTGTTGTTGCTGTTGTTACCTGTATGGCACCAGCAGGCAAAGCGGTAAGCGGCAACTTGGCTCTGGCCAGCGCGAAGTGGCCTGCAGTATGTGTGAACTGGTAAAACGTGACACATTTATATCACTTCGTTTGAATCGCAAAATAATAATAAATATAATAGCGAGTCGCCGCCGCGTCGTCGTCGTCGTTGCCTTCTCCTCTGCAATTCTCCCAGGCTTTGTTTCTCCGCTGAGACTCTGCCGTGCCCATGTGCAAAAAAAAAGAAAAGAAAATGTTTATAAAAGTTTTGACCTGAGTAAAATCGACATTTTGCTGGCAGGCAGCAATTGTTGAGGGAGACAGGAGAGAGAGAGAGAGACAGACCAGGAATATCTATTTGATACCCTGTATAGCCTATAGGTAGATCGGAATATTTGCATATTTTAGATAATCTTCGGCGCGAGCTTAGATGATGAGTCAGCTGCAGGGCATGCAGTCCAGGCGGGGGGGAGGTGTGCAAAGAAATGTATAGGGATGGCAAAAATATCAATAGATGGTGTGGTAAGATATTGATAGGTAACATAACTATACAATTGCCAAAGGTACTGCAGCTTAAATGAACAAGGAATTAATAAGTTATACAATATTATATCGCATATAATTATTATCGTCTGGAATTTAAATTCACAAAGTTTGTTTGAATGAAAGAAAAAGGAATTTGTTCTGTATGAAAATATAATATAATATAAATTGAAATATACCAGATTATATTATATATTATAAATCATAGAAATTAATAATATAATATAATATTAATTAATTAATATTATATTTGCAATGAATTTAATAGATTAAACTAACCAAAATATTATATTTATTTACTTGCAGGTAAAAAAAACAATATTATATTAAACTACGCAATATCGTACAAAATATCGTACGCAATATCGTATTAAAATAGGTTCCCTATTTCGTGTAAGTCGAAAGGTTGAAGAAACCTAACTATAGTGTACAAATATAAGTAGTATCTATATGTTTTTAGCACCTTAGCTTACTATATCTTAAGCTCAGCTTACTGTAGAGTATCTTGAGCGTCTTCTCAACTGTCTGTAGAACTAATAAGCTCAGCTAAACTCGGGCAGGGCATTGGGCAGTGCCAAAATTGGCTTAGCCACTTGGCTCAACTAGAAGAAGAGTGAGAGGATTTTCATTTGTTGTTTGTTTTTGTTGTTGTTGTTGTTTTTGCAACTCTCCCATTTGACAATATACGAAATATTGCACCCCTGGGCCTGGGCCCCCATGCCTGGTATAGCTTCCTGGCCAGAGTTGTCAACGTGCAGCAACAGCAGCAGCAGCAGCGACAGGCAGAGACGAACGTCGGATGTATTTGTGGCGTATAATGTTACATCTGCTTAGCGGAAAGATAAATCAACGAAGCGACTGCAACAGCAGCAGCAGCAGCAGCAATCGCAATAACAACAATAACAACAACAACAGTAGCAGCAACAGCAGCAGCAGCAGCGCCAAACGTCGCACTCAAGTTGACAATGATAAATAGTGAAAAAGCGCCAGGCAAGCGAGCAACAGACGCAGATAGAGATAGCAGAGAGTGAGAGGGAGAGGGAGGGAGAAAGAGACAGAAAGAGTAAGGTAGCGAGAGGGAGAGAAAGTGAGAGAGAGATGGAGAGAGAGACAGAGAGATGGGAAAGTGAGAAATAGAGACGCGGTTGGAGACGAGATGAGATGAGTCCCAAACGGTATATAGACGAAGCTGCTGGGATGTCAGGGTAGACTCTCCACGGGATGGATGGATGGCAAGCTCGGCCCGTGCCTGAGTGTATGTGTGTGTGTGTTGGTGTGTGCAGCCAGTGGTGAAAGTTTTGTCGCTTGTTTCGTGTGTTTGTAGCGGGCGTTGATTGAAGTAAAACATTTCGATTAAAGTTTATGAAATGATGACAACTTTTTGCTAGTTATTTTATTGTTGTTGTTCTGTTGATGTTGCTGTAGTTGCCGAGTGCAAATAACAATGAGATGCTCAACGACATTGTCGACCATAAACTAGCTACGTTGAAATTATTATATATGGGCAAAACTCGAGGAGGAACAGCTGAAAAAAAGAAGAAACCTCCAGATGAGGATGCAACGAGGATACAACGGTGGGAAAAAGCTCAAACCTAACGAGCTATGAGCAGAGGAGCAGCAGTTGATTAAAAGTTTGTGCAACTTATAAAAGGCTAAAGGGTTGCTTGGGTTGTTGCCCCTACCCACCCCCCTGTCCATCCCCTGGCAGGGTCTATGTATCTATCGAACAGGATGCTCAGAAAAGTTGTTGCTGTAGTTGTTGATGCGCTGCTTGCACTTTGCCCTAAAGCATCACTTGGTGCGGGTAGATCAGGTGCCGTTGACAGTTAGTTTTTTGGATGCCAGAAAGAGAAAGATAAGGCAGAGAGAGAGAGGGAGACAAGAAGAGAGAGAGAGAGCAAGAAAGATACAGTTGGGTGGCCCAACCAGACCGCAAAGACCCAAAAAACTTTGCACAAAATATAGAAAATAAGCGAAGCTCAAGATGTGCAAATAGGGCGTGGTCTATGGGCGTCACAGCAGCAGCATCAGCAGCAGTACCATCAGCAGGCAACTAAATACTCTTTGAGGTACAAAATTTAAATATAAATAAAGTGCCAAACAAAGTCACAAAAAAGTAAACGAAAAAAAAAGTAAAATTGTGACCAAAGTCGGGGCTAGAAATAGGGAAGAACGGGGAGAGAGAGAGGGGTGATGGAATGGGAGCAAGGAACGGGACTAGAGTCGTTGACGTTGCCGTAAACAGCTGCAAGATTACGCAGAAGGTAGCGAGGAAGACGAGGCAGAAGGTAGTCGAGACAGTTGAGGCAGTCTCGGAGACCCAAAGGAAGCAAAACTAAAATAAATAAATAAAAATGCTACAAAATGACATTAAATGTGAAGCGACAAGCAGAGTTACCCCGGCACAAGAGAGCAGTACCAGGACTAGGTAGGTAGACGGAGAACAGGGAGAACTATTAGCTATAGCTATAGGCAATAGATGCCTGGGTAGGGGCAACAGCGGAGGCTGCAAAGGGTGACAGGAGATTGTATATAGTTTAACCAAACAGAGAAGAAGGTAAAGAAAGAAGGAAGGGGAAGGAGGGGGTAGGGGTACTCTGGTAAGGGTAGCATACGGTTCAACTTGAATGCAAATAGCGTAGTGCTTCTGCTTCTGCCTCTGCTACCGTTAACTCAAATGAAAAAGGGGTGACAATTTAGGTTTAGGGTTTGAGTTTGGGTCTAGGAACGGTGCACGGGGGTTCCACTTTGACAGCCAAGCGCAGCGAAGCGAAACAATCAGCGAACTGGACATGATGGGTAAGCTTGTAACGATGTTAGACGAGACTGATGCCGAACAATTTACCGCATAGCTGTAAGATCTTGCCAAAGGGTAGTTACGCAATTAGCCCAGTTAGGTTACCCCCCACTCAGTCACGCTGTGGCATCGGCGCCAGCAACTGATGCAACTCATTAATGAATTGCTTCGACTGTATATATGCTTACTATATAGTGGTCTTTCTGAAGGAGTTGGGCATCCTTGGCTGTTGCCAGCTGACGCTCAGTTGGATAGTTGCTTAGTTTCGATTGGATAGTCAAGAGTCTTGAGTCAGGTGGCGCTGCTGCCGGCGCTGGCACTGGCGCTGCACTCTCAGCAGTCGGCTGCTGCCTGGTTTGGAGTACTATACTTCGAGCTGAACTGAGCGGCGACTGTGTACATTGGGGTGCCATAAAGCAAAGTATAGCCCAATATAAAATGCTAACAGGGTGCCACACTATGCACATAAACAAAACGCAGGCATGAACCGTGTTGCAGCGCCATGTTGCACATGCTGCCCGGAGAGACGCCAACAGCGGCAGCCAGTGTGAGGAGGAGGTATGAGGTGCTACACACCGTCTGCGGCAACATGTGCAGTATGCACTGTGCAAAAAAGAAGAGCTGGTTAGAAAATGAAAAGATAACAAGCACACAAATTGCATTATAACTAGTAAACTAAATGTAGAATATGTTGAAATCAATCTGAAATAGTTTAAAGAGTTTTTTATTGTAGTTATTTTTAATTAAACTAAACAAAATTACTCACAATTTAGGGCAGCTACAGGATAAAAGAACAAGTAGCTAAAGCTATAATGAAATAATGATTTTTAAAAAAACTATTGATGATTTTACCAATTTAAAATGGAGTAAAGAGCCGATGTAGTTATTAAGTTTCTTTATTTTACAAATCTTTTATGAACTTATAAGTGAGAAACTATCTTCAATATTGTTAAGCAAGTCAATTACAATGGGATTGTCCGAGAAGTTTTGTAGAAGGGTCACCAAAACAACGCTATGGTCCTGATTGTAGAAACTCTCAAAAATTTATTTCACATATTTAGTAACACAAACCTAAAAGTTCTTCAAAAAGTTTCAAAGCTTTTTAAAACTTTCCTATACTCTTCAACATTTTACGTTAAAGTTAAACAAATTTAAGACAAATATAAAACACACTCTATGATTATATAAGACAACTTATTATAGATTTAGAAACTTAAAAACTCATTTCAACATGTTCAATAATTTCTATATATGTATTTTTAAACATTTCTCACAGTGTACATAACCTTACTATGTACTGAATTCATATGTGTGTTTTTATTTACACGATTTGTTAGTTTATCTATGCCTGTGAGTGTGTATATGTCTGTCGGGTGTGTGTGTGTCTGCGTCTGTGTCTATAGTTGACATGATAGTAGCGTGGAAAGAAGTCGTTGACGAGAAAGACGAAGCATTGAAAATTTTTGAACTAGTTTAAGTGGCCCATCATGAAGTCCCAAGTTTCTCGTTTTCACCAGGATTGTTTTACTTTATAAAACACACACAGAACATACACACACACACAGACACACACACTCACACAGCGAGCAAACTATCGCTGCATGGTTATGCAAAGTAATTTTGTTGTGTTTGTGCTGGGGTGGGGCTCATAACGAGGCACGGGAGAAGGAGCTGGAGCAAGGACGGGGCAGCAGGAGCAAGTTGAAGTAGCAGCAGACGGCAAGGACAACACATAAAGCATGCCCCGACTGAGAGCACGAGGACGACGAAGAGAAAGAGATAGGAGACAGAGAGAGAGAGTGAGGGAAGATGCTGTGCACAGTTTACTTTTTGTCTGCTGAAGAAGCAGACCTCGAATAGGGTCTTAGGGGTTACGCAGGGGGTAGCTAGGCAGGGGGGACAGCAAGGAGACGAGAGGGGGTAGTCGAGAGAGGGGGTTAGGTGCCGCTGGACTGTGTAAACAGCGTGGCAGAGTTGAGCTCGCAGTGCGCTGCTTTATTTTTTATTGCCGCACACAAATTGGCAGTGTGCGTGCTCCGGGGTCCACATGACCCTCTTTTCAACAGCTGCACAACAAAATGCAGCCCCTCGAACACTCTTCCCCCTACCCCTTCTCCTCACCACCTCTTCAGTTTGCCACCCCCATTCAAAGCGCAGATAATTTCATTTGAAGTATGGCAAAAATAAAAATTTTTCCTGCGTTAAAGTTTTTCTTGCTCGCTCTCTCCCGCCGAGTAATTTGTAGCTAAAGCTACGAACTGCAGCAAGCTTGCAAAGTCTCAGTCGTAGCTGGAAGTCCTTGCCCTGTTCTTTTTTTTTTTTTTGGGTTAGCTCAACTTGCAGCAGCTGAAAAGCAGCTCATTTCCTTTCGGCTAATGATGTGGGTCAATTATGGCAGCAGCAGCAGCATTTCCCAGCAGTCAGTTGGCAGTGCTCTCCCCCTCTCTCTCTCACTCTCTCCTCTCTCTCTCTTCGCACATTTCATTGGGTTCACTTTTTGGGCTATTCAGATTTTGTCTACTGGAATTAATGGCATTAGTTTTGTGCATTTAGTTTTGATTAGTGTGGGGACTTGGCTTCGAATGGTTTCCTTTTTTCGGGGCTTTGCATTTGACTGCTTTGCATTTTGAATTTAATCGCAGTCCTTCTCCTCGTCGACAGTTTGATAGTTTTTCCGAAAATCTCTCTCTATTGAAATTCGATGTGCTGCAGATTGTTTTGGGTTCCGTCCTTTCCCTTTCATGGCATTTCAAGTAATGCGAGTTTATGATAATAACAACAAGTTTCGAGTGCCCATTGATGATGCGTTGGCATTGCGGGAGTTATGCAAAACTAAGTTGGCATCAAGAGGAAGCTTTTGTATTATAATTGCATCCGTTTTTAGATAATGCCACAGCAACTAAGCTATTGTTGTTGTAATTTGAACTGAAAATGGTTAAGTGGAAGCCGGGGGGGAATACATTAGGGGAAGCAGTTTGAGTAAAATACAGGAAATCCCTGGAGAGAAAGATAGACAGGAGAGGAGGAGGAGACAGGGCCATGAGAGTTAAACTATTGATTGATGACAGTTGCAGATTGTCTAGCAATGTCCTTAGATTATAGATAATATCTATGCTGTTTGCTTGCTAGAAATACTTTAATTTATAGTATAGTTTAGTATACATAGCTGTTTATTTGTTCAACTTTGAAACACTTTAAATTGTGCCTGAATTTCATTGAACTGATACTAAAAGTTATGTATCATATGTTAATTAATATCTATAATGTTTTACTATTTGGAATATTTCAATTTAAAGTGTATTAGTATACATAATATCTGACTATTTCTTTGTATTTTAAAACACTTTAATTTTAATCGGAATTTATAGAATATAAATGATATCTGTGATAAACTTGAATTACTAAGTTACTTAAGTTTATGATACATTTGTTTGCGCTGATATCCGATTATATCTTTAACTTTGCTACACTTTAGTCCCTATTTGAACTTCTTTCCTATTTCTCTTTTACTTCTTGTTCCAAACACTTTTGTTTCGCTACTCTAGAAAATTTTTAAATGGCTTCAAGTGTCGTTGGCACTTGTTATCCCACATTACCTTTGCACAAATATCTTGGCCAACTCAACCGAAAACCGCATGCACGTTTTCTACTTCCTCTACCTCTGTCTTTCTTCTGCCCTTGCCCCCTCTGCCTGCACGTTGCCATGATTGCAGCTTTATACGTGCATAAAAATCAAATCTCGCTGTTTGTTATTTGTAATTTCTTGTCGTTTTTTATTTTATATGTCAACGGCCAATCTTTTTATGTACATTTTTATTTTGTTATATATAAATTGTATATATATGTATATATTTGGCAGAGGTGCGCGCCCTTTTTTGGCTTCAGTGCAGAAGAGACCCCTCTCTCTCTCTGTCGCTCTTTCTCCCTTTCTTCTCCTGCTGGTTTACCCTCTTTCTCTTTACTGAGCTTTTATATTAATGCAGCTTCAATTGTGCGCTGATTGGCAATCGAGAATGTGACTTGCATGCGGCATGGAGGCATCTCTTAACGCCCTACCCCCCTACACCCTTCTCTTCCCACTGTGTTTGCCAAAAAAAAAGGAGAGCGTAACCGTTGCATGGTTTGGGTATTTGAATAGCACTGGCGTTTGCGCCACTTATTAAATTAAAAATACACACATGCACACATATAGAGCAGATAGTGGCAGGGACTGGGTCGAGTATACGAATAAATATCGTTGATGCTTTTTACTATTTAACGTGCATGCTTCGGCAATTTGATTGTGGCCGAACAGGCGTATGAAAATCAATTTCACGCTGAAACGCACCAAAAACTTTAATAATATTTGCGTCGCGGCACTTAACAGACACACAGCCAGACAAACAGACAGCGGAGGCAGGCAGATGGGAGAGAGAGAGAGAGAGAGAGAGACAAGAAAGAAGTTGGCAGGATGAGGCAAGAGGCAGCTGCAGCGTTGCGTGTTGCACATTCATCGATTTATGGGACGCTGCGTCTCAAAACGAAATTAAAATTCAATAAATGACACTCGAAAGCCAGTCGAGGCAGCCTACGCAGACACGTTGAAAGATTTTAATGGCGCTGGAGTGGATCGAATAGGTTTTATAATGTAGTTTGTGGTCCTAGCTAGAAACGAGGCAGCAACAGTGGGTAGAAAACGTGGCAAAAAAGAGAGATAGAGAGAGAGTGCGAGAAACTATTAACTGCGATGAGGTGTTAAAGTCCTTTACTGAGGGTTTATTTATAGAATAAAGGGGAATAATGTTATTAAAGGTATTTATGGCACATTGTAGAACACTCTAGAGACGAAATGAAGTCAGTGTTAGCTTCAATTATATTCTATATAAAAAATAAAAAGAAAGTGAAGTAAGTTACTGCTTCAATTACATGAAATACAAAATATATAATAAAATATAAAATTGTATAGTAAATAAATATGATCATAAATCGTATAAATATTGATCTTTACTTCTTAAGTAAAGTTAAACAGGATTATTCATATATTACTCATATATAAATTGCATATTGTAGAAAAATCTTAGCACTTTAAGGTATCTAATTCAAGCTGTAGACAGTCTTAATAAAAATATAATTTATAATATCAATAATAAGATATAAATATTGAAAATATTCAAAAATCGCAGACTCGTTGTTCTTCATTAGTAAAAAGTCTAGTATCATATATTACTCATATATTAATGGCACATTTTAGAAGATTTTTAGCCCTAGAAGAAGACTACTTAAACCTTTAACAAGTCTGAATATCAATAATATTTCTTTGAAATAAATATTCAAACAAATTCAGAAGAAACATAAACATAAATTTAGTAGAAACATAAACCATATAAAAAATAATAATATAATAAAATATAAGAAACAATATATTTCTGAAACTAAATAGTGTAAATGTCTACAGTACACTCAATATATAATAAACAATAATTACAGCATAATTAGCAAAAATAGCTGCGCTTAAAATGCTGAGAGACCAATATTTCAAAGCAGGTTAAAATGTTGCTCTATTGACTATTGCGGCAGCAGAAGTGGCAGCAGTAGTAGCAGCAACAGCAGCATTGGCTGTCAGAGTACAAAAGCTTCCCATAGTACTCAAATCTACTTTTATTACCTGCTTGACAAGCACCAGGAATTTATCACCTGGCCAACGCGACGAAGGGACAGAGAGAGAGAGCGAGAGAGAGAGAGACAGACGGACGCAAGGAGGAACTGCACAGTGTGCAAGGTAGAAGCCAAGAGGAAGCCGCGCGCGCGAGCTTCAGACACTTGGCATAGTTTGTGGCAAAGCAGGACGCAGTAGAAGCTGCAGCACTACTGGGCGCTGGTCGCCTGTGCCTGCTCTGCTCTGGCCTGGTGAGCCTGTGGAGCCTGTGTGAAACCTACACGTAGCACTAACTTTTGCTTCGAACATAAAGTGCGCGCAAAGAATTTACCGCATAAATTTTCGCAAGTAGCAAAAGGCAAAGGTAAAGCAGGCAGTGAAGAAGTGTTGGGCAGAGGGGCAGCAGCTGCAGCAGGTGGGAAGGCAGGCAGGTAGCACACTGGGCAACGGGACGAGAGAATGAGGTTGGAAAAACTTGCAAACCGCACTTTGGCACAAAACTCACAAGACACTCATAACTTTTTATGTTGGTTCGCTGCACACCCCGAGAGCCAAAGCCAAAGCCAAGCGAGAAGAGTGCAAGTTGACCAGCTTGGGCGGGTGATGGGACCACCCCAGGACACTGCAGCTGCCTTGGTAGTAGCCCTTGCTACTGCAAGCCAGCAGCGGCAGCGGCACTTGGCCAAATCCCTGGGCCGTGCTGCAAAGTTTTTGGGTTTGCCGCCGCGTCGCGTCTGGGCTTTTTATGTATTTTGCTGTATGCCTCTGCCTCCTTCTCCCCTCTCTCTCCTCTCTCCCTCTCTCTTGCGCTGCTCATGTGTTTACAAAGTAATTACGCAGCCTGAAATTAAATTCATAAGAAGACGTCGTCGTCGTCGTCCTCGTTGGCGGCATTTAAAAAACGTTTTTAGTTGAGTTTTTTTTGCTGCACTGTTTGCTGAAATAGTTTTTGGGGCTACAGTTAATGCACGCTAAAAGGTTTTTCCCTCTGATGTTGCAACAGTTGGCAACAGTTTGAGGAGACCTTGTTCAATGCCAAGTGGCGGCGGTTTATGCTATGCAGATTACTGCAAATTAAGGCGAGGTATTTAAACGCGGCTTAGCAGCAGCAGCAACAACAGTTGAGACGCCTTCAATGCTGCCTGCAACTTGTGTGGCAAGTTGTGAACACGTCGACTTAGGCGATGCAGCCAAGCGGAGTTTAATTGAAATATGAGCAGAGCGAGAGAGAGAGGGAGTGCAGTGCAAAGGGGTATGCGAGTTGAGCTATCAATAAGCAGTAATTTGAAACGATTTTGGGGTGCAGCGTAACTTGATAAGATATAACCTGCAGACAAGATAAAAATAACACGACATTTCTGAGAAAACATACAGGAATCTCTCAGTGATTTAGTTGACTTTAAATTTTGTCAACTATTTGGAAAGATCTTCAAGGAATGTTCATTAACTATAACAATAAACTAAACAGCAGAATATCAATCTTGAACTTATGATTCAATTTGAGGCTGTGTGGGATCACAAGCTGAAACTAAGCTGAAAATCTGTAGACAAACAGAGAAAGAAGAAAGAAGGAGTTAAGACCTAAGAAGATCTGTGCTCAGACATGATTTATAGTGAAAGAATAGAAGACTCACAAACAAAACATATATCGAAAATTAATAAGAATCACAGTTTAGAATGGGAACAGCCATACAATGGGATGTGTGAATCAAAGGCAGCTGCAGATCCAGAGAAGGGGAAGAAATTCTATAGAAAACTAGAAACAATGTAGAGAAAAAACTGAAAAGTAAGACATATGTGTGTGTGAGGGAGTGTGTATGTGTGTGTCTATTGCAGACAAAAGGATAGCCAAGAAGACATAACAACTTCCTTTTCGGGTCTATCAAAATGTTACGAAGTTTGTACGACTTTAGGTTTTATGAGCTTTAAAATGTATCAACTTTAATGTAGACCGTGCACAGATTTCCATGTGCACAAAAGCAGCTTTTGTAGACATTCTTTTTTGTGAGAAGGAGTGGTGTTAAGAGGGAGGCTATGCTTGACAATCTAAGCTAACCACCCGCTTGGCATTTTACAGCTTTCAAAAGCCGCACAGGGTCTAAGCAGCACGTGCTGCCTGAGTTACTTTTGGCTAAGTTGGGGGTACAAATGTGTCTAGGATATGGCGCAACGTATTAATTTTGAATATGTGGAAAATCTCGCGCGGCAGCAACAACAATAACAACAACAACAACAGTCCAGGAAATGGCAGCCAACAATGAAGATGAAGATGAAGATGCCTGACGATACAGACAAGTACGTCAACGACGACGACAACGACAACGACAAGACGCACAGTTTTCCCATTGAGTGTGTTCGGTCTCGCTGGCTATGCCTGCTACAGTGCCTGCTGCCTGTCCATGCCACTGCTTCTCCCCTGCCTATGTGCCTATGCCTCTGCCCTGCTAACTCCGCTTCTGCCTGTCAGGCGAAGGCGACGGCTGCTGTAGGCCTTTTATTGCTATTGTCAAACTATTGTCTGTGTGTGTGTGTGTGTGTGTTGTTGTTGTTGATGCTCTCTCACTTGCTCACACACACGCTGTGTGTATGTGTGTGCGAGAGTGTGTGTCGATGTCTGCTTGAGTTGCTTTTTATGAAACATCAAAATGTCAGTCAATGTCATTAAATGACTTTTATATTACACCTAATACGATGACAAGGCCTCTGCCTCAGCCTCAGCCTCGGCTCGACGTTGCTCGATGCGGCGTATCTTTTTGAGTGTATCTTAAAGATTCTAAAATTAGACAATTGTATTGCTGTTGTTGTTGTTGTTGTTGTTGCTCAGGCTCTGGCTCCGCTGTTATGGTGCACGACCCAGTCGCAGAAGTCTGGCGTGCATATGCGAATTGCGGTAACAAAACTGTAAAGATCTCAATGCCTGTCGCCGGCAATGGGAATGGAAATGGGGAAGAAAGGGAAAGGGACTCGACGGAGACTTCGCAGAGAGGCAGAGAGGACTCACTTGGTGGGACTCTGAGCATGGCAGGGCATGGCTCGCCGCGTTGACAGCCAAACAATTTGCTGAAATAAGTTTGAAATTGAATGAAATTGTCAAAAGCATTTCGCACATTTTGCCACTGCCAGTGACGCAAAAAAAAGCCAAATATAAAAAAAAAGCCAAACTTATTCTTCTTCTTCTCTTAGCTCTTGTGCCACCCTCTGCCTCCCCCTGCCTGCCGTGTACTTGGCTCAAATTTGTCGTAGCGTCTCTGTTGATTCTTTTGCATTCGTCGGGGATTTTTGCTTTACTGTGCGTTAGGGTCTCATATGGCTTTAATAAGGCGAACAGAAATAGCTGTAGATGTGTAATGAAAATCATAAAATATTTAATAAAAATATTTACTATGCATTTCGGGCCATTTGAACATCATACACGGAGGGGAATGGAGCATCATAAATTAGTTGTTTTTAGTGTATTACGGCCAAAAATATGAAGCAACGCTATGTGGTTATTATTTTCCAAGGGGGGCAGAGAGCAAGAGCTTGATTTATGTCCGTAACTTGATATCACGTTCGCTCAAGCATTTTCCTCTCTTTCTAACTACTCCAACACAGACACACAGACACACACACACATTCTCACATGTGTCTGGTTTATTTTTATGTAAAGCGCATAAAGAAAAGTTTTTTTAGAGTTTCGCCGCCATAAACTGATTTTTATTTATGACCCTCGGATATCGAAATCGAGTCTTCATACGATGATGAAATGGGAGCACTTTCCTTTGAGACAGACAGATAGATATATGGGGCGACGCAGCCCCCAGTCCCCTTTCCCATACTCCTCTTGGGGGTACCCCGGCGTGTTTGGTAGCCAAATGCATCACGCCTCTTAATTATTACAGCTCTTTAGTTAATAGTTTTGGCGACGCAGCTGGAGAAGATTTGTGTTGTCTAGTGTTGCGCAGTTCTTTTTCCGGGTGGTTCACTGCGTTTTGGGGGCATGCAACACACTTATGGGGGCTTAGTGGTTGGGGGGAGGTGGATAAGTTTAGATATATGGCAGCTGTGCGCGGATGATTCCCTCTCTCTCCCCCTCTCTCTCTCTCAGTAGTGGAAATCAGCATATGAATGGCTTTAAAAGGCATTAAAACTTGACATTTATGATGATCTATTTAGGCAAACAAACTATTGAGAGCATCTCCCGTCGGGCTGATTGAGCCCTGGGCCTACCATAATAAAGTCAGTTCCCGCAGTTTCTTGAAAATTAGTACGATCATTCATATGGATAAAGGTCTTTATGTTTGCCCCGTAGTTTCTTTTGGGCCATTGTAAGGGGTAAGCTAGTATGAAGTTATTCAAGCTGAAGTGAGAGATAAAAATTACACAAATATGAAAAGATATTTAAATGAAGAGCAGTAAAAAGAAGTCGCTGGCAGAGTTTATGCTGCCATAGTTAAGCTTTAGCTATAGCTATAGCTATAAGCAGTATAGAGCTCCGTTACGCTTTCATTCTGTTTTTACTGCGCTGTATATAGTTTTAAGCGTATTTGTAAATTTATGTGGAGTAGTTTTTGATGGGTAAAAAAATCATTAAAAATGTGGTTTAATATATATTATAAATATATTTTATATTAGGCTCGTACGGTAAGCGTATGTAAAACATTACACAAAATGAAGAAACTTAATACTAATTTTCGATCATCAAATAATAAAACTTTTTACAAAATCTGGAAACTTAACACTAAATCTTGATAAACCTTTGTCAAAATCATCATGGGCTCTGTGGAGTCCCTGATTTTTATGATTGGCATGAAACAAGAGTCATATAGTCTATATTTTTCAATATTCCTATTATTACAATATTTCCATTGTCTTCCTTTAAGACTTTGCCAAGTTTTTAAATTCAAATTGCTTAAGCCGTAACTTCAAGTCATAAAATACTCAAGCCAAGAGATTTTCTCCAAGCTTTTCTTTATACAATTCTCTCTTTTTTAGCTGCTTACTCTTTTTCTTTGCCACAACCATTTTTTATGGGGCCTTTTTTGTTCTCCTACTCTGCTGCTGTTTCTACTTCTGTTTTTTCTACGCTCGCGTTTTCTTCTTCTTTTATTTTGCTTGATTTCTTTTAATGAAAAATTTGTTACAGCGTTTTATATAACAAAATGCTGGCAGGCAACAATAACAACAACATTGTAGAAACAAAGCAAACGACTGCAGTTGCAAGTAGCCTGCCCCTGTCTACCCTCTTCTCACCCTCTTCAGTTGCCTCTCTTCCTCATCACACAGTTGTGCTCTCAACATCTCTCGTTGCCGACTTTCATTTGCTTTACTTTGGCTTGGCTGATTATTTTTAACTGGCAAACAGCTAATTAAGTATGGAGTAGCATTTGTTGCTGCCTGCTGCCTCAGCTGCCTGCTGCCTGCTCATTTTGTTAAAAACGGTGGGGCTCCTTTGTGTTGCCTTGCTGCTGCTCTAAAGCTGAAGGTGCAACAAGGCGCAAGTGGCAACGCGCGCGCTTGTCACGGCGGCCGCCCAACAAAGTTGCAATAAATGACGTAAAATGTAATGCGGGTTCTGCTTCATCGTTGTTGTCGTTTGCCGGTAACTCAGTTTGTCGTAGTTATGTCGTTTATAATAAAAACTCAGCGCGACTTTAATGGCTGCCGCTGCTGCCGTCGACGGCGCTGCCTTTGCTGCGCTGCTGCAACTGCTGCTGCTGCTGCTTGTGTTCTCCTACGTCTTTTCAAATCAAATGAGTGAAGCAGCGAACAGAACAGAACAGAGCCAACTGCTGCAGCAACAACAATAAACAAGAACAAGTGCGCGAGACAAGCAACATGTTTGGACTTGCAGATACCCTTTAAAAATATTACACATAGATAGACAGATATATGTACATACATGTACATAGTTACAATTGATATAATTTCTTGGAGTAATTAAAGTTAGTCTCTATTCACATTAATTGAAAAGAGAGAGATCAGTCAGTCGACTGATCATTGTGGACTTTAAATTAATAAATAAAATAATATTAATATAAAAAATGAAAATTGTATATAATGAATTATATATTATAATTTATTTGACAAAAGTTGAATTTAATTTTAATTCATTTCAATCAATTTTGATATTTAATTTTATTACTTCAGTATGTAGAATTATATGTAGATATAGATAGATGATATGTATGTATGTTTATAATATTCTTAAAATATTTTTATTGAAATATTTATGTAGAATTAAAAATATATATTGGTGATATATGTACATATAATAGTGATATAAATATTATTTAAATATTTTGTTTATAAAAAAATAAATATTGAAATTTCATTGACATACATTGAAAATATAAAATAAATTTAATACGAAGTATTTTAGTTCATATTTAAGTATCTAGCACTTCCTCATATTTCCGACTTCATCTAAGCTACCCCTCTGCCCTTGTCAACTGTGCTGGGAAACACATTTTAATTAGATTTAAGCATAGGGTATAAATAAAGCAGAACAACAACGCCAAGCAGTCTGAGTTGTAGTTGCAGTCTATGCTGTCGTCCCTACCCCTCACCCGCTTATACCCTATCAACTTTTCTTTGGCAATGCCTTTGTGGTTTTACCAGTACTAGGGATGTACTCCTGCCTGCCTGCCTGCCTTGTGCCTGCATGTAAGTGGCCTGCGAATGAAACTGCAATGGGAACTGCAGGCAGGCAGGCAGGGCAGGAGTCTTTTCTGCAGTTGGGGGGTGCAGAGTCGTCCTTGTGGACTCCCTTGTACTGGTACTTGTTGTGTGCTCACTAGCTGGCTGGCTGGCTGGCATATAACTACATTTAGCATTATATCGACATCTGTTCGGCAAAAAGTCATCAAAAGTACTAAAAAGCAAAACAAAGTTGCCCCACGAGCAGCCGGCAGAAAAGTTTTCGCCCAACTTGCTGTCGCTGAATGCTCCAGGATATGCGACTGGGCTGCAATGAGTGTGGGCAGTGGGTGTGGCAAGTAGCAGCAAGTGCAGCGCTTTCTCTCCCTCCTCTCCACTCTTTTATTCTTTTTCTCTCTCTCTCTCTCTCTATCTGCCACTGCAATTTTGGTAGCTGTATTTTTATTTGCGTCGTTTCACAGTAAATACAAAGTAAGCGGCTTTGTTGAGCTCAGCACAAAAAGAAAGAGAGAGAGAGAGAGAGAGAGGCGAGACAGGATGCGACTCTGAGTTGGGGATATCAGATGATTGTTACTAAATCATGATGTTAATTTATTTGGTTTAAGTACAAAGATAAATAGAGGAAGCGAGCAAAAGAGCTGAGCAAATTTAGTAAACTTTGCCAGTTCCTCCTTCATATACTCACTCCATTCTCTATTCATATAAGTAAACATAATAAGAATAAAGTATTCCTTAATAACTGACAAAGTTGACTTGTTTACTTCTAGACAAGCTCAAATCAAATACTTGACATACATTTCCATTTCAATGTTTCAATGTTTAAATGACTTTGTGTAGTTCAATTCTGAACCTAACTTCAATTGAACACACTTTAAAGCAGTCGCACTCTCAGTCTGGTTTAACATTGCACTTCCTATACAGCACATTCGTATATATACCCTGAAATTGTATCATATTATTTTCCACTCTCTGGTTGCCTTCGCGTCGCGTCGCGTCGCGTCGCTTCGTCGACATCGTCTGGTTGCACGTCTATTTCTATTTCACTTTGGCTTTGTTTAGTCGACGTAATGTGCAAGGAAATTGTGTAGTACTACAGTCAAAATTGCAACTGCCTGTGCAACTTTGGCTCTCTTTCTTTCTCTATCTCTATTGCTCGTAGACATTTGTGCTTGTTTTCCTTTCTTTTCCATTTGCTGTTGCTTATTGTCTCTGGCAACTTGTGCTGTAAACTGGCAATCCCGTCTGATACTCGAGTAATGAGCAACAGAGAAAAAGACACAGACAGGCAGAGAGAGAGAGAGATAGCCAGACAGGCGGACAGACAGAGAGACAACAAACTAAATGCATTTGAACTGCATCCCATTGTAGTGTTGGTATTAGTGTTACTGAGGATTGAAACATATTTTAGTAGACAGACAGACACAGACATACATATGGTTCATATGGTATGCTATAAATGCTACAACAATGCCAATGATGTTGATGATTATGACAATATTTGCACTCAGAGTGTGCATATTTTTACAGCCAGCAAGAGAGGGAGACGGAGATAGTGTGGACGGACGAATGGCGGAAGTTGACGTTATGCATTTGTAAAATGTTGACACACTATTCAAAAATTATTGCACAGCTTTTTGCCATCATCGTTATCGTTATTATTGTCATCGCTGTTGCTGTTGTTGTTGTTGTTATGTTACTTTTTGTTGATTTGGCCCCAGCGCTTTGAACAATCGAACGGGGCTTATAGAAATGCCGCTTGAAACGATTGTACAACTCTCTCTCTTCTCTCTTCTCTCTCTTTTACTCATGTAAATAACAAACAAAAGTTTTTGCTAAAATTTACACATACTACATATATTTTTTTCTGATTTGTTTCATTACAGGTATGTTAACAAGCTGCAAACAGAGCCGTTGATTTAATTAAAAGTAAATTGAATCGAAAAAGCGCAAAAGCCAGTGTTGCAAAGCACCACACACACACACACACTAAAATAGAGCAACAAAAAGGTAGCATCAGTTGCAGTTGCAATTGCAATAAATATTTAACGTACGTATGCAAAACCAAGTCCGTAATAATTGATAGAAAGTAAGAGTAACGCCAAAATGCTTTACCAAATTCAATTAGCAATATAAACAATTAGAAATTGATACCTTTAGTATATACGGTAGCAGGCATAAACTCAATTTATCTTTTGGAATAGTTAACCAAACGATTTAAAAACAGGAAAACTTTATCATAATTTTGCCTATATTTTCCTCGTACATTTCTGACTCATTTTCTTTCACAAACTTCTTTAAAGACTTCGCCTTCTTATGCACTTTGCATACATTTCCAGCAAGTCTTAAGTGTTTTCTTGGGTCCACACAAATTATGACAGATATTTGCTTTCAGAGTTTAAAAGCCGTTTATCTAGGGTAACAAATCTATTTAGGGTCTATTCAAGGTATTTGCTACCTGTTTGACCTATTCAGTAATTGTTTTTCTTCCCCTTTTATGTTATTTTCGCTCTTTCATGAATATTCCATCGAGTTATCTATCAGATGACTCAGCTAGTTAAACGTTCTGATGAAATGCATGCATGGGAAGGAGGGGATTACTTGTGTAGCATGTATGTTATGTTATGTATTCTCACGGCGATGCCACAGGCATCGGTTGGACTCAACTCACCAACAGGCAGACAGTCAATACTATTTCCTGGCCACAGATAACAGCGAAACTTGGCTAATGGCTAGTCTTTAACATTTTAATGTAGCACTTTTTGCTTATCACCAAGAGAACTTTACAGAACTTTATGCTCGGCAAGCCATTAAGACGACCTCTACCTCGGCGCTCTACCTCCGTGTGTGGTTTATGGAGGACAGCAGCAGCAGCATGGAAGTCGAACCCAAAACAACTTTCATTGCTATACGACTACGATTCTAGGCTATAAAATGCTCCCATCAAGAAGTAGTAGACGAAGAACAAGAAATAGAAGAAGAACAAGAAGCACAGGGCTCAGTCAAGCCGAGACTACAAGTCCGGGCTCCACTCAAAAATTGTTTAATAGACAACGCCTTTTAGGTTTTATAGGCATTTTTCATGCACCGTTTCTGTAGGAGAACAAGAGAAACGACCTTGTTATACCCTGCAAGGGGATAACTGAGGATGTGTAATAGGAAGTATAATGTAAAGAAGGAGCAAGAAAAAGAAGTTTCGAGGAATGTCATTTGAAATTATATGAAGAGAGGTCAATAATTCAAAGAATTAATGTTGTTTATAGGGAGTAGGATGTGGAAATCTGTATTAAGACAATTTATTTGCAGAGTTTTTACAAATTTCCTTTAAAATAGGTCATTTTTCTCAATTTTTATTAGACCTTTCTTAACTCTTTTCAGCTTTACTTCTTCAAGAGTACAATTTAGGGTATACTTAAGCGCTTCTATCGTACAACTTTCCCAGTTTGTTTTGTTTTTCCTTTTGGTTACCATATTATGCGCCAATTTTTATGCACATCAGGCAAAAGGGGGCACCGATTTGGGTGCCCAAAACCGAAATTGTCAAATAAAACTAAAGGCTCTAAAATAGCTTTTAAAGTCATAAAATTACATGACTTTTAAGTCATAAAAATTAACGACGGGTGCGTGGCAAAAACCACCGGGTAGGGAAATATAGAAAAACAACAAGAAACAAACAAACAAACAACAACAAACGTATTTGCCGCACTAGCAACGTTTGCTTTCATTGTTTTTGTTTGTTTTTGTGCTTTACCCGTGCCCTTTTTTAATAGAATTTCGCTTAATTTGAGTAGACACAAGAAAAAAGAGAAGAGAGAAAAGGAAGGAGTATGAGGAGAAAAAAGAACTGAGCAAATAAAAAAGTTTTTCCAACTCTTTTAATTAAATGATTATAGTGGGTCGGGCGGGCATTGAATGAACGCACAAACCCTATCAGGCAATGTCAATAGAATGAACCGTAAAGAGACAGAAAGAGCTGGAGTGAGTAATGAAGAAAGAGTGAGGGACAGAGGAGGTGCCAGTGTGTGCGGAACGGGGACAGTAGCGCAAAGCGTAAAGCCTATTAATGATGAATATTTATGTCCAAGCCCAAAGCGGAAGCGGACAGCACGATGAGTGAGCGAGAAAGCGAAAGAGAGAGAGAGAGCGGGGGAGGCACAGATGAGAAATGCGGCATAAATTAGACTAAAGTGTGGTTAGGGTGAGTCCGACGTCAACTAGGAAAGTGCTTAAGTGGCAGCCAACTGATAGTGATAGTAAGTGAGAGGGAAGGAGAGAGAGCGAGAGAGACAGTGCGGGGGTGCTAAAGTTACTGGCTAATTATGCAATAGTGCGTAAAGGTCTAAGTGCTCTAGGGTTCTCCAGCGCATACGATACGAACTAATGTAAGGTGAGAAGTGCCCAGCAAAGTCAATTTCTATTGTTTAATTGATATTATACTATGACAGAGACGGTAAGGTTTTAGTATGTTATGGGAATGTATGTATATAGAAACTGTTTTTATCATACCTATTATATAATATCATATATCATATGTAATTTAATAATAACCATTCAATTACTGCAACGCTATTTACTAACACTAGCTAAAGTTAATGCAGGCTTATTAAACATAAACTGATTTGTAATTGATATTGAATTGCTTAAACAGTTGCTTAATTGTTATTGAATGCATGATTAAACAGCGCTTAGTAAGCAATTGGTTTATTGTTTTGCAATTGATAGATTAATTGGGTGCAGTAGAGAATGAAACAGGCTCTCTCTTTGTAGAGTTGTAAGTTGCATCTATGAGATATGAAAAGGGATATTCAAACTCGGGAAAATGCTATTTGTACAAAGACCTTTTTGATCTATTGAATCCCTACTAAGCTTAGAGGTTCATTGTCATTTCAGTGTTTCCTATGATTTCAAAGTATATTCCTAGACCGATAGACCTTATATCTTAAATATCGAGAAGGTGCCCCTGGAGTTTCTCATCTTATACAGACCAATGCCAAACATACTTAGAGTCTGTGCTCTGCTGTATCAGCCTCCATAAAGTTCCTTTACTTCATATGCAAGTTTAAGCATTGCTTACTTAAATCATTGCCATTCTGAGCGTACATTTCCCATATTTTCTATATGTAAATAGTTCTGACTTTACATATATATCCCTTTGCAATTTCTTGATTGAAAAAAGTAGTTGGCACTCAATACAGATTGCGCTGCGAGAGTTTGGAATAGTTTCTGATTGTTTTCCCACTTACCTACCTACGTAACTTGTTGCCAGCTATATTTAAGTGTTCGACAGTCCCTACTCCCCCCTCTCTTTGCTTTAGGGCTGCTGCTGCTGCACTTATCATAGATCATTTGCTTGGCATTTGCTGTGCACGGCTAAAACCTCGGCTACCCGACTGCCGACTGCTGTGTTCCGGCAGTGGAACCTGCGTAAATTCCGTTTGCCACACGTCGCATGTCAAACAAATGGCCGCACGCACAACGTGCCACACTCAAACACATATACACACCAGCATCTATTTCCCTTTCCACTTCTCTCCCCCCGCACTTCTGGCAGCGACTGCCCCAACACAATAATCCTGCAACTCAACGGAACGTCGCCAGCAATCTAAGAAAACGCCAAAGGCAGCGGTACAAGCTGCCTTCCTTCTCTCGTCTCCCCACCCCACCGCACCATCCACCTTCTCCCCCGCTTCCTCATCACCTCTACAGCAGCTGCTGCTGTCGCTCCATTGGCCCTTTGCTGGAGTGTGGGTGGGCATGGGGCGCCCTCTCTATCCCTATGACGGTTTGTCACATTCAAGCTGTTCTCCTTGTGTGTGTGTGTGTGTGTGTCGCCAAGTTCTTCTTCTTCTTCTTTAGCGAATAAGAAAAATTCAAGTAAATTGATTTTTCTTCTGCTTCAGCTTCGGCTTTGACTGCTGCCGCTGTCAGCTTGAAAACGCGCTCCCGTTGTCCTCAGCATCCTTTGCAGCGTATTGTGGCTGTCCCCTCTATGCTCATCCCAGCAACCCCCCCCCTCTCGCCCTCTTCAATCCAGCGTTACTGCCATTTTTGCCCATTGACTGCCCTCGCTTTCATGCAATTTTGCTTTTGGCGCGTAATCGACTTCATGCTTTTGCTTTTAATGGTATTTTTCCTGTGGTTCAAACTAATATCCATAATGCATAAATATGGCAAGCCCAGCCCCAGCCCCAGCACCCTACTATGTCCTGCCCTTTCGATCTATCTCTCCCCCCTAACTGTGCACGCCCCTATTCAAGTCATGCGTATGCTGAAGCTGCCTTGGCATTTTTTCGCTAACTCTCAATATTTTTTCCTTATGATTTCAAGTCGTTGACGACGACGTCGATGCCTTTTTTATATGTATAGTATATATGAAATATATATATATAAAATATTTTTTATCATCGTTCGCTTTTCATACAATTTATGCGCAAAAATCCATACTATGTATGTCTGCAATTTATTGCATTTTCCTTGTAAAGACCATTGAAAAATGCTCCAAGTGAAAACAAAATTTTTGCTGATTTTAATGTTTTGTCAAAGTAACCGAACATCGTCGTCGTCGTCGTCGTCGTCGTCGTTCTTGTTGTGCTGGCTCAGCCTGCGTTTTTGCTGTTGATTTGTTAATAAACAATTTTATGCCCAGAGTAAGGAGCGGAATTTGAGGGGTCAGCATAAAACTCATACGAAAAAGAAATTTTATGAGTGAGCCGCTTATTGTTTTTATATCCTTGATTGATAGGGTAACAAAGGGCATATTGAAGGCGATAACTGGCGGAAATAAAAGTAGCTCGTTTGCTCTATAAGGTTTTGAGCAGCTAATTGGCTAATAGGTATTTCATTTATTGTATGCTATTAAATGCCTAAGTAAAAACAGTAAAAACAAAAGGTACTCCAAATTTTAGATTACTTTTAAAACATTGTCAGCACCTTAACAATCTCCCAATAAATTGAGAAACATTTGAAGATATACATTCCAATATTTATCGTTTATTTATTTTTATTTCGTGCTTTCCCATGTGAAGATTATATATATTCTCTTTAGATTTATTTCAACCTCATTTCCATATTAAGTTGCCTTGATTTATTTCCATGCAATCAATCAGAGAAATTATTTATAGAACATTCCATAGTCGCCTTAGCCGACTGTCAATCTGATATTTATTCCTTTTCGTATATTTCGTATTTTTATTTGTATTATCTCAGCATCTTTTCCGCCGACTATGAGGGCAACAGCTGTCAAACACTTTTTGTTGTTGCTGTTGTTGTTATTGTAGTTTGCGGGACATGTGCCACCTTTGGACGACATCAGCTTGGGCGGATTCTCTGCTGCTCTGCGATGCTGTCTGAGACAGTGTGTTCTCGCTCTTAACTTGCAGCCATACATCTTGCCACGCTGGCTGGCCTGGCCTCGCCTGGGCTGGGCTGGCTGGCAAATATCTAGCCATTTCTTATACTAGTCACAGTTCTATAATTTCTCGATTTATTTTGCTGCCAGTCGAGCTGCTGTCTGTCTGTCTGTCCTAGGTGTCCTGACTGCCTGCCTGCCACAGACAATCCAAACATTATTCAAAGTCAAACTTCATTCGCACTCACCAGCAGCAGAGTGGCTTCTCCTCTCTTCTTCTCTCACACACATGCAGGCAAATTTTTAACCACATTATTTATTTACTGCTCGCCGGGCCCCACGTGCTCGCTGCTTTGCTCCTGTCTGTGTGTGTGTGTGTGTGTAGTATCTAACTGTATCTATGTTAATATGTTGCACACTTTGTTGTTGTTGCTGTTTGGTTTTTGCATTTATATCAGCCACAATTTATCAGCGGCTATAACAAAAGGCGCCTGCTGCCATTGTCGCCAAGTTGGCTGCCAAAAACCGATGCCACAACTAAAACCAAACCAAAAACTGCCGCTGCCTCCTATCTCTCTCTCTCGCACCAGCTCTTACTCTTTCACACTGTGTCAACGAAGCCTTCCAGAAAAAATGTTATTTTCCATTTTATGGTTCGCATTTTCTAACTGCAAATAATAATTTCGCTATGGCAAAATTATATTTCATGCTCTGAATATTGTGAAAACGAAAACAATAATAAAAGTGCCACCAACACACACTCAGAAAGAGAGCGAGAGAGTGGGGAGAGAAAGAAAAACAATAATAAAAAGAAACGAAAACGAACGAAAATGATTAGCAATAAACAAGCGACAAAAACAAGCTCAGACTTGTTGTGTGCTATGGGGCTGAGAAATGAGGTTAAACCTTTTGACAGGTCGTTAGTCAGATGCTCTTTCGACCACACAAACTATGTGATATATGTACGAGTTGAATGATAAAGGATAATACAGAAGTAACTACAATTTGGCAACATTCATTTGAGGATAAATAAAACATTTAAAAAACTTCAGTTTAAATTTAATAGATTGCTTAAAACTCACGAAAATTTCCTTTAGAGCCTCAAGTATTTTTCTTAGTGTATATACTCCATATTTGCACGCTTTTTGCCAGCATTACTTGCATGCAATGTATGTATATGTATCTGTTTGTGTGTGTGGCTTATTGGCTTCTCCTTGTTGTTTTGGCATATTTTATGCATGTTTATCATTTATACGCTTTTTTGTTCAACTAAACGACAAAGAGTTTTTTTTTTAGAGAGGGAGAGAGAGAGAGAGAAGGCAATAAATTAAACAAATTGTAAAATATCACTCGATAGGGTTGAGACAGACGCCAGCGGGAGTCTGTGAATGAGGGGGAATGGCTGAGGCGAAGTTGCCAAGCTTTTATTAAATTAAATATTTCAGTGTAATAAAGATTATCAGTTGGCAAAAGCAAATAATAAAGCAAATAGACACACACAGACAGGCCAAAAGACAGAGGGAGAGACGGAGAGACATGCAGAGAGACAAACAGACAGAGGGACAGACAGAGAGACAGTCGGACATACATGCAGACAGACAGCCAATCAAATAGACAATGTGACTCGCTGACTCTCAAACTGGTAGAGTAAGGGGATTTTCAAGTGCTTGCACGAGTGTGTGTCAGTGTGTGTGTGGGTGTGTGGGTGTAGAGTCGCTTCAACATGAGCGTTAACATTGTAAGCAGACCATATAAATGTAAATGAACTGCTCTGCCTGAGCTGAACTGAACTGAACTGAACTGTTCACAGGCTGATGCCGTTTCCGTTTCATAGTCCTTGCTACATAGCATTTCCTGCCACACACACACACGGACGCACACACTTACATGTACAGTTAGGCAGCCATTTTTTTGGCGATGCTGCTTGCATGTATATCAGCCACAGTCACAGCCTCCGCTCATGTCCCCCCTTCCCCATCTGCATCCCGCCTTCCACTTCCCCTTCCTGACAGGCTGCTTTGCATGTGTCTCTCCCGTTTTTATTTGCTCAAACAATATTCGACATAGTAATTTTATGCTTCGACTGCGGAACACATAAAATTATCTTTTGAATAAATAAAGATAAGAGCCAGAGCACAGAATGTTTTCCTAGCGCATACACTCGCACACACACACTCTCACGTACATACATTTTAATGTTTTATTCAAAAGGAAACAGCGTCGAGTCAGAGACAGAGATGCAAATTAAAATATCATTCAATGTTGGCAATTTAATATATTATTTTTGATAAATGAATACGACACACAAACACACACAGACAGAGAGACACTGTAATACATAGCAATTCTTACATTGGGTACAATATAATTGAATAGCTTACACTCACTCGCAGTCACCCGCACCTACAATATAAATCTTCTGCTTTATGCATCGCCAATTCTTGGCATTCTCTCTGTTAGAGAATTCATTTCTCGTGTCTTTGCCTATTTGGCTGCCTCTTTTGTTTTCTCTTCTGGTTATTATTATTATTTCTTTACTTTCATTCCTTCTTCACTTTTTTGTTATGGGTTATTATTTTCGTTGCCATTTTCACTTTTCATGCGAGCAAGTTGTGCCTAAGCCTGCGATTAGCCAATGGCAATATTTTGCTTTTACTTGGTAAATGTTTTTCTTCTGCCTTCATACGCTATCTCCCTTTCGTTCTCTCCCATCTCTTTCCATCTCGTTCTGTGAGTTCTGTAATTTATTGTATGCATATTTCGAAAGCTGCTTTCTCTGAGCACTTCTTGGCAAATTGTTGTTGACGCACATTAGACGCATTAAGCTCTTTATTTTAATTAGAATTTCGACTTTGAAAGGGTCGAGAGCAATTGAATTAGCTTAAGCGCTAAGCTTTATGGGCTGCCATTAAAGGAGATTTTCAATGGCATCGATATGAATTTCCACAATTTGATAAGTGTGAGACAGACTTATGCCCCAAGAGATGCAATTAATATTATTGTTGCAGACCAAAGTGATTGAATCAATGAAAATGACAAGAATATGTTTACTTAAAGATGATAAATGTAAAGCCATTTATAGAGCCAAAAGAAGATATTTTAAAGGAATAAAAACAAATGTAAATTTGTTTAATACAGCGAATTTTAATGTTATAATCATATTGCATTTTAAAAAGAAGTAAAAAAGCTACAGTCAAATGTGCTCGACCCTCTACCAAACACACTAACTGTTTGTTAACTTAAGTTTTACTTTTTTTATGGAGAAAATAAGGGGTGTAGTTGAATATTAACACAATTTGTATCTTCGTGCTACAATTAGAAATATATCAACTAAATTTGGTAGAGCTAGCTTTGATATACTCTGAGTTTAGAGTGTTCATACGAACAGACATGGGAAATATGGCTGTATAGTCAATGCTGTTGACTTTGTGGTATCAAAAAATCACTTCTGCTGACTGTACCATACCTTGTCTCTCAGCACAAAGTTATAATACCTGGCATAATAACTGAAAACTGATTGTCATGATATATTTGCTGCAAATTTAAATCAGTTTTCGTTCAAATTCTTCTTGTATTTCATTTAGAATTTGTAAAAACTGAAAAATTTCATATACAATGAATGATTGAATTGTTATCATTTTTCGTTGCTGCACAATGAAATAACTTGCAGTATTTCACTTATACTACATATATCAATGGCAATATATTATGTACGATATCAGCTTTTCAATTTATTCTCTTTGTCTGTTGCAGTTTTGTTTCTGTAGGGCAGCAGTAACAAATTTTCTATCGCGAATTTTTGCCTGATTGACAATGCAATGCCGCTGCCTGCCTGCCTGCCTTCCTGCACGTTGATTGGCAAACTGATGTGCTCAATGTGCGCTCATTTCAGGGCTAACTTAAGGCGGAATGAGGGGGAGATATATTCGGATACTCGGTTAGTCGGAACACACACGCCAACTGGTCATTCATTTCGGGCTCGCTTTTTATTGATTAAAAATGTGCAAACATTTTCGCAGCAATTTCGTTTTTGAAACCACTTTCGTTGGAACTGCACATGTGATGAGGGGGAGGCAAATGGGTGTGGCCGCATATGAGGAGGGCTGGGAGGTACCTCTCCCCCGTTGAGTTGGCTTTTAAGTTTGTTTCTTGCATGGACATCACGTATTCAATCAATTGCAACGATGTCGACGACGACGGCAACGACGATGACGACGAGTGCAGTGCGAGAATTACGCTTATTTTCGGTTGACCCATTTCGCAATTGCCCTCCCCGTCACTCCCCCCTTCAAAAAAATGTCTGCAGTGAGCCGGGGCACGTTGAGTTGCTGCTGCTGCCAGCCAACTCCATTTCCAGCTTTGTCATCTCTTTCAGGTCTGTGTAAAATTAAGATACGAGGCAGGTCACAAAAGTGCAAGCTGATTGCAGGACTGGCTTAGACAGGGGCACAGTGCGCACACGCACACTCAACACATATACTCACACACACACACAGTCACATTCATATCTAACAAGAGCTGCAGCCATAGCCTCCTCTGCCGCACAATGCCGCACGGGTGTTGACATTTATGTCCAATGCAGATTTTTGCCAGTCCAACAACAGCAACACCAGCAACAATAAAAATTCCGAAAAACCTCAAACACAGTTGACTGTGACGGCAACTGCAGCAGGATGCAGCAGTGGCCAGGATGTCATGTGTGTGAGTGTTTGTGTATGAGTGAGTGTGGGCTGTATGTGAGTCAGTCTGTGCCACATCAGCTGCCCCCATCGTTAAGCAGGAGGAGGCAAACTGTCCTTGTGCTTGGCCACAATGTAAACGTTTCATGTTGTTACGAAAAGTTGTTATAATTTTTAGCTCCCTGCTTTAGCTCCTAGTAAAGCAACTTGTTTTTTCAGCCACCGCTCCCCTCCACCTTCCACTTTATCCTGCTTTAAAAAATCATTGCATACTGCGGGGCGCCTTTGAGCTGTGCACAAAATTTATTGACCAAAGTTGCTGAGCTGATGTATCGCATGGGTAGAGACTGAAGGGGGGTTTGACGGGGGCTGGGGGCATGGGTTGTGGGGCGGACAGTTGGCATACTTTATCATCAGTGACGACGACGAAGACGACGACGACGTCGGCACTGAGGGATACCCAAGCGCAGGATGCAGGATCAAACCACAAAATCCAAACTGATGCATACAAATAAAAACAAGCTGCTTGCAGACGTTGTTTGGCTAACAGATACCCTGTAATTAAGGCGGAAATATATGGCTAAGCAGTACAAATAGACTGATGATTTTTATACGCGGATAGGACCGATATATCGTATAGCTGTCATATAAACTATCGGCCGTTTGTTGTTATTTTTCAAGATATTGCAACCAAATTTACCACGTCGGACTTTTTCTATATATATAATATCCATATAAAGTTTTATCAAAATCGAAGCACTATATCATATAGCTGCCATAGGAAAAAAGTGACCAAATTAAGGTTTTTTTATGAAAACCAGTTTTGATTTGAGAAATAATTAAAATGATCAGTGCCAAACAAAGTTAGACATCATATTCTGCACCATTAAATATCAGTAAAAAAGGAACTATCGAAGGATATAAGAACCTGCAAGGGTATAGAGCCTTGGGCATGACGAAGGTTGCCTTTGTTCACGTTTTTTAATTTTGTTACTTCTTGTTAATTAAGCTAAGCATGCCTGCTTGCATCTATTTGTGCAGGGTATCACAAGCGAGGCGAGGCTGCAAGCGCACACAGTGCCAGACTTTGCTGTGCTGCCTGTCTCCCTCTCTCCTCCTCTCTCTCTCTCTCTCTCTCTCTCTCTCTCTTTGTAGGTTTCCTTTCTGTGCGTTTGTGTGTGCCCTTTCACATGTGCATTACTGCCAAAGGGGGAGGCATGAGGGGAGTCCTTTCGGGCAGGTCGCATTAAACGGAAGTTGCCGCTTCGCTATGCGTTTGTGTACTCGTTGTTGTTGTTGTTGTTGTTATTGTTGTTGCCACTGCTGCTGCTAGTGCTGTTGTTGTTGTTGGCATTGTTGTGTTTAAAAAGTTTTATGCTCGTCACGAGAGAAATTTATTGCACTCCGGTGTTCAAAGCTTTTATCCTTTTTTATCATTTTTTTGTTATTTTCGTTTCTCTTTTTTATTTGTCTGTGTGTGTTCTCTCTCTCCCACTCCCTTTCTCTGCCTCTCGGACTGGGCGGTTGTGAAAAAGCGGATGTGATTTATTTGGTAATGCTAATGATGTTTTTGCTCGTCCTCCTCCTCTCGTCCTCGTCCCCTTCGTCGTTGCCTGCCATCAGTTTATTTGAGCTTTGGCTGTAACAATTTTTATCGCATGTGTAGACAAAAAAAACCCAAAAAAGAATGAAGGAAATTTCAGCAAAGACTGCAAAGAAACCGATGAAAAACCTGCCGAAACTTTTCGCCAACTGAGAAGCGTCAGCGATTTTCAATGTGGGCAGAAAACAAGGAAAACTGTGCATGGAGAAAAAAAGAATAAAGTAAAAAGGAAACTGAAACCGAAACCGAAAACCTGCACAAGGAAATGTGTAAACAGTTTGCCATTTATCTTGCGTGGCCAATAAATCGCATTGTAGTCTCGTAGTCTACCCCGATACCAATACCGATACCGATACCTCGCCCCGAGTCGACTCTGACAGCGCAGTTTAAGGTAGTCGGAGTTAATTTTTTAAATGAGCAACGATATAAGTATGTCCCCAGCTCGGTATCCTTCTGATACGCACTTCATGTAGGATTTATTTATGTGCGGGCTTTCTATAGCGTGTCACTGTCTGCTATTGACAGCGGTTCCTCCTCTCTACCCTTCTCTCTCCATCTTCCTTCCAGCTTGGCACTGCTTTAATTGTGCGACTTAAGGTTTGCTTTATTACAGCGACTTAGTTGTATTGAGCTTTATTAATTGTTAGAGGGAGGGCAAGCAGAACTTTGCAGGCATGCGAAGTTTTGAAGAGGGTAACCCCAGTCTGTGTAAGGTTACGAACAAGTTCAAGCTCGAGGGGAGATTCCCTGCTCTATGTTATATGAAACTCTGCAAAACTCGAAGAAAACTCTTGGCAACTTGTAGAGTACGAGAGAGAGAGGTTAAGTCCAGCTGACAGAGAGATCACTCAAGTTGTGCACTCTCAAGTATGTTGAGTAGTGTTCAAATGAAGTGTGCATAAGCATGTGCTGACAATCTACACATGTACACAGTTCATAGCGCACGGCAAATGTTGGAATTCATTGTCGATATTTCCCACGGAAATAGATAACAATAAAAAAAGGAACATTAGTAAACTGCGGGCAACAAACTATCAAAAATGCATAAACTTTTCTATAATTGTACGTAGAGTTGAGAAAAAACGAACATCAAATTAAAGTTTATTACAATTTTTATGACTTCATAAAATGACAAAACGCGCATTTCATATGCAGTTCATTCCGAGGTTTCTGATACTGTTTTGTATTGTTATTTAGTTTGTGGGCGACAAGCCTCAGGTCGTATGTAAAAACTAGAAATATTTCGTAGTGACATTAATTAAAATTTTATGCAACACACATGGCGGCAGCAACGACGACGACGACGACGATGCAACGTCCGTCCCAGTTTTCAGTTGCAGTCATTGTCCACTTTGGACTACGTTGTCTACTTTGCCCCGTGTGCTCCCTTAGTCCCTCTGTCGCCCTATAGCCCTGTCTGTCTTTCTGTCTGTCTGTCTTTTTGGGGCCTGTCATGTCAACCGTTAGGCCTCATCTATATATGTATTTCGATGTGTGTGTGCGTGTGTGTGTTGCACCGCGGGCCGCGCGTTCGGTCAATTCGATTATATTCATTTTTCACCTTTCGTTTAAACTTTCACGTGTCGTGGTTGTAGTTACAGTTGCACTTGTTGTTGTAAATTCCATGTAAATTAATTAAACTTGCTTGGCATACACAAAAAACAAATTGCCAGTAGCAACAACGGGCAAAGTGGGCAACACGGCCAGGATGTGCTAGGGCCGAGCGAGCAACCAAACGTCCGACCGACAACCTGCCTGCCTGCCTGCCTGACTGGCATACATGGCAAATTATATATTGCATGTCAAAGGGCAACACACAGACAACGCTGCCGCTAGCCAATGGGGCGTAGAGAAAAGGGTATCAAGCGTGGAGAGAGAGAGAGACAGAGAGAGAGAAAAAGTGAGGTGGGTAGTGCCACTTAATATTTTTTATACGCCACAAATCGACCGCACGATCAGAGGACGCCAGTGGCCATATGGCCCCGTATAGACTAGGGTAGGGGAACAGAGGCAGCCTGCCAGGCGGAACGAGAGAGCTTACACAGAGCACACAGGTGCGCGACAACAATTAACGAAATTTATTCAATTTGCACCGACTCCGACACACAGGCCTTTTAAAATTTAAATAATATATATCATATTGTGTGCAAAGCTTGAAGTTTTGTTCGCAAACTTTTAGTGCAATAAATTGTTTCATTAAATATAAATATATTGATATCGCCTGTTCTTCGCTCTTTTAAATTGCTCAATTTTCTACTCATTCTCTTTGGTGTGAGGGAAATTGTTTTTAATTCGAAATTAATGTGATATTTCATAAAGATTTATTGTGCATTGCATATTGTCTGTATATATATGTGGGATATATAATGTGTGTGTGTGTGTCTGTATTGTGTGCCCCCAAACAAATCGCATATTATTGGCGTGCCTGAGCGTGCGTTTGAATTGCCAATTTAATATAATATTCTATAAATTACGTGTAGAGCTTTTTGCCGTGGTCAAAGTTCAGTTTCTCTGTTCCCTAGAACCCCCCTAAGCCCCACCCTCACTTTGTAAAATATGCATCATTTTTCAGTAGGCAACCCACGACCCTTAGATTGGTTTGGAGGCAAACGTTTGAAATTCAAAACAGGAATTGGGGTCAATTTTTTGGTTTCGATATTGATGAAAAGCAATTGAAACGTGCATTGTTGGGTCAGTGTTGGAAAATGAGCAGCATATACAGCGATTAGTTGTACAGTTGTATATACTATATGCAATATAAACCATAGGATTTTGTGCGGATTAAGTCGCCTGCCTCGTCGGCTGCCAGGGCTGCCATCAAATATTTCACAAAATTTCCATATGAATTTTGTTGCAGCAAAAAAAATTGCTGAAATTTGTGAGCTAAATTGATGAAGCGAGGCTCACTTTAGTCGGTTTGTTTCGCTGATGGTGATTAGCAAAATTTAAAGATACTTCATGTAAGGTTTAATCTTTAAAGAAGAACTGTAACAATTGGGAATACTTCTTTAATTTGAAAATATCAAATTGAAGGCAGATAAGCACCAAAATTAAAGTCGTGTGTGCTCGACTATGATAAACTCGATACACACCTGACCAAAACGAATTCTTAAATTTTGTGCTGCATACATTGAGGCGCTAATTCGGTAGCGCTTTTGAAATAACGATTTCTTAAATAACTTCATTGTTAATAATCCGATCGCAACCAAATTTGCAGAAATTATTTGCGCGCTGCTAGTTTTTATATTTACTTTACTTAATGAACTGTCCTGCATTTAAATTACGCTTGGAATTTTATTTTTATGTATTTAAAAAACATGATCTAAGTGCAATAAGATTAACGTATATAATAATTCATTTTTAGATGAAGCTAGGAATTATAAACATAATATAATAATAATATAATAATATAATATAAAAAAACATATATGTATATCATATATAGTATATAATATAATAATAAATATACATACATATCTTCGATCTATAAATACAACATTAAGTAAATTCTACTTGTTGTAGCTTATTCTACTTTAAATAATATTATGTAGAGACTCGTACACGCAAATCTCTTCAAATAAAACACCAAATCCTTGCGATTGCATAAATAACCGCAAGGAAACAAAAGTTGTAGCTTATTTTCTTGGCTATAAGTAGCTATAATAAGCAAATAGAAGGCTTGTCAAGGCAGTGTCACAAGCATAGCCCGTCTACTAATATAACCCTTCAACAAGTGACTTGTTTTTCCTATTCCACTCTGTGCTGTGCTCTAGATAACCCTAGTTGCTTATGCAGCCCCTCGGCAGGCGGGCAGGCAGTCAGGCAGGCAGGCAGGCAGCTTGGCATGGCGCTGTCATATGCTAAGCCAACTTTAGCCACACTTTTCAGCTACATTTCCGTCACAAATACACACAGACAAAAGGGTTGTCTCCCTCTCATCAAGAGCATGACATTGAAGAAAGCGTCTGGCAAAGTGGCAACAACAGCTGCTCCAGTGTGGGTGGTATACTGTGTGTGTGTATGGCAGTGTGTGTGTGTGTGTGTGTAAATGTCTCTCTTGTAGCATGCACAATTAAAAGCGTAACCCAAGTTGTAATAATACAAAATATTTACGCTTGAATGGTTGCTTTGTGCTCAAACTTGAACCCCGGAACAGGCAGGAAAACGATGCGACGCGACGCGAAACACACACATACACATTCAAACACATACACATACACACACACGTACGTACTGTGCATTGTCATTGAGCACTCTTGATGTGTCTCTCCTGCTTTGGATATTAATAATTTATTTGTTTTGTCATTCAGCATTGTAAATAATGAGAGAGATTTTCAATAATCTTCTTTGTTAATATTGAAATTAATTTGTTTACTGTTATGCTACTTAATTAAACAAAACGTACACACGCACACACACACACGCACACAGATACACACATGCAAACCGCATCGCACCGAACCGTTCTCAGCTCCCTCATCGGCTTACCACAGCCCATAAATAACTGAGGGCGTGCGATGTGTTTGGGGGTGGCAAGGAGAGGTGAAGCAGCAGGTGCAGGTGGAGGTGCCGTGTGCTGCTCCAAGGTGGTGGTAATAATAGTAGTGTTCCGTCCAGGCCAATCTATATGTAAATAGTTTGTATTTACATGGCTGCATTTTAAAGGCTCGACAGGATTTTGTCTTGTTCAATTATGCAATAAATTTATCACTGATTCCAAATGCAACGCAATCCACAGATGAATGCACGCCGTCTCCGGCTACGTCCCTGTCTCCGTTGCAGTGCGCCCTGCGGTTTGCTTTGCCTTTAGGGCAAATCGCACTCTCTTCCTTACACTCACACTCCCCACACCCCTCTCTTTCTCTCTCTCTCTCTCTGTCTCTCTTCTTATCAGCAGCTGGCTCTGGCATAAATGTATCTTTTGATTTTGGCACGCTCTATTTGCATTTGTGACAGTTGAATAGCCGTTTCAAATTACACGCACACACTCCACACACACATATAGACACATACAGACAGACGCACACATACAAACACACGCACACACACTTGAGCATACACGGATTTCAATAAAGCAGCGCGTAGGCAGCACAAGCAGCTCTTCAAGTTATGAAATATTTATTAGCCAAAGCGCTGTTAGGCACTTGTTAGCTAATGCATCTTTAAGATGCAGCTATTAATTTCTCCTCTGCCTCTTGGCGTGCTCTGCCAACAGCGTGACGCATTTAAATTAACATAAAAGCCATAAAAACAACAAATTTAATTGCAACGCATTTGTTGATTTTTTCAACACAACAAATTGAGTGAGAAACATTAAATTTTGTCGCTTCGCCCGCTGTCTCTGTCCCTGTGTCCCCCACTCCCCTTCTCACTCGTGCATAATGACTAAAGTATGTTGGATATCCGTGGTATTCAGCCCACGACATGAACACACACACACACACACTCAGACATGCTGAAGTTCGGTAGAAGTAGACATTTTCCACGTATGCCTGCCAGATCTACATATAGATATCTGTTCATCTGTTTATAACTAAGTATCTCACACTACCTGCGCCTATTGTGAGTGGGGGATAAAAGACAAAGACGATGAAAAAAATTAGAACAACTTAGTGACAAGGGAATAACAGAAAACAAACTCAACACCGCCGCGTGTCATCATTTATTTTGTCAGAGAGTCTAAAAACAATTCCAAAGCAGATACAACATACTACCCTGATGGGCAATGGCAGAGTGTGGTATGTAGCTCATAGATACAAATAAGATAGAAAGCGATCATGGGGCAAAGTTAGAGCGAAGATTGAATGCTCTGCCAGTAGAGGGAGATGAAGTTGGGGAAAGAAAAAGAGAAAGAGAAAGAGTGAAGTAATACTTAAACTTAAATGTATATTCACTTCATCTTTTATTTATATTCCAATCTGTATTATAAATATAAATAAGTTAGTAAGTAAGTAAAGAAAGAAAGGAAATATAAATATATTAAATATTTTCATTTAATGTTCCATTTGTATTCCAATCTGCACTGTATATATAATTAAGAGAGAAAGAGAGAGAGAGAAAGACTGAATATCAAAACTTATAAAAAATTCCCACTAAATGTTTTATTTGTATGCCAATTGGTACTATAGATTTAGAATTTTCTATAATTCACAAATTAAGTAAACAAAGTAGGGAAAGACAGAGAGAGACACAGAAGGAAAATCGAAATTTATAAATTATTTCCATTCAATATTTCACTTGTATTCCAATCTGTAATAAAGATAGATTTATATGCCAGTACAAGTGTTCCTTTTCAAGTAAACTACCTTAGTGCTGTCGAAGAAGCTTCATCATTTCATTATTTTAGCATCTTCATTACAAAGTCATTATATTTATCATGCTCTATAGTGTATATGGCTTGTGTGGTTTAACAAAAGCTTCAGCTACATACAAAATATCTTTGCTAGTCATGGACATTTGTGTGTGTGTGTGTGTCTTTCCTGCTGTCTCTTAATGATGTGTTGCCTGGCTGCTGCAAAGATTTTGGACATCCCATAGAGAATCGGCGGGCACGCCCCGACCACAGTGTGTCTAGCACCTACACAGGCGCACACACGCACACTGGGACAAACACACAAGTCATTAAGTGTTAATTTAATGGCCAAGAGATCTTTGTCGCAGATAACAAATGCATGCATTTTTATACGCACAGACAGAGACAACATTCAAGTGAAGAGAGAGAGAGAGAGAGAGAGAGGGAGAGAGGAACGACTGGCAAGGCAACATAAGTTCTTTTGGGCCTCCGTATCAGAGCGCTGGCATCTCTTACAAGTTTGTGGAAAACATTTTGTGCGCAGCAGGTGATATATGTGTTGTCTGCTTATGGAAACAACCACCAACAACAACAACAACGACAGTAAGCGACAAGCGTCAACAACAACAACAAACGCCTCCTCCTTTCGGGCTGGTCATATGATATTTGTGTTGTCGGGTTGCTCGGTTTGTTAACGCTGACAGACAATTAAGTGTTTGCTTTATGTTTATTGGAATGGATTTGCCGCAGCGTTGCCGCGTTCCTCTTAACAAATTGATTGATGACAGACACCATGGAGTGAGATAAAGCGAGGGAAAGCTAGCAGAGGCCTGACAAGTCAAAGTGAGAGAGAGAGAAGAAAAAGGAGCTGTGCAGGGAAGCGACAAGTTGTGAATAAAGTCTTGAATTACCAAAAAGGCAACTGGTAGCCGCACCTGGCCATCAAATTTTGAGGGCTACTTTAAGTAATAAAAGTGCCAAATAACAAGTAGTACACATAGGGCTCGGAAGAAGCTGGGCCTGACTACCTACCTAGAGTGTGCACTGTGTACTGTGTGCCTAGAAAATGATGACGATGTAACGGAAACTTTTTAATTAAAATTCGAAAAATTAATTAAATATTTTTGTGACGCCAGCGAGCGCTGACGATGACGATGACGACTTTGAGATTAAATTTCCAACCTACCTACGAAATGCAAACCCACTGAAAGTGAGCAAGAAAGAGAAAGAGAAAGAGAGTGAGCGACTGTCGAAAAGTTTGGCCGAAAAATAGCAACAAGAAAAACAAGAAGCAGCAACAACAGCAACAGCAACAACGGCAACAACAAGTGCCGGCCTGACTGTCTGCGAAGGCAACAATATCAAGTGCAAAATGAGAAAATTCACTTGCTGTTGCCGAAAAAACAACAACAGAAACAGCGAAAACTGTGTGAAAACAGCAGAGAAGGGGGAGAGAGGTAGAGCGGGGTAGAGAGGGATAGAGAAGGTCTATCAAGGGGGAAGCTGGGCAAGGAAAGTAGACAGAAGAAGGAGTTCCTCGCAAGACATTGCAGAACTCGACGCTAGGCAATAGATAGAAAAACAAAAGAAAGTTTTCTTTTATTTTCGCAAAGTGAACGGAGTAGCAAATGCCAAAATGAGAAAGGAACGCAAGATGAACAGCCAAGGAGAGAGAAAAAAAACTTAATGATGCACAGCTGATAAGCCAGAAAAGATGACACACACAAATGCAAAAGAAGCTGCAGACGAAGAAGAAGTGTCTGTTGCAACTGCGATTTTCTCTAAGTTACAACGGGGAAACCAGTTGCATTTGCGAATAAGTAAAAGTAGGCTCATTGCGAAAGGTAAATGAAGAAGAATTGAGGTTATCAGATGCTGTGCACACTGTGCAAAAAGTGTGTCGGATAATTTGCAAAGGCAAAGAGGCAGATGACACTAAAGATTGCCAAGAATTAGCATAGATAGGAAAATAAATCTAACAGAAAAACTACCATAAGCAGCGGGCAAAGAAACAGACACAGTCATGATTAATTACAATACCATGACATTTGCAAAAGAAGGAAACAGAAAACAGATATAAAACTTTCAGTGATTACTTGTAAAGCTGGAACTGTGTGTAAGGAAGAGCTTCCAACAAACCAATCCACATTGCCCTGGGGCTAATCAGTAAGCAAATGTGTTTTGATAGTAACTTCTCACTCTGGCGATAATCACATATTAATCATATAATCAGGTACATTAATGTACTACCGTATTACTCAGTTAATAACCAGCTGACGATGTCAAGACCCTTGTTGAACCCATAAATTTGATTGCGCCTCATCTTACATACTTACGATAAAGGGTGAAATGAAAGACCCTCTGCCAGTCCACTTGCTCTTCCCCTTGGCCAACCATGCACAGTGTCTGACGAGTCCGAAGTTCTTTAGTTAATGTTGCCAATCAATCATTCGCTCACTTGATGGGGCTACAAATTACTACAAAAAGGGAAAAGTGGATAAGGGCAAAAGCAACAAACAACAGCGGAAAATGGCAAAAGTTACAAGGGCAAAAACTTAGTCACATATGGTTGTTGCTTCCTGCTGGCGATAATGAATTATATTCTAGGGATTTTTTCACTCTATCTCCTCTCTCGCTCTCTTCTGCTGCTGCTGTTGATTGAAAACATTAACGTAGAGTGCGAAACTATGTTAAAGGATGAAAGTAGGTTGTAGAGTAGAGAATTTAACAGCTAAATGCACTAGATACGAGTATACTATAATTTAAGCTAATAATTGGAACAGTTTAGGCTTAAAAGCCCCCCCACAGCATAGTTGCTCTACAAACATTCGTTTGCATTCACTTGAATCAAGGGGATTCAGCGAGTATCCATTCATTTAAGTCAATTGCAGTGTGCATAACTTTCTGGCTTCTCTTTCGTAACTAGGCGGAGGCAAAGCCAATTATGCTAAAGTAAATAACAATCTTACTCCATTTCCATCTCTCTCTCTCTCTATCGCTCTCTCTCTCTCTGCTGGCTTCAATTCATTCTCAGCTCTTCTCGTTCCGTTCCGTACTGTTCCCATGCTTTGTCCGAAAATGTTAAAAACTTAAACAACGCTGACATATTTCCCCAGATGCCTTCAAACTTTTATGCCCAACTTCTGCAGTCGCAAAGTCTTTTGAGTGGCTATACGAAAAATGTGATGTCAACGCAGCAGCAAAAAAAAAATAAAAAAACGAGTAGAAATACTGCAAAAAATACTGCAGGGAAGGCATTTTCATTTCGTGTTTAATGAAAAATGTCAAATAAAAGTGCCGAAAATAGAAAGGCAGCAAATTGCAAAGCTTTGTGCGATAGTTTTCAGCGCGCACAACTCCAGGAGTCCTTGAACAGGTAAAGCAGTAGAAGGAGTAGTCTGGGGAGAGGGTACTCAGAGAGGGTAGTCGGAGAGGGTGGCAGTGTAGGGTATGCAGTGATGAGGGGGGTCTCTCAAGTGGCCACTCTGCGAGCTTGCCAATAAAATAATAAAGAATAAAGGGTGCAAACAAAGCTGTCTCTCTCTCTCCTCTCACTCCCACTCTCTCTGGCTGTAGGACCCTACAGCAGAGATGGGCAACTCTTTGGCAGCACTAATTACTATTTATTTCAAACGAAAATTGCTAACGAGCAAAAGATATTACCATACAACGAACGACTTGTGGAATAATCAAAAAAGAAAAAGAACCAGAGAGACGAGAACTAAGAACAGAGAGAGGAGCACAGGGTGTGCTGGGCGAGTGCCTGCGCATTGCACTACTTGGGTTGTGCCCGGTACTGCTGCCCTGCCCTGCCCCGCCCCACTCTGGCTCACCCGTTAGAACAAATTATTATTTTTTATGATTATTTAAATTACGCCGCCGGTAGCCAAACCAGCAGGTAAACGCGGGCAGCCTTCGGGCAGGCAGAGAACCAATGAAGCTGGAGCTGGAGCTGGAGCTGGTGCTGCTTCTGCTTCTGGTTCTGCTGGAATGTCGGTTCAATTTACAAAAGGCAGGCACTTTACAGCTCTTAAAGCAGCACTTGGAGTAGCATGGCAGAGCCTTCTCTAATAGTTTTCATCAGGCTGAGAGCCCGTGCCCCTTTTCCCCCCTTGTAGCTTTTAGTGCAATTGGCTGCTGGCAGCTTGTTTAATGATCATTAAAGATGAAGACGACATACGAGCAGCAGCGGCGCAGATTTGATTCAAAGCGCTCTTGACCAGGCCGTAATAAATGAGCACAGGTTGCCAGTCAAGCCCAGCCAAGCCAAGCCAAGCCAAGCCGGGCAAGCTCAGACTTGTTTTTATGAAGCCAAACTCTTTGGGATCTTTTGTCTTGCGGGCAAGTGCCTTGGACTCACTCTAATTAGTCAATTTTTTCTACCCATCTCACTGCTCTCTCTCTCTCCACACTCTCTCACTCTTTCGCTTTCTGTCTTCTTCTTCTTTTTTATACTCAATTAAATCTGCAGTAGCCTCAGTTGCAGGCACTCGAGTAAGCAAATGATGTGCAGTAATTAGTGGGGCCCCCATACTGGCACAGTCACACAAACACACATACATATATATATATATATACATATATAGTTTATATGTATCTGTGCAGGCGAGGCCGCTGGCGAGGACGCTTCAGCTTCGGCTTCAGCTGCAGCTTCAAGTTCTGCGTTGTCGTCGGACTGGCCGACGACGCTGATAA
Organism: Zaprionus nigranus; assembly: GCA_018903425.1. Classification (NCBI taxonomy): domain Eukaryota; kingdom Metazoa; phylum Arthropoda; class Insecta; order Diptera; family Drosophilidae; genus Zaprionus; species Zaprionus nigranus. The sequence continues at coordinate 1,293,167 of JAEIGD010000024.1, forward strand.
ATAATAATTTTCTTGCTGCTTGGGCAATTTTTTGTGGCAATGCCACAGGATGACAGGTGCAGTGACAACCACACAGACACGCACTCACAGTCGTACACACACTGAGAATGTAGTGCACAAGCAGGTTGCAGTAGCTACCCAGTGGGACTTGCTCTGAAATACTTGATGAGGTACGACAAAAAGAAGCATGTTTAAGCTTGTTAAGCCAAGAACAAGTTGAGGATTATAAGAGAGCTATATGTTATAAGTTTATACTAAATAGAGAGTATGTTATAAATTTATACTAAATGATGCTCATTAATTCTGCTGCAAACTCAAGTTTATGCAAAGGTGCCTAAGCGCATTTTACACTTAATTAACTCTTGCAGGCAAAATACTTCTCAGTTCTAGTTACTTCCTTCACTTGTCGTTGAACTAGTGTATCTGGGTAATCTGTTAAGCAGTCATGTCGCTTCCAACTGGGTAATCCATGTGCAGCAGCTACAGATACACACAACTTACATGTCATACACGCTGCCTGTACATTTATAATCAAGCAGCAAGCCGCACAACGCCGCCGTCGATCCCAGTCCCAGACCTCAGTGCATGGAGACTACACTGCATTGCCGGATCCCAGACTTGCTTCCTCCCTGCTCCGCTCCCTTCACTCCACTACACTCTTGTGCTCACCGCAAATACGCATTACATTGTGCATGATGAAGCATCTTCAAGTGGGCAAAGCCAAAGCGATTCAATGCTCCACAGATGCCTCTGCCCGGTAGCGCTCACACTGAGTCGATTGCAGCTTGTAGCTGCTAAATGAAAACATACATCGCGGTCGCAGATTGCACGGCTCCACACAGCTCCACACGGCTCCACAGAGAGGTACAAGCACAAGAAATTGCCAAGCGCACAGTGGGGCAGAGTGAGGCATAAATAAAACGAAATGAAAGTCAAAAAGAGAAATGGAAGAAATGGGAACGTCTAATTAGCAGCTGGGATTGGCATTATTGGCAATATTATGCCAGGTTAGACATGTGTATTTGCGAGGTTAAGAGGTTGCCAGCAAATGTGAAAGGCAAGTTGGGGTACAGCGTAATGAGAATATGCGAAAACAGGCAAAGCAAAATGTTATTAATGGCCCGCCTAAGCACTCTGATTAGTTTGATGATTTGGCAAAATAGGATAATGACTAGAATTTTGGGATATTGCTTAGGTTTAATTGATAATTCTTATGTGAACGAAGGAACAAGCTGGTAATAGAACTTTGTGAATATGGAGTTGATCTGGTTATGTTAGCACTAAATAGTGTTAGAAAAATTAAACAAAAGTAAATATAATAATATAAACAATATTTAAGATATAAACACTATTATTATAGGATTTTTTAGCATTTCATTTAAATTTGAAATAGTTTAAAGATCTGAGAACTGAAAACACTTTTTAGTTAAACTTCATGACATGATATTTGCTTTAATTTTATAGGATTAAATAACACTTTTATAAATTTGGGTAAGGTTAATGATATGAGAACAGAAATAGTTCATCAGTTTAATTTTATAATATGAAATTTGTACTAATTCTAGAAGATTTAATATAACTTGTTTGAATGTGGAAAATTTCAATGCTATGAAAAACTAAATAATGCTCTTCAGTTTGGCTGCACCATTTATAATAAATTGATTTAGTTCCAAATTTATATGTCATGAGATTATGATTTATATACATATATTTGCACAATTTTTACAGGTTTTAGTAGAACCTTTTGCGAATTTGGAAAGGCTCAAGATATGAATACAGTAAAATATCCTCAGTTTAGATACTCAACTTGTAGTAAATTGATTTAAAAATTTGCATAGCTTGCAGATAATATTTTTAATCAATAACAAATGCTTTAAGAACCACTGTGCAGCAGTAAAACATCCTCATCAATGTCGTTGTCGTTGTGTCGTTGTCGCTGGCACTGCCCCGCAGTCAGAGCCAGAAGAAACTCAGAGTCAGAGACAGAACTAGAGGCCAAGCTGGCAACCAGTCGCAGTCGAAGTCAGTGGCAGTTTTGTCCCTGTGTCCAATTGTCCAGCCAAATGCACCGGCAGTGCTCACTAGCCCCCTGTCTACCTCTCCCTCTGTCTTTCTCTGCCTCTTCCACTCTCTACAAATCGTGCAATGATGAAAGCCATGGACAAAGTCTTTGACTTGTATTCAGTTTTTGTTATTACTTGTGCCGCAGCAGCTTCTGTTCTTCTCTCTGTCTTTTTTTTTGCTGTGTGCCGCGCGGCGCTTGTGGAACGCTTTTATGCCCCATTCAGTGCATCTTGCTTGTTGCTGCTTGCCCCCTGTTTGCCCCCATGATCATCAGCATTGTCCGTTCTGTTCCGTTTCGTTCGGTTCGGTTAGGTTCGGTTTGGTTCCATCTCTCGCTGTCTTCCTTGTGTAAGAGCGACTAATGTGTGTCTACGGAAGCCATTTCGTGCCTCTTAGCCTCTGACTCAGTCCCGACTGAGGCAGAGACTTGCAACCACTTTGTTTTCTTCCTCTTCATCATCATAAGAAAAAGGCACAAGAAGCACAAGAGAAATAAATACAAAAAAAAAGTAGTTAATTCGCCAAGTAATAATATTATACTCGTACTTATGAATGTCGTCGTCGTTGTCGTCGTCAGAGTAACATGCTGTGCAGTTCCAGTTTCCCTGTCCAGTGTCCCAGTCGATGGCCAGGAGAACCTGCCGGACCAGCCCCTTCAGGCTACATTGGCTTGAATTTTACGGCTGCTGTTGATGTTATTCGCTGACAGGAGAACAACAATCGACGATTGGGCTCGCCTCGCTTCGGCCTCGGTCTGTATTTAAGCGACATCATTCATCTGCCCGCCCATCAACAGCAGCAGCACCAGCACCACCGGCAGCAGCAACATCAGCAACAGCAGCAGCAACAGCAGCGGCGGCTGCACAATGTCAATGACGACAGACGCCTGACGATGACGATGCTGTGTGGATGGGATACGAATGATGATGATGATAATGATGATCATTGCAATGATGACGACAGCAATAATAATAACAAACAACAACAGCAACAACAACAACAACAACAACAAAGGGCAGTCAGAGACAGGCTGCAAGGCATGGGCCCTGTGGCCCATCAGACAGAGACAGCTCTACGTAGTACAAAGTACAAGTCCGCATAATTATAATCAACGTCATTTAACGTTGCCGGCCGTCACTCAGCGCCATCTACAACATTTACAACAGCCGCAGCAGCAGCAACAACAGCAACAGCAACAACAGCAAAGGGCGCTACAACAACAGCTTGTAAGCCCAGCGTGGCCCATCAAGCTTATTGTTGTGTATCTTTTGGATACATTTTTAATAACAGCGAGAGAGAGAGAGCATAATAACTTTGCCATTAGGTTAGCTATGAACTAATAAAATAAGAGAGGCCCCAAGAAAATAGAAACATTACTAAATTGCTGAGGAATAACTGTAACTGTAATATCCATAATAACTTAGTTCAGACTGCAACTTTCTAGAAGAGAAAGAGGACAATAGAAAAGAGAATTTGTTATGTAGAAAGAACTTGTAGAATAGATAGAATAATACAGTTAAGTGCTAAGATACTTAACATATGTTATTATTCAGTTATATATCTAAATTCATATAGCCTTAATAGAGTAAATAAAATGCATTATCACGTAGCTAACTTGCATAGATTACGTGTAAATATGAAATTAATATACGATAGACAAAGCACGTTTGCATCACGGTTAATTTATTTCAGATATCACGTAGATTGCAGCCTGATACTGTTTAGTTGATACTGCATTTAATATTTAGATTATGATTCTATATCATACAATTATGCATTCTCTCATTCGTTTTTCTTGCTATATATTCTCTTTAGAAGCACTTTGGTTGTGTTGGTGTGTGGAGTGTGTGCTAATCCTCCGGCTGTTTGTACTTTATATTTCTCAAGCATTAAAACAAATCTCATTTCTCCTGCCCCATCGTCGCAACGGATCGCATCGCCGTTTACTAATTCCCTTAAGGGCATCAAATTTTCGACTTGTCGGTAGATTAGCTTTTCGTCTCGCTTTCTTGGCTCTCTTCTCCCCAACGTTTGTTGACCTTTGTCAACTTCAACACGCGACTAAGCGCTTAAAATTGGTGCAAATACAGTCGACGTACAGTCCGCTATAGAAGTAAGCGCACACACACAGACTGTGTGTATCTACCGCCGGAAGTGCGCTATTTATAACAAATTGCCGCGTGTTTGACATTTAACCAAACGACGACGCAGCCGTGGACGACACTGAGGCCGATGTTGGCTTCACATTAAAGATTAAAACGTGTTGCCAGACTTGCTGGGGAGCTGCGAGAGGGGAGCAGGCTGTTGAAACTGGAGGCGTTGCCAGGCCACCGCGCACTTTTGGCATGTAATCAAATGTAACCGCACGCCAAATATTCACGGACCCGGACCCGGACCCGGACCCGGCTCCGTGCGCGGTGGCTTAGCCATTTAATACAATAAATCGTATTGCGGCACGAAGAAGAAGAAGCCCCTCTCCCCCCCCCGAAGGAGGGGTAAGGGTCTACTGGGTAACCTTCTCTCTAAGAGCTGAGTTCAGTTGCGCGACCTTCTTCATTAAAATTATGACAAGCTGTAATTATCTTCGATTTGCTTTGACCAACGCACTAATTGCGTGTGAGACAAGGGAAATGATACTCGACCCGACGTGGTTGACGAGAAAGAGGGAGAGAGAGACACAGAGAGAGGGAGGGAGAGAGGGACAGAAACGAGGCGGGTGGTAAATAGAAAATTGACGTATACCTCAAGTGTCGCTCAAGTGAAACCAAAGAACTGGTTTTTATCGAAATTAGTCAGCCAGACGAAGTGACTGACGGAATGACGGACGGACTGACGGACTGCCTGAGTTATGACCGGGTTAGTCACACACAGCTGACAGTTGAAGCAGCACTTGAATGACTCAAATTATCTCGCGGTGGGAACGGTGTTTATGAGTAACCCCAATGCGGATAGGTTTGCTTTGCTTTAGTAGAGCTTGTCGATGTCTCAGATATGATACGAAGAGGTTCTAGCTATGAGTAATAAATAAAACTTCAGATTTGTATCTGCAAAATGTTGCTCTGTTTGTAGATACTAATAAATTCAATAGAGTTATTCTCAGAAGGGCTTAGTTCTGCTTTGACAGTTACCCCAATATATTGCCACAGCTAGCCCTGTTTATGTACATGTACTGTCATTAATTATATCTCAGTTGATCTTGCAATAAATATAGAAGGCATTTAACACATGTCTAATTTAGTTGAGACACCGTTTGATTATTGATAACTCGATATCTATAAAGTTAAACGATAATTTTCTTTATCGTAGGTTACTTCTACAGACACTTCTGCAGTTACTTATAAGTGTCTGTCTAGTTTTTTCCTTTGTGCGTTTTTTTTCTTTTCAATTTCCTCTGCTTGTCGCCTGGTTTAGCCATTAGCTTCCACCCTTCTTCTTCTTCTTTTTGCTGTTCCCCTGGCTGCACTTGGCCCTCGATCAGATCGTGTGTTCCTGAGAAACTGCGTGACCAGGCTAATTAAAGCTTTGGAAAATGTTGACGAACTGCTCGTAACTTGAGACGTCAACTATGTTGTGCACTTAGGTGTGTATCTCTATGTGTGTGTGTGTGTGTGTGTATCTTGCAGATACCGGTTCATAATTTATGTAATTATATGCATTTAAACATTGCAGCACGAAAGAGAACTGAGAGCTGCGTCTTTAGTGCTATTATAGCTCGACATCAAATTATAGCAATTATATAATTTTTCTTTCCTTCACTTGTCGTCTATTTACAGAGGGTCGTCCACATCCGACAGACAGCAGACGAACTGTAACTCTGTGTATCTCTGTGTGCGTGTGACAAGCGCAACTAATGAGCACAACAGCAACAGCAGCAGCAGCAGCAACAAGAAATCGGAAACAGGAAGCAGCAACAGCAACGGCAACGGCAGCAGAGACGACGAATGAAAGTAAAACTGCGTGGCCATTATTATCATTACTAAATAATCGTAACTGTGATAGCACCAAAGAAAGGCAGCCAAGATAAAGATACACAAGAGCAACAGCAACCGCCACCAGCAACCAGCAACCTATAAGCAGCAACAGATACAAGCAGCGTTGCTGCCGTGCGTAATTTCGTTTCAGTGATTTTCAAACTAATAAATGTCGTACGCGCAATTGCCGACAACAACAGCAACAGCAACAACAACAACAACAAGTATTTGCTAAAGCCAAGCAGCCGACAAAACTTCGCACAAAATGGCGCACAAAATGAGGCAAGCAGCAACAACAAGCAGGCAAGCTGCAAGAGCAACATCCACATCAACATCAACAGCAGCAGCAGCAGCAGTAGCACACACGACAGCCACAAAGAGCTCCACAACACGAGCAACACGAGTCGGCACGCATTCAAGTTCAAGGCGGTCATCGTTAATCACATGTTTTATATCCTGCCACACGTACAGCACGGCCTTGTTGTTGGTATTGTGCTTACTGCTAGCCAGCACGGCACAGGCAGCCAGCAAGTTGACCAGTCGCAACAGCAGCAGCAGCAGCAGCAGCAATACAACATCAACGGCAACAGGAACAGCAACGGCAGCCGGAGCACAACCGACACCCGTTTGGGATCATGCCATCGATTTGAATGAGGATTTTCGCATACTATGGCAAATCATTAATCAGGATATAACATTCGAAATACAAGCACGTACATTAGGTTATGTCGGCTTCGGATTCTCACCCGACGGCAATGTTGCTGGCGCGGATATGGCCATCGGTTGGGTGGACAAGGGTCAAACGTATTTTCAGGTGAGTGATAAAATCAGCTAGATAAGGGGCAACCCAAAAAAAGAGAGAAAAAATATAAAAAGAAAAGCCTTTACACACACACAACAAAAGGGAGTAACATCTTTTCTTTCCTTCTCACTCAGTGTTAAACCATTTTTCATTTTCGTTTTGTTACATTTTCATTTTCCAATGCGTGCGGCCGGAAATGAAGGCAGCCCAACTAAATGAAAAGTTGTCGCCCTAATATCATGCAATTTATTCTACACGTCTTCAAGCAAACATTTTGATAAATAATATTAAAAAACACACAGTAAAGAGTGCGGGAAAGAGAGAGGCAGAGAGATGAATAAATGTTGGCAAAACAAGAAAAACATTTTACCACTCAAGTTGGTTAGTAATTAATTTGTTGGGTGGCAAAAAAAAAAGAAGGAAAGCAGAAAAAAGGCAGGATAAGAAGAGAGTGGGAAGAGAAGGGGAATAGGGAAGAGGGGCAAACAGGAAGCGGAGCAAGTTCCGCTGTAAAAGGCGCGCAAAATATGTGCATAGTCTTAGCAGGGGCAGGTCCTTAGACCGGCACGGCATATGAATAATGACAGGCTCATTTGTAAGGCGACTTGACGGGTTTTTATTTGAATGTGCTCGCATTTTCCTGTGCCACCCCTCTCCCCCTCCCCCACGCACCATCCTTTGCTTAGGCTTAGACTTGAGCTGTGCGGAAAGTGTGCGGATTATGGCATTTTAAGTGAGAGCATAATCAGACACAGAAAGAAAGAAAGAAGAAAGTTGACCAATTCCATTTAGTATTTTCAATTGAATGAGAATTCCAGATGAGGTAGTTACAACTTTGATTTGCGTTTAATATGTAATTAAAGCCCTTAATTCCCGTTTGTGCGTCATGCGAGACGCGCTTGCCTTATTAATTATAAATTTAATAAGCGTGTTGAGCGACCACGTTGGGCGCCACCCCAAGCTGTACTAGCGCAATCCGTCCCTGAACTTAGCAACGCCTGACTGCCTGGCTGCCTGGCAGTCTGTCCTTTTTTTGAGGTAGGTTCCCCATTTGGGGGCTATTCTCAGCCATTTCTCTTGTTTCTTTTCTTCGTTTTGGGGTAACGCCTTCGACGACGTCATTTGGCTTGGCTATTGTAGTGCCCCTCCTCCCCCCTCTCACCCGCCCACGGGCAAGAGTAATAGGAGTCGTCACTGCAAAGTGTCTAATGAAATGCGAGTATTGCGTGCTGTGGTTGCGTAGCTCTTCTTTTTCTTTTGTGTGCGTGTATATGTGTGTCTGTATAGGTTGCTGTTTGCTGCCTGTCAGGATATGCGTGTGGCACCCCACACACACACACACACATGCACGTACCACACGCCCAGCGTCATGTGGGTGGCCCAGCAGCGGCGGGTGGGCGTCCAATTGTGTCGCTGACACAAACAGCAACTTGGCTCGAGCGCATTTTATTTTCGCTTTTTTTGCCCGTGTACATTTGTGTCTGCGGTGTGTGTGTGTGTGTATGTGATTTAATGATTTTCGAGACAACAACGTCAACTACACTCACACACACACACAGAGAGATACATATTATGCAGGCAGCTTGTTATTGTTGTTGAATGTTAAATACCAGATACATTAATATGTCTCTCTCTGCCACCCACTCCGCTGTCTGTCTGTCTATCTGGTCTGCTGGTCTGCCCCCTCTGTCTGTCTGTCTGTCTGTCAAGCTCTGCGCTTTGTGTGACGGTGTTAATTTCACATCTTGACGTGTCGTTGGTAATTGCGAGTCGCTTCAAATTGTACTCACACACACACACACACACGCACACACAATCCGCATAACGAGTCGTGACTGCCTGGCGGTCTTTTTGGACAACCTTGCGCCCTCTGCCTCCCCTGCCTGCCTGTCTCTCTCACACTCTCTCTCTCAGGTTACCTGCCCCTATTCAACTATCACCTTTGTATGCTTTTGTGTGCGCTTTGCTGATTTGTCAAAATGCTATGCTGCGTTGGCCGCACGCCCCCCCACACACACACACAGACAGACACACACAGAGACAACGTGTCAAAGGTTAATTAGAACTGAAATAGATATGCCTATTAATATAATAATTAAGTGTTGAAGTGTAAGCAAAAAGCCCCCGAAAATCAACATGCTAAGTCCCGACCCGCCTCCACTTCCACGCCTGGCAACTCTATAAGCTGCCTAGGCCTGGGGCACAATTATCCAATTGCCTGCAATTGTTGAATTATTGAATTATTATGCAATACTTATTGAATGCCCAGCCCAGTTCAATTTCGCGTTAATTTAAAGACAGAGAGACAGAGTGAGAGAGAGCGAAAGACAATTGCAATTTCAGTGCAGTTCAGAGCATTTTCCGCAATGCAAAATTTACATTTTCATGGCGCACACAAAACCACACAGAATATTTTCCAGCACAGAGAGCACATTTTGTATAATTGTTCAATTGACTTTAAGTGTCAGTGCCAAGCCCAGAAAACTCTCATGCGTGTTAACCTACGTCCAAGCCAGTCTCGGGTTAGCTCGGTCGTGCTGACAGAGAAAGAGAGAGACAGAGATAGAGAGAGAGAGAGACAGACAGAGAGAGAGAGGGAGAGGAATGTCTAATATAAAGTGTCAGTCCAAGGACAAATGTGTGAATGGCAGACATACAAAAAAAACCAACTACAAAACACAAGGCATTGACATAGTTCCCTTTCTATGCACATCTCTCTCTCTATCTCTATATATATATATATATATCTCTCTCTCTGTGTGTGTGTGGGAACTGTGCATGTTTCGTGGCATTTCATCATCGTCATCATTGTATTTGCATGCCATGACATAGTTGAAATATTTGGAAATTCACATCAATTTGATGCCGGCAGAATCTATGATATTCCATTAACTTGTGCGGTTAGTTTTTAGTAAGTAAATTAAACTATTTATACGTGGGGAGTAGGATATTAAACTATATAATTGTTGTTGTGGTTGGTTGGGGAAAAAGGGTAGCCTGATGGTTTATGTGCGTAACAGGCAGAAGGAGCAGAAACATGTTAAACATATCATACCATCAAGCTTGTCTGTTGTGGTCTGTGCTGTCCGCTGTCCTCTTTTCTTTTGGATCTAATTAAAGCTAGTCTCTTTTGGCAGCATAATAAATGTCAGTTCTCGTTTATTAAATACTTTTCCGTTTTTAGAACTTAATTACATGTACATAGCCAAGGAAATATTTGAAAGTTTCTCTTGAATTCCAGTGTAAAGTTTCAATTTACAAAAAGTTGCTTTAAATTTCTGAACATTAAGAAATTTCCCACGAGTTTTTTTTTGGGCTTACAGTACCAGCTGTTTTATAACACACACACAGTTGACATCGTGTATAATTCAATATTTCAAGATCTTAACCGTTCTGAACATTCCACAGCTGGCAAGGCACTTTCACCCACAGCCGAAGACAAGCAGCTGCTAAATTGCCGCCAAGCGCCAGTTTTAAAGGCTGACATAATACAGAAGATAGTGAGAGGGAAGGAGAGAGGAAGAGGGGATGCCTATTAGTCGCCCATTATTTGTAGATACTTTGCGATAAGCAGCGACTGTCGGCAGCCGACAATAGCGCCACACCTAGAAGAGGAGCCTAAAAAATACTTTATAAAATACCAAAACCAAAAAAGCAGCAACCCAACTGGTGTAATTTATTTTCCAGTTTCATTAAATGGGAAGGAGAAACACAAGTAGGAAGAAGAGGAAGAGGAAGAGGAGGAGCTGGGGCTCTGGCGCTTATCAAAATTTTAATTAATACGCATCAGGGAAACTTTACCAAAATGGTTTTTAACGCTCGCCAGCCCCAAAGCAACGCTCTGACGTTAATTAGTTCCATCCAAAGTGGCGACTACGTTGCACTCGTTTCACTAGCCCACAACAACAACAACAACAACAGTATTAACAATGTATAGTGGGGCCCCCCGAAGCCATCGTAAAGCAAAAAACAAGCCACAACAAGCCATTAGCAAGGAGAAGGAGGCAGTGGCGATTAGTATCTTTAAAAGTACTTAAAAGGTCATTACACTACGCTCTCAAACAGCTGAAAAACTTAGACCAGCGACTAATTATTTAATTTTAAGTTTTAAGTATACTCAAACCACACTGAACGAAGGCAAACCAAGCTAAACCAAACTGTGCTGAGCTGTCAGTCATCTTCTTGGGCATCGCAACAAGCTTTGTGGCCCCTTTGGCTCTCTGAAGCTAACCCATTAAGCAGCGAGAGATAACAGATCCATTATAGAGGAGTTACGAGTACGCAACATCAACTCAAGCAAGCAGCAAACGCACAACATCACCAGCGCCATCGCCATCGTCATCGCCATCTCAGCCATTACCAGCGACGTCTCTACATCTTTCCGAGCCCATCTCGAGCATCGTCATCTTTCGCTAATGACCATCGATGTCGATGCCTCTCGCATTGCGTCGTAGTACATCACTCAACTGACTGGCAATGGCCCTGGCTCGGTTCGGTTTGGATCGCATTGGACTGGGCTGGGCCAAGTTGGGTTGGTCTACTCCGACACTGTGGTTGGGTTTGCTTAGGTTTCAATTGGTTTGCATTTGGGTTGGGTTAGCTTGGTTTAGCTCTATCTATTCACTGTGCCATGTCTCATTTTCAAGTGGTTACGCGGCACAAACTACACCGAAATGCAGTTGCTCTCAATTCAAGTACTTAGCACATATGTTAAGCTAAATCAATTAGTAAAGTAGTAATACTTTCAGCATGATTGGCAGAAATTCGTAAAAGAAATTTTGAAAAACTCATTAAGCATTAAGTTCCTGCTGAGCTGAAGAGGGAAAAACGAAAAACGAAAAGCGAAATACGAAAAACCATTTGGCAACCTTTTTTGAACTTTTGCGTGGCCCTGGCCACATGACGTGTGCGAGTTTCATACGCATTGTGTGTGAGCTGTTTCGGGGTTTTTTTTTTACTTGAGATACATTAACATTAGCACGTTGTTCTATTTGGACGGACTGCGCTGTTAATTATAAGTGAATGATTAATTGTGGCCAACGCCAAAGCATCGACAAAACACAGCACCCAGCAACTCTGGGGTCAGTGTTGCGGCTTGTGCGAGTGTTGGGTTTGCTACGGTTTGGGCTGGGTTAGTTTGGGTTTGGTGTTTGGAAACGGAATCGGGACTCTTGATTGGCATATGAGTAATGAGCTTTTTGTTTCCCAGCATTCAGTCTCAGTTTGGTACTCCACGTACATTTGTGTGAAATTGTTTTCTTTTTTTTTCCTTCCTTTTTTTTATTTTCTTTTCTTTCCTCATCATCATTTTTACAACGCTGCCCACACACACTACAAGAGCAGCTTGCATGTCATCACTCGAGACGAGTTTTTTATTAGGGGGAGATTCTATTTTGTTTTATTTTCTCTCTCTCTACTTTACTTTCTTTGCTTACTTTCTCACAGCTGTTGTGGCCGAAGAATGCGAATAGCGTGTGGAGCGCTTAGAATTCAATTAGTTTTTATAGACATTATCCAATTTGCTGTAGTTGTAGCTATTGTTGTTGCTGTTGCTGTTGTTGCTGTTGCTACCGTGTGCGTGTTTCACATAGCACACTCGAAATGTATCTGTATCTGTAACTGTCTGTTGAGCGACAACGAAACGATTCGCGTGCTGCGCATTGAGCTCTCGCTCTCAATGGCCCATCCATTTTTCTATTGTTCCCTAAGCACTATTTGTAGTTGTACCAGACACGCACACAAGTACACAGACACACGCACACACACACACGCACGCACTCCTCCTACGCACACACTTAATAAATCATAAATACATGCCGGCAAATTATATAGATGAGTTCCCTCTCCCTCTCCCATTCCCCTCCCACAAATTGCTGTTGACTGCGCATCGAGTGCCAGCAAATAAATAATAGTTAAATTTTTGGAGTCTCCCACAAAAAAAAAAAAAAAAGAAATACATTTCGTTATTATATTTTATGCCATCCCGTCGTCGTCGGATATTACAGCACAAATAGTTCCGAACTGGAGTGAGTACTTACTACGCATTCACTTGGGATGTCGAGCAAATTGCGTCAATTGTGCGTACAAAGTCGAGGGCTTAGTTTAAGATGCTTTTATAGAACTTATGAATGTGCCTAAGCGTTGAACTCGCCATTCAAGTTATTGTTGCGGATATAATGTCGTATTGCATGAGCAGAGACAACAACAAATTGTTTACTGTGTGCCCCAAAAAATAATACAAAGAAAATTGACTGCGGAAAATTACATACAGAAAAGTTAGTCTAGCATGCTAATGGAAGACAATTGAGAGGTACAAATATAGGGGGCATATAACTTAAAGAAACACTAAAGCAGGACTCCAACTAAGCATTAGATGTGAGCAAATAGTATTGTAGCATATTGAGGAAAGTCAGGCAAAGAAAACATATTGTTATTATGAGTGAGAAAGATAACTTTATGAATAGCATAAGAAAAGAAAGCTCTTCTTTATAGATCTTCTAGCAATTACCTACCAGAAAACAACAGATAACTATATAGATGAATATTATGTTATTCAAAAAAATTGAAAGGATGATAAATATATTATTGTCTTAAGTTATAGAAAAGTCACTTGATCAATAGAAAATATTTATTTTCTTGATATATATTATCTTATCTAATTAAATACATCAGTAAGAAATCCATTTCAAACGTTGACGTAGCCGAAAAAGATATTTTGATTATATCTAGCAAATAAGATAACATAAATGTTCATGAATAAAGAAAAACCAGCCGAGCGCTATGAATTTAATATATTTATAGTCTGATTGTACGATAATGAACATGTACTAAAGTATTTGTCATTTGTGACATACAACTTTGGTTGTTGAGTTTAGATCGTAGCTGCTAAATATGTATTACTGATTAACAGAGGCGGGATAAGGCATATCCAACTTTGAGACACTGCAATATACACGTACGTGTTCACAAAATTTGATGGCTCTAGCTTTGATAGTTGCTGAGATCTACGCGCTCATACAGACAGATAGACAGACAGACAAACAGACAGACAGACATGGCTCAGTCTTCCCGGCTATTGAAGCTGATTTAGAATATATTTTATAAAGTTGGAACTGCCTTATTCTGCATGTTACGCATCATCGCATTCATCGTCCAACAAACACAATAGATAATGAATTTCTATAAACTCCATGGCCTTATCATAGTTCCCTTCTTTAAAATACCATCTCATACACAATTATTCAACATATAAGCTCTAACAGATAGCTAAACTGCAGTTAGAAATTCATTTAATCGTTAAACATCTTCGACAATCAGCCATTCCACTCTAATACACTCCACTCCACTCACTTTGGGACAGACACTTTGAAAGCCATTGGGATTCGACATGTCTAATGGCCCAGCGCATTAACTTTGTATGCGAAACTGGAGATTGTATCTCGGACTTATCAATTTAGGCAAGTAGTTAGTATCTCTTGTTCGGTCAAATCAATTGGCAATGTCATCAACGTAGATCAATTAACTGTTAAATCAATTTACAATTTATGCATAAACTTTATAATCAAGCGACTTGGCAAGTTGGCCCGAAACCGGAGACACAAGAAATAGACAGAGACAGAGACGGAAGAGGAAGACGAAGAGGAGGGGGAACTAAGCCAAGTTCTCAACGTTGCAATGGCCAACGATGCATTAAAGCCTAAGACAAAACAATTACCTAAGTCGTTTCGCAAAGAGCAGTGCAAGGGGGTGGGGGGAGGTGGGGATTGGCAGGCAGGTCGCCTGGCTGTTTGCCTGGCCGGCTTGCTGACTTGCCGGCTGGCTGACTAAATCCGTTAGGCCATAAAAGCTATAAATGCTCAATTACAGGAAGTAAATATGCACACTTGATGCACAATCTTGCGTAGATGCTGCCACATGCAACGTTGCAACGTTGACTTTTAAAATTATCGCAGAGCGAGAGAGAGAGAGAGAGAGAAGGACGCAGCTGAGGACAAGCCAAAGTTTAATAACTTGTCTCAAGACTGTGTGAGAGAAATTTAATTTCATTACATTCATGTGACATAAACCGTTGGGCATCGTCGTCTCCGTCGTCGTCGTCGTCGTCATCGTCGTCGTGTCTATGGGCCTGGCATTTTGATAATCTATTACACATGGCCATGGCCATAACGCAAAACCTCAACCTCAAACCGCAAGACGCCGCCGCACTCGCAGCCGCAGCGACATGCAAGCCGAAAAGAGGACACAGCTGGGAGAAGCAGGCAGAGGCAGGGCAAAGGATGGGAAGGGGGGGAGAGTGCGGAAAGGGGGGAGGGCTGCACACACTGGGGCTATTAGTGCGTTGTCTTGCCAAAGACTTGAGCTGTCTGCAGACTGTGGTACAATGCCAAGTGCGCGCATATTTGCTTTAGCAACAGCCGCAGCAATAACAACAGCAACAACAACAACAACAGCAACAACAGCAGCAACAACAACAGCAACATCAACAGGCCGCAGCAGCAGCATCATCTTCTTCCCGTTGCCAGAGAGACACAACGATGATAATTGCAAAAAGTACCGTTTGCCGTATGCGAAAGATTTTCTTGGACCCTCGTTGAAAAAACCCCACTTTGCCCCGCCTCTCTACAGCTCCTACCCCCTCCCCACCCCCTTGGTTGTGCCAATAATTTCTTTTCAAGTGAGGCCTGCCTTGGCTCTCGCATGCCTCGCATTGCGTTTGCAAAATATTTTTTGCGCCACTCGAACAATTTATGAGCGTTGAAAAGGCTTAGAAAAGGCCAAGCAGATGAAGAGGCTCTGGCAGCAGAGCATGGGGAGGCAGATGTGAGGAGACGGGAGGAAGAGGGGGGGAGAGGGGAGCATTGTTGGTTGCCTGTTGATTATGTTGATAATGTCGTGTGGTAGACATACAAAACACAAACCGAGCAGCGCAACGAAGCGAACCGGTTTCGCATTTTGTGCAGCATCTTCACGCTGCCAAACCCCAAGCCTCCTCACTCTCACCTCTCTCTCTCTCTCTCTGCCTCGCTCGCAGGTTCCACTCTCAGAATTGCGCTAGTCATATTAACGTGTACCGTTCGTTGTTGTTGTTGTTGTTGCTGTCGTTTGTAGTACCTGTTGTCGTCGCTGTTCGCTGCTGCGTACGACAACAAAACAGCAACAACAACAACAAACAGCGCCCGAATATGGTCAACGCTCTTTTAGCCATGTTTACACGTTAAGTGTGTTTGTGTGTTAGCCATGTGCCGGGTTCACTTCTTTCTTGCTTTCTTCTACTGTCGTTGCTGTTGTTGTTGTTGTTTTGCCTGCCGCATTTGTTCCCAGGCTGCAGTTGACTCATTGTTGTTGTTATTGTTCTTGTTGCTGCTGCCATGCTAATCACATTTTGATTAAAAGACAAGAGCAGCGGC
Source organism: Zaprionus nigranus (assembly GCA_018903425.1). Lineage (NCBI taxonomy): Eukaryota > Metazoa > Arthropoda > Insecta > Diptera > Drosophilidae > Zaprionus > Zaprionus nigranus. Next base: position 1,309,411 of record JAEIGD010000024.1, read on the forward strand.
ACAACAGGTGACACAACTGGCAAGAGACAAGAGCTAAATGCGCTTGACAAGCGAATACAGAAGATAAAGCGAAGCTGTGAAGCTATTTAATGAAAGAATAGAAATATTGGAGTATGTATGAGTGGAAATAAATGGAAGGCACTGTAGAATACTTGAGGCATTACTTGGGGCACTACTTGAGGCATTAATATGTAAATGAAATCGTATAATACAATTCAGTTTGCAGATCTGTAAGTGAGCAAAGCATGTCGCGTTGTGTAAGTTAAATTAAAAAAAAACTAATTAATATATATGTAGCAGAATAGTGCCGATATTTTAAATAATTCCAGAAAAATGCTAATTGAAATTCTAAATAAAAGAATATTATTCCTATTAATTCAATAAGTTTCTTATTTTTGATAATAATGTTTTTACTCCATTTCTGATTTACTGCTTAGCGAATGATATAAAGTTAATGGGTATAATATTAAATATAAGGCAAAGTTAAACTTATAATACAATATACAGATCAATTTATTAAATATATAGAATATATTGAACAACAAAATATAACTGTTTATAAAAACTAAAGAATGTTTAAGTAAATTAAATAAAACATTGTATTGCAAGTGGAATCTGCCAATAGATTGCATTAGTTTCCAGTTGGTCATCTACATAACTTAAAGATCAATAAATTCGTAGCAGATCTACAAATCTTAAACCCTAAATTAGCAATGAAGAGATTCTACTTGGAACATATTTAATACAATAGCAACTTCCTCTCTGCCCTAAAAATCTCTACAAATATTCCATAACCTCGTCGCATAGCCAAAGCCTAAGCCAAGCATTATCACGATATCATATCATAATATGCACACAACACAATCGAGTGCAGCGCCATCTAGTGGCCATCTGCTGCCATCTGCAACTACAACTAACGGTACTCGCATACTAACAACAACAGCAACAAGAATAACAGCGACAAGCGCAGCAACAAATAAAAACCTTGTATCTGATATCTCTGATGCTGAAGCTGCGTGAAAGCATATTTATGTATAGATTTTGAAAGGTCTCTGCAACGGCAAAACCAGAAAAAAACTAACAACAACTTAAATGACACACAAAATAGAAGGAGAAGAAAGAAAAATATTGGCGAATGGTGATTGTACGCAGCAGTGTGCACTGTTGCAAATGCCAAAAGCCACTCCCCCTATGCCTGCTACTCCTACTCCCCCCCACACAAGTCGAACAACCCACTTAAGTGAGTGGAAGTGCGTGTTGCATCTTTGCCATAGAATTTCCATTATATTACACTGGCCTGTCGCACCTCCACCTGCTCCCCTCCTCTCCTGCTCTTCCTGCTGCCTTCCCTGACTCCAACTTCTGCTCTTCATGTATGCGGCAATTTTTATATTCATCATTAATTAAGCGCTAAACAGCCGCCCGCTGTGCACATTTATGCCTAGAGCGATGAGTGTGTGCGAGTGTGCGAGTGTGAGAGCAGAAAAACAGCATGACATCATTTCGAGAAATTGGAAAGGGAAGCCTCTGATACCCCATGCATATAACATATAGCATATATCTCTCTATACGTACATATATCTCTCTAGTCATGGAGCATGTGCTATACACGATATACTTGTATATATTAAAAACTGCATGGAATTGATTTGAAAATAGCCAAGCGGCAGCGGCAGCTGGCGGCAGTCGGCAAAAGAAAATTAGAAATGTGCTGTTAATGACGATGACGATGACGATGATGATGATGGCATGATGTCCCCCCTGCCGTCTGGACTGTCTGTGTGTCTGTGTGTGTGTTAATTAAAAGCCACTGGACGTTGCGGAGTGCAACAACCTTGGCATTTCCTGGGTACTTAGTCAACCCGACGCAGCCTCTTGATTAAGGCGGCATATAAATATGAGCTCCACTCTATACTCTCTACTCTCTGCTCTCTACTCTCTGTCTCTATATATATAACTACTTGAAGTACTTACTATGTATATATATATATAGTAGGTACATCTACTGCAGACATATTTATGTGCGTTTCATGTGATGCGTAGGCTGCTGCACGCGTCAATATGCAAGAGGCAGAACGGGTGGGGAGGGGGAGGGAGGCAAGAGAGACCCACCACACATCCCACAGTTGTCCCGCTTTCAATTCTAAATCCCAATCCCCCAGTAGCAGTCCCTGCCTCTGCCTGCCCTGGCATTAATGTCCGCTGACTAATGATGAAACGCGCGGCATTTACCAAGCCTCAAACCGGGTACGGGGCTGGACGCTGTGTGCGCTGTACTGGGTACTGGGCTGCTGCCGTCGTTTCATTTATGTAGAAAAGGATTAAGGCCATAAACCAAACGGTTGACGTTGGAGCTTAGCATGAAAAATGATTACCGCTCGACAGTCGGCAGCAGCAGCAGAGGCAGCAGCAGAGACAGCAGCAGATACAGCAACAGCAGCAGAGAGACAGCAGCAACATCAAAAGCAGTTGCCAATGGAGTCGCAGTCAGCAATGGGTTGGAGTTGGAGTTTTAGGTAGGTGTTAAAGTGGCCGTAGCTTCTGTGGCTCTCCGCGCATTTAAAAAAATGTGACAGAGCTCAGAGGGTTTGGCACCGGGCAAGGGGTAGCGATGCTGCTGGTTGCCTCATAAACTGAGGCGCGAGACAAGTGCAGTTTGCTGGGCATTAACTTTGCTTATATCGTTGACTTGATTCCCCTCCCTTTCCTCCTACATTGGGCGTGGCGCAAAGCCTCTGAACTATGTGCATTTAATGGCATTTGGGTTTGGACACTTTCCATAGACTTGATTAAGGCCAAACGGCGCTAAAGGTCGTTAACGCAAGCAGCTTAAGTATTTTTATATATAGTATGCATATCGCAGAGGAACTGACTCATTCAAAACTGTCTGAGATATGAAATATGAATGAGAGCTATAAGCTAATTAATCAGCCATACAAATCATGCACAAGAATGCGAGAGGGGATTAGCAAGTTTGACAAAAGCAAGGAGAGTCAAAGAAAGTATTGCATAAATTTAAAGAAGATATAAAGAGTCAAGGCTCACACTCATTGAACTCAGTCTGAATACACTCAGAAATAAAACACTTACTGCCTTCAATTTAAATCTTTCAACGTAATATCTTAATCCTTTAACAGACATCCTTTCCCCTAAACACACAGCAATTTCATATTAATATTCCATTTAGTTTGTGGGCAGAAAACTTTTAGCTACGCTTCACAGAATTCAATCACAAAGAAATATGTTTTTACACCCATTGGCCAAAAGGGTCTAATAAGTTTGTGGCAATCGTAAATGTATGTAACAGTTAGCAGAAGCTATGGTAGATCCCACAAACTATATACATATATTCTGCATCAGCAACAATAGACGAGTTGATATGGGTCTTCCATCACATGTAAATCGAATTCTAAGCGTAATTGCAATGCAGGACAGTTCATTTTTGATAAACACAATAAATATTAAGAGCCAAATGAATTCTGAAAGTTTGGTTATGATGGGATAATTAAGATAGAAGTTATTTCAGAAAGTCTAAATATGCACTGATTTCGAAGCACCTTCCTGAAAGTATGCAACACAAAATACGCAAAACTTCGTTTTGGTCAGCTGTGTAGCGGGTATATCACAGTCGAACACACATTATGGCGCTTGTTTTGTGAGTGAATTTCAAATAAATGACTTGGCTGCTTTTTGCTCTTCTTTTCTTTTATTATTACTAAACTTATTCTATTCTATTCTGTTATTTCCATTTTGAGTTATGCATTCAAGCGACAGAAATGATTTACAACAAATGTAAAAAACTTCTTGCTAATACATTTGTCCATTTGTTGAACAAATTTCGAAGTTTGGAAAGTTTTGTGCCTGCGGCACTTAAAGGCAAACCCAAGTTCGTGTCTGAATCCGAATCCGAATCAGACTCTCCAAGTGGACACAGCAACAAAGCTTGACCACAAAGCGAGCTCAGACAATGGCACCCAAAGGCGCACTTACCAAGCTGCCTGTTCACAAATCAAACTTTGAAGGCAGCAGAAGAAGGGGAAGAAGGGTAGCTGTATATATTTTGGGGGCACATCTACCATACTTTCTGTGTGTGTGTTTTATTAAAAAAGCGTAACTAATGATGCCTAAATTCGCAATAAAAATGACGCGCTGCCAAAAGAGGGCCGACAATATGGTCCATTAGTGTGGTTTTTGTTGTTGAGCCTGTGTACCTCCTGCCATTGCAATTTGAAACAATTTTAATAAAAATAGAAAAACGACAACGAAAAGCGAAAGCCAGCAAGGCACAGTGGAAAATAGAGAGGAAGAGAATGGGAGAAAGGGAGGGAATATCTGGCGCCATTGCGGTAGCTTATTGTGACAAATTTTAAGTAATTTCATTTTTATTTCTCCAACAACGGACACAACTTTATATTGTGCTCGAAGAGGAGAGAGAGAGAGAGGGAGAGGGAGAATATATATTTTGAAATCCAGTCAAAGTCAAAGCGACTTGCTGAAAAGTTTCTTTCCGTCTCATTAAAGCAAAGCAAAGCTGAAAAAAGAAAAAGAAAATAGAAAACATTGCCTGACGAATTCCCTGCGCATTTATTTACACCTTTTCATGCTGAGGGTTGTGCCAGAGTTGCTGCCCTTGTCCCATTTGATTTTCTTCCGACCGCAAAACTCAATTTGCGAGTGCCCCCTTTTGTTTTGCATGTGCTAAAGGTAAAAAGCCACACTGACTGCCGAAAAGCAGCGGCCCAAGCCAAAGCCAAAGCCACATGGCTCTAGGCGCGTCAAAACCGAACGGAAAATACACCAATCAGTGTAAAAGAACAAACACACGCAGCACAAGAGAGAGAGGAGGGGAGAGGGGGAAAAGGGCAAAGGCGAAAAATAATCAGTAAAGTAAAATCTGTGGCACACCCACACACATAAACAATGAAATCGCTGTGCCACAACATACACAAGAACACATATATCTCTTTGCTTCGATGGACTGAAAATATTATTGTTTTCAGTGTAGCACCCGTTTTGCACCCCCTCTGCACACCCCTTAGAGGCTACTACACCTATGCGAAAAAGGTGCACAAATGTGCTGAGCTTGGAAGCTCCTTGAAAACCTATTGAAGCTATAAATCCTTTGTGTTTTCAATTTTTATTTTATTGCTCTCTACAGGCGCGTGTGCTGCCGGTAAGGGGGGACCTAGAGAGAGAGGGGGGAGGTGGTTACAAGGGATATGTCGATACGGGTTCGCTAGCTGGCGTGACTCAACTGGAAATAACAGCCAAAAAGCAGGCAACAGACCCAAACTCATTGGACTTTACCGACAACTGGTCGCTAGCTGTGCTCCCTTTACACTCTCCCCCCCTCCACCACGTCTCTTCCACTCCCCCCTCCCCTCTTGCCTAGCACTTGGGACAGCGGATTGCACAAAAGTAAAATTTAAAAAGATACAACACAAAACACTTGAGTGGCGCGTTTCATTTCATTTCGTTTCGTTTCGATTCGTTTCGTTTTGTGCAAGGCAACGTATACCCCGCCCCCTCCTCCCACTTGATATTGTTGTTGTTGGGGTTTCTTGTTTTTGTGTGTGTGTGTGTGTTGTTGTTGTTTTGTTGAGGGTGCGCCATGTGCGCTACAATTTGAGGCAATTGAGTTAATCTAGCAATGAGTTGTTTGGCAGGTAAAGCAATTGTTTTGGATACGTGCAAGTGCTATCTAGCATTGCCCGCCACCCTGGGGGGTAGTACAAAGGAGCAAAGGGAAAAGGGGAAAGCTCTACCGGTTAGGGGTTGCCACTCACTTAAATGTCCATGTCTCTCCAGAGTGTTATGCTGCAAATTATGCAGATGGCCGCATCACACTTGGATAACCCACACTTTCTCCAATCAGGGATGAATTCCGTAAAGATATTGACTTTATCAAGATGTTATGGATAGCTGCAAAAAGATTAACTAAAACTAAGCGGCTTTAGAGTTTATTAAACAGTTATTTATAAATAGTTTTATAACTATTTCTATCATTTGTCAACTGTTGAATAAATTTAAATGAAATCTTTTAAAGAAAACACGAAAAGTAAATTGATTAATGTGAGTTGATTAATTTTAAACATATAATTCAGCGTACTTTACTCACACATATTTTAGCGTAATTATTCTATATAATTTACCTAAATGCTTCTCCCCTCCCCCTACCTCATCACCCTCTTATCACTGACAGCCTGCACTCGATAACAGGGCATACAAGAATCGTATCAAATTGGCCTAGATCTTTTCTTTTCATGCTTCCGCCATTTCTTGTTGTTTTCATTGTTGATGTTGCCGTCGTTGTTGTTGTTACTGATTGTTGCTACTTTCAGCCATTTCCTGTGTGTGTGGGTGTGTGTTTCACTTGTGTGCGTTTGCTGTGTGTGTGTGTGTGTTGGTGTGTCTGCATGTGTTTTTTCTTTTTTTTTTACATTTGTTGCTTTTACCATTTAAACGTAAAAATAAATGACTTCTTAGCCTTTTCGAAAGTTTATTTTAACCTCAATGTGAGACGCAGGCGGCAGCGTAGAAAAGGACAGCAAGAAAGAGAGAGAGAGAGAGAGAGAGAGAGAAGGCAAGTATGGGGTGAAGCAAGATGGGGTAGCGACCCCACCGAGAGGGCCCAAAGTGCACGAGCAATAATCGAATTTGAGTGAATTAAGATTGGGGAATTGATGCGAACAATAGACTAAATGGAAAGGGAACACACACACACCACACACAAACACACACAGGCAAACAAACACATGTGGCTGGAAAATTATACTTAAAGCAAACAGAGAGCTAACAAATATGGCGTGTATACTTCTTTGTGTGTGTGTGTGTGTGTGTGTTGCTGTGGCGCTGTTCTTCTGCTTTGCTACTTTGCTGCTGCTGGCTCTTCTTCTTGCTCTTCTTTTTTATATGTTTACCGATAACACTTGGCACTAAAAGGGCGACTGCTTGCCAGCCTTGGCACTGCTGTCCTGACAGTAATCAGGCGCTCAACAAATAGCAACAAGCCACTCATTCGTCGTCCCCTTTGCACTCTTCCTCTCCCCCCTCTCCCTCTCTCCTTTACTGTTTGTGTTTGTATTTTCATCAAATAAAATTGACACACACAAGTGTTAGCCGCTTTAGCTGTGACAGCGTCTGCAGTGCAAGAGGAAGAAGAGGAAGTAGAAGATATACAGCCAAATCCTTCCCCTTTTTCTTTGCCTCTTACCCCGCCCTGAGCTGACTTTAAGCGCTTGGTTAATTTGGCTCGAGCTTTTGATTTGACAGTCTAGTTAAATTAAATTGAGGACGAACTAAACAAACCGCCCTACCTCCCTCCCTCCGTACACACACTTTACATCTCAAAATTGCCTTTTTACCTACATCAAAAACGTCTTATATAACAATCTAGTTATATCCCAAATCGCCCACATAAACACAGGCAGCAACACTCACAATCACACTCACAGACAGACAGAGAGACAGACAGACAGAGAGACACACAACCCTGTTAAAGTTCAAAAGCGTTTGGGGCGACATGTTGGACGGTGGGAGGGGTGGGGAAAGGGAAGGCGGGCGTCAATTGAAGTTTTAAGATACAAATGTAATTAAAACGTTTTTCGCAGACGCCTCAGGGCACAACAACAGCAACAACAACAAGGGCACAAAGTGAAATTGAGTGTGTGCCTGTCTGTGTGTCTGTGTGTGTGTTTGTGTGTAAAACGGAATTGTCCAAAAAAGGGGAAGTACCGGCTCGTATAACACATAGAAAGCGAGCAAGAGAACGCACAACAACAAGGCCGTCTCCAAATTGTTGCCGGCGGATGCAATAAGTTGCGATAAGGTGTTCATTCCCTGGGGCATATTTTCAGCCAGGGCAGGCGAGGGTAGGGAGGAGTGGAGACTGGAGCAACTTGTCCAAAATCAGAGAAAGAAATGAAAACGTGCAACGACAGGAAGAAAGAGAGGGAGGGAGAAGGAAGAGGGAGCAGGGGAAAGCACTCGAGGGTTGTGTGTTTGTGCCAAGGCGAAACAATGGCAAATGTCGTTGTTAACCTTTTTTGCGCCAAGTTCAAAAACATCTTTACACCCTGCCCCGGCCCTGGCCACGCCCCCCTTGACGCTGTCCTGCCCCTGGCACTCCCTGCACGCCCACTTTCAGCCCTGGACTATGACGCAAACAATGATATTTACATTTTTTATCTGCCTGCGTAAAGTATTTTTGCCTTTTTTGCGCCAGTTTTGCTATTCTACTCCCTCCTCCTCCTCCACTGTCATTCTCTCTCTCCACACCTCCTTCCTTTTTTGCCTGCGTAAATTTGCCTTGAAATTGGAGCTGGAGTTGGCGCTGAGGAGCGAAGGCTGCTGCGCACGTTTGGGCATTTATAAAAATGAAATAAAAAAGGCCAACTCATATCAAAGCGATCATGGATTTATAGCCTTAATAATAGAACGGGGAACAATGTGCGCTGGAGTGTGGGGGGGTGTGGGGGTGTGGACGATGTGCGGAAATTGCCAAAACAAAAATGTAACGAGCTCTTTTCCTGCCCAGAGACAGACAAGTAATTAGGCAAAGGATTTGTGTCTTGCTTTCAAATGCGCATTTCCTTCTTGCTTTATGTGCATGTATTTTTGTGAGCGCACAAAAGTAGGCTATAAAAAGACGTGAGCCCCTGCGTAATTTGATTTGGTCCAGCAGGCAACAGGCGACAAAATTGTCAGGGTTAATTTAGCGATCTCTAATTAAAGATAACAATTTATACAACAAGTTTATCACGTGAATAGATCAAAATTAAACAATTAAACTTAATAAGTAGAATAAAAAGAATATTTTAAAATAAACAAAATAAATGAAATTTCTGATTTATTTGAATAATATACAAAAATTAAAAATAAAATCAAATCAAATATTTCTGCAACTTTTATTTAAGTATTTAAATAGAACAAAAGCAAAAAAAGATTAATTGGAATTTTATTTATTTTTTTGATTAGTAATCAAGAATAAATTAAACAAAACAGGAATTTAAATATAATTTATTATTAAAGTAAATTCAAAATATTTTACTATTTGTTCTATTTACCATGACTAATTTAGAGGGTCAACATCTTAGGAATTATATTACAGATACTAATAAGAAACTGGATCTCTCAAGGCTTAGCTCAGGGATCTGACAGACAAATAAAACCAAAATATTTTCAGTACATAATCTACTTTTAAAATAATAATATCAATATTAAAGAAATATATATCATACATTTAATTTATTTTAAATTATAAACACACTCGTTCGCTTTGTCGCCTGCACCAGTTTAGCATATCATAGCATATTATATGCCTGACAATCGCACATGTTTCTATATCCTTGTTGTGCACTTTTCCCATTTGCCTTTGTGACTAAACAGAGCCCAATGGAACCTCGCTTAACTGATGTACTGATGAACTGGTGGCATGTGCGGGGTTGACAGTTTATCAAATTGACGCACAAAGTCAAAAAAAGAGAAAGAAAGAATGGAACAGCTGCCAAGCGACCAAAAATGCGGGTGAAATGTGGGTGAATTTGTATATGTGGCATTGGTTGGGTGGGTGTGCAGCAGCTGAAGGGGGAGGGCAAGCAATCGTCATGCGGCAATCGAGCAAGGCGGCAACCCACGAAGAGCTCATTAAAATAATTTCGCACAAACATTAATGCCAAACACTTTTTAAACACAGACGTCGCTGAGGACGCTGCGTCTGCACTGCTGCATGTGACATTGAGTGGTTGAGTGTGCCCGAAGTGTTGCGAGAGAGTTGCTGAGCAGGATCAGGATGAATAGAAGTTCCTCTGGGAGGAGGAGGGCAAGCAAAGGAAGGGAGGGTAGCGAGAGATAACGCTTGGCAAAAGTGTCAAAAACGCTTAATAAACGTCAATGTCAGCATTGGCAAACAACAATTTTAACAAAACACTTTTCAGCGCATTTCTGTCAATGTCTCGCTCTCTCTCTATCATTCCTCTCTCTCTCTCTTTCTCTCTCTCTTGCGAGTGTCAGCTGTTTTTGGGTTGAGCCAGAAGTGCCGGAAGAAAAAATCAACGCAATTGAATTGCGCACTCAGTCAAACAGGCCGTCAGTCACTCAGCCAGTCAGTCTGTCTGTCTCCTGTCTGTCTGTCCGTCAGTCTGGTAACCCAAGCACGGACCCAATACCAAATCCCCAGCCAAATCGCAAATCCAAAACTCAAACTCAAACCGAATTCGTATGGCAACCTTCGGTTTCTGCACACTTTCATTTCACTCTCTCGCTTGACAAATGGAGTGTCATAAATGCAGCCCTTAAGGGCGCACAGCCCTCAGATCCCAACTCTCCAACTCACCCCATGCTGCCTATCACATTTTGCCTTTATGCTAAACGACACGTAGCCACACACACCAACACACAGAGCCACACACAGAGAGAGAGAGAGAGAGAGAGAGAGAGACACCCAGAGCAGAGTCTGAGGCTGAGTTCGACTGTCGCTAAAAATGCACAAGGGGATTTTAAATTTATTTGAATTTGCTTTTAGTTTCGGGTCTCGCTCTGTCTGTGTATCTGTCTGTCTGTCTGTATGTGTGTGTGTGTGTGTGTGCCACATTCAACAGATTTCGATGGCAGCCGTTACATATCGCATTTAAAAAGTGGTCTCAATATACAAACAGCAGACACAGAAGCAACAGCAGACACAGACACACATGCAAAAGAAAGCGACACCCGATGCGCTGCGATGCGATGTCAACATCAGAAATCAAGTGAAAACGAGGATAACTGAAAGGGGAGAAGGGGGGAGGAGTAGAGGGGAAATGGGGTAAGGGGGAAAAAACTGACAGCCATCAGCATTAACAATATGACAAATACAATTTTTCATCTTCCACTCGCTTTTTGATAATTTCATTTCATTTTACTATGAAAACGCATTATTATATAATGCGCTGGGTGGTGCGCCCAACTCCCTAGGGGGCGAGGGCGGGGGCGTGGCAGTCAGCAACGCTTGGGCGTCGACATCTCGTTGCCGGACAATTGAAAGTGATATAAAATAGTCGCGTCATTTTTGTGTCATCATATCTGGGTATTTTTTTCTGTGGTATTTGTCAGCAGCAGGTTGCCACAGTTGGAGTGGGGGGGTGGGGGCCGTAATGGGGTTGGAGTTGGGGGGAGTTACTGCTGAGAGAGGGGGTTGGTAAGTAGAGCGAATGAAATGACGCCTCAACGCCGTCGAGTTAATTTTGAGTGACGTGCAAAGTTTGTTAATTGAATTTGCTTGCCTTTTGATATGATGAGTGAGTGTGTGTGCCAGTATGTGTGTGTGTGTGTGTGTGTGTGTGTGTGACAGTCAGTTTTGATGATGCACGAGTTACAGTGGGGACCAGCTAAGTGGGTTGCTTACATGACGTTAATTGAGTGAGCGAACAACTCCAGCAATACATAAATGTGCCCAGGGAGCGAGCGAACAAGGGAGCAAAGGGAGAGGAAGAGAGGGAATGAGGGTGGGAGAACGTGCGACAGGGAGTGCCAACTAAATTGCTCAAAGGGTTGAGCAGTCGAAAAAAAAAAAATAGAAGAAATTGTTTTAATGCAAATGGGCAGGCAAAAGGTTGTCCCAGGGGTAAATAACTGAGATTGCGGTAGAAGCACAGCAACGGGATAAGCAGGACTAGGACTGAGTATAACCAGATAACCAGCTGAGTCACCAGCTCAGAGGAACAGCGGAACACTGCTCGCTGCAGATAAAACTGAAATCAGTTATGCATATGGAAGATACCACAAATTGGTTTAATTTGCATAATAAGTTGACTTCAAATCGAGATAGAGGGGAGATAATGTGCTAGACATGAAAATAAGTGAATGATTAAATGTTGAATGAGAATAAATAGCTATGCTTGGCTTACTTAGATTGTTTAGAATCAAGAAGGTACTTTTACAAAGGTATTGCTTTCACAAAGGCAGCTTTTCATTAGCGCATTTGAACAGTAAATATAAAACCAGAATTGCAAAAAAAACTATAAACAAAATGCAAACAACGAGAAAATATTTAATTAACAGAAAGCAATTAAATATCTTTATGCATGGTAAATATTTAATATAAGTTGTTGAAAAAAAGGTATCGTATAAAGTATACATATCATGCAACTGTAATCCAAAGACAATCTTTCAGCTGTTCACTTCTCCAGTTACCACTGTTAATTTCCATTAATCCATGAAGCCACAATTTTTTGTTATGACCGCCAACTTTGATTGTTTGTACAGGCTCCGCATTGCAAAGCATATACAGAAATGTACGAGTATTCCATACAATTTATATCGTTATACTCAGGCACGTAGTGAAGAGTGTGCAGCTTATGCGGTGCACAAGGGCCCTCGGCTGCCAGGGTGATAAAATTACTATTGGATAAGTGGCACAAGCAGGCAAAGCTATTGTATTCAGATAGCTTTATATCCAGTTTAGTGTCCTCAGTTTTAATAATTGTTAACATCTCGACATTCAAACGGACGGACCTGACTAAATTTAACGATATTCATACTGAACAAGAATATATATGTTACTTCGTGGGATCTAACACGCATTCTAATGCTTGTTGCAAACATTTTCGATTAAAAAATTCTATGGGTAATGTGCATAACATATAATTTATAGAGGAATGGATTGGCAGTACCATCAATCGATGTCATAAATGTCTTAAAAATGTTGTTTACTTTAACATTATAATATCGAGAAGAGTCTATGTAAGTTTCTTGGGAATACAAACTGTAAATTTAAGCAAGAATTTAAAAAAGAAGCCCCGGAGAAGGTTAGCACAAGGACCCCCGAGATTGTCTATACGGCCGGCCGCGGCCCTGGTTATACTGCCTGTGAATGCATTTAAGCGCACTTTCAATCATTTTAATAGGTCACTTTTTGTAGGCTTTATGCTCGAATGCATTTAACAACAATATGGCAAAAGGGATAAGTACAAAACGTTACAAAATTTTGCATTCTAAATTATGTTGTAACATTTTATTGATGAAAATTGATTCGCATTAAAATGAAAGTGCCACTGGGCGGTTTTAATTTCCATAAAACGTTTGCCTGCTTAACAGAAACGGACACGATAAGACAGACAGAGATAGATACATGAAAGAGGGAGAGAAAGAGACAGAGAGAGAAGGAGAGACATTTTGAACACTTTGGCAAACATAATCATATGATAACTCTATACGAGCCTGAACCTGTACAGCTTAGGCTGCTCTCATTGCATTGCTGCAATTTGTTGCTGTTTGCTTTTATAAAATATTAACTAACAATTTGCAGTGTCTGCATTTATACGATAGCATATGGAGAGCGGAGAAGGTCGGGGGCTGGGCAAACAAAACTTGGACCAAACATGAAGACGAGTCAGACAGACAGACAAACAGACAGACAGACAGACAAGCTCAAAGTAACTCAAACGATTTAATTTGGCTAAACTGCACTCTCTCCCTCTCTCTCTATCTGTCTCTCCCCCCCTCACTCTCTTCCCTACCACACAGTGTGCAGTCTGAAAGGCACTTTAACTATATTAATTGATATGGTCGCTTGAAGCGATAATTTGCACAAACTCATGTCAAAATGCTGCCAATGCCCAATAACATCATCGACTCGAAGGCGAGTTTGAGTTATGTCTGGGATTGGGATTTAGCTGGCCAGGAATTGGGGTGTCTGACTTGATGGCTTTACCCGCTGGCGCGAGCATTTTGGCATAGGGTGCTGGGCCACTTGGCGTATACGTAATCAAATGTACATGAGCCTTGAAATGGTGCTGCTGACGCTAGCGTCGTCAATTCCTCTAAGCCAAACACACAGAGGGAGTGCGCCTTTAACATAGATCAAAATGGGCAATGCCAGTCAGAGCAAAGCAGACAGACAGACAGACAAGCAGACAGACAAGCAGGCGAGGGCAGAACATGTCTGTGGGGCAAGAGAGTTGGTCCTGAGCACAGGAAAACAATTTACAATGCCACCAAGTTGCTGCGGTGAAATTGCACAAGATGTTGGCACTGCCAAACGGCAATAGATGGCTGATAGACGAGCAAAGGCCGCACAGCGCACAGCTGCAAAGAGGGTCGATTTGAAAGTGCCCAGAAAGAAAGAAGACAGACCCAGACAGATTTTGATTATCAGTTAAATGCACCTTTCTGAATGGAGTGGAATTATTTGAAAGAGAGAGATAGAGAGAGAAGCAGTTGTCGATTTGATAAACAATTATAACAAGGAAACATTACTTTACTGTAAGTAAATATTATAAGAAAAATGAAGAGAAGAAGAGGCAAACATATTATAAATATTACAAACTTAAATGCAGATAGAAAAGAACTTAAACATATCAATTATAAATATAACACATTAAAATCAGACACTTTATAATAATGCTTACTTCTTCTAGAATCCAATTCCCTAACTATTTCAGTTCTCTTTTCTCTATCTCCCTCTCTCTTTGAAACCTTTCATAAATTTAATTTCATTGCCAGCACTTACTCGTTCCGCGCATTGATCGATGGTCTTTGCTTGAAGTTCTTTAGACTCCTTGTCTGTAGTTCTCTTGCGGTTTTCGTTGCTATCTAATGGTTTTTGCTGCCTACATTTACCCTGCTGCCCGCTCATCTCCGCGAGAAGTGAGTGTGAGTGTGAATGTGGGAGCGAGTGCAAATAAATCAAAGCTGTCGGACAGCATTTTGAGCAGCTTTCTCAAAACTTCAGCTGCTTCGACTGCTGCTGCACTTTGCCAGACTGCATGACAATAACTCGCCAGCCAACCCACTGAGTTATTCTATATAGTATGCCATATGTACATAGATACATATATAGTTTACTCCATGCACAGATACTTGGATGGATGACTAGCATGCTGATACGTGTGTGTGTGAGTGAGGCAAACCAACCCTTTTGCTGTATGTGTTTGTTTATAGAGCAAAATCTGAACATGTAACGAGACTGGGCATTAGTCTGTGAGTGTTCAACTGGGCTAAGAGGCAGATAGTGTACGGGGTGGGGGTAGTGGGTGCAGGGTAATAAGTTTAATGTGTGCTGCTAGCATATTTTAAGTCTCCTGCTTCCTCTCCGTCTATCTCTCTCCCGCTCTCTTCGGTTCGCTTGAGCTTTTCGCTGTTAGCCAGCTGTCAGTTGTTGTTGATGGTTGACTGCCTCAGCTACTGCTGCCTGCCTGCCTGCCTGCCATCCTGGATGGCTGCCTACTGCCTGCCAGCTTACATTAGCAGCATCCCAGTCATGGACTTGAGCCTGCACGCCTTGTGCCTTGATTCCAAGAGAGAGAGAGAGAGAGTACTTGGAGTGTGTACAGTGAACACTGAACTGTCCCAGCTGACGTTGAATTATCATAAATTGCTAAAGTTTGTTTTTGGCGTAACAAAACTTGGGACTGCCACTTGCTGCTGATGATGGGCTCTTTGCTGTTTGCTCTGTCTCTGTGTGTGTCTGTGTGTGTGTATGTGGGAATGTGTGTGTCTGCGTGTGTTTGTCAAAAGTTTTCATCAAGCGAAAATCAGCACAATTAGGCGCATGTTATTATGCCAAAGGGTTCAGAGCACAATCGGTTTATGGAGTGGGCTGTACAGAGAGAGGGATGTAGTGAGAGAGGGAGGGGGAGTGTGAGGCAGGGCATCTTGTGGCACATCTTCTGCTCTTAAGTGCAGTGACAGGGCTTTGCATAAGTTTGTTTGGCTCTGCCTCTGCTGCGTGGCAACGTCAATGTTGCATAATCCTATTAAATTCTCGTTGCGGCTTTGCTATTACAAAAAAGCAGCAGCAGCAGCAGCGCAAAAGGTGCTTAATTTGCAGCGCTGTTTTTATTGATTTCTTCTCCAAGCACACACACACACACTTGCACACACTGGGACACTCTGCTGGCAGTTTACACTCTTTTTTTATGCCCCTCTTGCCTCGCGCACATATTAGAGGGCGGCAGCTAAAAGGCATTAAAGTCTTGACAAGGCTATTAAATGCTTAAGAGGCAGCGACGTTAATGACAACATCGAGCACGGGGCAAGGGCAAAACGAGGGCAACTGAAGACGCGACGTCATCGTCATCGTCGTTGCCGTCGCTGCCGTTGCTGCTCAAGCAAAAGTAGTCGAGCGCAAGCGTCGTCGCACTGCGCTCAAGGATTACAATTTACGAGTCCTGCGAACCATGAAGGTGTGATAAAATTTCAGCAATTAAAAAAACGTGTGCGTTGACAACGACAACCGCGAGCAGGACCAAGTCCCTACAGGAAAGCAGTCAAGCACCCGGCTCCGCCCCAAGCTTACAATCTACTAGCCAACCTACTCCACCTACTCTCAGCCAGCTCTGCTTGCGCTGCCTGCTCCAGCAAACGACACTCACGACAACGCAATCGTGGCATGCAACTTAAAATGAAAGAAACCTTGGCAGGCAGTGCACTGAGTAGTTAGCCGACTTTTGCATGCTCTACGAATAGTTAGTCCCGCTACCCATAGGTTAAAAGAGTATAATAACTTTGTGACAATCGGAAATATATGTAACAGACAGAAAAAGGCGTGGCAGACTCCACAAACTACATATATTCTGCATCAGCATCAACAGACGAGGTGATGTAGCCATGTCTGTCTGAGAGTCTGTCTGTCTGTTTATCTGTTCTGTCTGTCTTTCTGTCCGTATGGAAACCTAGATCTCAACAGACTATAACAAATATATGACTCAAAATTTGGTAGCCCTAGCCAAATTTTGAGTCATATATTGACTTATTATTGCACGCAGATCAAGTTTATCTTATAAATGTTGTAGATGTTGTCCACGCCCACGAATTCCAAGCATAATATTAATGCAGGACAGTTCATAATTGGTAAACACAATAACTATGAACAGCTAAATGATTTCTAAAAGTTTGATTGCAATCGGAAAATTAAGACAGAAGTTATTTAAGAAATTCTAAATATGTGCTGATTTCAAAGCTCCTCCCTGAAAGTATGCAACACAAAATAAAAAAACCATAGACGTTATATATTGAAGAAATCGTTTTGATCAGCTCTGTAACGAGTATACCAACATTGAAAGATTTAGAATATAAGAGATTATAAAATTTGTAGGGCTCCGTGCCAATGACAAACAGCTACAATGAAAAAATGATGGTCAGATTTGCAATTTATTTCTAATAAAAAATTAAAATAAATAAAAAGTACAGTCTCAATAAATATAAGACTCCTTCACTCCTCAAGGAACTATTCCTCGTTCTTTTCTTAACATCATTCGCTTCCTTGGTTACATATGACATGATAAGGCAAGACATACCCTAACCTCAAAAGGGTTCCCGAGACGACATTGGCGGCATTTGAGCTGCACGCATAAAAAGTTGTGAGCAGTTAAAACGTCGTTGGCATTTGAAACATTTTTCGAGCGAGCAAAGCAGAGGCAGAGAGAGAGAGGAAGAGGGAGAGTACATAGAGGGCAGCAGCAGCAGCCCGAGAATATTGCAAATTTATGCGCCTTCCTTTTGCATAATTACCCCACAACGAGTCGACCCCCAGGCGTACCCCAAAAAGGATGCTCGCCCCTCTACGACCCTATG
Organism: Zaprionus nigranus; assembly: GCA_018903425.1. Classification (NCBI taxonomy): domain Eukaryota; kingdom Metazoa; phylum Arthropoda; class Insecta; order Diptera; family Drosophilidae; genus Zaprionus; species Zaprionus nigranus. Next base: position 1,326,961 of record JAEIGD010000024.1, read on the forward strand.
GCCTCCGCTCACACAGACTTGCGCCCACGCACACAACACACACAGTGACACGCAGAGGCACACGCAGATTTTGATAACGTCGCTTGGGTGCTTGCAACATTGCAGCGCGTATTTTTAATTTCCGTCACAGTTTGCCTCTCTCTCTCTCTCTTCGCGGCATACGCGGCGTATACGCGACTTTTGGCTGCTGTTGCGATAAGCGAGAAACATGTCAAGGTGTGCGAATTGTGTGTGTGTGTGTGTGTGTGTGCGAGGTAGATAATGTAAAATTAAAAGGGAAACTGTGCAAAACAGCAACGGGAACGGAACTGCGCGTTTCAGATCTTGAATTATGCGTTCACAGATTGCAAAACAGTCAGACAGACGGACAGACAGACAGAGAGACAGTTGCTAAGAGTCTATCTCTGGCATAGATAGAGAATATATATATACATTATATCTATATAAATTCAGCGGGAATTTATGTTAAATGTTTTGTGCAAACTTTTAATTAGCCCAGCTAAATGGCAAATGGCAAATGGCGCAGCGTGTGATATGATTAATGAAATGCTGGCATGTAATTGTGGCCAACACACATACACACACACACACAGAGGCACACACGCGCACACAGGCACACGCTGAGTGGAAACACGCAACATGGGACGCCCGAGAGAATGGTATCGGGGGTCTGATGATATAAATTGGGGCAAATTAATTGCAACAGCCTCAGGTGTGTGAAAATTTCTGTTGTAATTAGATGATGGAAACACTGCGAGGCTGCGAACTGCGAACAGTGAGCGAGAAAAGTTTCACTCCATAATGTTGGGCAATGTGTCAGAATAGGTAGAGAGCATGATGGCAGGGGGTAGTAGGGGGAGTGATATATCTGGAAAACTGTATAGAACGTTGCTCAAGTGCTGAAACAAATGCTCGAAATGAAGCGAGAGAGAGAGGAATAGAGAGAAAGAGAGAGAGAGAGAAGCCAGAGCATTAGGCAATGTATAAATCAAATGTGAACGAATTAAACCAAATTGACCAGCAGCTGCGGTTCACAGATTTCGTGCAGAGAGAAACAAAATTAATGGTTGATGAAACCACAAAGATAGCATTTAATATTAATTATAAAACATTAGCCAGGTAAAAGTGGCCAAAAGTTTGTTGCACATTAGAAGTAAGGGAGGAGAAAGGGGGCACCACAGCTGTCAGTGGAAGCAGAAATTAATTGTTGCAAAGGGCAAATGTATTAGATATAATAAAGAACATATATTATACTATATTTTCTATATATTATTTCTAAGTTAACTGGCAATCCTGTGAGTTAAACAACCCCCAGAGCAGCTTTTAAACTTGATTTCTTAATCAATTCAAAATTATTTTAGATAGTTTCAGACAATCTATCAGCTTTAGGAATATTTTGGCATTCGCAAACAAGATTTTTGGAAATTTTTATAACCCCAAAGTATTTGTAAATTGCATTGAAGCATGTCAAGATTGTCCTGGCCCAATCAACTGCAAGAAGCCACTCCCAGCCAGAAAGAAAGTAGCAAGCCATAAATGCAATAAAAACGTAACAAACTCTGCACCATACAGCACACACACACACACATATATATATATATGTATAGATAATATATTTGTGGCTGCTGAAAGCTTCGATATCAGTCAAACGACAAACGACAACAAATAATTAAATCAATACAATTTTGAAATATCTACATAGAAAACTACTCGAAAATTCCATCAACTTCAATTACGGTCGTGCTGGCAGTGTGGGAGGTAGGGGAGCAAAGGGAGCAAGGGCGAACGACTTTTGCAACATCATCAAAAAATTTTTGCCATACCAAAAGCAACACAACAAGTTGTCCTGCTCCTGTTCCTGTTCTTGCTGCTGCTGCTGTGGCTGTTGCTGGCAAGGATCTGGGCTGAGCATGGTAAACATAACGCCCATTTGCAGTCAACTGCCAATATGCGAAGCAGCCGCCCAACAACAATCACAGAACATGCCCCAGACCCATCGTACCCATCTCCTTCTTCTCCTCTTTCTACTCCAGCTCCACACCCTTCCAGTGTCCCATGCTGCGCCTCCTTCCAAAATATTTTCGACAGAGGCTAGTAAATGTATGCGAGACTTGGGTGTGAGACTGTATGTATAAGAATTTACATCGCACACACACACACCAATGCACACACACACACCCAACATACACATTTTTCAAGTCAGTCTCATCTGGCGTCTGTGTTGAGGCCTGGCCAACATGTGCAAAAGAATCGAACAAGTCAAGAGCGAGACCAAAAAAGATGAAAACTTCTGTCTGTGTATATATATTTTTTGGTATTTTTTTGGTATTTTTTATGCAAAAAGGGGTTTTGTTTATGCAGCGAGAGCTGGGCCAACTACTCAGCTTTAACTTGGTAAGGCTGTCAAAACAGCAAGTGAGAAAGGGAGACAGGGAAAGAGGGAGAAAGGGAGAGGGAACACGAGAAGAACGTAGCGAGTCGGCAACTTTTGTAAAATATAAATTATTTCCCGAAATAAAAAAAAAAAGCACACATAAGAAAAACGCATTGCACACATGTTGTGTGTGAAAGTTATGCTGCAAGGCAGAGAGGGAGAGAGAGGGAGAGGGAGACTGAGAGAATGCAAGGGAGAGACAGAGAGAGAAGGGAGAAGGGCACTTTGAGTGCGTGCCTGTGGTTGAGAGTGAGAGCCAAGCCGTGCCGCATTTTGTTTAATGACATGAAAATATGCTCCGCCCCGTCCCCACTTCCTCTTTCTCTCTCCGTCTCTCTCTCGGACGCCTGCGTCTCACACATAACCCTTGGCACCGTACCCAGCGCACAAAAGTATGCTGCAAATTAAATATTTTCGTACATTTTTCATTCCAATTAATATAAGCGACCGTGCCTCAAGCGAACACTTACATACACGCACACACAGGAATACACCCACACGCACACACATACTCTTACTCTTAATCCTACTCTTACTCTTACTCTTACTCATAATACCGTTACTGAAAATTTGCCCCTTTTTCTTTCCGCAGGATCGACACGTCACACGCAATGGCGACACTGAGCCCGTTGTGGATCCCTCACAGGATTATATGCTGATGCTGGGGTACGAGAATGCCACGCACACCGTCCTACGATTCCGTCGCAAGTTGGACACATGCGATGCCAGCCATGACATCGCCATAACGGTAAGCACCGTCGACGTTTAATAGATATATTGGCCAAAGTTTTTGCCAAGTGAAATTTATGCACTCACTTCACTCGACCATATTCCACACAGCCCCCCCCCCAACAACACTAGCGAATTGACTGCCCTAGTGTGCGGGATGGGGTGGTGTGTTTGCCTCATAATTTATGTTAATAAAAAGTTTCTTATGTCTCGAGTTTTGGGCTGATGATATAAGCGCTGCCATCAAAATACTAAAGTGATTCCTGTGGGGGAGTAAACAAGCGGCACGTACTATGTAACTCCCCCTCCTCTCTAAGAAACTTGTTCTTGGCGTTTATTTATTTTTTCTAAGGGGGTAGGGCGGTATTGCAAATAACTACAACAGGCAACTAGCATGAGTTGTACAAGTTGACGCAATATCCCTAAGCAAATATCAACAGAGAATGTCTAGCTTACAATATACTCTCTAACACCATGGGAGGCAGGGTGTAGACAGGCCAGGCAGGGTAGACAGGGGTGTGGCACCAAGGGGGGTTTCCGTTTTCGTCCAGTTCCGGAAGTATTTGCCATTGAATATGCTGATAGGAAGTTATTTGATGTGTGCTTAGCGTATATGAAGTGTAATCGATAGGCGCGTCAAGCAGTGTGGAGCTATTAATCAATTCGATTAATCTCTATCGATAACTTGTTATCGCTTAATAGTTAAAGAGACGCTATGACTTCCGGTAAGACAAGATTTAATGAATATTTGACTTATATTATTATATAAATAGAGAAAAATCGATATACATATGTATATAGATTAACTTCAGTATATTGATAGATTTCCATCGATATCAGATAATTTTAAATATAATTGATTGCAATTCTAGTTTAATCGATACTTAAATTGAGATGAGTAAATTATCATGTACTCAATGCAATTAATCGATTATTCCAATCGATTGATATTAAAATACGCACATTAACTTCAATTTTTTCACACAATTGACGACATATCGTATGTTATTTTCCCTTCTCTACATACCCCACTCTATCTGCTGCCCCGCTTTGTCGGCACCCATGACATTTGGCCGGAGCAAAGAGCTCTACCAAAATCGCATCACTTCTCGGCATTGGCAGCGTCATCCAAAAGAAAAAGTCATAGTGATAAAAGTTTTATCACGTAAAACTTAAGCGTAAATCTTAAAGAAAACTTTCTGGTTAACTTGAGCAAACAAGCGGCACCAGGCTCAAGAACAAATACTCGACAGACACACATGCACACACGCACGCACACACACACAAACGCACACTTGGCGACAAAGACGCGCGACAAGCCCCACCACTAAAGCCACACACACACACACTCAGAGAGAGATATTTAGATATCGTGCTAAGAAAAAACAGCCGAAAGGCAAAAGGAAAGGGAGCAACAAAATTATGCACAGTCGCGTGTGTGTGCATCTGCTGTGTGTGTGTGTTTGTACTGTGTGTGTAGACACATTTGGTTATTGCTTTATCTAAACGGTTTTTCCGGCTTGGCGTGAGATTGGATGGACTATTTTATTTGTCTGGCGTATTAATTGGGTTTTGTCGCGTCATCAACGGGCATTGGCCAAGTAAAGTTCTTTCTTTCTATCTTTCCCTTTCCCCTCTCCGGCTAGGGCAGGCTCGAAATCTTTACTAAATCGCCCAGACAAATTAGTTCGCAATGGGCTAGTTCATTCTTCTTCTAGTTGTTGTTGTTGTTGTTGTTGCTGTTGTTACTGCCAGTGTTGCTGTTGCTGCCAGTGTTGCTGCTGCTGTTGCTGTTCGTAATTTTTTGAGCACAATGCAAACTTTTAATGAATTTTGTTGCCGTTGCTGGCCATTCAGTTTGCTTAAGTTTGCACAAAGTTGGCAATTTGGTTGTTACTTTTGTTTCCTCTTTTGCGCTTTGCATTTGTGCTTTATTTCCCTTTACTTTACCTCACTTTGTTTTACTTGCATTTCCCCATTTCTACCATTTCTCCCATTCTCTCATTTCTCTTTTGCACTTGCGTTTGCGCAATTTTCCAGTCAAGGTATTTTGCATCTTTGTCCATTCGCGCGTTTAATATTTTTGCAAACTAAAAAAAAAGGAAGTGAACTTAAAACTACCCTGCAACTGGACGTGAGCAGGTTACCCGGCTGGGGAGTCAGGGGGTCACTTGAAGGGGTCACAACCATTTGGCAAATTAAGCGCCATTTGTTGTGCGTGTTGGCAAAGCAGAAGAGGGAAAGAGAGAGAGGGATGGGGAGGAGGAAGAGTAGCAACTACTGCGCACTGGAGTTAGCTAGGGGTAGTTAAATTAATAATGTATTGTGTGCAGAGCGGTTGCAGGTGCACCCTGACGACTACGACGATGATGATGATGATGATGATGATGATGGTCAGTGTTTGTGCAGCACGAGGAGGCCAAGAGGGGCACAATTTGCGCTGCAGTTAAAAATTTATTAATTGTTTGGATTTTTACTACCTTTAATGAGCAGCAATTGTGCAAATTACAATCAAATTAAGGTGTTATAGTAGGAAGAGAAAAAGTGAAAGAAAAGCAACAAAAGTCTTGGAAACTTATTCAAATAGAGAGAAGAAGCAAAGCATAAGTAGTAGGAGAAGTTTCCTTGAAATATCTTTGGCTTACCATACAGATTAATGTTTCTTTTGCTATTCCTAACTTCAAACTTCCATCAGCCCTGCACAACATCTGCCCAACTCTCCGGCTTATCCCAAACTTACCGAACATCCTTTTTGTTCAATTTTTCAATCAGTTTTTCAGTGGGCTGCCCAAGAGAAAATACATATTAATATGCTTATCATATTTTCCCTGGCACTTCAAAGCGCACTGAAGCCCAACATATGGTTTTAACCTAAGCTGCTCAAGTGGCATAATCAACCCTCAGGCCACTCCTCGCCCCGTGTCCTTGGGCTATCCAATTTTATTTTAGGTAACCAAATTAAGCCAGCAAAAAAAAAAAAAAAAGAGAATGCAAAGCAAAATTCAACAACAACAACAACAAAAAAGCGAAAACTAAAAAGCGCCTGCATTTTTAATATACTTACAAGAAGCGAGCAAACAATATTTCCAGCTGTTTAAGCGCATAATGAAATCCCCCATTTAAATAACCTTTAACCTTTGCACCGAGAGAGACAGAGCGAGAGAGTAGAACATTTGCCGTAGACTTGTAGGTAGCAAGCGAACTCTTCAAAATTTGCCCCGAGAAAAAAGGTCGCTAAGGGAGGGAGAAATTATGATTTTTCCAGTGGCTCAGTCAATCAGTTGCTCAGTTGCTCAGTCTTTCAAGTTGCCAATGTTCAATTAAGCGTGCACAAAGCAGCGTCAATAAATTTTATACTCTACGGTTTTTTATACCCCCTCTCGACCCTTCCGCCTTGCAGTTGAAGTTAGCTGGAACTTTCCCCTAGCATATGTGACGCATAACCCGAAAAGTTCAAAGTTTATTCGCTGCTGCTAAATATATTACATATATATACACGGTATATATACGTACATACGTACTCGCATGTATGTTTATTTATATAATTAAATGAACGGAGGCGGGCAACCCTTTCGGGCAATATAAATAAACAAATAAAATACAAAAAAAAACGCCATGCCAGCAAGCTAAATAAAACGCATTTATTGCACACCGCAAAAACGTCAACCACAAAGAGGGAGCAATAGAGAGAGAGGGGGAAAGGGGCAGAGTAATGCGATGAAAAAAGCGAGGGAATTACAGTAAGAGCAAACCGCCAGACGACGTGAAATATCAATCGATGTGGGTTCATTTGTGTGTAATGAACATTAATGAAGCGCAAAGAGCGTGACTAATAACAAAATTACCAATTGGCCAAAAAGAGTCGTGACAGTGCAAGGGAGAGGGGAGGGGGAGGAGGGAAAGAGAGAGAGAGAGAGAGAGGGTAATACAGTCTGTGTTTGGCGTCAGTTGGTCACCCTCATCGTCCGTTTATGGTCTCCTTCTTTGCTCTTGATGAAATGGCCAAAAGTGGAAAATGTTGGAAAATTGCAGACAGCCAGAAAGAGAGAGAAAGGGAGAGAAAGAATCGAAGTCGCATAATAATAAAATGCGCATAAACCATAAATGCCATTAACTGCGTCATTTCAATTTGATTCTTGCGTTCAGATTTCTCCGGCCCAAGCTAATGTAACCGCCCACTTTATGGGCAAGGCAGTCAGGCAGTCAGGCAGGTCCCATCGTGAATGAGTTTGTCTGTCGACGCCATTTGACAGAAGCACTTTGCATAAGAATACCGCAAAAGAAGAAAAAGATGTGTCAGTCAAGCAGAGCAAGACAGAGAGTGTGTGAGCGAGAGAGAGCGACATAGAGAAGGTATTAGAAATGAGAGAGAGAATATTTGATGATCTCCCTTTGTTGGACAAGTTTGTCGATTTGCATTTCTTTCATTTGAGCAGTTTTGCTCTGCTGATGATATTTTTATGAATTTCAAACGGTTTGTTTGCCCATATAGCCAAGAATTGGTAATGGCTCAATTAGATATAACAGCAGTTTAAAGGGATTTCAAGCTAAATACCCCCTTTCCCTAACTGGGCGTGTAATAAAACAAACTCATCTGCCGATAACCCGCCTCATTAATGTTGATAAATTAATTTCAATTTATTTCTCTCTCAAACAATGGACACAATTTGAGCTGGTTTAATTAAATCTCTTACCTTTTAATTGCCTCCCCCTCCACACACACACAGGCACACACACACACACAGAGTTAATCATTAAAATCTGCAGTCGGAATACTCGTAAAACAAAAAGCGACAACTTGACGAGCTACATAAAATTGTCATTAAGTAGCTCGACGAATTTCTCATTTATCCAACACAATCCGCAAATCGGCATTGGGAAAGGGAATGAAAAACTTTTTCAAGTGCCTGCTCAATAAATGCGGAAAATCTCAAGGCAAAATTAATGAGGGGCACTTTGCAAGGCAGTATTCTGCTTGAACAAAACTTTGATTTATGCAAATAATTAAGTAATTACGATTTATGCATTAATGCGGACAGTTTGTTACTGACTTTCATGTCCTTATTTGCTTAGGCTGAATTCAAATTCAAATTCAAACTCGTAATGGAAATGGAAAATGACAAAAACAAAGCAATAACAATAATAACAAAACAACAGCAGCACCAACAACAACAACAACAGCAAGAAAGAAAACTCATTTAAAATGCAAATTTGCTCTAAGCATGGCAAATTACAATACTCACGTAGTACTACAACATTCCTGGTCCGTAAGTGACAATTAACACTAATTGTCATTAGAATAATTTCATATTGTACTTCACTTGTTGTTGGAGTTATTGTTGTTGGTGTTATTGTTGCTGTTGTTGTTGTTGTTGTTTATATTGCTATTGTTGCTGTCCGGCATTGAAGTAATTGTTTAAACTTGCCACGGCATTTCGCTGTCTGGCAATTTAAAATGCAAAAATTCTGCATAAAAAGAACAAATAAGAGAAGTTAGGACAGAAATGCGTGACTGGCATATACCCTGTAAATTATAGGCTAGATAATTTAAGTATGAACTTATTTGGCATATCAAAAACTGTCTGGATATTGTAGATATAACATGTAACTACAATCCATATAGATCTTACTTCAGTTCATGCCTTAAGATCTCTTTACAGGGTATTGAGTTCAACTTTGCCGTGTGAACAAAAGTTACAGCTTGCGGGTCTCGTTGCAAAAATATTGTTTTTAAAATAGTTTATGGTATATATGGAGAGGGAGGTGTGTGCGTGTGTGTGTACAAGGTGTGTGTGTAGCTTTGTAATGGAATTATGCAGTCTGCTCGACGGCGCTACACATGCTGCTACAATTTTTGCTATGTGTTTATTATTTTAACACGAAACTTGCACTCCTTAATGGCTGAGGCGGAGAGGAGGGCGAGGGGGGAGGGGCGTGTGGCACTGCCACTACTGCTACTCGCTGCCTGCTCCACTTGTAAACAGTAATTTTGCCCATTAATGGGCCTTAGGTCTTGATTCTGGGGGCACGAGTCGACCTGGGTCTGTGCACGACTCCGACTCCGGGTCTGGGTCCGGAACCCATAATAACTTTCAACACACTCACATCCCGTTTTATATATGTGCATGTAGTGAGTGCTGTAATTGTTATTGTTGTTGTAACAGTTGTTGTAGTTGAGTAGGGGGGGACACGAGGGGTAAAACAAAAAGGCAACAAGTCAAGTCGACAGTAATTTTCAACACTTACAGCAGGGTAGACCCCATAGCCCTAGCAAATGTCCACAGTAAGTGGCTACCGTGCATTCCACAAAGTCTTTTCGCCACAAAACAGTTGAATTTGTCAAGTGGAAAATATTGAAATAATACGTACCAGAGAAACGTATAAGTTCGAAGCTATGTTTGTCAAAAGTATCAACGTATTTTCTATGTTAATTATGTAAAAGTCTTTCTGGCAGATATTTCATAATATATTTAGGGGGAAAACAACATTGAAACACATTGGGGGAACACAATTTCGTGGCTCAGCTTATTTCTTCGCTTTGACTTCTGTGCAAAATGGTGGTATAAACATGCACACACCCACATCCCCCTTTACCATATTCCCCATATATATAGCATATACATATCCAACGAGTTTCTTTTACGACTCACACATATGTGTGCAGTTTGTCACGACATAAGCTCGCAACTTGCAGAAAAGGGGAGTGAGGGGAGCAGAGAAAACGGAGTATTAAGGCGGAATTTCGCGTCACAGCAAAACACAAAAACCAAACCAAAGCAGTGACTTTTATAATGAATTATTAGTGCTGAAGTAAGGAAGGAAACAAGGGGCAGGGGAGGCCAAAGGAGAAGGGCACTGATGGCTGGCGGTTGCTTGTGTGGTATTTGTGGGTCTTGTGGTCTCCGCTTGGCACTTAAAAATTTAATAGTGCTGCAACAAATAAAAAACGCAAGCGTCGAAAGCGATGGCAAACTGAGCCAAAAAAGTATGCAACAAAATTTTAAATTGATTTAAGTTTAGCTTTAAAGTCAAAAGAGAGTGGAAGATCGAGGGAGAGAGAGTTAAGAAGCGTGTTGTACAACAGCAAACAATAACTAATAAATGCTTTTAACTTTTCACTGAAATATAGAACTCACAAGAGCATGACGAAGTACTGCAGCTGCCCCTTTCTACGCTTCCCCCTCCTGGTATAGCTGTAAATAAATGGCACTCAGCAGGCCGCAAAGCCAAAAGTGGAGGAGGTGTAACCGCAGCACAGAAATATTTGAGCTTAGCGAGAAGTGTTTTTCGGTGCTGTGCTTAACCCCTTTGCGAGTCCTTGAGGTCCATTAAAAGCAGGTTTTAAATAACTTGCACAGAGATTTGACCGCTCTACTATTTCCATTTCCAATTTTCACCTTGGCGAGAGAGCATTCACTTAATTGCGAAGAATGAGAGAGACACAGAGAGAGAGGGAGAGAGAGAAGGCGAACATGACTGGACAGCTTTCAACTATCAATGCAACAGGAAGCTGCAGCAAAAAAAGATTTGCAACGTATTTTGAATATTTCATTCATCTATCTACATATCTATTTACCCATGAGACTTTTTACTACCATTTTTTGCTGTCTCTTCAACTAGATAGATGGCAGTGTGTGTGTGTGTGTGTGCACCTTCGAGGCAAGCTCCTTGTTGCCTAATTCATATTCATTTATTGTGTTGTGCAGTTGCCTTTCTACTAGTTATCCCATCTATTTGCATAGTTTCCGTTCATCCTCCTCTCTGCCCCTTGGCCGTCCTTAGTTGACCACAGAGTTCAAGCAAACTGGCATATCCGTTGCTTTATTACATTTCGTTTAGTTTTGGCCAACTGACCACTTTTTTGCGGTTACTTTGTGTGTGTGTATGTGTGTAAATTCCTCTTCCTCTCTATATATGTATGTGTATGTGTATATGTCTTAGTTGCTCGGGTTTTGTGGTTTTTTCGGTCACTGACGCGGTATGCGCGAAAAAAAAAATACAAATATTTCTAGACCAAAAAATTGAATTTACTAAACTAGTTACACTTTGCAAAAGGAAGAGAGAGAGAGACAGAGAGAGAGAGAGGGAGAGGGAGAGAGAAAGAGGAGGGGTTCCTCCATTTAACCATAAATAATAAAATAAAATAACTACAGGTTGCCAACTATTCGCACACTTTATGGCGCAGCGCACCACACAGAGAGAGAGGGGAAGAAGGGGGAGAGAAGGAGAGATAGAGAGGGAGGTAATAGAGACAGAGGGTGGGTACTAACTGTTCTAATATTTTTATAAACAAATTGTTATTACAGCTCAGCTCAGCTCAGTGGCGAAAATTGTTGCCGTATGCTGTTTGCGGTTCTTTCCATTTATAATATATTTTAGTATATAGTATATACTGCATGGTATGTGAGTATTTTGCTGCTGGCAAAGAGGAATATATCGTACTATATACGTACTAAATGCTGCAGTCAATGGTTGCCAACGGTTAATTACTTTCGCTCTAAAGATGTGAGGATTTTGTTCCCTTTTCATCTTTTTCGCTGCTGGTTTTGTATTGCTGTTGTTGTTATTGTTGTTGGCCTGTTGCATTTGACATGGCGGTAAAAACGTTGAGAGCAAATCCAGCTGGCAAGCTCGACTCGTTATTTATGGCCTCAGCAGCGACAACAACAACAACAACAACAGCAACACAAAACTGACTGAAAAATGGCCAAAAATTGTAACAGCAGCAGCAGCGAACTGAGGAAAGCAATCACCTAACAAAAACCACCTTCAACAAACTGGCGCTGCCTCTTACTCTGCCCCCCTTTCTCTGCCCCCTCTCTCTGCCTCCTCTACTGCTACCTTCCCCTCTGCCCCCTTCTCCCCTCTACTGCTGCTCTTGGTTCATGGCTGCCTCTCAGTCGGTTGCTTTGTTTGTCATTGCATTACTTTGGCTGTTAAATCCCTCGCCGCGTTTTGTATTGCTGCACTGCTCACTCCATCCCCTGTCCCCACCTTCGGCCTCCCCTTTCCTGTTTCGTCACACAGTTTTTTCTCTTCTTTCAATATTTGTCGCTTTAGGGCATTAAAACAAACGTTTCTCGCTGCGTTTAGCTTCCTCTTACTTTCTTTTTTTTGGCAAACACACGTTTCACATGCACTTCTAGTGCCCACAACAACACAAACAGTTGCGCACACACACACATGTAACAGCAACAACAACAGCAACAGCAACAGCAATGGCAACGGCAACGGCAACTGGAGCAGCACACACAGTGCGCCAAATTTGAGAGCGAAACGCGAAAATCTCTGCCTGCTCCAAAATAAAGCGCAACAAGAGGCAACTTACAACATCTGCATTGAGCCGATGTGTAGATACACTATAAAAGACTCCCTTGATAAAGGAAAATATACAAAAAATCATAAATAGCGAAGTTAGAAAATGGAAACAAAAATAGAAAGAAGGAATCCAGAAACTAATTATATAAAGTACTCGTAAATATACAGACGAAAGTACTATGCATGTTAAAGTTAAACATTTAGTTGTCTACACATACTTCATATGATAACTAGTTATATATATATTATTATTTGTTGTGCAGAAGATGTACTGCGACCTTGATCTCCCTTCGATAACTTGTAAAAAGAAATCTATTATTTTTCCTGGACTGGTCGATCTAATCTCGATTACCCCACGAACGTGCTTAATATAAAGAATTGATTATTATCTTTATTTATAGATTGTCTTGTGGTTTCTATATAAACTCTCTTCTTCTATATCTGTATACTTAAAGTAGACCTTTGCACATTATGAATATACTACTTATTATAATATATAGCCATCCATAACTAAAGTTGGCTGCCTCCTTCAAATGCCTTATATTCCCTCCGCAACAATCTACTCCAAGGCATTGCCAACTCCACATACCTAACTGCCTCGATAGTGTATTCAAAGCCCTGGCCATTTCTATTGCTGGTTACCGTGCAAGCTCATGCGAATCTCTGCAGGTTTATACAAGTGGCGCCTGCTGTGGAGCTCGCAACTGGCAGCTCGCAGCTTGAAACTGGCAACTGGCAACTTGCAGCTCGCAACTCACAACTCATGTATGAAAAGGGACAATGGAGGTTTTAGCTTTAATAAAGCGACTAGGCAAGCCTTTTTGCCTGCTACCCCCGCTGCCACTCAGCACCAGTTCCCCCCCAGCCCCACCCCGTGGTCTCAACCCGATACTCATGGCCAGCATTCATGGAGAGCAACCACTTTTTCGGGTTTGGGTTCTCGTTCCTCTGCGTTCATCTGGCTACGCGTCTGGCTTGCACACCGTTTTCCCGCGGGTTTTAGCTGTTTTTGACTGTTTCGCTGTTTCCCCAACTGTTGCTGTTGTTGTTGTTGTCGTTGTTGTTTGGCTGTGTACTTGATTTTTGGGCAAAGCGGCAAATAACATTTTTGTTTGGCTTTGACGTTGTTGCAATTGCAACGGTTATTCCATTTGCTTGACAAATATACGATGACGAGAATGAGAACGCGACGATGACGATGGCGAAACGTTTAGTCCCTCATCCAGAGAGAGAGAGAGAGAGAGTGAGCAAGAGAGAGAGAGAGAGAGAGAGAGACTGAGAGCAAAAACAGAGATTGCCAGATTTCCAAACTTTTAGCGGGAATTATGCGAATTTTTGTTTGGGTTGCGTTGCGACTGGTGACTGGCGACTGGCGACTAGGGAGTGTATAAGTCTTAAGTCCAACTGCCTGGCCTAGCCTGGTCTGCTCTAGGTTAATGGCCATGTGAGGAAGAGCGAGCACGCTTGAGCATGTCTGTGAGTGCGTGTGTGTGTGTGTGTGTGTGTGTGTGGCATTGGCAAAGGCTTTTAAGCAGCATGCAATATACATTTTGTGTTGCATATTTCTTTGGGTTCTCGAACTTCAAAGCCATCAACAGCAAAACCACTCAAAGCTGCAAAAACAAACCGCCAGTGTGCGAAAATACCGCCAAAAAAAATACTAAAAATACCGAAAAGGCTTTTAAACGGTGATGGCTTTCATTTGTGACGGGCAATTTGAGGTGTCACAGCAAGAAATGGCAGCAGCCGAGCGAAAAATAAAGCTTGAAATGGTAAAAGAGATCAAAGTTGAAACTGAAAAAAAATAAAGATCAATATAGATATGAATAGAATGAAGATTTAGCAGAAATTCTATATACTTTTATACAATAATATCATATAAAAATATAAACAGAAAAATATAAATTAAAATGTAAAGAAAATATTCCAAATTCGTATAAATTATTTTAATAATTTTCACAAGAGAACTAAAACAATATTAAATCTTCTTTCTCCTTAATATGATTATAAAATTATATTAATATAATCGTATTTTATTGTTATACTATACTACTACTATAAATACTATATACACTGCTCTAATTATTTCTGCACTTCTAATAACTTAAGCAACTCAAATTTGAGTTATTAATTGCAGCCAAGACGTCACGGCAGCAACATATGTTAACATTTTAACAAGATTGTAATTTTGGCCTGGCAAATATTTAATTTTGTCAAAAATCTACTCATTATTCATCCTATTCAAATCTTATAATTTGGTTAAATGAACAATTTTGACAGCTCCAACGAATAGAAGTATTAAGAACACCTGGCCAGAGTCTTTGGAAAATCTAATTAGTTTAATTTCAAATGAAATTGCACTAGTAGAAGCAGCAGCAACAAAAGCTGCACTGGCTATAAATAAATAAATGCAATTAATGTCAATTGCAACTAGGAGAAGAGATTGAAGAGGGAGAAGAGGGAGAAGAGGGGCAAGACACGAGGTGGATTAGCTGAAATGACTCAACTGAATGCAACAAAAATGATTAAGCCACTTGAGAAGGAAAGCACAGAAAGAATTAAGCCAGGTATAAAACACAGTGAGGCACAAATACAGACACACACATCACACACACAACACACCTGGTGGCAAATGAAGAGCCTGTCAGCATTGGCTGACAGCCGACTCGGTCTGCAGCTGACTCCAGTGCTGCGGCTGGCAATCAGAGCAACTGACACGGCAATTAGAGCACAACAAAAACTTGGCATTAACACGAGTGAGGGCAGTGAGAGGGGTATGTACAGCTGCAGGAGGGGATGGGGGGGGGGCGTGTCATTTTCGATCTAGCACTTTGCATATTAGTTATTGAAATCAGCTGTCAGAAAGTTGCAGGCCACAACACGCACACACACACACACACACAGGTTGCAGGCAGCGCACGAAAAACCCATTGATGATTGAATTGGCAATGCTCTCACCGAGGAATACGAGTCAAGGCAGCACACACACACACTCACATACACAGAGAGGCACTAACACGTGCACTCACACACACACAGAGAACATTGAAATAGCCGACGTGACCATGGCAACCTGCTGCCGCTGCTGGGAGCTAGAGAAAGACACCTCTTGAAATGCTTCTGGGGGAACGGTTGATTTGATTGCAACTTTGCTGCTAAGAGCCGCTTCCAGTTGCCAGTTGCCAGATGCCGCATGCCGCATGCCGCTTGTTGCAAGCTCAGCTGCTGCTGCTGAAAGTTTAACAAAGCGACTCTCGTTGCTTATATTGTGTGCAACAGCAGCAGCAGCAACATGGGGAGAGGGGCCAACACTGCACACAACTGTACTGCGTGTGTGTCTTGGTGTTGGTGTGTGTGTGTGTGTGTGTGTGTGTGTTCGTGTGTGTATTTAGTTCTATTTATAATTCAATTGTAAATGCATTTCAATTACGTGCACATTAAACAAGCTGGCAAAGACGAAGTTTTCTGTGGCCCCAAGCCAAGGCCCTGACTCGGACCTGCCTCGAACCTGGCCAGGGCAGGCCACAGGGAGGAGGAGCACAAGCAAGTAGAGCTGCTGCTGCTGCTGTCTGCTGTTGGCCGGGACACGGTTCAACTTGACCACTTGACCATTAGCCATTAGCAGCAGCACAGTTCGTTTCGTTTCGTTTCGTTTCGCTTCGCTTTTGGGACAATTGGACCATTATTAAAACGCGTTGAGATGGCAAAACGCAAGTGCCAACAAAACATAGTAGCAACAACAACAACAATAGCAATAACAACAACAACTGTAACGTAAAACTCAACTCAACAGACGCAAAAGAGCTACCAATGCAGCAATAACAATGCAATGCCAGCAACAACAACTAACTGTAATGGGCTGTAAAGTTTGCCAGGCACATCAGGTGTGTGAAAGAGCGTGTGTTTGTCTAAGAAGGAGAGAGGGGAGGAAGCTGTAGGGTGTACAGGATTAGATTGCGAGTGTGTGTGTGTTGAGGATGCAGCTAAATAGTGTGTATAAACATAGAAAACAAATGGATATCTAGTTAAACCTTGGCTGGGAGGGAAGAGATCTTTACGTAATTGATTTCATAAATTTAACGGAACTTAATGTTAATATTAAGTTTATTTAAAAACTCAAGGTAAAAAAAATGTAAGCTCGATTTCTGCATTATAGCTTATGTAGCCATCATTTTTCTGCCAAACACAATAAAGCTTGTGAAACGGCCTTGAATAAACATATGTTTCACCTTCAATTATCAGCTATCTTCGCTGACTTAGTATATGATATATATTTAATATTTGAATGTGGTATTTAAAAAGTATTCATACACACAATTCTTATATATTTATTCGGTGGTTTCTACGATATTTAATTAGCTAAACCATAAATTTAAATTAGAACAAACCTTTAAAGCAATTTACTCGACACGCCTTACTTGTACGATCTTCCTTGCTCGATTCTCCGCACTCTCCGCTTAATTTCCGACTCTCCTTGGGCAACCAATTTCTGCTTCATATCGATATCTTAATACCAAATAATACAAATAACTATCAAACATCGTATAATCAATATGTATCTTAAACATATCCCACATTAATACCTAGAATTAATGATTATAATAAAGACAAATAAAAAAAGTGTAAATTACAAATAAAAACATTAACAACATTAATTACATTTCATTTATAAACGCAAAATTTAACACAACAAAATAATGAACAAAAAAAAACAAAAATAACACTTGACTGCCCCGACAGCATGTACTACATCAAATCAGAAATCATTATAGCTTGATTTTCTTGCTCTTCTCGAATGCATTCACATTCAAATGTCTTTTGGAACTCGAGGTTAATGGTTTCTCAGGCTTTAGGGTACGATACGCACGTCTCAATGTGATCCATAAACAGGGTATGCTCATTTTCTCACAATTCATGGGCAGAATTGTGGAATCAATAAATGCAGAGAGGAATGTTTTGACTCTTGTAGTCTACAGAGCGGGCAGAGATATCTTGTCATTAATAGAGAAATATGGATAATACATATATAGATGATGATAAATAATATTTATGTATTGTCTATGATTATTACTCTTATCGCGATCACTCACCATCTCGTCGGGACACTGCAAGTAGATTCTCTTAGACGAGGCTACCAAAATGAATTCATTCTGATTGGGGCCTGTATTCTTCACGGGCTTCGGAGTCGACAGCACTGCGGGCCACAGTTTGTTGACTCGCATATGCAGCTCCACCTTGCGACTCCATTCCTTGTAATTGTCGCTCCCTGTTAGACGGGGAATAAGAAATGACCGATAATGAGCAAGCATTTCTCTTATTTCTAGTTTCGATTCGATCACAAAAACAAAAATAACAACAGTATTTCTAGTAGCTATTGTTCGGGGGCTGACAACTGTGGGAATGATGACTTTCTATGTCCAAAGTAAGTTTCTTTTTTTTGTTTTCATCCTTTTTTTTGTCGAACAAAAGGTTAAACGACCTTTGAGTGCACTTAAGCTAAGCACTTCGTTTCGAATTGCCGTGCCAAGCCAAGCGTACAGAGAGACCAAGCTGAACACAACAGCAACAACAACGGGAGCAGCAACAACAGCAGCAACAGCAATAGCAGCAACAACATCAGTAACAACCCTCGCACTGGTTTTTGGGCCGTAACCAAGACTCTAATGAGTCCTTGTACCCGGCGCATTTTACAATTAGCCAAGAGTCACCAAAGTGCAGGACACCTGTAGTGCTGTACACACACACACATGCAGGGAAAGACCTTTGTCCATCGTCTTTGGCAATTAAGTCCCTGGCCGAGCGTTGACCACACGCCAAATGACCGCAGCCAGTTTGCTTTCATTAATTTTTGGTTGTAATCCTTGTTGAAGCTTTTCATTTCATTTTAGTTTGCAGCCTTTCTCTGACAGTTGTTGTTGTTCTTGTTGCCATTTTCACTGCTACTGTTGTTGTTGTTGTTGCTGTTGTTGTGCTGCTGTTGCTGTTGTTGCTGATGTTGTGTTCTACGTGCGTGTGCATAGTTTGTCGCAGGCTTTTTCACACTTTTGTCTCTACGTGGCCTGATACACTGCAGCTTAAATTTAAGACTGCTGACTATTATGATGATTAAGATTGGACTATTTGTATACATATACAAGTATATTGGGAATCCATGCTACAGGGTTATTTGGTAAGCTGCAAATACATAAATTAATATGAAATTGCTGGTAATTTATATTATAAACTTGCCTGCTAAGCTGTGAATACATAAATTAATTATGACTTGTGGTTATAGTCTACTTCATTTTATTTAATTTAGGCTTGTTAATCGGCTTCTTTTATTTAATTTAGTTGTTAATCGTCCTGATCGTTCAAGATCGATATGATCTTTCTTCATAGATGTTAGAATTGTTATTGATATAATAGCAGAAAAGAAAGAGAAATATTTTAAATTTTTTAAACTTAAAATTTAAACTTAAAATCGACTGAATTCTATAAAATTAATTTTTTGATAGCTCATAATGAAACAACTTTATATAAGGAATTTCAAAAAAATATTATATGTTTATTATAATAATAATAAAATACCCATTCCTCTTGTTAATTTATTCAATAATAATTTATATTCATATTTTATATATATTCTAAGTTTTTTTTCAAAGTTTATATAATTTGCATTTAATTTAAGTTCTTTTGCCTTCCCTTCCATTTTTCTTTATTTTTATGCAAGAATCAGATGATTTACTGTTTTCTATCTCCTATTTACAAACTCTCTTTTGAGCAGTGCATTACACAGTCGACTTCATATTGTTTTGTATGTATTACTCTCTCTTTTTTTTTTGATCCTGAATGACTGTTGAGTTTTTTCACAGTGGTCATGTTTTTACAACTGGGCCATGTCCAGCAGTGCCGTAGCCACGTTAATGACTTTTGTGCTGCGCCTGTCGCACGGCAAATGTTTTAAAACTGGCTAGCCCCCTTCACATCCCTTCCGCTGTAGCCCAAAACTCCCGTTGTGTGCTGGAGTAGAGCCTTCTGGATGGCAGGCAACCGATTTGCGGCCGGTTAGCCGGCGTTTGCCGCTACCGCCCGCAGTGTTTGCCAGGACAGCGGGCAACCGACTCATTTGTACAGGTTTTTTCCAGACTTTCCTACAGTGCGAGGGCGGAATAGCCGGAAGGGTTGCCGGCCCGATGGCCAAGGGAAGAGGAAGGTAGGCAGCTGGGGGGCTGCCCAGGGAAGGGAATTGTTAATTAAAGTATTGTCTCCTCGTTGCTGGCAAAATGAACAAGTAGACAAGGACTCGTCCTCGGCGTCGCTGTCGCTGTCGCAGTCGCTGCTGTAGTTGTCGTTGTCCTGGGCATGGCCCTGGCTGCCCTGGCCGTCAATTGTCGAACATGATGCTCTACAGTTCCACTTAACAGCTACAATGGGCACTTTGCCACAATGAATTCAAATGGATGCCCTGACCGGGTTGCAGATTTTTTTTAACAAACTTCACCCTCCCGTCCCACAAACTTCTCCACTGTGCTCATCTCTCCCCCTCTTTCTCTTGCTCCCATGTGTGCTAGATGCTGTTGTTATGTTGTTGTTGTTGTTGTTATGTTGCTCACACATACATAAACACACGTGCACATGACATGCACACAATGACAGCTGACTGTTGGCTTCCAAAAGCCCCCGAGGCCTACGAGTCAAGTACAAACAGAGTGAAGAGCAAAAGAGCGAGTGAGAGAGGAGAGAGAGGAGAGAGAGAGAGGGAGTAGCAAGGAAAGGTGCAGAGTGCAGAAGCCGCTGCTGCCACTTGCCGTCGTCGGGCACATTTTACTCGACGCGTCGTCCGTCGTGTTGTGATTCTTTAATGAAAGCTTTAATTTGGGTTTACCAATTAAAACTACGTGGCAAATGAAAAATACATACAAGCCACATGCATAATACAAAAGAAATGGCCCCAACAGACTGCACCCCCCCCTCCCCCACACCAAAGACAAAGACAGAAACAGCAGAAAAAACCCGTCTATAGATGTGTAAATTGAAGCTAAGATGCCACGAGTCCTTGACTGTTATCCTCGTTGGTTGGTTAAGCCAATGAAAAATTACGACTACGCGCAGCGAGGGCGTACTGCAAGTTTTGCGTGAATGCTCGAGGAAGGGATTGCTGTAATTTGTGGTGAAGTTTGGCAACGTCGCCTAATGCATTTAAAAGGTCAAGCAATTAAGTTAAGTGAATTTCCATTAGGTTGGCTCAAGTTTGCCTTACTGTTACTGCCGCTAGACTGCATACACTGCATATTTAACAAGCAATTTACGAGAGGAATTAGGCAATGCAACTGAAAATTGGCAACGTTGCGTGGTTTGATTGGACACAGATAGCATGAGGAGGCGACGAAATGAGCAGAACTTTTAACACTGTTTAAGTGTAAGATAAGTAAATAAAGATCTAGAAGCATTAGTTTAATTTGATTAGGACTATATAAGTTATTTAAATTATATTTATATAAATGCAATTTATAAAATCTGAAAATTGGCAACGTTGCATGCATAAATTAGATATGACTGAGCACAACTTGTAGGACAGTTAAAATTAAAGATTAACAAGAAAATATCTACGAATACTAGTTTAATACGATAAGAACTACGTAAATTACTTAAATTATGTTTTTATAAGCAGAAAATGGGCAACGTAGTATATGAAGTTTTAAATTAAATGGATGCAAATGAGCAACACTTATTAGACAGTCAAAATTAAAGACAAGCAAGCAAAGGATTATTCATTTAATTTGATTAGAGCTACATAAGTTATTCAAATTATATTAATACAAATTAAAATGCTCCGTTTAAAAGCTGAAAATTGTCAACGTTGCGTTTAATTGATTGCATGCAAGACATTTAAAATGTAATATAAGTAAGCAAAGAAGGAGAAACACAAGTTTAATTTGATAAGCACTACATAAATTATTTACATTATATATAAATAAAAATTAAAATTACATTTCAAATAGTTTCTCCAGTGTTGCACCTCTTTATTTACGACACCTGCTCAATCAGAAAACTGCAACATTGCTTAGACCTTGCTGCCATTGTCAACACTTGTGCGCTTTTAATTAATCCGCCCATTGAATTGTGGCAACGTCGCTCGCTCAGGCCAAAGTTGTCTGGCACGCCCCCAAGCGCAGTTACAAGTCGAAAAAGAGTCCTGAGAACATGAAACATGAGGCAAGCATACACAATGCACACGAAACTCGAAGCAACAACTCGAACTGCAACTGACCAAACAACAACACCTGCCCCACCTTGTTGCCCCTTTATCCCGTTGCCCAATGGCCGCAAGGCGACTTCCGTTTCCTTCCGCTGCTCAGCTCGTGCGCAGCGCTCTTTTTTTTTTACTTAATTTAGCTGGGCAGTCGCCAGCACCTCTTACCCCCCCCCACTTTACCCCCTCTTTACCCCTTCCCTGTATAGCCCCCAGTTGCAGACAGTCCATCCGTGTTCACGTCAGCAGCGACATTATTGCTGTTGTTGGGCGGATGGGCAAGCGGGTTGGCTTGGTTGCGTTGGTTGCCATTGCTGATGTTGATGTTGCTGCATTGTTGTTGTTTTTATTGTACATTGTGCTGTTGCCTGCTTGCTGGCAACGCCATTATAACGCCATTTTGTGCACCCACACAGGCAGAGTCAGCCTGGACACACACACACACACACACACACACTGACGCACACCTTTGCCAACTAATTTTTTACACATTTTTCAACTCTCTCTCCATTATCCTTATGTTTTTTTTTTGCTTGCCTCTCTTTCAGAACGACACGATGCGCTTGCTGTACATGTATCACGCACAGGATCCCCCACACGGCTCGGTGCGTCCCGGCACTCTGCCCGATCCGGCGCGAGCCTTTCGTCCCTATCGCCCCATGGTGCTAATGCAGCGTGCCCAACTGCAGTTGCCGTCGCCGCAGGATGAGCGCGTTCGTGTGCTGGAGCTGCGTAACGAGGATGTTGAGCTGCCTGGCGGCGATACACCACTTTTCTGGTGCAAGATGTTCAAACTGGAGGATATCAATCGCAAGCATCATCTCATTCGGGTAAGCACAGTCGCACCTCCCTCCCTCTTCTCCTCCAGCAGCTAAATGTTATTACTTAAATAAAATGCATAATTAAGGCCAAGTGCAGAGGGTGCTCCGTTGCATTCCGACGTTGTCATTGTGTCTGTCTGGCGCGGATGACGCTGCTACTGCTGCTGCTGCTGTTCCTTGGCCTCCTTGGCATAACCAAATTGAAATATTAAAAATTTATTTATCTTTGTCTCTTCCATGCACCCTCTCTCTCTCGCTCTCTCGCTCTGTCTACCGGTCTCTCGTTGTCTCTGGCCTGTGTTCATATTCTTTTCATGGATCCCGACAGTACGAGCCGATTTACGATTCATCGTCCAGCGTGCACTACTTGCAGCACATAACGCTACACGAGTGCCAGGGCTCGCACTCGGAACTGGAGGAGCTGGCACGCGAACAGGGCAGACACTGCATGGGCGCCCGCTCCATACCGCTGGCATGCAATGCCATTGTAGCCTCCTGGTCGCGGGGCAGCGAGGTAAGCATCAGATTCAACAGAACTCAACTCCACTTGACTCAACTTGAACTCATCCGCGACCCACACCATTGCCTCCAAAAAATAACGTTCCCAACCAGCAGCCCCTACCTGCCCCCCCTCTCCCATTCCCCATTTCCTATCACCATCAGAACCATAACCATGCAATATTAATTTAACCTTCGCAAATGCTTCCTTTCAACACAAAATATAAGTAAGCGATGGCTCTGAGCACGAAAATTGAAATACCCTGGCAGAGTTATAGACGGCATGGCATAAGTTAATCAAAATTTTAGGGAATTAAAAAGGAATTAAATATATAATGTTCGGTATATAAAAGAGATAAGTTCATTCCTTAAATATTTAAATATAAAATATTTATATAAACATCTCCAAAATGGACTTGACACTTCTTCATTACCTTTAATTGAAAACTTACTGTTCTACAGATTCTATAAAAATACTTCAAACTTAATGCAAATCATCAGGATCTTTATAAGAAATATATAAACAGATCGAATATTGATCAAGGAACTTATTGAATTTATTCCCTTCGATTAAAAACTTAGTGTTGTACAAATCTTATTCAAATACTTTATATTCAAAGTATAATTTTACTTATTTAGTCTCTTATAGATATATGTAAAGTATAAAGTCTTTTATACATATAAAGTATAATCAAGATCTTCTTCAATTTATTCCCTTCGATTGTCAATCCAAGTCTTTAACAGATCCTCCAAAAATACTCTATATAAACATGAGTTTCAAATAGTTATATATTTCAATTCAAATATACATATCTATTAATATATTTAGAGCATACCTGCCTGTAGGGTATCTGTAACTGCTATACACCCCATGGCTACAAAGGGCATCTCAATAAAGCAATGGCTTGGCCTTCTGGCCCTTTTTGGGGTAACCTTTTTGCCATGCTTTTCATAATTTCATCACAGGAGCGCCATAATGCAGTGCCATGCAGTACCACTTCTGGCCGCCAGGGGGCGCTATACACTGCAGCAATGCAATTGAATGGCGACGGTTTGCCTTCGTTGCCTCCGCTGCCGCTGCTGCTGCTGCTTCTGCTGTTGCTGCTGTGCATTTAAATTGCACATGACCATGGCATCAACTTCCGTCCTCCATATACCATCCATATATACTATACATAGACATACATACATATATAAATACATATACACATGCATGTAAAATACAAACAGCACTCGGAAGGTTTTTTCTCTGTTCTGTTTTCTGTTTGGGTTTTGGAAGGCTTTTGTTTAATTTCTTCTCTCTCTCTGTGTGTGTCTGTGTGTTTTGCAGGGCTTTACGTATCCACACGAGGCCGGCTACCCGATCGAGTCGCGACAGGCGAAATATTATTTAATGGAGACCCATTACAACAATTTGAAGCCGGACTTTGCCCAATTGCATGCCAGACAAATGGCGGATAATTCCGGTTTGAAAATCTACTTTACGCACGTGCTGCGACCAAATGACGCTGGCATATTGTCAATCGGTAAGTACATCTACCATATATAGAACATAGATGTAGATAAATCTATGTTATGTACACATGTGTGAGTGACTGCAGCTGTGCAGTGTTGTGTGTATGTTTTATGCAGTGCTTCTATATATACAACTCATGTCATGCAATTTATGAGATTGTGGAGACCCAAAACGACATTGGGACTACCCGAAGAGCAACAACAACAACAGGAACTGATGGCAGGACAGCCGCATTGGTGGCTAGTAAAACAAAAGCTTATGAGTTTGCTCTGCCTCTCTCTCTCGTGTGTGTGTGTGTGTGTGTGTGCTCTGAGCAAGGTGTGTCCTGGTGGAGCAGTTGAAACAGAACCAAACAAAGCCGCCGCACACACATATTGTCTATGCTCCCAGACTATATTGTACTATGCCATACAATAGAAATTTATATATATTTAATTGCTTATCAAGTGCGTCGCTTCACTCTCTCCTGCTCTGCTCCTCCTCTTCTGTTTGAGTAACGACAATTTATTAAGCGATTTTTTGTATCCATCAATTTTTAATTATGAAATGGTAGAGCGATGCACGCATGCAGCAAATTAATAAATTACTAATGGAAACTCATTGCATGACCAACAAAAGCTCTCGCACTAGTTCGATAGTATTCAATTTTCATTTTAATAATTCAGTTGCGAGAGTTTGGGGAGGGGGGAAGAATGAATGCGTCAAATGCGGCAAAATTCAATTGAGTTTACACCAGCGAGGGTGCAAACTGAATTTGTGAATGAAATGCTGAGGTTGGATAGTTGAAAGTTCGATAAAAAGTGTTAATAAAGAAAAATAGAAGGGATATTCAAGGTGAAAGTGAGAAGGATGGCAGTAATCAGGTTTATAGTTTGATATGCATAAGGAAGCTTCTCTTTTTCTAATTATAGCGAGATATAAAAAGTTAACAAAACTTGAATTATGAAGAAATATAATTTATATTTAATGTATTTGTATGAAAGATAGAACTAAATACGTTTATAGTATGATATATTTATACTTTTATTAAAGATATATTTAATGTTTAGGTGGGAAAGATAGAAATCAAGTGATTTATATTGATATTTTCTTAGTTTGCTTTTCCATTTATAATCTCGCACTAATTTCTCCTACATTTCTTGCTCAATTGCACAGCTTACTTGAGTTTATCGCTTCTTATAGCGTTGCAATCTCTAGCCTTATCTATATATCAGAAACTCATTAGGCAACCCATGCAGTGTTCGTGTGCTTGCCAGCTTAATCGCTTTTGTAGCATACTTTCTGGCACCAACCACGACCCACCTGCCTACGCAGAGCGCTAAACAAATTTTCAAGTTTCCCTCTGTTGTATATATATAGAATATATATGCATGTACCATGCACAGGATAACTAAAATACTAATTTCACTTTACAATTTGTTTTCTATTTTTTGTTCTCATTCCTTTTTCGTTGTTCGTTGTTTTTTGTTGACCCTACTCCCTCTGCATCTATTCCCACCCCCCCTCTGTGCCTATTTCTTATTGTTATTGTTGCTGTTTCTGTTCGGCTTTTGGTTGCTTCGTTTGGTTTTTGTGTTTGGTTGTGGCCAGGCCAGGAACGTGCCATGGGAGGGGGAGAGGGAGCTGTGGCCGCTGTGTTGTCGTTGTTGCTGTTGCTGCTGTTGTTGTAATTGTTATTTTACTTTTGTTCATAGTCACGCAAACCAATATAACTTTGTTACAACCGCACAGAGACATGGCTAACACACACACACAGACACACACACAGTTTGCCCGGTGGGGGTAGGAAGTAAGAGAATAAGCCATACAGGAAGAAGGTATCAGGCCACGACCCTCAGCACACAATCCCCTCATTCTCCCCTACCTGGTGGCCACACGTTTTCGTCGATGCTTTTTGAGTAGGTGTTGCCAAAACTTCCGGAGTAGTAGCAAAAGTAGATTAATACATTCTGATACCACAGTGCAGTTTCTAAGCGGGGGGGAGTGAGACGAAAACAAAATAAAGAAATGAAAATGGTATTTTATTTTATTTTTTTTGAGGGCCGTCGCCGTCATGCAATGCGGCAGCTACCTAGCTCTCCCCGTTCTTCCTTTCTTCTTCGGCTATTGAAATATTTAATTGAAATTTAACGCATACCACAGTCAATAAATATAGGGAATATGCGCCTACAAATAAATCTATATATATATATGTATATATAAAATTAAAAAAAGAAAACGAAATCAAAAATAAAATAAATGTTTGCTACATTTTATAAATTGAATTACGTTCGGTTTCCACCCTGCGAAGGAGGATAAGGCAAAGCTGTTCAAGCCACACGCGTAAGTAGCTGCGAAATTGCTACGCTTCCTATGCGAATCTCTCTTCCCCCTCTCTCCCCCTCTGCCGCCCTCTTGCCAGTATATTTGCCTCCTCTGGGTGCGTCTCTCTCTCCCGTCTGTGTGGCAAAATTTAATTTAAATTTAATTGGTTATTGATACAGCGCGGCTCCATCGCGTATGCAGCCCCTCGTCGCGTCGCTTTGATTAATGTTGCTGCGGCTTGGCGATTTTTTATGGCACCTTGGAGATTGCAGGATGGGTGATTGGAAACTGGGAAGGCAGCCAGAGGGGGTACATGGGGTAGTGGGTTGCTTGTTAAGCCCAATAGGATTTATAATGGCACAGCTCACAGCTTATCGAAATGTTGGCATTTATTTGCCTTAAGTAAGCTAGAGAAGAGAAATGAAAAGTACACGAAATGCTGGCAAAACGTTTTTTAAAATCTGCTGATTTAACTTATTGATTTTTCTATTGCTGTGGAGGAACACGATAAACGATAACACGCCAAAAGCAGTTCGATAATGCGTGCTGTGAATGAGAATTAAGTCATTTCTTAAAGACTTTACATTGAAGAATTTGATTTGATTTGGATATAACAATGAAATATTTTATATTATATGAAAGTTTTATAAAAACTAGAAGAGAATACTCTTTAATATATGTATATATAAATATACATATATAATACTCTATAATATATAAACACAATATCTAACAGATTCTTGCCTATAATAGTCTTTATTTTTTTAAATTTACAAGAAGAGCAGAGAGAATTACACATTTCTGCCTGCACTAACAAATTAAGGTCTTTATTCACACATACAAATATATAAAAAAAAAAAATATACACTATACACACGTATTTCTAAAGTGTACCGTTTAAAACACCAATTTAATCTGATGCTGTTTTGTGGCACAAAAATATCACATTACCAACGTATCTTTAAATATGTCAATCCTATTTAAAAGTTAAAATTGCTGGCACATTTTTGTATAACAAATGAATTGGTTGCTGGCCGCGAAACAACCTGTGTGTATGAGGGGCTGGGAGAAGTGTGCGGGAGAAGGGGGAGCGAGGTATCTATACAAACTTTTTGTCGTTGCAAACATTTTATACAAATTTGCATTGCATATTTGCCTTGAATATTATTTCTATTAATTTTCATAGCACTCTGCCAACGCACTTGATTTTGGGCACAACGCGTTTTTGTCATCATCATCATTGCCAATGATCGTCATCATCATCACATGTTCTCATTGTTGTTGCTGTTGTTGCTGAAATCTATTTTCAATTACGGGCACGAATTTTAACTATACGATGTTGGCTTTAAAACTTTGAAACAGCCGCGTTGCGTTTATCTTTTGTTGGTCATTTTATAAAATGTCATTCAATGAAATCAATCAACATGCAGTGCGGAAAGGGGGAGGAGGGAAAGAGAGTGTTAGGGGGAGTGTGCTGGAAAAAGTATCCTGCAAATATTGCCAATGCGCGCTCAGTGAGTAAAATCAGCAATTTAATTCCGAATTACAATTCATGCGCGTTCATAAAACTTTACCAAATTAAAGCGCAAAAACTTTCTGTTAACTGCAATTCCCGAATACAATTTCAACCGAATTTCGTGTTTATATAGTTTATAGAGAATGTTTAAAGGAAAAATACACAATATTTTTTTATTATAGATACATATATATCAATTATATATTGATGAGACAAATTGAGAATTTAATTGGGGCTTCTCATCTCATAATTCGATCGCTTCCAAAGAGCTTTGCGCAAATTAAAGTGAAAGAGATTTCAATAACACTATCGTACATAAATTACACTATCCCCTCTACACTCCCCCCTTCTCTACACCCCTCTACTCTATCGCTCTCTCTCTCTCCTTACACACTATCTGTTCTATCTGTCTCGTAATGCTTTTTGCTAATTTCCATTCATTAAATCAAATTCAATATTGGCCAAAGCGACGCAACGAGTGGGAGTTGATTTAGGGATTGTGGCAAGTTTGGGGCTAGAGGTGGGCGTAGAGAAGAGGGGTGCAGGGCAGGGCCTGGCAGCTCTTTGGATACAGCAGCTCTATTTCTATTTGATTTGCCCAGTCGACACTGTGAAACAGAGTACACAATTCATAACTGCATATTTTTCAAATCGATATTTAACGCTGGCATACAGCATGCAAGGTATATGAGCGGCAAGGGGCGTGCAAGTGGGCAGAGATAGGAGAGGGTGGGGGGTAGATTTTGGCAATTGGCAATTGGCTTCGCAGTTGGCATTGCCTTTGCAACACGCCACGTTGACAGCAGCAACGCGATTGTTGCCACACACGCTCACTCACACACACCGCCTGTGTGTCGCTGGCAATGCAAATTGGTGACTGTATCAAAAATGGCGGCAACTTTTCTAATTATTTTAAATGGCAATTTGTGTCAAAGCGCGCGCAGCTGTATCAAAAATTCAATTTCAATTTTGTTTTTGGGTGTATTTTTCCAATTTGATTAGCATTTTTTGTACACAGAGAGAGCGAGAGGAGAGTGCAGAGAACAAAGAGCAGAGAGGAGAGTGCAGAGAGCAGACTAGCGCACTTTGCGCTATATCTCGTATTACGCTTTTAACCAATTTTCAGCCAAATCACATTTGACACAAAACCAAAAATCGCCAACGACACATCTGCACCAATTTGTAAATGCCGCTTTGGTTGGCCTAATGCCTAACACATTTCTAACTGGACCAACAGAAGAATATCTATAATAAACATTAAACCTAATTTGTGATTGATGATCTCGTGATGGTAATGGCTTAATGAGCTTAGCTCCGATGCATGTCATGATAGCGCACAGCTCGCCATATTTGTCGTCAATTGACATCATCAAATTGTTGACAAAGAGTTTTTTTTGGTATCGCAATTTCGAAACATTATAATTAAATTTGCAATTTATTTAGCGTGTCTATCAAATAAACGATAATACTTTTTGTGATTTATTTGGATATATTTATTAGAGGTACTTTGTTTAGTTTTATAATGAAGGAATCTCGCTTTGTTAAAACTGTTGCAAATGAGATTGTTTTGATTATTATATTTTTAGGGATAATTGAAAGGATTGTTTATAATTTATTTATATATGTTTAATAAGGAAACATTATATATTTTTAATCAAGGAAACTAAAAAAACAAAATATTTGTAGTTTACTTGTTTATAACCGATATTCTCAAATTGCTCAACACTTAGTGTTAGCTTTGATCAATGATTTATCGAAATGTGGCGGTAGGTCGATAAAATTAAGCTGAGGAGAATTAATCGAAGCTAAGATGCGAGGGCGCAAATACGTGAATTAAACAAAGAGATTTAACATAATCCAAACTAAGTAATATTATATAATAAATATAAGGGCATCCCCTTGGCCACAATCTTTGCCCCTTTCATATCGAGCTCTCACTTACAACAGGAAAATCACTTTTATTCCACTTAAATTGCATTCCACGCACACCACTACAGCTGCACCTGCACCTGCACTACCCTAGGCATTATAGCAATGCAATCAAGTCTATGTCATTCGCAATATTTCCTACACATGTTGCTAACCGAGCATGACTAAGCTATAAATACACACACACACACACACATGCAATTCTTTTCAACGTAAAAAGGCTTTCTCGAAAAACAACAATTGCAAAAAAAGCAAAGAACCCTAACGGATTTACAATAAAAATCAATTGCCAGCTGGGCACGGACATAGCAAAGGAGTATTTCCCCAGCAATGCCAAGCATTTTCCGCGAGTATTTTGATTGGCATACTCATGCCCCCTCCCCACCCTTCCGCGACACCCACGCACAACAATTGAAATGCCAAACAGTGGTAAAAAAAAGAAAGAAAACAAGTGCCTTATGTAGTACATGAATTTCAAATATTTTACAACATGGCAGGCGACACGCGGCCCTAATTGCATGAGGCACAAGGGGCACTGGCAGGATGAGATGTGTGTGTGTGTATGGAAGGAAGCCCCTTTCATATGAGCAATATTCCAGAACATTTAACTAATTGAAGCTGGAGACGCATACGAAATTCGTTTAGGGGCCAACGCATAATTCAATTACCAAAAAAAAATATGTTAATGGACAATGAGAGATTCTAATTGAGATGGAGCTGGGAGACGAGTCTTCTGTCTGCTGTCTCTGGTATTTTGGCGGTTTTTGTCTACGTTAGCAGCAGCAGCAGCAAAGTTTTTAACAAACATCAAAAGCAGCAATTAAAATGTAATTACACGTTTTACGCCAAATCGAATTAAAAAATCAACTTTCAAAGCCAAAGCGAGTGCAGAGTGTCGTGCGGACATGAAACAAAGGCACAAGGGCTTTGGGAGGGGGCGTGGCTAGGTGATTGTGTGTGTGTCAGTGTGTGTGTGTGGGAGGTTTTGATGAAGCTCAGTTCGCACCACTCGAAAGCGTTAATTAAAAGCATTCTCCAAGCGCGCTCATTCTCTCTCTCTCTCTCTCTTCAATCTAACCCACTTACTAACACTGTTTCCCTCTCTTTCTACCTTGCAGGCATGGATCCCAACTGGCGCCACATTATACCGCCGGGACAGAAGCGCGTGATATCCGAGGGCCAATGCATTGAGGACTGCACCGGGTATGCCTTCCCCGCGCAGGGCATCAACATTTTTGCGGTCATGATGCGCACACATCAAATCGGCAAGGAGGTTAAACTGCGTCAGGTAAGCAGAGGGGCAAGGGAGGGGGCACCCCTGCCTTGGCTTGTATTTGCATACACAGCGGCGGCAGTCAGGGCGCAATTGGGGAATTGAAAGGCAATGCTAATGAGCAAACTAACTTTGCAGATACGACAAACCGAGGAGCTTCCGCCAATTGCACACGACAGCAATATAGATGTGGCCTATCAGGACTTTCGACGTCTGCCACAGTCGGTGCATTCCATGCCCGGCGATAGACTCATTGCCGAATGCATTTATGACAGTTCGTCACGGAAGGCAATTACGCTGGGTAAGTGCTACAAAACCCGAGGCAACGCCTACCTGTCTCCCTTCTTCTCCCACCTTCCCCAAGAGTAAATAAAAAATTGCCCAAGGCAAATGCAGAAATTTCAATGGTTCTCTACTGAGCTGCGGGCGTCGTCGTCGTTATGACACATTTAAATCAGCCCAAACGAAATGCGACAGGCAGCAGCAGCAGCAGTGGAAGGTACAGTCAGAAAAGAGACAAGAGTAGAAGAAAAATCAGAAGAAGGAGACTACATTGGATGCGATGCACACAGCACGAGTAATGGAGGAGCCGCTGACGACCTCATTGTAAAATACATAAACCAAGCCATTGAAACATTTCACTTAGCACCAAACTGCCAGGTGTTAAGCGGGAGGAGAGAGAAGAGAGAGAGAGACAGAGAGAAATGGAACTCAACTGACAGCTTTGCAAGTCTCCAGCAAAGTGGACAATGTGACAGTCGGAACAGAGAAACAAGCTGCATATTGGCGCTGTTAAAAGCCAGCAGGAGAGTGAAAAAATAGCGAAATAAATGAAAGAACCGACAACAAAAGAAGCGTTGATCATAGTAATTGTAAAATGTAAAATGTATTTCATTCACTAAAGTTGAAAATTGAACAAAGAAAGAAAGCAACTGCAAATAGGTAGAGCCATTCAGCAAGTACAATTGCAAAATAACAGTTCATATAAATAAGAAATGCAGAACAGAGAGAGAGAGAGAGAGGAAAAATAAATCTCTGATGGTGAAAAATACGCAAACAATATTTAAAGGAAATTATACACAAATTAAATATGGCAGAAAGTGAAGGGAAATATTTTCAATTGAAATTGAAACTGACAAAGTAACTTATATTGTTTTCAAAATTGATAAAGAAGGAAACTTATAATATTTTAGAAAGTGAAATAAAAAGAAATTTGAAAAAAATTGACAAACTAACAGAGAAAGTAAATTTGAATATTTGCGAAAACTATTTAGGATATTACTAATTAATACTTGGCATATTTGATAAATTAACAAAGAAACTAACATTTCATTTATTAGCAACAGAGTTAAATTATATAATGCATTTTAGTTTTCAATTTAGTAATAAATTACAAATTCATTCAGACTTCGTTTAATAGTTCTATAAAGGTAGGAAATTTGCTAACAATAGCTAGCCTAACTACAAAGATACTCTACTCCTCCACACACTAAACCATTTTGCACTTTACATATACTCTTGGAGTAGTAGTCTTAAATAGGTATCGAGAGTACTGAGGACCGACATACACACAGCTGAGAAAACAATATAATACACATTGGTTTTGAATTTAGTAGAAATTTGGAAAATATCGAAATCAAGATTTCGTTTACAAACATAAGTTTTAGTTAGAAATGATATTGTCTAGCACCAGCGTTTCTAACTACAGAGAAAACAAATGTACTTCATACTATATTTTCTTAGGAATGAGTAAACTACTAAGTACAGAGATACTTCTTAGTATATAAAACCTTTACTTACTAATTTCTACAACAGTAAAGTAGTAAAAACAGGACAGGCAAACAGATGGGGAACAAATACAGCTAACATAAAATCGACTTTCTTGCTTGCTGCACTAATTTAACAGACACACGCCGCGTCATCAAGAATAGGGGCAGGTGGGAATGGGGGAGGAGGGGCGTTAGCAACAATTGAGTGCAACTTGGGGGAGACAAACAGTCGTAATAGACAAATCTAACGACATTGCACTAAAGGAGAGTGCAATGTGGATATACGTGGATATCAGAGAGACAGTTACAAGAATAGACATGCAGATGGTACAGGGGAAAAGGCAGAAGGGGGAGCAGGGGCAGCTGAGCAGTAAAACAGGCAGTCAAGCGTATGCGTCGAAAACATAAAGCTGCGCAACTCAAATACAGCAGAGACGATGGCGATGGCGATGGCGATGAGGATGTTGATGACGCTGGCGAATGGAGATGGCGCTGCTCAAGCTGCTTCTGCTTGAAGCGGGCAACTGGAAGCTGCATGCCACGACCTGCTTCCATCAATGTCTGCTTGCGGAATATTATTATGATGGCGCCTGCTGCTTTACTGCCAACTGCCAACGGCCGCTTAATTTTGTCTTTTGTTCAGAGTCAGTGAGGCAGTGCGACTCATTGGGAATGGGAAACGGAGGAGACAGGGGAGAGGGGGAGGGCAGGGCAGGCAACTTACCTGGCCAGCCAGCCAGGAAATTGTCCTGACTGTCGCCAGAGCTGCCTCTGCTGCTGCTGCCACTGCTGCTGCTGCTGCTGCTGTTCCTGCTGCATGGAGTATTTTTGCATTTTGTGTGTTGTCAGCCGTGCCGTATTTTTCTTCTTCTTTACCTCTTCTTTACCAACCCGCCCACGTTTTTTGTTTATTTTAAGTTTTTGTTTCCGTTGCATTTCTTATGCGTTTCGTTTGCTCGCTTTTCCCTTACAGGTGGCCTCACAATGAAGGAAGAAAGCTGCACAGTGCTGACACTTTACTATCCACGCCAGAAGAAACTGACAACGTGTCACTCACTTCCCAGCCTGCCCACAGTGTTGCATTCCCTCGGAATCGAACAACTTGCAACGTAAGTACCCCTCCCTCTCTATCTATCACACACACACACTCACACACACATATACACGCAACTCTGTGTGTCTGTGTGTGTTTGCCGGAATTTACATTAAGTCCACCGTGCAGGGGAGAAGGCTTTTGCCACAAGGGGAGCGAAAATCGAATGACGACTTAAATGAAAATTGACATGCGAGTAAGGATATCGATAGACTCGATTGGCATGTGCAGACAGCAGGCACAGCGAATGCCAAATATAATCGATAAAAGAACGAAAGTACGAGTATAAACTATTCTGTATATATTTTATTTTAGATATATGTACTGCATATATTTACTAGCAATTTGTTGAATTAGTTGCCATTGAAATCATACAACAATTGCGAACCGAATTTTATTCAGTTGCTCTGCAAGTTTTGCCCCATTGTATGCAGAGGTTCACCCACTTTATGCACCCACTGTGTCGCCACTCGACGCTCGGTCTTGTGTATAAGGAAATTTGGTTTATTCCTCTGTTGACTAAAGTAATTGGTGATTTAATGATGTTGTTGCATAACCAAATCACCTAACGAAGTCGCAGAGCACAGCACAGCGTACTGAGAAGAAGAGGATGAAGAGGCAGAGCAAGTAAAGGAAGTATTCAGGTATTCTCGGTTTTGAAGTATTTGCCCAACAAACAATTGGGAAAATGAACTGCTGGCTGCTGTTCACAGTGCGTCGTTCTCTAATTGTGAATGTGGAAAAATAAATTACGAGACATGGCTGAGAGTGCAATCGAAGCGAATTGAATTGAATCGAATCGAAACGAATGGAATCGAAAGCAACCCGCACCCGCCACAACCTCAATGCGATTCGTTTTATTTAGAGAATATTGATTTCTATTAACGCCGAGTGCCGAGCAAACAGACGTCAGTTCAGTTCAGTTAGTTCAGGATGCTATTGGCAGCTCTTGACCCCTCAATGGGATGCCAGTCTCTGTCTGTCTCTGTGTCTGTCTCTGCCTGTCTCTCCTCCGCTGATAATTCAAATGCGGTCGAGCATAATCACCTCGGGGATGGCATAAATATTGTATTAAAGCATTCGCTGAAAATTAGTCGAAATTAAACCTGAATGGAAGTCAACAGGGGGAGGCTTGATTGAGTGGGAGGCAGCGCAGGTCGAGAGAGAGGGAGAGAGAGAGAGAAATCCAAGACTCGGAGGCACGCTCTATTAATCACTTCCTATTGACACAAGAGCGCGTCGGTCAAGTCAAAATCAAAGATAATTTTCTATGCTTCTTCCTTCGCTTCCTCTTCCTGTTCCTTCGTGTGAATCAAAGTAAACGGCATAAATAGATTAAAGACAGGGGAGCAAAAGGCAAAAACCGAAACATTGCCGCATAAATGAGTTATGAAGGAGGCAGGTAGGCTGAGCCTTTTGAGACTTGATTGGTTTTCGGCCCTGGCTGAAGCTGAAGCTGAAGCAGAAGCCGAGACAGAAGCCATGGCCAGCATGTTAATGGTAAATAAATGAGGCTAAGCTCAAGGTTTTATCAACAAATGGAAACGTTTAATTGCAGATTTGTTTGTGGTTAAATCGAACACGAAGCCAAAGTTCATTTCAATGATTATTCAGTGGAAAAAGCGAAATGAAAATCTATTTGCCGATGACATTTGCATAGTGTAGCGAGTAAATTAAAAAAGAAACCTTTGCTTGGTTCATTGACAACAAAATACTGTGCTGTTATAATTTGAATATATATGAGAGTGTTAGTAAGACAGAATATCTTGCAGAATTGTTTATAGGTAGAGGAACTCTTTAGAACTGCAAGAGTTATAGATAATAACATTTTATGTTTCCCATTTGAGATCATATCGCATGGCTCAACTCATAGGTTTGTTATAAAGGACACAACATTCTTTCTCTCCCTTTCTCTCTCTCTCTCTCTGTTCTCTACTTTGCTTCATCTCATTCTTTTTAAAAGATACCTCAGTTATCTAGAAACCCTTCAGATCTGTAAAAGTTGCCCTTACCATATCATTTGTTCTATCGAATTTAAGATGATCTCGCATACTCAACTCAGTTTGTTATAAAGAGCACAGCACTCTTTCTTTCCTTCTCTCCAACTCTTCCTCTCCCTTTCTCTTTCTCTTCTGCTGTCTTCCTGTCTCCTGTGTCTCTCTATCCCTTTTTCACATCTGCATGAGTTTCTTCCACAGCATCATTTTATGCCTGGCATTTAAGATCTTCCTCGCTCAGCTCATATAATTACAAGAAACACAGTCTCGCGCTCTCTCTCTCACACTCTCACAATTTCCCCCTCTCTCTCTTTCCCTGTCTGCATTTGCCTCTCTTGGGGCCACATCATCGCCTTCACTCTCTTGCCATTTTCTTGCTGTTGGCCCGTTGTTGTCGTCCTTGTTTGCCATGTTGCCGTTGCCTTGTTGTTGCTGTTGCTGCTGTTGTTATTGTTGTAAGTGATTGTGAGGCTCTGCCATACACTGGCTTTTTGTCCTGACACGGCCATACAATGTCCACTCGACTCATCCACAACACAGCAGCACAAACACCAACACCAACACACACACACACACAGACTAACACCCACACCCACATTGAGTGTACTCTGTGAACTGCGTATACCGAAAATCGACATGAATTGATAAAGTCATTTGCAATTGTCTGTCGTTATGCCCGTGCTCTTGTTGCTCCTGTTCCTGTTGTTGTTCCTGTTGTTGTTGTTGCTCCTGTTGTTGTTTCACGCGTTTGTTGTTGTTTGCTTTATACAATGGCATAAATGCCTGCTGCACTGTGCTGTGCTGCTGCTGTGCTGCAACTGTTGTTGGTCAGTTATTATGGCTACTGCAATTTTGTATCGCTTAATGGTTCGCTTCGATTCGTTTCGGCTCTGGTTCTGGGTTCGCAGACACTGCCCTAGGTCTGCCTGTACCGAAAGTGCGAATGCGTTATGAGGATTAAAATTCATAATGAAAGCCCAACACAGCAGCAGCATCAACAACAATAACAGCAACAACAACAATAATGAAATTACCATAGTTGTTTTGCAACTACAATACATTAAGTACGCAAGGTGGAGAGTATGAAACGGATCGAATAGTAGGGATAGTGGACAGGGGACTGTGGGGACACAGGGATTGTTGTATGGGGAACTGAAATTGCGGCTGGTTTGCCGGTTCAACTGGGATGGACCACAAAACCGCTTGTGCGCTTCAAGTTTAATTAAACAATGACAAAAACTAGACGATGCCACAATAGACTAAGTGCTGCGCCAGGATTACAATTAGATTTTTGAATAGCAGTAGAAACTGTTTTTCATAGCGAAGCCAACTGATTGTTGTCAAGCGGTTTGCTAAACGGTTGACAGTGCTAAAGAAAGTAAATAAATGATCAAATGGAAGGTTATCTACTCAGAGGTAAATTGAAAAGAGCAGAAAGAGTAAGTAAGCCATATAAAGGGTGTATTTGTTTTGGTAGAAAAGGTATCATAATATTTTTATATTCTTGATCTGCATTAACAAACGAGTTACTGTAGCTTTGTAGTTCCGTCTGTTCGTATTTTCGTCTGTATGAACGCGCAGATCTCAGCTAATATAAGAGCTACACACTGCAAATTTGGCATAAGATATACTTCCATAAAATACGTAGCTACAGTTAATTTAAAATTTGGATTGCCACGCCCACCAGCCCCACAAATGAATAATTTAACTTCAAAGGCGTTTCTTCAGCAAAGCATTGTAGTCTTTACCTTCTGCTTCGACATGAATAAAGCTGTATATAATATAAACCTATTCACAAAATTTCATTATGAACTAATTATAAACAGTCAAGTTATTCAAGTCTTACGCTCTATACAAACTGTTCTCTACACTTAAGTTTTGCATGTGTGCCTGCGTGAGAGTGAGATAACAATAGCATAGTGTGTTTGTAACGTTGTAAGTGTAGCTAAATAAGTTCCTGATTCAAACCTAATGCAACTATACTATTTCTAAAGCATTAATAATCCCTGCACAGGCGCCGGTTCAACAAAATCCGCAATTTCGTATGCAGCTCTAAGGCTTCTCAGAGAGAGCCTCGGTGCACAATTTGGTTGTGGGTCGTCAAATTGCAAACTCATGAATGATAAGCTAATGATGCATAGCTCGAGATCGAATGAGCTCCGGCGTACTAATGTAATTATAAGCAACTTGCCATGACAACCTTTGCCCGGTCAAGCGGATTGGCCGCCTACTGTCGGGCCTGGCCGGGCCTGCCTAGTCTGGCCTGCCCTGACCTGCCTTGGCATAGTACTTGATTATTATGGTCGAGATTCCATTTAATTTGATACGCACGGATTTTGTGGACTAGTGTAGTGCACACTGCACTGCACTGCGAGTCGCAATTGGAGTTGCAGTCCACACGGCCAGTCAATTGAAAGGGGGCGAGGGAGCGATCTACCCCCAAAAATTGTTTGCAGTTCAACTGTGGCTCAATTGACCAGCCCACTCACTTGCAGACTAACGAGCAGGCAGGCTCAACTGACGAGTTATGCCCGCCTGGACGAACCTGACGGACCAACTGCTGTGGTGCGGAGCAATACGGCCATGTTGAGCTCTCATCGTCGTCATCCGTCATCGTCGTCGTCATCGTCGTCATGCAAAACTCATTGATGTCGTTAGCGTGCGTCCTGCGAGTACCCAAGGACATGGAGCACAATAAAGGCAGCCACTGTATTGATCACACACACACAGACACACACACACACACACACACAGACATGTAGTATGCACTCCTGTAGTTATTGGCTTAATTTACGTTTTACGTTTGCAGTTTTGTTGCCTGATTTTCCCTTCATTTTTTCCAACGACCCCAAATAATGTGATAGTGGTTTTTGCAATTTACGCACTCGCCATGCCACCGAAAATTAATTTTAATTGTATGTGTGTGTGTGTGTGGAAGAGAGACAGAGAGAGATAGGAAGAGGCAGACAGATACAAACAGAGAGTGAGAGACAGACAGAGAGAGAAAGAGAGAGAGCACTGTGCATGTGGTTAGTGTGTGCCCTTTTTTAAAAACGAGCCAACATTAAAATCAAAGTAATTATTCAAGCTGCCACGCCCACTGCCTCTCTACTCCCACTCGAAATGGCCTTAATTATGCGCTCGCTGTTGTTGTTTGTTTGTTAATTGTTTAAGTCTTTTAACTGATAAAGATATCGCTCGTTTCGTGAGTTTCATTTTGGGCTTTTTCCCTTTGCCTTTGCCTGCGAAGGAGCCTCATTAAGGCTTCGATATCCTGCCTGATATCCTTTATTACTTTATGACTTCTTGTTTTACAGTTTCTCTTTTGCCTTCTTCTTCTTCTTCTTTCATTCGTC
The DNA here is from genome assembly GCA_018903425.1 of Zaprionus nigranus. Lineage (NCBI taxonomy): Eukaryota > Metazoa > Arthropoda > Insecta > Diptera > Drosophilidae > Zaprionus > Zaprionus nigranus. The sequence continues at coordinate 1,366,746 of JAEIGD010000024.1, forward strand.
TCATTCTCATTCGCATTCTCATTCATTACGCTGGACCAGCAACTGATGCCATCGATTGATGCGTTTTCTTTCTGTGCCGCCTTCTACTACCTCTTCCTCCTCCAGCTGCTCCTGCTGTAGCTCATCTTCTTTCTTTCTGGCCATTTTTCATCCGTAAACGGGCAAAAGGATATCAAATTGCTTTATATAGCACGTGGCTGGAATAATTTTTAGTCTGTGGTTATTTTTATGCTCCACACCACGAGGCAATTATGCTTAATGAGAATCTCGGCAACAGCTTTAAATGAGCGATAGTTAAATCGGAATTTCAACTGAAGCTCAGCAAGCTATAATTAAAGAAACCTTAACCAGAATTCTTAATGGTTAATTGGTTAATAATAACAATTTAATTATATTGTTAATTTCATTAAGGAAACTGCAGCAAATTTTAAACTAAATTCAATTCGCACTTGACTTCTAATTCGATCTGTGTGCGATATAATGTAGACATATCTTGGCCATATCTCTTTTCTCGGCTAATTTAATCGTTACACTATTCACACACACCACTACACTCTGCACACTACACTATAAGTGTGTGTATTTGAATCCTTCAGTCCTTCTGTCCCTTTTGGCCATTTGTGCAATTTTAGTTTTCATTTGTCATCAACGTGGCCATTGCTTTTGCCGTTTTGCTCTGCTGCCATTTGCAATTGCAATGGCAGTTCAAAATTGAATTTCACCCACACCCGCACACACATACAGACAAACAGTTACAGATAGCACACACACACACACACAAAGGGACACAAAATCGCTGCCTTCATAACGCTACATAAATAAACCCATTGGAAAGCGCATTGCAGTTGCAGTTGCCGGTTGCAGTTGGAGTCGCTGCTGCAGCTGTGCAGAGTTGCTGCTGTAGTCGTAGCAGCAGTTGCAGCTGGAGTTGGAGTTGCAGTTTACCCACTGCCGGTTGCCGGTTGCGAGTTGCCCTTTCATTTGTGTGTGGCTTAGTGTTGCAACTCGCATATATGCCCTGCAGGGCAATCTGACGTTACCTAGGCCAAAAATGAATATTCGGTACTTTGCGCTTCTCTCTCTCTCTGTGTGTGTGGGAGTGTGTGTGTGTGTGCCATGTGACGTGTGTGCAGCCATTGGATTTTATAATCAACAATGCCAAACCAAAGTGGAGTCAGAGCTTTTGTCCTGGTCCTGCTGCTGCTGCTGCTGCTGCAGGCTCATAATTTTAATTATACTGAGTGCCAATGAAGTCAACAGCGATAAGACTAAACCGTATAGCGATTGATAAGGCGGTACAGCGGGATCAGTATAATCTCTTGCTCTCTTTTTCCTCCTCCGCTCTCTGCTCGCTTGCCTTACCATTAGCAACAGCTGTGCGCATTTCCAGTGCATTTATATTTATTATGGCAATGCAGGAAGCACACTGGGGGAGAGGGTAGCATGACGTGACGTGAGGGAGGGAGCAGGAGGGGAGGAGGTTACGCTGATGGTTGGTTACGGTCACGCGGTGCCCGGATATATTAGCAACGCGTCGAGCTGCGGATGGTTCGCTCAATAAACCGCAAAACGTGGTTGATTGCGGGCAGGGGAGGTAGGGGAGGTGGCCAAGAGGTTCAGGAGCAGGGCAGGACCAGGTTCAGGTTTGCCATGTCAAGAGATACAAGTGGGCAGAGTCACAGGAAGTGCAGGCAGCACAGTGCGACAGTGCGGAACATATGGATGAATGCAATATTTTATTTTCATATATTATTATTATTATTATTGCCATACAATGGACCAGACCACACACACACACACCCTCCCACACACACACACGCATGCATTTCGGGATACTTTCGATTCATACAAGTGGCCAGTTTTAGTTTTGTGGGTGCGCTGTGGCTGGGTGGGGGGAGGGGGCATGGCTGAAGAGAGGGGATTGCAATCCATCCGCAGACATTAATATTTTTCGTGTTGCCAACCACAAATTGTTGCGGCTCTGCAGCAACAGCAGCGTCTCCCCCCCCTGTGCGTGGACTGAGGCTGAGGCAGCACAGACAGTCAGCCTGCCCTGGCCCGTTGGTCCTTGCGTTATCAGACAACCCTCGATGCGGATTGAGTGGAATCATAAATTAATTAAAAGAGATTTGTTTGCGGCTTGCAAAGGATTCTGCCACACAGTCGAACAGGAAACGAGGAAACAACAAAGAAAATGTGCGTTGCCGTTGATGTTTTACTGTTACTCTTTGTGGCAGTCGGTGTTGGTGTATTTCTGTGTGTGTCTGTGTGTGTGTGTGCTAGAAAATTAAAGCAACATTTTTCGTAATGCCAACCAAAGAACAAAATTAATTAGCCTAATTGTAAGGGCGGTCGAGACGAAAGAAGCCAACAACAGAAGGGACAGCGCGAATCAGGAAGAGAAGAGGGAGAGAGACAGAGAGGGGAAACAGGCCATAGAATATAAGTTGGGGGGAGAGGAAAGCAGATCGGGGCTTGCACTGAGGCAATCATAGAGCGCGCGCTAACGAAACGAAACGAAGCGAAATGAATGAATGGCAGGAATGAATGAAATGAAAGGAATGTATAAGGAATTTATATTGCGCCAACCATGCAGGGGCGTAGGGCGTGGGGCAAAACTATTTCGATTTAATTCTACAGTGTAAAATACAAAAGATAATGCCAACTGCAGAAATGGCAGCGCGAAAAGAAACTAAAAGACGCGGGAGCGCAGTAAATATTTAAAGGGAATTAAGCTGTTAATAAAATCAGAGACAGTTGCAAGCTAAAATGTATATAAATATATTATATGTTATATTTATTATATATATATTCGTAATCCATAAAAGGATATATATAAATAAATGATTATATATGCATATATTCTAAAAAACAGTTCCAGTTATAAGAAATATGTATAATACCATTGAAATATGCATTTATATTGCATATATATTCTTGTTCAATCAGAAGAATTGTCTTTAGTCAGCTGCAATAATAGAATATATGTATGTGTTCATAATAACATTAATATATGTATTATGTATATATGTCTAAGTATTCAACTTGCATATATATTCTTGTTCAATCAAAGGTTGAACACAAAAATTGCCATTATTCAGCTCCTATAATGAGATATATGCATTATAACATTACAATAAGTATTCAACTTGCATATATATTCTTGTTCAATCAAAGATTGCGCACAAAAAATTGCCATTAGTCCCTGTAGACATGATAAATGGTCGCATTAGTCAAGCTGAATTATATATGAGCAAGGGATAAACAAATCATTTAAGCCAAATATGCAGTCCCATTTGCTAGGGTTGCTGCAATTGCATAATGTATACCATATAATTCCCTTAGCGTGTCACAAAAGTCGGGGAAAGAAAAGGAAATACGAATGAATTTCTAAGTCAACTCATTAGTCACTCGGCACCTTCTGCAAACATTTGTGGCCACATCCCTTTGTGAAGTTATTCCCACAACGCCACTGATTGCCACAGCGCCAGCCAACTGCTTTGAGGTTTTACACTTTTGGCCCATTTGTTGTTGGGTTTTTTGTGGCTGCGGCTGCGGCTGCTGTGGCTCTTTCTTTCCTATTCCGTTCCCCCCTCTTCCACCATTCTCTCTTCTTCCCTGATGCTATGCGGTTTTTATTTCGTTTGGTCGCGTCACCCTTGGCATACCAAAAAGTAACGTATTTGACGCGTCACAAATGAAAATCTAAAAGATTAATTAGCTCAAGTTTTTCGTCGACCGTCTGTCTGTGCCTTCCCCCGCGCCTGCCCCCAAGTGGAAATCCTGGCGCAAATCTACAGCGACTTACCAACTTACAGAGAAAAGGAAAGACGCCAGAAACCTCCCTCGCAACTTGAAAATCTGCTGGCAAAGCGCCTTTTCGAGGGGGTCGGTAATAAATTTTAAGTCCTAATCAAAGTTGACAATAATAATAAAGTTAATAATGTTATTTTGCCTCTCTCTGTGTATTCTCTTTCTCTCCTCTCTCTTTCTCTGTCTGCCTCTCCTTAATGCCTCATGTTCTTGTTCTTGGTCTTTTGCAGCGACTCAAATCCCGTGCTGATTTCATCGCCACCAGAATTGGCCGGAATGACTCTGGAGGCACGTCTGATATCCTACGATTGGGAAAATCAATTTGGCGAATTTCAAGAGGCCACACGCAAAGGCAGCTTTAAACCCATCTGCTGGGGAGCCAAGAATCATGTGGTGCCGGTGAGTAAGCAACTTCGATTTATGCTCTCGATAAGTCTACCCAAGTGAAAGTCACAAATAACGAAACGAAGCAACAGCGCGAGTGAGCGAGAAAGGAAAACCAGCAAAAAATAAATGAGCTTCTTTAAAAGATTCTTCTTAATTCGAAGCTTAAATACTCTATGAGTTTAAAGGGGATTTTCATTAAGAAATGTATTACATAATTGAGAAAATTGCAATTTTGTATTATGAATATCAAGAAAATATATAGTAATAGAAATAGAATTATAATAAGATTATTCTAACTTAGAACCTTGTGTTTTGTATGAGTTCCAGGTGGAATTTCTGCAGAAACTTATGGATAATAATGGAAATAATAGAAAAATGTTCTATATTTGAATGGAAGTCAGATAAAAAGATATATTCCTCTGTTATTTAATAGCTTGGGGCATCCTATACTTATCTGTCATTTTGCAACTCTTCATAGATGAACTCTTCATAAACAAATATGTAATAAGAAGTGCTTACATACTTCCTTTAGTTACACATTATGCCTACTTATATATTTGCTAGAACTCCTAGTCTATTCGTAGTTTCCTTTCATTGTTTATATGCCACTTTGTGTTTGTCTCTCCCATTGAGACCAAGTGGGAATTAAAGCCAAACAACCCGAACAAAGAATCAAAGAATTGAAATGCGCCTAACCAGGTTAAATGTAGCCAAAGGGGATGAGCAAGACAAGCTGCTGTCACACAGTTGAAATCGCATTAACCCTTTTCTTGTCGACTCTCTGTTTTATCTCTGCTCTGTCCCCTGTCTCTTTCTCTCTAATCACTGGCAACATTTCGCTGCTCTCGCTGCTGCTTTACATCCATCAGCTTAATCAGCTAAATTGCTAGACAATATCGGGGATAATTTTTCTTGCTGCCATTTGGTTTAAGACTCACGGCTCAGTCGGAGCCGCCCACCTACAAATGGCACAATTCAATAGAAAGAAAGAAAGAGAGAGAGGGAGACAGAGAGGGATAGATGTAGGAAAACAGTGAGGTATGGAGAGAGGGAGGGAGCGAGAGATCCTAGACAAGTGCTCATTTATTCATTGCGCTGGAGTATGGGCAAAAGACATTAGGGGCATCCCTGGCGCAGGCAGTTTGCCGACCCCAACCCCAGCCCCAGTCCCAGTCCCACCTCCGATGGGCCCGGATAATGTGGCTGCAGCAAAGCGGGTAATGTCTACCGGAAACCGCACGTTATAAAGTGCAATCAATTGCAGTGCTGGCTTGGCTGACTCTCTTCCTCTCTGCCATTGGGCAGCCGAGTCGAGTTTGTTAGCGCCACTTTACAGGCCAGACGAGGCTCAAGAGCAGCGTAGAGTAGAGCAACGAGACCCAACCGGGTCACATATATCAGTCCTAGTCGATGTGGGAGGCAGCGGAAGGAGGAGGCAACAGGGCCTGGGCATGGGTCTGGGCCTGGGCCTGGTGCAGTAGCTGCAGCACGTACAACTTTGACAACGATTATTCTAATGGGTCACACACTAAAACCAAGTCACTAGCCAGCTGCCAGTCAGCCACACTAATTCACGTCGAATGGTTCAAACAATTCGTTCAGCCAAGCCAAGCCGAGCCAAGCCAAGCCAAGCCAACCAAGCCAACCAAGCGACCAACTGTCTGACTCGCTGCCTCCTCCTCAGTCGGACTGCTCCCATATGAGCCGTGGCTGCTCCACGACTCTTGTGCTCTCTTCTACTAGTCGCTGGAAAATTGTAGGAAATTGCTTAAGTTGGAAATTGTTGGCATTTTTATGCCACTGCCACTGGTGGCAAGTAAAATTATCAACGCTTGAATTGTCATCGATTTTCCGTGCTATTGCGTTAAATGTTGTTGCCCATTTCAGTTCAGCTCAGCTCGGTACGGTTTGGTTTACGCTTCTCTTTCTCTCTCTCCTTTCTCTCTCACCCTCTTTTTTCTTGCGTTTTTTCTCTTCTTTATCCGCCAAGTCAATAATTCATTGACATGCCCCCAAGGCATTCGACGGCTTCTGTGACAGGCCCATTGAATTTATAAACCTCCTGCGCAGCGTCCAAATTAGCAGCAAGATATGGTGAATAAAAAAGAAAACTTGAAGCACAACAGAAAAAGATATAGCATATAGTATATAGTTGGCTAGTCTCGGGTCGGGGCAAATGAGGCAGCTGCACACACGCTGTGGCAGGTAAAATGCGGCTCAATCTAGCGTGAAAACTCACACGGCACCTTTGACACAATGACAACAACAACAAAAAAGTTGGCCCGGAAAACTAAAACGAGCCAAGGCACAACAGCAAAAAAGAAGCTGCCAAAGAAGTTGCTGATTAGTTTTATGAAAATTCGTTGGGCTGGAAGGCCTACTTCCAGTCAAGGGAAGCCGGATAAGAATAGCAGAGGATACTTAGGGAATTATCTTGGGATTGTTAAAGTCAAGTGGGCGAGACCCTTTTCCCACGATTGGCTTTATTTCTATGCAATTTGTAAACGGGGTTAAAATATTATGAAGGGTCTGCTTTGGCTAAAGCTCGCGATTAAATTGTATTAAACTGCAGATTATTTTTGAAGTCCCCTGGAACCCTCATTGAAAAAACAAAAACTTAATTCAGCTCCAGACAAAATCCATTTCTAATCCCACTGGGGATTTCATATATGTATGTTCAATCTGCATATATTTTTTGTTGTCTCGCAACCCATTTCAAACTGACACCACAACATTTCCCTATTTTGCCCGACTCGACTGTAATTAGCATAAAGCAACAACAAACACGAAACGGTGAAAAATAGAAAAATGTGTTGCATACTTATTTGGGCAAACGTATCGCATATCAAACTCAAAACCGAAGCTCGAACTCAAAGTCAAAGTCAAAACTTGCAGTGGGCAGTGCCCGTAGCTAATTAGCATCTACCGAATACCCCTAAGGGAATATATTGGCTTTATTTTTGGGGCTTGGCAAAAAGTCACAGCACGGCAATTAAGGCCTTTAAATTTATGCAGACATATAAAGTGCACATTTTATAGCGCGGCTGTTGCCCACCTTAACATGCTCGTACATTCCTTTTCAATTATGATGTCTGTCTCTGACAATGACAACAACAATAACAACAACAAGAAGGGCCCCTCACTCTCAAACACCTTCTAAAGCACACAGAGCCACACACACACATGTACACACACACACACATACATGCAGGAACACCTGCAAATGTCTGTCAAGCATTTACTTTATACATTTTTTGGCTGTGCTGGTGGGGAAAGGAAGGAGGCGACTCGAGGCTTATGGCGAGAAGTAGGTAGCGCAAAACGCTTCACAAAATGCCTTTTGAAAAATTCAACAACCAACAACAGCAACAATAACAACAATGACAACAACAGCAACGGCAAACAAACGAACGAACGAACGAACCGTTGGTTCCTGATTCCAGATTTCAACGTTGGCCCCGTCGCACGATTTGCATAATATTATTAGTAAACACTCGTTATGAAGTCGCTCTACCCGACTCCCACCTCCCATTCCCTCCTTTCACGCCCTCCATACCAGCAGCCGCAGCCGTGCCACGCCCTTACCAAATGCAGACATTCACTAGATTTAGATTTTTTGACTGCCATAAAATATTTGACCGCAGCCCCAAAAAGATGGAGGTATGGGGCAGAGACAGAGCGCCAAAGCCGTGCCCAACACACACTGTACAGACCCCATTGCCCGTTGTCCGATGCCCAATGCCATTGCCTATTTATAAACACAAATTTATGCAGCGTAATTAAAACGCAAAATTTTCCCGGACCCGTAGCTGTAGCCAGAGCTAAAACTGTAGAGTAAAACGACGAATCTGATGGCTTCATTGTTTTGTTGTTATTGTGTGTAGGTGTTGGGGATTTGCGCCTTTTTTAGGAGAGGGAAGAGGCAGAGCAGCAGATCCTAGACTAGACAGCATAAAGTATGTTTAATCATGGCAACCGTTTGCCATAGAGAAATGCGCCCTGCTTATCTCCACGAATTATTTCATTTGAAATACGCAGTGCGCTCTTTTCCGCTACAATTGAATATTCCTTCTGGGCCTGTAAACAGAGTTTGGAACACATAAAAAATCAGTTGGGAATACCAGAAGGTGTGTTTAAGTAACATATTGCTGGGCTGATAAAGGAATTCCTGCAAAGTTGTGGTAATTTAGAAAGCATTCCTTATATCTTAATCAGCCTAATTAAAGGTTTTACCTAGATCATCAACTTGATATTAAAAGTCAGTCTTTAACTTTTGAATCTTTTACAAATATCTCAAGAAATCAGTTCAATATACAGAATACTGTATTCTTTTCTATTTCACTTGTGTTTTCAGTGCTTAATACCCGCACTGAGTCTCTAGTCTGGCCTCATTAAATGGCTCCATTACAACATCAAAGACATAAATAAGGTTTTTAATTTCCTCTCGCTCTCTCCAACATTTGCGCCCAACTGGGACATGATACATACTACTATATATATATACATATATGTATGGGGGAGGGGGTTGAGGGGTACAAATTTAATTAATGTTTTAATTTATTAGATGTTTATCCTTTTCTACAATTTTCTTCAGGGCTCCGAGTTTCTCGAAGGCTACAGCATAAATGTGACCAAAACCTACAAGAAGCACAAGCGCTGCAAACCGAAGCGTCTCTATGCGCCCATTACAGAGCGCACCTCGCCGGCGGCGGATCTCAGTGAGTTGCCGGTGCTGCATGAGTTGGACAACAACAACATTATCGAGGGAGCTGCGCGCAGTAGTCGCAGCTCGGCGACAGACGGACACGGGGGACTGAGTGCTGCCACCAGGAATAATTGTGGTCAGCTTTCCAGCTGTCTGCTCTGGCTGGGCGCCGCGTCCTGGTGGCTGCTACTGATGCTCAGGACGTGAGGAGCGGGCGCCACCAACATTGGCAGAGCAGAGCGAAGGAGCAGCAAGAGAAGCAGCAGCAGCAGCAGAATCAGCACAGGCACCACCGTCTAACTTCACTATCTCTATACATCTATACATACATATATTATAAACTTGGATAAAAAAGCAGACAAGAAGTAGAAAAGGCAACTACAACTCTTTAACTATAAATGACAGCTCTTAATCCTACAGACAACAATGGAAAAGGAAGAAAAAAAATATGAAAAGAAGAAAAAATGACAGTACTATTAATTATTCATAATAAGCTAGATCCCTGCCCCTCCCCCGACTCCTTGAAGTCCCCGCTATCCTGCTGTTTCTTCCCCTGTTTATTTATGCCAAGTCTCGCACATTTTGTTGTTTTTGTTCTAGTATTTAGTAAATTATTAATGATTATTTTCTAACGTAATTTAAGCACACAGAATAATTATAAAAAAAGAGGAATAAAACAAGCAAAAAAAAATAATGGAATGAATGAAAGAAATAATCGCGTACCGCATTTTAAAAACCGAAAAGCAATAATTAATTGTTGTTGTCGTTATATGATATACAGAAAAAACAGAATGCAGAATATATATATATATAGTACATACGAGTACATAATTCATATTATAAAATATATATAGATAACTACGCATGTAAAACTAAATACTAGTACAGTCATTCCTTCTACATAACACTAGTTTTATCGTACTATACTATAGCATATAGTAGCGTGTACGTCTAGGGTTCGACTTATGTAAAGCTTGAACGTCTAATGAATTTTGTTGGGCATTGCAAGACACAATCGTAATTGAAGAAATTCAGTAAACACACACACACACACACACACACACTTGAGCAAAGGCAAAGAGTTGGATATGTTAGAGAGATAGATCGTAAAAAGTACATCATATATCATACAGCATAAAATATACATAGATCATAAAGCATAACGCATACAGCATACTTAAATCCCAGTTAAGTTTAGTCACATGTAGTGCGTGCAAACTATGGAACTAAGTTCGGAAGGCAGAAACGAGGAGACTCCATGCATTACATTATATAAAATTATACGTCCATATATAGAACAGAAATGAGCAGATCAGACAACTAAGTGAGACATTTGTTTGGTTAATGATGGCGGAAAAGACTAAGGAAATTAATGCAATTATCTATAGTCCTTCATTGATAATATTTAGCAACAAGTGTAGAAGAAATTCGGTACGTTAACTATCATTTTCTTTTACTATGTACGATTGGTAGACTTGGGCAAGTTTGATAGGTTCTAAACATCTATTGATAGTTTTCAACCAATCTGCAATTCACCTAACCAAGTACTGTACATTTATGTTGATTTACTGCTATACATACTCGCTTTAACCGACTATTATTTATACGTACTACTAAGTTGTGTTCAGTTACTCAACTCGATAACAATGCTCTACACTCAAAGTGTTGCCTTTCAATCACTCTCCTTCTATCTGTCTATGTTACTTTCGACTTAAACAACTCTCCCTGTACTTCTACTTCACTATATCTATCTTAAGATGTAACTTAGTGTAGATGTAAGTTGTAAATACCTTCTATTTGGTAAGGCAAACAATGCGATTTCGATGAAAAGGAAACTCGGTTTTCGGTCAGAGATTTCGCATGTGAGAGGAGCTAAGCATTATACAGGGTGTGTGATTAGGTATTTGGAATGGGCTTGGGTATATATATATATAGTGTATATGGGTATATATGTATGCCTGCATAGTATACAGAACACTACTATATGATACTCCTAGCCATGACGATGATAATGAGTTCTGCTCGAAAGTAGTAAAAATATACCATATACATGCATAAATACGATTACGATATACATACATACATATAAAATAAAATATATATATATACATACCTACAACTATAAAGTCTATATATACAGTACAATACATCTATAAGTAGTTACGTGGTTCGTAGTTGTAAATGTGAATGTGAGTATTTTATACAATGGAAAACAAGTAAAAAAAAACAACCCAAAAAAAAGAAAACATATTAAATAGTATGAAGAAAGATAAAAATAAATAAAGAAATGCATAAAGCTACTAAAGAAAATCCCAGAAGTAAAGTAACAATTTTTATACCAAACCGGCAAACATAAGATAAAGCTAAAGATCGCAACTTGAGCGGATATACATAGATATATACACACACGTATATATATAGACGGAAATCATACATAGTATATATTTTTAGGATAACCGCTATTAACTGGCATTAACTATGGATTAGTGACAAGTTGGCGAATGCAAAGTTGAAACAATCAAAAAACATATTTAACGTAACGTGCAAAAAATGCGCGCAAACTGTTTGAAAGTTTGCCAAAAATTAAAAACTATGTGCGCAAACCCCCCGCAACCCCCCTCCCCCTCGATACACACAGACACACACAAAGAGAAACACACACTCACGTATATAGATACAAAACACCTACAAAAAAAAAATGGTTTAGTCCTGTTAGAAATTATAAACAAAATAAACGCAAAGGAAAGTTTGTTGTGCAATGCTCGAGGACAGCGCCTTCGGGGGCGTGGCTGTTAAATATGGGCCAACGTGTTTGAGGTTTACGTACTTTTTGCACTCTCTTCCTTCCCCCCCCCGCGCACTTTTGCATCAGGCCACTTGACGAGCAACTTTTTAATGGGCGTCGAGTAAGGCACTCTGCGCCAACCTCAATCCTAGCGCCAGTTGCAACCCAACCAAACCCAGCGGGGAACCCTTTAAGCTCCTTCACTATGCCACGACTTTCAAATGAATTCCTACAAAGCTTTGACCCAGTAAAAGAGAGAGAGAGCGAGAGCGCCAATGACGACAACAATGAGTGTGTCTAATTAGGGAAAACCGAAAAAACCGAAAGAACCCAAAAACGTAAGAGGGAAAACCGGCAAGCGAGCAACAAGCAAAGGTTTTCATAGTTTGGCTTTTTCCTCTTTCTCTGAGGCTTTGTCATGGCAACCTGACAGTTTATATTTCTGTTTCGTTCTCCTCTACCTTGTCTGGCGTTTTAATTAAACTTCTGGCTAAATTACATAAGAGCCAAAGAGAAAAACTGGAATACAAAACGGGCTCAGAGCATAATTACAGTCGCTCAAAAAGCGGTAAACGCTGCAGTATTTCCGATTCGATATTTGTTGATTTTGCCGAGCAGCACAACAGCTTCAACGGACATTAGCTACACTACACTACACAATACAACTAAACTAGCAAACAAAATGAAGCAAAAAAAAAAGATTCATATAATTTAATTAAATGCAAACAAAAACGGTTTTGGAAAATGTACTTGCGATAGTTACGACACAAAGTCAGAAAATAGTTTAAAAAACTACATAAACAAGAAGAAGAAAACAAAATAAAAAAAACACAACCGAAACTAACATACTAGAGAAGGGAAAATTGCAAAAACTCTGGCTAAACAAAAAGTAAACGGAAACAACATACTACATGCAACATACATTTAAAATGTAGTCAACACACACAGCCACACACACACCACACAAACAAGCAAATATTTAGCAAACAGTTTAGCGCTTGTGCTATGGGCGCCGCAAAGGCAATTTGTAGGCGGATTCACGCGAAGCTGCGAAAAATATTAGAAGTTTTGCCTAAAGTATTTTGCAAAGTAAGCGGTTTGCAGAAGCCTTTCAGTGGAAAGTGGAAATTTTACTTCTACTTTGCTGAAAGTGTAAATTACTCTTCGCATTTCTCATCTAACAATTGAGAATTTCAACTATTTTCCACTTTGAATAATATCGAACGCGCGCTCTGTACATGTTAATTAAAAGACATTATTGCCGCTGTTTTATAATGTTCCCAGATTAAAATAATGCATTAACTTGGTATATATTTCCCAAGGTTTAATTTAAAATTGTCTTCACGTTAACAATTCCTTTTCATTTAGCACTTGTAGCAGCTTAGCTAGCTACGCTTTCTTTTCAGCTTGTTCGCTTTTCTTTTTTCATCTCCTTACATCAATATTGAGCTTGGTCTTTGTTCTACCGTCTCCCATTCACGGCAACTAATAAGTTTTTTAAAACTGACCCAATTAGCTTGCCTGCAGCAGTTTCATCCTGTTTCAGGCTTCTTCATGTTCTTCTTCATCTTAATTTCGAATCCGCCGCAATGCCAACAGATCCTTTGTCTCTGCATGGCTCCGTGCAGCTCTTGAAACAAGTACCAGGTACACTCTGTCAAAGTGGCACAAAAGACACAACACACACACACAGAGAACACACACAGAGAACAGAATACACAACGTAGCATGTTAGTAGCGTACTAAGTCATTAAGATCCCTTTTATTGAAAGTTTTATTTTTGAAAAGAAAACCTATAAGAATAAAAGTGAAAAAGTGAAAACCCAAAAAAAAAACGAAGGAATACAGAACCTACCTAAAGCGAATGAACAAGAACCTAACTATTTTTAGTGTGTACCTTGATTTTTCCAAAAAGAAGAAACGTAACGCAGAACCCTGAGAAGAGCGCAAATGAAATAAAGAGAAATACCAACTCCCGAAACGAAGCAAAAGCAAAAAGCAAAAGGCTATTAAGAACTTAACATAAACTAAACATATACGAGAGAAGCAACATAAACGTAAACGTAAAAGTAAAAGCAATAAAAGCGAATGCATAGCTATCAAAATAAAACAAATATTACGGCTTAATGAAGTGAAGGCAGATAGGTTAAAGATAAACAAATAATGAAACAAAAAAGGAACAGAAAACAAAAGAGATTAAGTAAAAAGAATAGTACATAGAAAGAGAGATTAGTTTTGGGTTGATGAGTGAAAAGTGTAGCATACTTTCCCGATGCGGACAGTGGCCTATTGGCCGTTGTTAATTGGGTGCTGTGTGCGAGGAGTGTGAGGGTATTTACAAAGTGGCATATGATTAAAGTAAACAAGAAATACTATTTTAAAGTAGAGCAGTTGCAAATATTTAAATGTGTCGTTGGTAGAACCGAAACAAAAACAAAATGAAAACCAAAATAGTAGTAGCATTGTCGTTAGCCATAGTAGCAAAAGTATATAAAACGGATAAATCGCTGGATGAGGAGGCGAACGAACAGCATACATACCATACATACATCAATCAATCAAATAAATAAGAGAATGCGAACTACATACATCATAGCGTAAAAGTAAAATGAGAAAACTAAAACGAAAACGAAACTAAGCATCAATGTTTATGTATAACTCCTGCATGAAATGTAATAGAAGAATACATACGACGTACATAAGCAACATATGCATTATATATATACATATATATACAGTAACAGTAACAGTAAACACGCGCATTTATATAGAGAGCGTGTGAGCGTGTCCCCCCTGAACCCTCCACAGCCCATGCAGATCCAACAGCCACATGAAAGTAACTAAAACAAGTAAAACATAAACTAAACTAAAGCATAATAGATAATACCGTATAAGGCATTCGATGATAAGATATACACAGTACTGGCTGTTCCTAAGATACCACCCAAAGAAAACCCAAGAACCCAAACTTAACCTCAACCTAAAACTGTGAGCCCAGCTTGACCTCAGTTTAAAACAAATATTGCTCCCCACTTTTGACATAATCATCGCAGCCAAACCTCAATCACAACTCACTCCCAACACCTTGAACTGAATTTCCAAACCAAACCCAAACCCAATGAACAACAGCAACAAGAACAACAAGTGCTCAACCTAACCTCATTCTGTCAAAGGAGCCTGTTCGCTTGCTGCTAATTTTGGCATTCGGTCATTAACAAATGACAGGCACTTTTTGATGCCAAGCGAACAACATACTACTGTGAACTACACAACTACACCTACACACACACATACACACACGACAGTCTAATGTGAACTGCATTGTTTGATTGTGAGCTAAGTTCCGACACTGAACAGTTTTAAGTCTTAAGTTACTGACTAAATCACTTTGTAATATACTAAACCACAAAGCTAAGCTACTTCTACAACTATACAGGCGATACTCTACAATGTATATCGAATGATATACACACACATACATATTTGTACTCAACTCTTGTTTGTTCAATCTGCTGTACAACTAGCTAGTTAAGTTCCATTGAGAATTGTATTGTGCGCTGCAAAGTATGCAATACTTTTTCGCAAACACAACAAACACACACTCATAGATTGAAGTCCACTGAATAATGTCCGAATACAAATGAGTTCTGTACTTAACTGGGTCCACTTCTTACTCGGATACCCGATTAAATGCATTGCGTATTTATTTATGCAAATTTAGTTAAATGCAAATTAATTACATAACTGCTAACTGCCAGCTGAAAAGCTGAAAGCGCTGCCGCAAAATGAAAATGTTTACATACAACAGCAACAATAACAGCAACAGCAGCAACAATAGCGACAGCAACAGGAGCAACAACAGCTTGGGCTACTTTCCGGGGCGTGCAAACAAATAAACACACAAAAACGACAAAGCCTCGAAGCAAAAATTATTTTTGCATCATTAATTTACATTTATATTCAATTAAAGCGCAAACACATGAGGCATTTAAAAAAAAAAGGCGATGCCCTGTGCGCCTGCCAAATGGGCGTGGCATGGCTGATAAACAATGGACAAAGTTTTAAGTAAACAGAGTAAAAAAACAGTCTTCAGAGTGCAGAGAGAGAGATAGACAGACAGATCAGATAGCATAATCGCGTTATGCAGATAAGGAGCAGATTTGAGGGGCAAGTACATGAATAATATAATAATATTTCATGCGAAATAGTCGCTTAATGCAATACAGGGAACTATTGAATGCGAAGAGAATTGTAAAGAGTATTTTACACAGTATTAGTTCCGAGTGGCAGTCTGATGGTACCCCAAAAAACATATATGCAAAATCTTTACAATCGAAAGTTCTATTGTACCTTGAAAGTCCTAAGTATTCCACTTATTCTATACTGTTTCGCGCCGCTTTCTCTTCTAGTTGAAGTGAAATTCCAACTTGTGAAATTCATAAGTAAATCGGAATTAATTACATATTGCAAACTTGTGCCAAAGTCTTCTCACTGGCAGTAAATTTAATCAGCACATTCCATTGATATTTTCAATGTCGTCAGGTAAAAGTTTTGTTCTTGCATTACATAATGCCCAGTTGGGCAAACGAGCGGCACTTGTCACTTTGGCAACTTTGAGAACAATTTATATTAATGAACTATTCGAAATGGGCTTTCACATTTGGCCTCGTGGCCACTTAAACAGAGTCAACACGTTCAAACAATATGCATACTTATATAACTCCATACATAACTATATTTCTGCATAACTACGACTGCAAACAACAACAACTGCAACTAGTGCATATATAACTGCATATGGAGGCGAGTTTGTCAATTTTTCGGCGAGGCTATTTAAACAATTTTCGCAGAGTGCATGAAAAACACACAACTCGATGCTGAATTGTTTGTCTGTCTCTATATTTGTTTGTCTCTCTCTCCGTCTCTCTCTGTATAACTGTCTCTCTTTCGATTGTTTGTTCATTTTAATGCTGCTCTTGTTGCGGTTGTTTTGCGCTGTTTAAAATCAGTTTAAGTTTTGTGCAGTTGTCAGTTATGGCAAAATTGCTTTACAAGTGATGCATTTATAATAATTTGCATATTAAATTATTTTCAATGGCAGCGCAATGATTTTCCAACAACACACACACACACACGGACATACAATAAATACAACAGCAACAACAACAACAACAACAAACGTACATATAGTATATATAAATTACAAAAGCAAAAAAATCCCTCAAACAAAATGTGAAAAAAAATGAAACCCAGCAAAGATGGAAGGAAAATAAAAAAAATATAAAACTGAAAACTGAAAAAAAAACAAATTTGCAAAATAAAAAGCATGAAAAAATTATGAAAAAATACATTAATATTAAAAAAGCGTTTAATTTGCCAACATTTTAAGTGCAGCCGAAGGGCGGATCGGCAGCGGTAATGTGATATATGGCCGCGAGTGGCACTGTGGGCGTGCCTGGCTGCCTTTGCATACGCGGCAAAGTTTCCAGTTATAGCCAGTCTCTCTGTGTGTGCTGAGTGTGTGTGATCATTAAGCAATTTTTAAACTAGCATTCAATTGCAAATTTTAAAATTAAATTATGTGGACAAAACGACAAATGCGCTGGAGATGGGCGACATGAGGAATGTCGATGGCAATTTGCCAACATTGCGTATGCTTAATGAGCTGAGCGTATAGAATGCCCACAATGAATGTGCAATCCAACGCTCTCTCCCTCTCTCTCTCTCGCTATCTGCATTGCTGTAATGTGCATTGAATAGAACCGAGCGATATGAAATGCAATTGTTAAGCAAGAGAATATGCCAATCACTGAGCTATCACATGAGTGGATGATGCTCATCGCCATCAGCCCTGGCAAGCAGATAAGCAAATTGCAGCAATTGATGACTAAATATTCTGTCAAGGCAAAAGGGACTAAAGAGTTGTTTGAATAAAATACAGCTACACCACGAAGTATAAATAGGTGTTACAGGTTTACCTTCTGCCCTCCCTTTTCTGCCTGCCTCTGTTTGCCTTGGCCATTTGACCTTTTGTTGCTGGACACTTGATGCGCAAAGGTAAACATTCCAAGCCTTTTTTCACAGCACATCACAACTCATTTGCCTAAGTGATACGATACGATGATGAAGTTAGCCCCGAGAATGGAATGTGAATGCGAATGTGAATACGATATCCATTTGGCAGTCGAACAATCGATACCTACTCAGGCACTTGGCATAAGTTGAGCCTAAAAGCGTGCATAGAAAGGGCACGTTAAGGGAAATTATATAATGCAATAAAAATAAAAATAAAAATAAAAAATGGAAAAGCAAAAAAATAAAATGCTGTCACATCAAATTCAAGTGGCAATTTGATCAAACTACGCCAATGCTATTAATTCTACACACGCAGCCCCAAAACGAGAAGAAAGGTTAAGAATTGAGTGGGGGAAGGGACATGGAAAAGAACTTAAAAAGAAGAAGTAAGAGAGAGTGTCGGAGTGACAGATGAATTCACCCCGAACGCCTAAAAGTATTTCAATAATTTCTGGGGGTAAAAAAAGAATGAAACCAATACCTGCTGACAACTTTGGCATTTCTCTTTCGCCATTAACCCTTTTATGGGCCATACCTGGCACAGTAGCAGCAAAATGTTAGCATATTTCCACAGTTTATAACGCAAATAATGCTGAATTGTGCATTTCTAATAGACGGCAAATGGCAACTGTCGAGTTGCAAAGCCAATTTCAGCACTTACTGCCATTCGGGCCATAAAAATCTAAATTTCAAAGCAGCAGCAGCAGCAAACATCAGCCGGGCAGAGCTTGTGCAAGATGCTGGCAAAACACTATGAATGACAGAAATTTTCGACACAAGACATGTGCGGCATTTAAGTGCAGCTCCTGCCCGTCCTGCCCTGCCCAGCCCAGCCAGCAGCACCTTCTCAGTCAGATTCTACACAGAACAGGTGCTGTGACAGCCAACACATCATGCAAAAATCTAAGCCTTTTGCTGATGAGCCACATATGCATATACACTGTCGTCGGTCTGTCTGTCTGCCTGTCTGTCTGCTTGTCTGCCTGCCTGTCAGTATGTGTTTGTGTGTGGCTTTGCTGCAATCACCTGAAACTTGCAACGATGACTTGCCGATGAGCTGGCAAGCAACAGAGAAGGAGCAGGAAGTGGAGAGGAAGAGGTTGATGCTGCTGCTGGGGGCAGCTGCTGGTCGTAAAGTGCAATAATGCCTGAATTTATGCAACTCGAGTGTAATAAAAATATGCATAATTCTGCAATAAATGATTTTAAGCAACACACAGACATGCCCACACACACGAACTTATGTATACAGTTCTTATGGCTCAAGTTACATGCGATGAGTGACAGGCGACAAGTGTTTCGCTTGCAGTTTCAATGAGTTGCAAAATGGATTGAGTGAAGCATTAATAATGTTGATTGTTTGTTTTTAATTTGTAAAGTGCTTGAACATGATTTGATTAATGAAAGCCTGAGCACACACAGACACAGGCATTTGTTTATTTTCATAGACTTATCAAAGGCCTGTCAGAGAAACAAAACAAACGATTTATACCAGATTAGACTCATTTCACTGGGTATATATTTATAATTACTTTATATATTATAGAAAGACATGTCTCTGATGCCACAAAGTAAACTGTGTCAGTTTATCTGTCCGTATGAACACCAAGATCTCAGCAACTACGATCGATAGAGCTACCAAATTTGGTATGAATGTGTCTTATTATTACGCGTAAATAAGTTTTGTTTCATAATTTGGCCACGCCCCCTTCGGCCCCAGTAAATTACTGAGAATTCAATTGCATGCGTAGTTTTCAAGCTGTAGTGCTTTTATTTTGTGTAGTTAATAATTATTAACAATCAAATGTTTTCTTAAAATTTGGTTTTGATCGGTTAATAAATATGAAAGTTATTTAATAGAATTAACTTAGGCAGACTTAGACGCCGCAAAGCATGCAGCAAACTCTGAATTTAACAGTTATTTAAGTAAAATGAACAGTAGGGTATATTGGTTTTTCTATCTTTTACGCTTTTTGGCAACTTAATCTAGCTAGAATGAATTTTAAACGATTATTTATGTCTACATTCCTTACATAAGAGTATATTATAAATTAGTATAAGTTTATATTATTGGTTTATATTATAGTTGTTATTAAAGATTGAACTGAAGAATAAACATAAGGAATTAAATATTAAAATACTATTTTATTTAGTCATCTATGTCAAAGCGCTTTCTGATCCTTGTTCGAGGGCTGGAAGTACATATATCACTGTCGAGCACAATCGGCTCTAACATTCGTACTTTTGCCAGCAACCTGAGGTACATGAGTTGGAATATATTTCATTTATAGTTATCGACATAAACATATAAATTATAAATCGAAGTTCTTATAGAAACAAAGCTTAATCGTTCGTCCTCGTTGTTCTTAGAGATTCCTTTCAATTAGTCTCTATGTTCATCGTCTGCTCAGTTTAGCAACTTTCCGTGCGGGTTTCTTGGGTTTTGTCGGCTGTCGCACAACTGGCGCCTTGCTATGTTGCTTAAGTGTTATGCACTTACTGCATACACATGCAGGCGCACAAAGACGAAATCTTTGGGATTACAACGTCAGGGTAAATATGCTACCTGAAGAAGGGTGGGGGCGCAGGGTACATGGCGACACTGTTATGGCCGCTGTGGCTATAACTGTTGCAGCTCTCGGGCAAAACTTGAGCACTTGAGCAGTTTGCAGGTGATGCAGCGAAATTGCAGTTTATCTAGTCGAAGCTGGCGTTCTTTTATTTCTCTCAGTTTGGCTTGCAAAAACTTAATGATCTGTGGCATATGTTGCGGGTCGTTTACGTGTTCCAAGAGCAGTAGGGGGAAGGGGGGCAGTGTGGCAGGAAATTAAGTTTTTGGCTTGTTGTATTGCGTAAATGGCTTTTTAGTTCGCTCGTGGCGTGCGCGGAAGTGAGTTGCATAAATTGCACGAAGCCCGTGTAAAAGCCATGAAATCGAATTCGAAACTAGCTGACCCACTCCCCCTCCTCCCCACCTCCCTACTCAGCACACTCCCTCAGTGATTGACGAAAAAGCAGCAGCACCAGCAGCAGCGGAAGCAGCTGGCCCGCAAAGCAAGAAACGTAACTGAAGCGGGCACATAAATCTTCATTGAATATTTTTGGGGCAAGCTGAGGCAAAGCGAGAAAGCCGTCGAGTCATGCCAAGTCGGACGGGGTCCACATCCAACATGGGGACTCGATACGACCCTGCCATAGTTTCAGTTGCCTGTTCCTCCTTCTCCTACTCGCCTCCGCTAACGTTGTGCCATTGTTTTTGGTGTGCAACCAAACGTGAGCAGACACGATATAGAGAGAGAGGAGAGAAAGAGGGGGAAAGGGCAGCAGGTGGAGAAGGGGCAAAGGGAACTCAACAACGTTGCCCGCCTCCGTTGAGGCGTAGAACAAAGGGCCATTATTTACAGGTGCTGCGCGCCAAAAGTGCCAAAACAAGGCAGACGCACTCACTCACACCCCCCTCACAAACACACACACACGCACATACGTACACAGGAACATACGCTTGGGCACACGCATAGGCACACGCACTGAAAGGTGCCTGTGGCAGGGGCAGGGGAACGTGCAGGGACACAGGCGCAGACACATTGATTAATGAATTAATGAGGTAAACTTTGCACCTCAATGACAGAAAAGGCATCGCAGCTGGAGCTGCTGCGTGTAATTCCCTTCTCTTCCGTTCCATGCCCTTACGTTAGGTTAACCCCACACCCACCCCACTCCCTCCTTAGTGCCCTGAGCATTTGCTTGGTTGCTGTCTCTGATTTTGGTTTGCTAATGTATCGGTTCAAGAGGTCAGTCAGCAGCTGACAACAGCTCAGAAAACTTTCAGCGCCCGAAAGTAGGCAATGAAAAGCTTTGCCAATCACTGCAGACCCAACACCTACAACAGCAGCCATCGTGGCTAGAGATGGGCGCGTGAGTGAAGACCAAACGATGTTTATAGATAAGGTAAGATAATAATACAGGCAGATTCTGCTGTAGCTTAAGTCACAATTAAGGTATTGTGATTTAAGGTATATTGTCAAATGTATAATTATACAATTTACTGTAATACATCGCAGAAATTAAATATTATATATAAATAATTCAACATTTAAATAGATAGTTGGGAATTTTTTAAGAAGAATTAGATACAAATTAAATTAAATTATTTTGACTTGTCTTGCTGATAAGTTTGGTTTTTCTGTTAATAATTTATTGTTATTGAACATGTGAGTTCTGGTCCAGTATTCTTATTTATAAAATTATTTGATGTAAATATTAAGTCCAATGATAGGAATTAGATGCGACAAATTTATGTATGTACCGAAAATAATATACAATAATAATAATATAAATTTCAATATAATATGCAAATATGATATAATAACAATAAATACAATATAATTATAATAGTACAACCACAAGGTTGTTTACTAATTAAGGGATATTATTGTTTCCATGCTACCATAATATGACGAATCTATAGAGCTTAATGAAATAGAATAAAATCATTGAAATACACTTTTTACACTGGCTATATATTTTACTTCTTCATAGTGTACACTAGTGTCCGATTACAGCGCCAGTTTCCCGCATATAACAAAAAATATTGTAGTGTTAGCTATCGTACAAATATATCGTATTTGAGAAACATCGATAGCGCCTAATTTATATTAAATGTATTTTACAGCCAAGTTTATTTAAAGTTTAGACAAAACTCTAACTTAAAAACACTTCCAATTACTAAATGTCAGTGTATTTAAAGTAATGCAACGATTAATACGTTATCAAA
This sequence comes from Zaprionus nigranus, assembly GCA_018903425.1. Classification (NCBI taxonomy): domain Eukaryota; kingdom Metazoa; phylum Arthropoda; class Insecta; order Diptera; family Drosophilidae; genus Zaprionus; species Zaprionus nigranus. Next base: position 1,389,285 of record JAEIGD010000024.1, read on the forward strand.
GTGATTTCCCACACCTGAAGCTGCTGTTTAAAGCGCAGTTAAGAAAAGGCAGCATAATTTAAAATGAAGCGTGTCAGCACACGCACCCATCCCTAATGCTGAGGCTGCAGGAGAGGGCGTGTCGCAAAGAACTCAAAGCTCGATGCTGTTGCTGACACGTGATAAAACGCTGCCAACGATGCCGCATCCTGCTGCTGCTGCTGTTGCAGATGGTCATGGGGTGTGGAAGAAGATGTGGCATGGGGCAGGGCGGGGCAAGCTCGCTGTGGTACGCTAAAGGTGCACAGGGCACTGGCATTAACATTTACATGACACTCAGGCAGTCAGCTGGGAAGCAGCAAGAGGAATTGGGGCAGGGAGGGGGAAACAACAACTTTGCCGGCACAACACTCGCTCACACACTTGCCCACATGTGGCCCGAAAAACTTGGACGATTCTTTTTGTGATTGGTGCCCAGGTGGTGGTGCTGGCGTGCCTCCTGGCATGTTAGAGAGCTTCGCAACGCCTCAAGGCAAACGGAAACTATGTAACTGACGCCCCGATCCATGCAGCCAGGTCCAAAGGGCCAGGACCAGGCACTGGAACTGCCATTAACGTTTCCATTGTAAGCTCTTGGCCTTAGCGAAATAAATAAAATTCGACAGCTGCTCGGGAGAGTGACCCAGCAGCCGGGAGAGCTAGACAAGCCCACCCACATGGCAGACAGTTTGTGGTTTTCAAATTTAACACAGACAAGCACTAAACACACACACACACACGCACTCGCACACACAGAGTGCAGACCAACACCTACTGCTCAGCGTATTTATCTATTCATGCTCACAAAAAGCAATTCGACAAAGGGGGCGCAGGGCAGAGGTGGGAGCAGCGAAACTTCAATGCAGCTAACGATGTAGGGACAATAACGGAGCAGCAGTAGCGACAGCCAGAGCAGCTGGAACTGGAGCTGGAGCTGCACTCGGAGCTGGTAGTACCAATGGACTCTCACTAGCTCGACTTCCCTCGCCTCGCCACGCCTCGCCGGCAAGTTGATTCCGTGATTTTGGGCAAAGTTTTCTATGACGCTGTTTTTCGGGGTCGTGTCGGGGTTGTTACGGCTGCATTTTGAGCTTTTATTATGCTGCCTTTTCCACGTTGTTGTTGTTGTATTCGTGTTGGTTCAAAGTTGAAGTTGCAGCAAAGTTGCAAATAAAAGCAAAAAATACTAAAAAGAAACCAATAAAAAAAAAAACTGCCGAGTTTTCAGTGTTTTACACAAAAGCGTCGACATAGACATGAATGGGCAGCAGTAGAACAAGGGGGGAGAGGGGGAGGGAGAGAAGAGAGTGTAGGAGAAGAGGGGGAGGAGGAGGAACTACTGCTGGACGAATGGTTAGACGCTTCGCTGGCTACAAACAAATAGACAGAGAGTCGACGAGGGTGCCCTCCTTCTCCTCTCTCCCTCTGACCACTCTTCCCTCTGGCACCCCTTCTCCCCCTTCTCCCTTCTCTCTGCCTCGCGACTGCAACGTGCATTAGATTGGCAGTTGGGGATTTACTTGTAAAATGCAAATGCAATGAATGTACAATTTAGAAATTTTTACACCCAAAAATTCTGAACTATCTGCACCCTCTAGCAGCAACTGAAGAAGAGGGAAAGGGGGGGGGACAAGCCTGCACTACAAATTGCTTGCAGGAACGCATACAAGAAGGGGAGAGGTGGGGAAGGGGGGAACTCATCCTCCCTCAACAACATTCGCTTTTGGTTGATTTGAAATGCAAGTCGTTGTTTTGTCTGAGCTACTCGTAATCTATGCTAATGAAATTGTTTTTTGGTTTTCAAATCAAATTGCAAATAACAACAACAACAGCAACAACGACGAACAGCAGCATCAGTGGCAGAGGCAGCGGCAGTGGCAGAGGCAGCGGTTTGTTTGTATAGATAGCTAATTTTAAATGAAAATCTACAGATGCTTCTTCAAAAAGAAAAACAGGATGAAATCAAATGATTATCCTCTTAATACGCTCAGTCAGGAAGTTGCAACACCAAGAGAGAAGGCAGTTGTAACTCCTATTAGGATTTACTTGATTCTTCTTATAGATTTATTTATTTGATTTATCTGTCTATTAAAACGTAGAGTAAAATATGTTACTACCAATTGTTATTGGTATTATTACATTGTACCAATTGCAGATGACATTAGCAAAATAGTTGAGAAGTTGTTTGCAGATTTTCGTTTTTAACATATTATCACATGAAATGCATACATATATATGGATATAATGTACTCATATGTATGTGTACTTGTTTATGATCCGTATGGAAATATCTTTTCTGCCGGTATAATCAAGGGTCTCATCACAGTTTTACCTGGTTCCGTCTTTATATGAATCACACACACTTATATTTATATACTTGAATTTAAAAACACACACTTCTATTTATATAATTTAATAAAAATAAACAAATAAATTTCCTGCATATCTTGTCTTTGTTTTTCTTTACAAGAGATGTGATAGAGGCACTAGTGGTACAACATAAAATATCGAATTCATATCGATATTTAAAATAAGTAGTAGCTCTGTCGATATTTAAACAATATTTTTGATGCGATCGACAACATGCCGCAGAAGTATCTATTTAAATGTAAAGGGAGATCTGATAAAAATAATTATTTAATCATTAAATAATAATAAATGATCTTAAATAGTTATTAACAACAACACGCGGTTGCAGCTGGCTCAAATGGCAGTTCTTTGGAACTGTCATTAGAAAATCTCATTAGGTTAGCAGAGTCGTAGAATTCTGGACCTGCATTGGTATGTGTTCCAACCACAACGAGTTCAAATGCCATCGATATATTACATACAAACATATGTATGAATTTATGTACATATGCCTTGCCGAACTATGGTATGATGTGCAGCATGTCTATTGCCACAGTGCAGATAACTCTGGTCCCCCAGCTGGCATATTGCGACTCAGAACTCGGCTTTGTGCAGAGGTATGCATACACATGCATTGTTCAAGTACATGTACATATATACATGCATATGTATCTGTGTGTGTTTGTGCCATACATATTGAAGGCATTCATCAAAATCACTAAGGCAACTCGAAATTCATCAGACGCCGCAGCGCAGAGATATTTTGGCCAACTTGTTACAACTACACCTACACATTGCAGTAGCCACCAACAAGAACAACAGCAATAGCAGTAGCAAGAAGAAGGCACTGTCTGAGGCAGCGGCATGCTGCTTAACCCTTGAGTGGTGCACCAGGCACTTGGCTGGGGCTGTTGGGGCTGCCTTTCCAGGCGATGGCTGCCACCGGCCGTCGCATGTGGCGTTGTTGATTACATTGTAATGTTGTTGTTGTTGTTGTTGTCTTTGTTGCTGTTGGTGTGGTTTTGTTGTCTGCGGTATGCCCCAGCATCCTGTTGTAGTTGCCATTATTGCAGTTGTTATTGTTGGAGCCCGTAATATAAAGATTTTGTAAAAGTTTTTTAACAATTTCTGCAGACCGCGCACTTGACGGCGACGACTTCCGTTGCACTGTGCCTGGTGTTGATGCTTTTATGTATATGTATACGTGCATGTGTTCGTGGGTTTGTGTGTCTGCAAGCAATTGTTGCCTGCTATAACTTTGCCTGCCTCTTCACAGAAGCGTCAATAGTTATTTCACAACAGCAACAACACGAAAGAAAAGTCTGACTTCGACAGCGGATGCGAAGTACACGAATTTCAACATGTTGTTGCCCGTTTCTTAGCCTGCACACATATGCATAAATACATACTCCCACACACACACACATACTATACATACACACATGCACTTACGTCGTAACGTACGTTTTGCGCCCCAGGGGCTTTGACGTTTGAGAGCAGCTAAAAACTTCTATGACGTTAGCTGCCTGCCTGCACACCCTTCTACTACGTACTACGTACACTGCTTGCTACTGCTCGTTACCGTCGCGCCATAATATTACAGTGATTACGTTTTGTAAGCACTTGCGTTTACAATTTTATTGTACGCCGCTGCTGCCCGTGCCCACCACTCTCATTGCAGGGGAACTTCGTCGCCGTCGCAGTCGAACTTTGCAATTGTGCGAATTGCTCCGTGCACAAACTTAAAAAGTCGAAATGCACAGCGGCAGACACAACGCAGAAGGACGACAAATCTAGCCAAAGACACACACACAGACATACGTATGTACACATGTACATATGTACATACATACATATGTACGTGCAAGAATCCACCTGCATTACCGGAGTTACCGCCAAATCAAGCAGCGCACGTAATGAATCAGTCACAGTGATTAACTTTTACAACGGCAGCGAGTTACGGGCCACGAAGTAGTCTGAAAAGTCACATGTGGCCAATTGCTAGTTGGCTTACGACTATGTACATAATATTATGTACGATTTCATGTATTTGTGTGTGCCAACAAGCTGTGTACATACGTAACTACGCGTAAGTGAGTACATACGTGTGCAGCAAGCAGTGCACTGTGATCATTGCAGTCAATAAGCAGTGTACACGCCAACTGCCTGCGCACGACAAGCAGTGCACAGGGATCACTGCAGTCGATAAGCAGTGCATATCCATCCAGTAGGAATTTATGTTTGTGCATAATACACTGATATCAATTGAGTTTCTTAATCCCAGCTTTTGTTCAAGTAAGAAAATAATGTATGAATTAGAGTCGGATAATACGTAACATACGTATGTGTAAAAAATGTGTGGAACTCCGTATGCGCAGCAATCAGTGCATTGGGATCACTGCAGTCGAAAAGCAGTGCCCAGCCACCCAGTGGGAATTAACGCACGTGCAAATCACACTAATAACAACTGAATTTGACATGTCCAACTTAATTTTCAAATAATTCCATGATAAACGCACTATCCAATTGTTTTTATTAATAAAATATATTTGTATATTTAGGTTTAGTTTTTTTGTAAATTTTCAATTAACAAATATTGCAGCAAATTTCATCTATTAAGTTATCAATTATATTTACGTATATTAATACAAGTATTTACTTTCGTTGTATGTATGTGTATGTCTGTGTGTTTGGCTTACAATTAACAATGTTCTCAACAATTATGAAACAAAAAATAAATCGCTCAACACACGAATACCAAATATGAATGTATGTACACGTTGGTTTGTTTGTATGTTTGCATATTACGTATACGCACTGAGTATGTCAATTCTATTTCGCCGCCTGTGTGTGCATATCTCTGTTTCTGAGTGTGTCTGTGTGTGTTTGTGTTGCTTACATGACTCTACAAACATCCCGTGCTACCTCGCGACTTGCACGCCGCTGCAATTGCTGCGTGGGCGTCGATTGGGCTGAGGAGGGATTAGTCTGATTGCCGTTGGATTTGGACTTCGATTCGAGACTGGCATGTCGGGTCAGACGCTGCTCCGAGGTCCACTGATTGCCATTTGGCAACTGCTGCAACTTTGGCACAAAATTATTATTTGGCCCGTCCAGTGTGTCGTTTTCCAACACTGAGCCCGCATCCCCGCTCAGATCATTGCCCTCGTCCCCACTATCATGGTCCGCGGTGTCACCCAGGGACTGTATATACTGTTCCAGTAGATAGATATGCGGCTGCAGGGTCATCACAAAGCCACGATACAGCGAGCCCCCGTTGTCGAAGGTGCACTGGCTAAGCTGCTTGAGGGCGGCCTCAATCCGCTTGCACGCGCCAACCGATTCGCTGCGTATAACGACGTTGACAATGCGCGATATGGAGGCAGCGTCCTGCAGGAGAATGGACAACATCAGGGCATAGTCCGTGCAGTTGGCCTCGATGAACAGTTGCAGCAGATAGCGCAGCTTGATGGCCAGCTTATCGTTGAGATAACTTGCTGCCACGTTGCTGTTGTCGTCCTCCGAGGCGGGCAGCGAGTAGAGGCGGCGATAACGGAAGTTATCGAATGATAACTGCGAATTGGAGCGATTCTTCAGCATGGGCAACGAGCTGTGCTGCAGTTCCTCCTCCTCCTTGATGCACGGCTGCAGCTGTGGCGATTCCAGCTGTGCTGCCAGACTGAAATATCCCGATTCCGAGGTCTGTGATGAGCCACCGTTGACAGCTCCACCGCCTCCCGGAGTCAATGACTGACGATGCGCATTGCGCAAGTGGGCAAAGTCATCTGGCCCCGCCGGCGGAAAGGGACTGGGCAGCTGCAACTCCTGATGGATTGTCTGCAATGCTGCTGCAATATTGTCTAGCTTGGCTGTGCCTGCAGCCTCCTGGGTTAGCCAGCTGACCAAATGGAAGTCCAGATAGGCGCACATGTAGCCCAGGTCGAGCAGCTTGAGCTGCTGCAGCAATTGACGCGCATGTCGCTGCAGTATGAGATCGATGCAAAAGGTCTCTGCCCGCTGCTGGCGCTCCTTGGTCGATCTGCGACGCACAACCGATCCACTGGGTGCCGTGTTGCTGCCGCTACCGCTGGCTGCCTCGCTGCGCTCCACAGATGCCGTTGCTGCCGTTGCCACACTCTGCTGCTTGTTGTCCTTGGGCAAATTGCTGGTGACGGTCGTCGAGTAGCTTCGCTCCCGTGTTGCAATCGGACCCAGCACCAAGTTGAAGACATCTGCCTGTGTCTGGGTTTGTGGTTGCGGTTGTGGTGGCGCAATCTTCACATTCAACACCATGGAACAGCGTGGCGAATCAATCTCATTGGGATCGATGGCCTTGAGGAAGCGTATCAGATCCTTGGCCAGCTCCCATTTCCTCTGGTTCAGCGCAATGTCCAGCAACATGTTCGCATATTGTTTGCTCACCGATGACGGCTCCAGATTCTGTATGATAATCAAGTAGCTGGCCGCCGTTTCCAGCTGCTCGGCCTGCAGGCAGAGTTGGAACAGCTCCTTCGGCTTGCCGGCCATGCTGAATAGATAAGGCCAGAGGGCGATCTCCGTTTTGCGAGCACATTGCACTATCGTCTGCAGATACACGGGAAACTCGCGTATAAAGTCCAAGATGCTGGGCAATTGGGCATCCGGTATGGGTTGCTTGCTGCTGGCCTCCTCCTCCAGCACCTCGTGCAGCAGCAGCTCCAAGGCATGCGGAAAGTAAGGCAAACTTCTACATGACTGCGCTATTTCCCAGGCAGAGTAGCCAAGATTCCGTTTGATTAGCTGTCGCAACACCTTGTGCAGATACACTTGAGATTTGCGTTCCATCAGGGCGAAGGGCAGCGAGAAGTGCGAGTTCGATTCATTGGTATACAGGGTGCTCTCGTTCTCCACACCCAGCACGATGACGTTGTCGAAGAGTATTACAAGTGGATAAAGCTTCAGAGGGAAGCTCAGCATGATCCGCTTGGACATAAAGCTGTGCAGTCGCTGTGCTCCACTTTGCTCCGCCCGCTGCTGCAGAATGGGCAACCAGACGCGCATGCCGTGTGCTCCCGAGTACAACCAGAGGCAGTCTCGCATGGCGCAGTTATCCAGATTGTGCGACAACCAAAAGCATTCCACACAACTGGCCAGGCATGTGGCAAGCAGTGTGTTGGGCACCTGCTGAGCCGCATCCTCGCGCTGTATCATCAGAATCCTGCCACACACGTTCAACACAATTGTCTCCGCCTCCGACTGCAGCTGCTGCTGTTGCTGCTGCAGCGACTGTTGTGGCTTCAGTTCATTGCGCAGATTCGTGATCGTCAGGCTGACTATGCAGGCCGGATGTATGCAGATGCTCTTCACATCCAGCTCATAGGAGCATTCGATATTGATGATATACGCCGACTGCCTGTGCATGTGGAACAAGCTGACGATGCCGTCGGCTGTCAAGACAATCAACTGATCTCGAAACACATTCAGACTGATGACCGGAGCTCGCACCTGCAACTTATGTCCATATTGATTGTCCAGCTTGCACTCGGCCGGATAGCAGCGCAACTCATCTGTACGATCCAGGAGCGAATAGCAGCCCATCACAATGAATCCCTGCCACCAGAGCAAACCGCCAGAGACCACGAAATCCTTCTCCTGCGACTCGTTGCCAAACAGTTTCCACTTCTTGCTGAGCATTGCGTAGTGCGCCAGCCCAGTGCGTCCTGCCACAGCTACATGAAGTCCTGCGGCATCGATTGCTGCATATCTTATGGGCCAATTGGTGGCTGCATAGTTCAGTGGCAGCTGCAGCAGCGTCCAGTATTTGCTTTCCGTCAGAATGCTGCCCATGTTGGGACTCTGCTTCAGCTCGAGACAATCGTCATTCCTAGGCGTCGCACTGCTGCTGGGAAAGGTACACTTGGTGTTCCCGTATGTCTGCTCCAAGTTGTCGCCCTGATTGATGTAGAGACAGTCGTCTCCCTGCAGCAAGATGTGGGAGTGAGCACTCTGGCATGGATTCATGCTTAACGCGCTCTTCACGAACTCCAGCTGCAGCACATTGTTATCCACTTCCTGACGGCAGGTCATGAACAGTTGATAGCCCTCAGTGGACCATTCCAGGCGTCGCAGCTGTAGAGGATTCTGTTTAAGCAAATCCACATGCAGTCCAAAGTCCCAGCTTAAGGTGGACATTAGCAGAGAGCCAAAGGTACTCCACAGCGATAGGCCGCCGTTTGTCCAGCTCACGGCAAGCACACAACCATCAGGACTCCATTTGAGTTCATTCACAGCGCCCAAACTGCCGGGCAACACATGCTCGGTCAACATTAGCCTGTGCGAGTACTCCAGCCCAGCCGTGGCATCATCTATGGCATATACTGCAACTGCAGAGCTCTGCTGCCCATAGGCCAGCAGACGGAACTTGTGATTGACACTGCAGACACTCGCATCTGTCACATCCGGCACCCAGCAGCCATGCATGTGTGCCGTCTCGAAACGCAGATGATCCGCTATAAGAAATGCAGCGCGATGGTCACTGAACACGGCTGCACAACCTCCGATAAATGGTGAATACTCCAGCGAAGCCACATACGCTGAGTTGCCGATGGTGGGCAAATACTTGGCCGGCTGCTGATGCTGCTGTTGCACATAGAAGGGAATGTCACGCAGTTTTATCACTGCCAGTGGCTGCAGCTCCTCCGCCTCAGCCACCTCCAGTTGGGACCATTGCACACGCAGTAATTCACACGTTTTAGTGGCCAAAAGTAATTCGCTTAGACTGATGCAGCAGACATTCGATATGACTGCGTCCAAGGTGATGCAACGCACTTCACGTAGACTCAAGCGAGGAATGTTCTCCTTGATGAAGAGTTCTGCTGAATCCCGTTTCAGACTCACAGCAGGGGGATCGACTTGCATGAGGATTCCATTACCATTGGCATCGAAGTCCAGTTGATACAACAACAGAGAGCCTGCATCAGTGAGCACGGCCAACTGCCTGGAGTCGGGCTTCCAGATGATCAAGTGATTGTTCCCAAACTTCTGCAGAGATTCAGTACTACGGCGATAGTACGCAATGGGAAGCAACGGATTGGCATACCAAATGCCCAAGAAATCGCTGCCAATGGCAGCGACGAGTATTTTTACAGCATCACAGCAAATATGACAAATGTGGGCTATTTCACCAGGCAGCGCGAGGCTGACACGCTTGGGCCAGCCCAATGGAAAGTACATCTCGACTTTCCACCTGAATTGCTGTGGTCGAAACACACAAAAGAGCTGAGCATTAATTATACATTCCAGCATTTAAAGGTGTGACTAATTACTATATGTACTCACACTTTAGTTAGGTATAAATTACACGCCACAATTTACATGTCTAATTACGAATTAACACTTTAACAAAACATTTGCATGCATTTGATAAAAAAAAATCACTATGATTTACGCGTATACAAATATCAGTGCTGCATAGTGTCTCAAAAATCACAGCTGTTTACATGCTGACATTTTGCAGCACCGAAATTATGCATTAGTTGGCAACTCTGGTAAGGTACGCTGACCAAACAAATCAAGCCAATTGGCCGATTGTGTTAAATTGAAACAAAAATAAATAAATAAACAAATATATTTATTGCTAATTAAATTGTAGTTCAATAAGCTTTTCATTTTCTGCTGCATGTGGAATGAATAGCTGTGCATAAATTAATAATATTTAATTTACTCACACAACAAACTGCATACTTGGCTGATTTCAGCTCAAGACGTCAGTTGTGAAAATATTTCAGCCGGTTAACAGTGTGTTAAAATAAAAACAATAATTTAACGCAAGTATACGAAAAGAAAATGACTGCTTTCGAAGGTAAGTTATAACTAATGTTAACTTTAATAAGAAATAATTAAAAACTGCTGACTAATTGTTTGTCAATCGATATTGCAGAGTTTGGTGTGCTGCCGGAACTGGGAAAAGCCACTGATGAATTGGATTGGACGTAAGTGCATTAAAATCCATTAATTTTGTGATTTCTGTATGATTGACAAACCTTTTTTTTTGCAGATTGCCGACAGATGTACAGGCGGAGGCCATACCACTTATCTTGGGTGGTGGCGATGTTCTAATGGCTGCTGAAACCGGCTCTGGAAAGACAGGTGCCTTTTGTTTGCCCATTCTGCAAATTGTTTGGGAAACACTACGTGACTTGAAGGAGGGCAAGACGGGAGGTAAAGATGGTAATACAGGCACTGCAAGTGCTGTTGCTCCGTGGACCCTGTCGTTTTTTGATCGTTCAAATGCACTGGCCGTCACTCCCGATGGTTTGCGCTGTCAGTCGAGAGAATTCAAGGACTGGCACGGTTGCCGGGCCACCACTGGCGTCTATGGCAAAGCGAAGTTTTATTACGAGGCCACAGTCACCGATGAAGGATTGTGCCGTGTTGGCTGGTCCACGCAAATAGCCAATTTGGATCTGGGCACATGTCGCTATGGCTTTGGTTTTGGTGGCACCGGGAAGAAGTCAAACAACCGCCAGTTCGATGACTATGGTGAGGCCTATGGTAAGGCAGATGTCGTGGGTTGTCTGCTTGATTTGCAGCAACTAGAAATCTGCTTTACAAAGAATGGATCGCCCTTGGGAGTTGCCTTTAAAATACCCGAGAATCTGCGTAACGATACCTTCTATCCAGCTGTCGTGCTCAAGAATGCCGAAATGTTGTTCAACTTTGGCAAAACCGACTTTAAGTATCCGCCCGGCAATGGATATGTGGCTGTATGCCAAGCGGGTGCAGCTCATAGCTCTCCCAACCCATTGGCCAGTGCCAAAACAAACGCAGCCGCAGCAAAACCGGCTCCGAATGCTCCTCAAGCGATCATCATCGAACCGAGTCGTGAATTGGCCGAGCAAACTTATAATCAGTTCGAGAAATTTAAGCTACATCTCAGTAATCCCGAGGTGCGTCCACTTCTGCTCATTGGTGGCGTTCGTCTCGAGGAGCAGAAGGCAAAATTGCAGCAGGGCATACACATCGTGGTCGGTACTCCTGGCCGCCTCGAGGAGATGATCAACAGTGGATTTGTACAGCTGACGCATTGTCGTTTCTTTGTGCTCGACGAGGCGGATGCACTCCTGAAACAAGGATATACCAGTCTAATTGACCGTCTGCACAAGCAAATACCCAAGATGACAAGTGATGGCTGTCGCCTGCAGATGATTGTCTGTTCGGCCACACTACATGACTTCGAGGTAAAAAAGATGGCAGAACGTTTGATGCACTTCCCCACTTGGGTGGATCTAAAGGGTGAAGATGCTGTGCCGGAGACAGTGCATCATGTGGTCTGCATGGTGGATCCACAGACTGACAACAGCTGGCAGCAGTTGCGCCAATCCCTGCGCACTGATGGTGTGCACGATCACGACAATGTGCACCCCACAAATCAGTCTCCTGAAACACTCTCGCAGGCGGTCAAGTTGCTCAAGGGAGAGTACTGCATCCAGGCCATTGAGCAGCATAAAATGGACCGTGCCATCATATTTTGTCGCACCAAGCAGGACTGTGATAATCTGGAGCAATATCTGCGCCAGCGTGGAGGGAAGCGCTTTTCCTGTGTCTGTTTACATGGAGATCGCAAGCCACAAGAGCGTAAACAGAACCTGGAGATGTTTAAGCAACAGCAGGTCAAGTTTCTCATCTGCACCGATGTGGCGGCACGTGGTCTGGACATCACAGGATTACCCTTCAGTGAGTAATTGCCTAAACAAGAGATAACATTTATACTTTCAATCCTTCCCTCTTGCAGTGATTAATGTAACTCTGCCAGACGACAAGGCCAACTATGTGCATCGCATTGGACGTGTGGGACGTGCCGAGCGCATGGGCCTGGCCATTAGTCTGGTCTCCAAAGTACCCGAGAAGGTGTGGTATCACGGCGAATGGTGCAAGACCCGTGGCCGCAATTGCCAGAACACTAATCTGACGGATGTGCGTGGCTGTTGCATTTGGTACAATGAACCAAATCTGCTGGCCGAGGTGGAGGATAGTCTCAATATAACCATACAGCAGGTGGATAAATCTATGGATGTGCCTGTTAACGATTTCGATGGCAAAGTGGTGTACGGCCAGAAGAATCTCAAGATGGGAACCGGCTACGAAGATCATGTAGAGCAATTAGGACCAACTGTGCGTAAATTGACCGATTTGGAATTGCAATCACAATCTTTATTCTTGAAACGCTTAAAAGTCTAAGTGTTTGGATTTGGATTTTGGTTACTACACGCTCCGAAATACTTTCATGGTTACGAGTACATAAAATACATAAATAAACTAACATTAAAATCTTGTGTTTAATGAGTACAGCCTCAGGTTGTTGAAGTTGTTGTTTTGTTGCGGAGAGTTTCTTCCCCCTATCAGTTAGTCTTCCTCTTCTTCCTCATCCTCCTCGTTGAACTCAGTGCGCATTTGCTGGAGTTGTCGCAGTTGGTAGCACAGCTGATTGCCAAAAGATTCAACATATCGAGGACTTATCTTGTCAAGTAGCGCGTACGGTGTCTCGAATATCTCTTCCTCCTCATCATCATCGGTATCTAGCGAAGATTTTAGTACTTTATCATTGTCGATAGTGTCGTATTGCGAAGACACAATTTTGAATCCACGATTTGTAACTTGTACACAGCAGGTTGCACTCTCTATTGTGCGAATATTTAGATAAATCTGCGTGGCACTGCTCTCGAGCTTGGAAGATATTGCGATTTCGGCCACGTGCCTCTTGACATCATTAATTATGGCATTCGCCTCGTCAATACAGTTAAACTCCTGCTCAGCACTCTCCTCCATGCTGCACAGTTAATAGCTACGTTTTTAATTTAAATCTCTTAATTTTTCTTCGATTTTACAAGCGCAACATGTTTTTCTTGCCGTATGCTTCAAACAGCTGTATAGAGAATAAAATATATCGATTGAAGTCAGAAAAATTATCGACTTAATTTAATGTCAGTGTGTACACACTGTCATAACCGAAACTTTGGGGAGTTTCTGTTTCCCAGACGCCAAGATTTGACAATTGATCCTTATAGATCTCGATGAGGGACGACGAAAATACTAATTTAATATTTTGTGTTTTTAGCTTAGTTTACGATATATAACCTCCGATAAGTCCCGATTTTAATAATTATTGAAGACTATTTATTGATAGATGTAGCTCATGCGACTGTATCGAATTTGCAGTACTCTGCTTGTTATCGATATTTCGTGAATGATCTACACATGCAAGACATCGGCATGGCTAAGTCTCAAATTGAAACGGCTGTGGAAGTGCTTCTCCGAGAAGCTTCGGAGTTATGTGTTGGTGGACAAATATCGGAATTGCAGGAGTTGCCCAGTGCCTTAGAGTTTTCACGTGAATACTACGCAAAGAATGCTCCCGTTGTCATACGCCAGGCCATAGCTCATTGGCCGGCCATAAACAAGTGGACGCCGGAGTACCTGCTAAGCACCCTTAAGGATAAAGTTGTGAATGTGGCCGTTACACCCAATGGCTACGCTGATGGTCTAGCCAAACAGAATGGCGAGGAGTATTTTGTGTTGCCGCTGGAGACTCAAATGCCGTTATCTGAGTTCTTTGAGCACCTTGATGATCCCATGGGCGCGATACACTATATACAAAGGCAGAACTCCAATTTCAGCGAAGACTTTCCTGAATTGGCCGATGATATCTTGCCCAGTGATCTTAATTTTGCCCAGAAATGTTTTAATAAGCCACCAGATGCCGCTAACTTTTGGTTAGGAGACGAACGTGCAATCACCTCAATGCACAAGGATCCTTATGAGAATATTTACTGTGTAATTTCGGGTTACAAAGATTTCATCCTGATACCACCACACCAGCTCTGTTGTGTGCCACGGCGCAGGTATCCCACTGGAATATATAAACGTAAGACCAGCGGACAATTTTATATTGAGCAGGTGTTGGATAATGATGATCCGCAGCACACGGAGTGGGTTAGCATAGATCCTCTGGCACCAGATTTCTCCACATATCCACAATATGCTAAGGCACGCCCTCTGCGTGTTCGTGTTCATGCCGGGGATGTTCTCTACCTGCCCAACTACTGGTTTCATCATGTCCAGCAGAGTCATAAATGCATTGCCGTGAATTTCTGGTATGACATGGAGTACGACAGTCGCTATTGTTACTATCGCATGCTTGAGGAGCTCACAAATCCATCGGATAATTCAAAACAATCATAGTACATTCATATATTTGTTATATTTTCCGTGATCTTTTATCAAATGGTTAAGTGTTACTCAATAAATCATTTATGTACATACGTGTATATTGAAAATGTATTTAGTATTTATTTTGGGTCAAATCAAAAGGAATGTGATTTAAAGAGTTTTCTCTTCAATCAAACAAAATCTCATTTAGACTGTTAACTTGTAAATAAACCAGATTTAATTTGTTAATAACAAACATATCAATTTAGAGTTTTTTATTTTCTTTATTATAATTCCATATCAATTAAAAAATTTGATCTTCATGAGTTTAAGGAAATTGTATGTAGTTGAATAGTGAATACCGTTCTAGTTAAATATATATTGATCCTTTTCAGTTTACAATTAAAATAAATAAATGGTTCTCTAGTGTTCCGAATATATATAAGATATAATTTAATACAAACTAAATGTTAAAATGCCAAATGAAATTTCAAAAGAAAGGAAAACAAATTCAAACTGTCCAATGCAGTTAGTAACTAATCGTGGTTGCTTATACACATAATTTATGAAATTGGTATGGTAGTTGTATAAATGTGTGCATACGTATGGTTAGGAATGTGGTTTAGGTGGTGTCACTCATGGAACTGGCTATTTAGTTAATCTAATTCTAATCTGAGCTCTTGTTTTGAGCTTCTTCTGCTGCAGCTGCACCGTTAGCCTCCTCCTCGGGATTCTCATTGTTCTCGCATTCGGTGTCTCCATTCACAGTTACCTTTTTCTGATCTGCCTCCGCTAAATCTGCATCATTGTTTGAATCCTGTGAATGCGACTGGGCACGAACACGCTTCTTCAGCTGCTTTTTCTCCAGAGAGTCAGAATCAATTTCCTGCTTGGCATTGGTTTTTGAACTGCATCCACTGCCACTTGGCTGTTCTAACACAAACAACTGCTCCAGATATGTACGATACCAGAGTAGGAACTCATCACGTTGTCTTGGCATTTCCATTTTCTTAATCTTTGCATAGATTCGCTTGGGCGATATAAGTGGCGATGTGGTATTTGGAGTCCAGTTAGCGACAGAGTTCTGTGCAGCATTCGCCGTTAGCTTGGATACCTCAGCAAGCAGCGAGTCATTGATGATGGTGTTGTTGTGCGTCTGATTACGTATGCGTTTGATTATATACTCGATAAGCTCGTGATCAGGGGCCACCTCAATGTTGGCTGCGGCAGGCGCTGCTTCATTGTCAATGACTACTTCAATAATTTTCTAAAGGAAAAAAACGAATACATGCAATAAGCGGATGCAGCTGAAGCTATCGCTGAGTATACTTACAACTTCGTTGCGTTCTGGTGCGGCAGCTGCTGCAGCTGCCTCTCCATGTTCTTGTGGAGCTGCCGCTGCAGCATCATCCTGCTCTGGCAAGCATTCCTCAGCCTCTGGACGATCGTTTGCTGGTTGTTCCTGTGGTGGTGTTTCGCTACCACTCTCAGTGGCCTCCGATGCTCCATTGACAACGACACCTTCCAGTGGCAGCGACGCTGCTGCCTGCCCCTGGTTTATAGTCTTGCGCAAACTGTGTACCTCATTATAGAGATGCTGCTGCGATTCGCCTGGTTGCTGTTGTTGTAGCTGTTCCTGCTGCAGTTTCTGCTGCTGTTGTTGCTGCTGCTGTTGCTGTTGTTGCTCGAATAGCGTCTCCAACCTTCTGTAGACATCCTCTTTAATGGATTCGTAAAACTTTGTGGTAAATTTATCATTTTTCAATGCATTAACCAACAAGTTACGATTCAGTTCCTCTGAAGCAGTGTCTTCTGTCTGTTCCAGAGCGGCATTCGATTCATCAGCAGCAGCAGCGGTAGCAGCAGCATCAACAGACTCCTGAGCTGTGACATTGTATAGGGGACCATCTGGTGGTGCTTGCAGTGTCGCTGTCGGCAGTGGAAGATTGTAGTCTATAAATTGAGCTGGTACATCGAAGTCAAAGTGCAGATGGCGCTGCTGCAACGGTGTTAGAGCAACTGCTGAGGTGGTCGGCTTAGTGGGAACCTTATTGCGTTGATAGAACGGACTATTCACATTCATATTCAGGAAGTTGGATGAGCTGGCAGCCAAACGTCGCAAAGTGGAGTCTTCATCGCGTAGAGTTGGCAACTGAGGACGACGACGATTGCGCCGTCTACTGCCCGTGAACAAAGCCGTATCGTTATTGTCTTCCTCCTCCACGTCCTCCTCCTCATGTGCCTCTTCCCGCCAATCACGACTGCTGCTGCTGTTGTTTAAATTGTTGCTGTTGCTGCTGTTGTGCAATTGTTGCTGTGGTGTTGTCTCATAAAAGTGTCGATGTGATTGCGCCTGCGGCTGTTGCTGCTGCTGTTGTTGCTGTTGTTGTTGTTGCAACAGAATGCTTCCACTTCGTGCGGAATGAGGATAATAGCTTGGCCGTTGGCGTTGCCGTTGGAACTGACGGTAATGATGTTCGACATTGAGTTCCTCATTGCTTTTGTTAGACAGCAAGTTCTGGCGTGTGTGGCTGCAACGCGCAGAAATATTAATGGGTTAATAAAAGCAAGCAACAATCAACAAAAGATGCAAAACATGAAGCAGCAAATAGATTATTAAGTTGAAACTTAAACAAATAATATAAGTAAAAGTCTTTCAAAGTTATACTTAATGCAAATGATAAACTTAAATTAATCAAAAATAAAATAAATTGCTTGTGCTGAAGCTATAAATACATATCATTTCATATGCTAAGTTAGAATATTGTAAGTAAAATTTAACTATGCATTTCTATGTTATTCTAATTGCAGGTTGAAAATTTATATAATTAAAAAATCATATATATTTATTAAATGTTTAACTTGTCTGTAGGTTAAGTACACAACCTATTTCCTTACTTACTTATTGTTTATAATTAAATTACTAATTGAAAATGAAAAAGTTGTATAATTCGTTCGTGTGCGCATTCGTTCCAAAAAATATATACTTTATTATTTTAGTAAGATTTCAAATTAACAACTCTTTGGTTCCTAGTTCTCAGTTTAACAAGTAAAATAAATATATAAAATATACCAACTGCCTACACCATACAAATAAAATCAACATTTATAATAATATGCTGGCGCATTACCTTCGAAAGTTATCCCAATAGTTGTTGGCCCGATTTCCCGGTGGCACCTGATTGTTCAGCGTGGGCGGAGGCACACCAGACTCGGGCAATGAGTGCAAATTGTTAGCATGCTGATTCTGTGTACGTAAATTGGCATTATTCTGGTGTATGGTATTATTGTGATGATTCATAAATATTGGTCCCGGACTGGCGCGATATGAGGCCGGCGACAACGGTGTCTCGTTGTTATAATGCGTTGCTGTCGGCGGCGGCGGTGGTGGTGGCGCTGGCACTGCGTTATTTAAATAGGTTTGCTGCTGATGGGGATCGGCATTGCTGTAGATATTATTTCGATGACTACTCCGATGATAGTTACTGAAGGCACTCTGATGACTGGCTCCGAACGCGTATAGCTGCTCTGATTGAGTTCGATGATTGCTGGCGCCCAAGCACAGATTATTTGGTGGAAGACCTCCAGCAACTGGCAACGAAGCCGGGGGCACAGATTCAGAGCGCAAACTATAGCTATGATCCTGACAAGAGTTGTTAAGGCGCTCCTGGAGCTGTGGAAATTAAGGTAAAACCATGGTTTTAAATGATTGTCTGGACTATCTATAATCGGTTCATTCTCTAGATTCTCTGAATTCCTTACATACCACATGAATTTGATTATTGAGATTATCGATTTCCCGCTGTTGATGCCACAACGTTTGGTTGCACTGGCAGACGGAGTTGATGAGCATTTGCTGGGTTTGCATAAACTGCTGTAGAAGCACGGCATCTGGTGTGGCATTGCTGCTCGAAGCATTCGAGGATGCAGCGGCAGGTGGTGCAGGGGGAGCACTGCACTGCGTGGCTGGCACATAGGGTTGCTGTGCCTGCCAGGAACTGCTAGCATTATGGGCAGCTATAAAAATTAAATGTATATAGTTAAAGGGAAACTTTACTGAGCAGAGCAGTGCACTGAATCTTACCACTCCACATTCCCTGAACTGGAGGCATGGGTGGCGGCATGTACTGCGACCTTGTGCTGCTCGACTTCATGCTATCATTACCCAGCGACATGCTATCAAGGGTCATATTCAGATCCTCCTCATTGTTCGACAGCGATTGTGGAGCAATCGGCAGTGGGTGCTGCTTCGATGGTTGCAGTATCTTCGATTGGCTACGTCGTTGTTGAAGCTGTTGCTGTTGAAGTTGTTGTTGCTGCTGCTGCTGCTGCTGATGATATTGCTGTTGCTCCACGACAGTGCTAGAAGATTGTGCACGTTGCAGGGTAGCTGAAGATTCAGTATGAGCATGTCCAAAGAACCTATCGCTATCGGTATCATTGCCTTCATCATCCGCCTCAGATGTTGTGTTGGTGTTGTTGTTATTGCTGTTGTTGTTACTGCTGCTATTGTTGTTCCTGAACTGCAAGTCATACTCCCGCTGTTTCTGCTCATACTCGTGCCGCAGTCGCTCGCACTGCGCATGCAACTCACTGCGCGTCGGCGTCTGCACTTGACTGGCCTTCTCCTCTTCCTCCTCCTCTAGTTCGACCTGACGCTGTCTGCCAGGTGTCGGTGTTGGTGTCAGGCTGTTACGTTGCAGAGCCTCCTCGCCTAGCTGCACTGCTGCCGCCGCCTGTAGTTTACGTCGTTCAATCTCAGCTTTTAATGCCAAAATACGATCGCGTTCCTTTTGCAAACATGCCGCCTCGGCACGCAACTCTGATGTCACATCATTTAGAGCATGCACACGCTGTGTTATCTCCACGGGCAGCTCATTACGTTCTTCACTTCGTCGCTCAAGCACCTCCCCCGCACTGGGAGTGCTATCATCTATCTGATTGACGGTGTTCAGCATGCTCTTCAGCCTATTCATTTGTGCTTTTAGCGCATCGATATCTGCAGTCTTCTGATTAATCATTGCCTGCGCATGCAGAGCACGCTGAGCCGCGCTGGCTGCCTCCTGACGCAAGATAGGCACATTACGATGATATTCCACAGGCACCACGCGCTCATTACTGGACTTGGCGGCCACTTGATTAGGTGGTGGTGGTGGAGGTGGCGGTGGAGTTGCTTCCTTGCCAGCCGACTCCTGACGCACAAATTGAGCTGTCTCCCTAGCCGTGCGATTGATGCTATTAAGCTCGTCCACCAGATCGCGCATATCCTCGCGTTGTGTACGCAACGATTCCAGCTTTGCTTGCAGCGCCTGCTGCTCGGCCAAAATATCAGGACCATCATCACCCAGAATATTGCTAAGTTCATTTTGATTGTGTATAAACTCCGTCAGATTCTTCATACGTCCGACAAGCGATGCCATATCGTCCTGAACCTGCTGCACCGACTCATAATTGGGGCCATCTCCATTGCCGACATGGGGCAAACGTCCAGCATGATGACGCAATTGTTCCATTTCATTAATATGTGTCTTGGCCATATTCTGTATGTGCAACAGTTTCTGCTGCTCGTCCTGCAAATGTTGCATATTGCGATTGGAGGCATCCAGACGCTGTTGAAGCTCATCAAAACTGGGAGTACTATCCGGCGTAGGTGTCTCCAATATGCTGTGCAACGATTGTATCGACTGCGCGCGATTGTCGCTCATCTGCGTATGGTAAATTGTGCACAGTTATTAGTAATTCGAATATTAAAGATAAAGATTAAAGATATTCGCATACCTCACTTAATGCAACATCCTCTAGGCTTGTTGAATTAACGATGCTCCCATCCTTTTCGGCAGCACTAGGATTTATTTCATGTACCATATTGTTCAAATGCTGTAATTATTTTAAGATAAAGTTTTAACTCAATCCCTTTTATGCCTACTAATATTTAGTTTAAAAATTCGAAATGAAATAAGTTCAGATTGCTTATTTGATCAGGTTTACCTCTATTAAACCGCTTGCTGTCTGCGGTCCACTGTTATTATTCCAATTCTCGTCCAGGCCAAACAATGTGCGCAATACTTCAATTTGTGATCGCGTTGTATGATGAGATGTTTCTCCAAAGAGTCGATTAACCAGCGTTTGTAGAGCTGATGGTGTCTGAGAATTGCTGCTGAAATTGTTGTTGCTGATGCTGGTGTTGCTGCTGCTGCTTGGGATACACTGCAGTTCGTCGTTGCCGTTGGTGGTGTTGGGTGTGACGACACCTACTGCGGCATTGGACGTTGTTGGCTGACGCAGACGTAGCACTGTTGATGATGCTGCTGGTGGCGCCGAGGGTCGTGGCTGTTGCTGATGCTGTACACGTTGCACTGGACGCACGGGGAAGCAATAGCGCTGTTGTTGCTCCTGTAGTTGATCTGCAATGCAAATTAATATTGAATTTTGTTCCTTTTGTTCGACACAATGACGCAGTCAGAAACTGGCCAACTGCCCACGGTGATCGATGCTGCTGTTGCTCTCCGTGGGCGTTTATTTTTGTACGCTGTTCTAAATTTAGAGGATGAACTAGCGCACATTTCTTGTAGAAGGCACAGAGTCTTTGTCCCAGGTGCGTATACATATAGATAGCTAGACATTGAAATATTTTATTACTTTACGCTTACCTGTTGGATCGTAACTCTGTTCCGCAGCTAATTGACGCAGCACCTCCCGCTGTTGTTGTTGTGTGCTCAATTGAGATTTTGTCACTGTAGCGCGCTCCAGCAAATCCTTTAAGCAACAACAAATAAAGATCAGGAATATAACCGAGATCACAATCGCAGCAATTTTGCGGCTTTCTTTCGCTTTATATATAGATAAAAAGAAACAGTCTCGTCTCGTCTCGTCAGTTATGCGATCAGTTGGAGAATTCGTTGTCTGTCGTGGCGGACGTCGTGTGTATTACTAAAACGGCGCCGCAGGCTTTCTCGAAAGTTTGCTGGCAATATCATGAGTGGGCAATGTATTTTTAAATGCAAAGAGCACAGCCCAGAGGCTAAGAGATACAATATCTGAGCACATGGATCAGCAAACGAAGGGGCGTCATGGCAACGCCAACGAGAAGAGTATGATCAATCGATATAAACAATAGACCAGCCTAATGGAAAGTATAAACACGCGTAGAAATATGCATATACACTATACATATATCGCACTATTGGCTAAATCGGTTCATGGCAGTCAAGTTAAATTATGGCAGATGCTAATAAGCATTACACATTATTTTATAGCAGGTATCTATGCAAGTCAGATAGCGATATGCAAGTTTTATTTCACATTTTGGCGAATGTCTTTATGCAAATGACATGCGCTGTATATGAAAGGAAACTTACAAAAAGCGCTTTGCAAGTGCCACGTTGGAGTGGCGTTGTTAGCTTCACATCCCGATCTCCTTGTTGTTCCAGTTGTTGTTTGATGAGGGACGAATTGTGCGCCCGACTGGCAGCAGAACGGGAGGTAGACGTCGGCGTTGTGCTTGTGGTTACCGGCGATGTTGTTGTTGCTGTTGGTGTTGCTTGTTTGGGTACGGCGCCGGTGCTGCGACTTGTATCGCAGTCGTTTTTCATTACTAACTTATTTATGGGTGGCGTCGGTGCCATTACAAAATATATGTATCTATTTCCAGTTGTTGTAGTTAATAAATATAAACTAACACATTGAAGGAAGAAGCTACACCCACTATCTTCTCTTAGGAAATATCTAAGTATAATTCAATATAACGTGATGTGCACATTAAATATTTAAAAATAACCGTTGGAATAATTTACTTCTTAATAAATAGGAGATACGACTTGTTATTTTAATGCGATTTAGTAATTTTTAACAGCACCAACAGCTGCGTCCTGATAGCTACCAATACATCGCTTGCTATCGATATATTTTTATTTACGATACTTTATGTGAACATTGGTATGTGCGATAGCTGTTGACGATATTTAGAACAGACAATATCGATACTTGTATTGTAACGATGATCTAATATATCAGAGTCCATGAGATATCAATTTCAAATATGTA
This sequence comes from Zaprionus nigranus, assembly GCA_018903425.1. NCBI lineage: Eukaryota > Metazoa > Arthropoda > Insecta > Diptera > Drosophilidae > Zaprionus > Zaprionus nigranus. The sequence goes on from JAEIGD010000024.1 coordinate 1,411,881, forward strand.
TATAAAATATGTATTTTGTTTGACAAGGATTATATTTTCATCAAATTTATAAATAAATATATATATATAGGTAAAGTAATCAGCAAAGGTTTTAGTTATTCGAGTAATTAAATATAATATACATTTCTCTATTTGCTTTCTTTGCGCTGTATAATCTCCTCCTTAAGAGTTTTGATACGCAGACGCTCTGCACGCAAACTCTCCTCCTGACCACGCAAATCACTTGTGAAATCAGTTACCATATTTATCATTGCGTTAAGAAGTTCTGCGTTATCCGGAGCAGCTCTTTCACCAGATTTGGCCGCTTCCTCCGATGTTGCCGTCTCCGATGACATTTGGCTTCTGCTGCTGCTGGTGCTGCTGCTGCTTGTGGTGCTGCTGCTGGATTGAACCGACTTCACTTGTCTGCTCTGCACCACAGTTGAGGATTTGGACTCCATGGAGGATAAATGTTGTTCGATGAGCTTTGTAGAGTCCGTCATTTCCTGTACACGTTTGAACTGTGCCTTCAAATTTGCGAGCTCTGACAATTTTTGCTGAATATAATCGGCCTCTTCTTTGTCCTCCTCCTCTACAACTGCAGTCGCTGTAGCTCCCTCTGAAGGTGATGGTGATTCTGGCTCGGATTCCTGCACACCTGAGCTCACTGATCTGGTGGTGACCTGTGAATGCTCCTCACTGGTCGCAATTCGCAATTGCTGGCGATGCGCACTTAAACGTGTTAGCTCTTGCTGCAGCTGTCGATGTTCCTCTTGCATTTCCTCTAGCTGACGGTTGGAGGCCACCAGAAGCTATAGAATATCAAAAGAAAGAGACAAACGGAATGTGGGAGAGGGATAGATCATAGATTATTCATGCCATTGTTCATTGTTATATATTTAACTTACCTCGCTCAATGCGGAATTATCTTGGGGCTTGTTCAGCTCATTTACCATCTTGAAGACTGTTCCTTAAAAGAGAATTCTTGTGATGACTATGTAAATCGACCATAGGCTAGTGTGTTTTAATGTATTCAGCTAGCCATTAAATGTTGTTGTCAAAATATACACGCGCATTTAGATCAGCCGTGTCTATAAATAACATTTTTCTTGTTTCACACCGACTTTTCGGTAATTTTGGTGTCAATCATCTTGACGTTTTTTTAATTTAACATACGGGAGACAGGCCTCAAGGAACAACATAATTATATAAACTATACTTACCGCAAGGACATGTGCACTGTACAAATAAATTTCACAAAAATATTATGTTAAAATATTTTAATTTGCAGCTAGACGTAGGTATGTGCACAATGAGATGCCAATATTCTGACTGAATGGCTGTGCCGAAAATGAAAATATTTTATACGATAATTTATAATGTGTGTGTTCTCAAACACAAAGATCTCTTCGCTGTGCAGGCGACAAATGTTTCAATAATGATATCTCTTATGCATTTTCTTTATTCATTTTATTTCACAAATAAGCAAGATTGATCATATTTATACAGATAAGATAGTAATAATAACAGAAAAAGTTTTCTATGAAAGAAATGAAAGATATCTTGGAAGAGTTTTGAGTTCCCATCAAATGATAAGATAACTACCTCTGTTATAAATTGGGCTGCTCTGAAAATGTGGAAAGTAGTCAAGTTGCAATATTGAATGAAACAAGAAGTGGGTATCTCTCAGCTCTACTTTATCTCTGTTAACTTAAATATTGTTCTTCCAAAAAAGTGAAATCGAAATTGTTCTTTGGCATCTCAGTTCTACTTCTGCTGCAGTATGGCATGTTAATTGTTTGGGGAAATGGTATAGAGGCACCAGGCCCCCAGGATGATAACGATGACATCAATGAAATTGATGTGAACAGTATCTTCGTAGGCAACCTAAGTCTTTGCCAAAATGTCTCCAATCGCGTCTTTCTGCCTTATGTTGGAGACTGCAAAAAGTATTATCTTTGCTGGGGTAAGTTCAGGTATTTCTACGGTTACCATAGCCTTAATATCGTATTATCTTTAAAGACGGTGAAGCTATTGAAAAACAGTGCAAAAAGGATTACCATTTCAATGCACGGAATCAAAGCTGTGGCTATGCTAACAGCGAAACTTGTTTGCCAACTTGTGATTCGCGAGATTTGAAATTGAAAACCTTTGCTTATGATCGCACCTGCACCAAGTACGTGATCTGCTACTACGGCATTCCAGTACTCCGGAAGTGCCGCGACGGACTGCAATACAATGCACAGACGGATCGTTGTGACTTTCCTCAATATGTGGACTGTGTGGATAATGAGTGTGTGAGATTACCCGAACGAACCGATCTGCTCTTCTTACCCAGCAAGGCCTCATGTAGTAAATACTATATTTGTGCCCATGGCGTGCCAATGAACTACACTTGCACGCCAGGATTGCATTTCAGCACAGATTGTGATTGCTGCGACTATCCAGAGAAAGCCAATTGTCAGGTGGGTTTCTATATTATATGATTGCAAGATATATGATGTCAGGTTTGCTTTAGATTCCTGCAATAAGACGCAACATTCAGCCATATTCCCTTTTGCCGCTACGAAAGGTAGATGAAGATTGTCCAACTCAAGGGGTGCACTTCCTTGCCCACAAGAAGCGTCGGGATGCGTACAACTATTGTGTGAATGGCCACGGCGTCACCTTGGATTGCACACCAGGCTTGTGGTATGATCCCAAGGTTCAAGAGTGTCGCGATCCAAAATATTTGCAGTAAAGCAAAAAAAATAAAGTTGCATAGGAAAGTTATAAAACTCTCTGAAAATATTTCTGAAAACAAAAAACCAATTCTTTCTTTACAATTATTTTCTAGTATCTATGTAGATATTTTTGGAATTGTTAATTTCCTTCTGTCTGTTCAGATGCATATCTAATTTCCTGGTTTCTATATGACATTGTTCGTTTGTTGTTCATTTGTCGCCTGGCTGTGCTCAGAGAGCACCGGCATAGCTAAAATTAGCCATTGAGAGGGAGAACACGAGATAAACGTAAATGCAAAGAGACTGAACACACATTCATTGAACTTTGAAATTTATTCGGCAGCGGATCCCCTGTCCCTAGACACCCACAAATTGAGGTTCACGACATTCCTTGCGCTTGGCATCGTACACCAGGCCAGGGGTGCAATCTAGGGTAACTCCACGACCATTCAGGCAGAAGTAGTAGGCTTCCGAGCGGCTCTTGTGGGCAATGAAGTGGGTACCCTCCGTGGGACAGGTGATGTCAGCGTTGCGTGGTGGCACCCTGGCGTAGGGCTGAATGTTTCGCTGCAGCGTTGCGACCTAAGAAAAGAATTATATGTGGCATCATTGACTGTTATTGAGGTCTGGATTCATTATAAAGACTCACTTCACAATTTGTACGCGAGGGGAAGTCACAGGAGTTGGTTTCCTTATTGAATTGCAGACCAGAGGAGCAGGTTTGGTTAGTGGGTTGTCCATCCACGCATATATAGTACTTGTCGCAGACCGATTTGCTGGCTATGAAAACAATATTGTCGGGATTGTTCTGACGCACACACAGATTGTCCACACAGTCGACATACTGAGGATAGTCACAGCGATCTGTCTCTGCATTGTATTGAAGTCCATCGACGCATTCTCGTACAACTGGTTCGCCCGCAAAGCAGAGCACATACTTGGTGCATGTGCGATCATAGCAGAAGGAGCTCAGTCCAGTTGCGGGGCATTTGGGTAGGCAACGCACTTCGCTGACATCCACACACTGCTGATCGCGGGCATCAAAGTAGTAGCCTGGCGTGCAACTACGTACAATGCTCTGATTGGCTAGGATTTTGAAGAACAAGAATATCAATCAGAGAACCAATTCTGAGGTCAATCATTCTTTTACTTGGGATGTACTTACCAATACACAAGTAGTATTCACTGCAGTTGGTCACATGTGGAATGAACAGATTGTCGACCACGTTCGAGCATAGATTCACCGTGGCGAGTCCATTGCCTATAAGCCCGACAAGCACCAGTACCGTTAGCAGTTTGTACATCACTGGAGGAGAAACATAATAAGTTCCTCTGGTTCGTTTGTTTTCAATCATTATCGACTCACTTCTGTGTGTTACTCCGGGTGCAACTGATTGCCGATCGGAAGGCAGACTTCATTTTATATACAACTTTTTTTGGCAATCAATTGCAGATATGAACTTTTATTTGCTGGTTAACATAACCACTCTTATCTGATGGAAAAATGTTGCCATTTGCTGGTAAGAGTGACAAGCGCATTGCAAGCATTTAAATTGGAAAGATAAGAAGGGAAACATTCAGCACATAATAAGAAAAAGCAAAGTCTGTTTATCAATCTTGTGATTTTGAGCTGTACTAAATCCTGGTAACATGATCTATTAGAGTCACGTATGTTAATTAAACTTACAGCATGTCCACTAAACTTTACACAACAATTGAAGGCGAAAGTTGCTTTGCTCGATCTTTGATATATGAGCCGTTTATGCAATGAAGTTCATGACTTCTAGATTTCGTGACTTCTAAGAAGTTTTCGGATTGAAAGAATATAAATATATTACTTATTATTGGCAATATAATATACATTTTGTATTCAATAGAACTTATTTTTATTCTCTTCTATGCTATTTGGCAATGTATAATACTAAATTTTTTGAATATTTAAGAACATAGTCTTTAAAAGCATTCATTACATTTATTTTAAGTTTATCATCAATTGTAGGCAAGAAAACAAATAAATTTTCAACACCATTTACTAAATTAAGCTGTACTTTTCCTCTGAGAGTACCTATACGCGTGCCAAAAACAATGATAAGGTAGCTTTCCAAGAATTCATTAGACCATTTGTCAGATTGATTGCTATTTAAAACTAGACATGAAAGAACAGAAAAAGAAAGACAAAACTCTGGAATTGTCTTTCATATAAATTGAACAATGCCTGGAATTGATTCACAGTTAAGTTCGGGAACTGATGCCGCCAAGAGTAAGTAAGACTAACTTCCATAACGAACTCAATCTCGAACGCGACATTCTCGTTTCAAGTGAGGTTGCTGCTGCTCTACGGATTGATCCAGCTGGGCTTGTTTCACAGTCTGTGCGCACGGAGGAATTTACAAACTTCAATTTCGCCTATTGAATTGATTGTACCGCCAGATCCGGATGATTTGAATTCGAATGATGACAATCATGACGATCCAAGTATTGATCTGAAATTCGGAGTATTTGAAAATGGAATAAATCTGTGCAGCAATATGGCAAATGGTTCCTTGTTGCCCTATGCGGGCAATTGTTCCCGCTATATTTTGTGCGAAAGTAATTCAAATAATGATCACAAAGTAATTGATAATTAATATACGATACTCATAATGTTAATATTTTACAGATGGTACTGGAGAAGTGCAAGATTGTTGTATAGATAAATTGAATTGTGAATACTCTTACTTCGATTACGAAGATCAGACATGCACCGATAGCGACAACCAGTGCCTGGAGTCCTGTAAAGATGATAGCCTGTCTACCTACTGCTATGATCGTACCTGCACCAAGTACGTCATCTGCTATTATGGCATTCCAGTGCTCCGCGAGTGCCGCGACGGGCTGCAGTACAATGTGGAGACGGATCGATGTGACTTCCCCGAATATGTGGACTGCGTGGATAACGAGTGCTCTGCATTAATTCAGCCGGAGAATATTATCTTCATGGCCAGCAAGGCGAACTGCAGTAAGTATTATATCTGCACGGATGGCAGGGCTTGGAGTCAAGAGTGTTCAGCTGGCCTGGTCTATAATCCTGAATTTAAATACTGTGATTTTAAGTCGAACTATGAGTGTCCGGTGAGTAGACGATTCGGTTCTGTATTTATTGTGCTCTATTTCGAACTTTGAATACTACAGACCAGTAATATCGTAAAGCGTAACATCAGACCCTATTCCCGTTCGCCGCCTCGTCGTGCTGACATCATTTGTCCCAAAAGCGGTGTCCACTTTTATGCCCATAAGAAGCGTAAGAATGCGTATTACTATTGTGTGGAGGGTAATGGCCTGACTCTGGATTGTACTCCCGGTTTGTTATACGATCCCGATGTTCAAGAGTGCCGAGATCCAAAATACATTAACAAACAATAAGCTGAACTGAATGAAGTTCCTCTGCAATCAGAGCTATTTTCTATTTTCGAAAATTATGATTGCACTTCTGTACTTTTGTATGGTTTTATATGAATTCGTACATTATATATGTATGCATATATTATATATATTGATATATATCGCTTAGTCTGTGTATTATTTTCATTTGCTAAGATAACGAAAACCAAGAGTAGAAATAGAACGTGATTGATACGATAGTTATCGATAAATTAATAGATGTAACACGACATATTATAAGTTGCAGCACTGAAAAAAACTGGGTAAGAAAAGTGCCACAATGAAGAATGAAAGAATGTGTGTACAATTTCTCCATGTATAATTTGAATAAACGTAAACAAGTTTATATTCAATAACCCCTACTTCTCTTATTACAGGGTATAAATATTATAGTTTGTGCAAAAGCTGCAAATGCTAAGCTTATCCAATACTTGAACCACTCACAATGGTGGCGCTGGCACTGCGCAGGCGTTGTGCAGCTGGCGTATGTTTTGAGAGCCAAGTGAGACCCCATTCATAGGCCATGCAGGGGCCACCCACTCACACGCACAGACACACACACGCCTCATAACCAATACTGAAAACAAAAACAAATGTTGCCTGTCTCGAGTTTGCTTTGCAAAGCAATTCATACACACACACCCGCACACACACACACACAGAGGGGAGAAAAAGTAGAAATAATCTTGAATCTGAACTCATGAAAAGTGAAAATGTTTTGCTAGCTGCATTCAGAAATTCAGTTGCCGTTGTCAGTTCGCTGCGGGTCCTTGCACAGGAGGCAGCAGAGGCAGCACATCACAGTTTGCCAGATATTCGTAGTAATATTAATGAACAATGAATACATAAAATACATTTCGCGCACTGTGATTCTTTTGTTCGACGACAGAAAGCGACCTAACATTCCGAAATCAAATAAATGTATTTTTGTATTGTATTTTAAGCATTGAGAAAGACAATTTGTGTCGTGTGTTTTTTTTATTCAAGGCTGGCAAAAAGGATTCCTTGTTGCCATTTGCACTTGCACTTTGTGTGTGCCGTGTTTTCTCTATGTGAGTGTGTGTGTGTGTGTGTATCGTATCAGGTCAGTTGAGCGTTCAAGGACTTTCTCGTGCAACAACAGCAACAACACAACTGCAGCAGGAACAACGACAACAATATGCGTGCCATAGCCAAAACAACAACAAGCAAGGTGCCACAAATGTGCAATAAATAAAGTGAAGCATTGATAAAAAGTTGATAAAAACAAGGTTAAAAGGTAAAAAGTGTTAACAAATGGCATGCAAATTGGCATGCACTTGAAAACAACCACATTCAGACACACACACAGACACTACATGCGCAAACCCACACACACCTGCAGATACCCACGACACACAGAGCAACAACAACAACAAGCACACCAACGCATGGAAATTGCAATGAAATTGCTCGCATTGCTCATTCGCAGCGTGTGCCAAAGTCGCAATCTGCTGGACAGACTGACAGACAGACAGACACCCAGAGACACCAAAGTCGTGGGCACACACATCCACCTACATCTGACTCAAGCCACATTTTCGCATTCTGCCTTTGCAAAGAATTTCCACAACAACAGCAACAACAAATTCGCTTCCCGCCAAGGCAAACGACGACGAGGCGGAGGCAAAGCGGAAAGGTTAATGGCAAAAGCAAAGCATCGAATAATAAAAGGCTGAAAAGTCCAGTTAACTAAGTGAGAGTGAAAGGTTCGGCAGGGTTGCGTGTTTGCCACTTTTCCATTCTTGTTTTCTTTGGCATATTTTTCAATGGCCTTTCTTTGTGGGGGCACCCATTTTATAAATTGGGCAGAGATAAGGAAGTACATGCAAGTATAAGAAGAAAGCAGGAAGAAAAATGTCCGACATGAACTCGCAAATGTCAAAAGTCTAGACAAAGACTTTCTCTCGGGGTACTTGGAAATTGAAAGGGGCGGAGAAAAACTTTATTTATAAAAGCAGCCTGTAGAAATACTTGGCATTCTTTAAGAAGACATTGCGAAAATAGAAAATAACTTTCTTTGAGTTTGTAACATCAATTGCTATTTATTGGCAAAGTTATAAACTAGGGGGGTAGTCATTTCAGGGGGGAGGATATCGTTATTAAATTGTTCCCAAATTGATTTAAAAAAAAGTACCATCTGTTTCCGCCCGGGATCGAACCGGGGGCCTTCTGCGTGTTAGGCAGATGTGATAACCGCTACACCACGGAAACAGCTGGAAGCATGCGAGACAAAAAGGGCACTTATATTTACGGCACTTAATCCCATTCAAATAGTTTCCAAACAGTTACAAACTGGTTTGGCAAACAAATTATTTAACCAATAAGAAATAGTGAATGGCAGAGCCTTGACAAATATTAAGTGTTTTATATGAGCAGGTGTGTATGTAAATTTGTTTTATTTACATATGTATACGCATAAATAATTTATGTTATTCAATTAGTATGATGAGAGGGCTTTATGTTTATAAATACATACATATATAGAAACTATATTGGTGCCTGACAATTTCATTTGATTTCAAATGAAATCTTATCTTATCACAATAGAAAAGTAAATAATTATTTGTTTAATATTCAAAAGTCATTTCAATTTGATAAGCCTTCGTTAACGTACAAAGTTGTAGATGAACTATAGTATATATACTATATATACTCTATTTTATTTAATTATATCATAATCTATTTGTAGTTTTAAGTTAAACATTCCCCAAAATAACCTGCAATATGTATGTACATACAGAATTATTGAATACAAAGATATATAAACATTTACTATTGCAAATATAGTTTATAAAGAATTTTAAAAATGCAATTCTTCGATATTCAAAAAAATGGCAAAAAACCATCTTTATCTGTTTCCGCCCGGGATCGAACCGGGGGGCCTTCTGCGTGTTAGGCAGATGTGATAACCGCTACACCACGGAAACAGTTGAAACTAGCACAGCGCAAAAGTCTATTTAAAATTCCAGTCAAACTGACCTCAGTTATAAAACAGATTTAGCTGGCAAATTCACCAGTTGAATCTATTTACGCATTTTGGAATGCTGTGATTTGCCAATTTAATGTTGTTATTTTAATGGGGGAAACTCAGCAAGGGGCTGCACAAATCAGATAATGCGTAGAATCAAATGTTTATTGAGTCAGTAATTTATGTACATTCCATGAGTTATAAAAAATATGTAATTATGTTCGAAATGTAGCGAGATATTGGGTGTTTGTTTCGAAGTTTTGTTTGCCTGATAAAATCTAAAAAAACCCTGCACAAAAGATTTGTTTTATGGACGTAGACAAAGGATAAAAAAATGCGTGTGAGGCAAAGTTTGAACTTTAGTGCTGGGGTCAAGCTAAAACAGTAGTTGAACTACACAAAAGTTTAGCTTGTATCAATACTCGACAAGAGTAGCAGCAATTTGATCACTTTCGGAGTCAATGCCCATTCATATTTCGCCGACAAATATCAAGGATACTTACATACTTGACCACTTGAGGTAAACGATGCTACAAATTCAACTCTGTACGCCGAAAGTCAACTGTAATCATAATATGCCAAATCCATTGGGTATTGGAATAGGAAATGGGCATGGGGGAGAGAAAGAGATAATGGGAAAGTACAAATCAAGTGTGCACAATGCATTGAACCTTGAAGCCAAAGCAAATTGTTGGGCAAATACGGGCTTCTGAAGGAGGCGAGAAGAACCGAACAGAATAGGACAGAACAGAACAGAAGAGAAGAGGACAAGAAGCTGAAATGAACCTATCAAAAGGTTGTCAAAATGTCTCTTTTAAATACAAGCATGTTTATTTTATTACTTTTGGTCGTGCTTGAGTATTTATTTATTTGTGCACTGCTCTGAGTGCCGTTGTGTAACTTTTCTCACTCAAGGAGAAGTCGATGACAATGCGAAAGCGATGAACTTTGAACTTTGATGGGAACAGACACTTGGACAGGCACATCTTCAAGCCGAATTGTAGGGAGGTTAAGATTGAAAAGCAATGAAAATGAATTTATGCTTTGGGCAATTTTATTATTTGTGAAATTTTTTATTTCTATGCGCGTTTTACTTTTTTATACGAATTCTTTTGGTTGTCATTGTTGATTGGTTAATGTCGTATAGGCCAACCACGAACCACACCTAGCCACAGAGTCTGTGCCACAGACCCCACTGGGAACAGTTCAACGAACAGCTAAGCAAGTTAAGCGGAAAACGCAAATGTAAACACAGTGTCTGCCCCGCACACAAAGCAAACAGTGGGCTGGAAAAACGTTATAATTAAAACAACTTAAGTTATATAGAAGAAAATAACTAAATATAATTAAATTCAAGTTAATATATGAAAATTAAATAATTAAATACAATATATATTTATATATGTACATTTATAGTCTTATTAGTCTCTTCACTTGTGTCTGTCTTGTGGTATCGTTGTAATTACACTTGATATATTTGGTACAACTTAGCAACAATATTAAAAATTATAACTATAAAATAATCAAAAAGTTAATCATCTGTTTCCGCCCGGGATCGAACCGGGGGCCTTCTGCGTGTTAGGCAGATGTGATAACCGCTACACCACGGAAACAGCTGACGCACCACATGCCAAATAGAGTATTTGCATTGAAATTTTGAATTATTTTTAATACCGTATGCACATGATGAGACCACTGTGCGTTTACCAGGACGCCTTGTTTCCTAAACTCGCAAACAAACACCAACCCCAACCCCATTCTGTGATATTGTCTGCGTTTATTTTTTGGCGCGCTTGGCTTTTGTGTTGGGTTAGTCAGTTGTTGATGGGTATTTTGGCTTTGCTTCCAATGACACGGGAAGTGAAAGCGTGTTCAGAATATTGCTGCTGTGATTGGTGTTGTTTAACATTGGATACTCTTTTGACCAGGCGGCAAACCTTTGTTACCTATGCAGCAGCAGCAGGCAGTGGGGCTGCTGTTTGGGGCTGTTGTTGTTGTTGTTGCTGTTGCCGTGTCTGTTGCTTGCCACTTCATTACGGGGTAGTTGAACTTGAAATAACGCACAAAGAGGAAACAGCAGACAGACTTGGAGTGCAGCATAATAAAAACCGATGTGCACGTTTCCTGCTTAGTAATGTATATGTATCTGTGTGTCTGCGTGTGTGTGTTTGAGTCTTTGTATAAGATAGAGAGATTCCTTCTTCCGTCTGGGCAACAGCAGAGTTGTCTGATGCCAAATGAGTCATGCGCGCTTTGTCTGGCTTCGCAGACCCCTTTGCAATCTTAACATCAAATAAGTTTCGCATTTGTCTCCCCATCTTTACTTGCAGCCAAGTGTCTAACGGAACGAGATGCATTTCTGGATAGATAAACGTTCGCAGCAATGCGGCTTCGGACGTTCGCGTGTTGCTGCCTCATTGTCGCACGCGGGTGGCGGCCTCAGCTACGGCCATCCGCCGCGCCGCAGCAAGTCCAGCAGCAACAGCAGCAACAGCCACTTGGCCAGCAGCAGCAGTGCCAGTGGCAGCAGCCACAATCAGGCGCTGGCCTCAGTGCATCGTTCGCTGGCACCCTATGGCGGCGACTGTCAATCGGCAGCGGGAACCAGTCGCCAGGCGCATTATGCAGGAGGGAGCAGCAGCAATAATAATGCACACGCTGGCATGCAGCAGCAATATCAACATCAGCAACTGTTGCACCACAGCAACAACAACAACAGCAGCAGCAGCACCCATCCCATAACGACAACAACTACTGCCAGCAACAACAACAATGCCAATGCCACCGCCTCATCGGCGGCTGTGCTCACGGGCAGTGGAACTATTGTTCCACTAGTTGCACGTGGATCGCACTATCATCATCAGCAGCAGCCGCAGCAGCAGCAGCAGCACAGCACGCGGTATCAGCCAAGACCACAACATCAGCAGCAACTGCAGCAGCACCAACAGTTGCAGCAGCAGCAACAGCAGCAGCATCACTACAGCTACAACTATCATCATCCGCAGTTCGGCAACATGGCTGTGCCCGTGCGGCAATATGAGTCACAGCACCAACACCACCAACAGCAACATGTTGGCGTCTATGCGTAAGTATTATGAAGAAATGAATTTCCCAATAAAATATTCCTTTTTATTCATTTGTTTAATACCACAAAAAATCTTAATTTATTTTCATTATTATTTTATCAAAGTTATTCAGATTATTTATGATGATTTTGGATTATTTGAGGAGTTATTTTCTAAGTCTTTCCGATCACTAATCTCGCCGCCAACTCCACAGCGACGATGCGTACAGCGCCTATCATAATCACCACACCAGCAGCAGCAGCAACAACGCTAGTAGCTGCAACAATGTCAACAGCAGCAGCAGCCGCTATGCAACACCTCGTCGACACAACTCCAGCAGCAACATGCGATACGCTACAGCAACAACAACCACAACAGCAGCAGCATCAGCAGGTGCAGCAGCAACAAGCAGCAACGTTCAGGCTACTGTCACGCCCATACCACCTACACAAACAACAGTGCACAGCAACCAATTGCAGCAGCAACATCACGCGCTGTTGCAACATGCCGACTCGCAGCTGCTGCCCAGCCATTTGAAGTGCGGCATGTGCGCCTCCTTGGTGCTGGCATCGGTGTTTGTGGCCGGCGCCAAGTTCTACTTTGACCATCAGGGCACTGGACTGGAAGTGCTTATCTTTTGCGCCTTCTCGGCCACCTTCTTTCTGGCCGCCTGCATGGTGTCCCTATGCCGCATACCCAAGGGTCTGCTGCCAAGTCGCACTGATGGCCGCGGAGCCGTTTGTCATAGTCGTGGCGTGAATGCCAGTGCTGGCAATGCCAGCAATTGCATGCTGGAGCTAAGCGATGTTCGTTACATGGATGAGCGTCAGGTGGAGATTACGGCAGCAACGGCGGCAGCAGCTGCGGCTGGTCCACCGCCGTATCATATAGCAATATTGTTGCCGGAACAGACACCGACGGCGCTGGGCAAGCAGCTGCCATTGGATGAGTCACCGCCGCCGTCCTATGATAAGATACTCGTGTAGAGATTAGGATGGATAGAGAGAGGGCTTTGGTTTTATTTAGGAATTGAGCGTCAATTTCAGTTTTAAAGCCAACTATCAAACCCAAATCCAAGAATACCATATGCTCTTGCTCTATATTTTTCTATGGATATCAAAATTTATATAAACATATACACGGCAAAAATGACATTTGCATATAGGATGATATATACACATATATACACGTACATTTATATGAAAGTAAAGTATATTTTTAAGCTCCAATTAATATTTTTACACTTTGAACTTTCTAATCCGAGACACACGAATCCAAACTCCAATCTCTTTACTAACTATGTATCATTTTTGTTCTGTGATATGCTCAAGAGAAAATCATACGAAATAAACCATTAGAAACAAGCAAAGCAAAGTAAAACATACAAATAGTGGAAATAGAGGCCATATATGCTACTTACATATTAATATGTATGTTTGTGACGAGTATAACTAAATACACATCAAGCAGCCAAACAGTATTAGTAGCCAAGTAGAGACTTAAGTAACAACTACTCATATGAAACATTAAATAATAAATTGTAATTGTAAAGTTGCAATATACTGCAAATAAATAAAGTACGAAATTATTTCAAAATTAACTGAGACTGTTTAATTATTTCATTCATCAACTGTTTGAATTGCAAGTATCGATATATTTTAATAAATATATATGGATACACTGGTGAAAGAACAAACAGCCGTTATAAGTAGCTTATCGATGACAAAATATATTCGTGAGCATCGTTCGCATACCAGAGTGACCGTTTACAGTATTTTTTTATACTCTTTTGGTATATGTACATATGATTTCAAAAACAAAGAATTTATCGTTATCAGCGCAGTACAAATGCAAACAAAGGGGAATAAAGCACAAAGGGTGTTTAATATTTGTGCAGTTTAGTCACTAAATAACTGTCAACTATGTTCGATCGGATCGAGTTGCGCCCTTACTACCGGTATATACTAATTAATAATTAGAATACCGACTTAGAGTTTGTAAAAATTTGTTCTATGCATCTTGTGGTTTTTATACCCACAGAGAAATTGAGTTGCTCACACCTCAATGGCCAACCGATATTGACTTAGAGTACATGCAAATAGTAGCTGCACCCTATGGGGGTCCACTTGCAATCAAACGGGATGCCAGAAAACTGGTACCAGTAAAAGGCACATGCCAGAATGTGATACGAATCTTGGATACCGCTGGCACAGAAATGGGTCCCATATTAGTAAGCGACTGTGAATCAAATTCAAAGTAAGAAAATACATTTGAATTTCTTTAAGTGGAATCATGGCAAACTTATATCCATGGACTGGTCGGATAACGAAGACCTTATCTGCATCCTTGAGAGCGCTAAGGTCATCGTGTTCGATATGTTTGGAAATGAAAAGGAATCCTATAGCATTTGCAGTGAAGCAAACGTTATCAAAATTGTTGAAGCTAAAGTATTTCAAACTGATGCTGGTACTGGAATTGCAGTTATGACAAAATCCGGACAAATCTTTTTAAAACAGAACAGCAAAAAATCCGCACGCAAGCTTCCCAATATTCCAAGTAAGAGTGCGAATTTGCCACTATGACGCATAATTGATATGTTTGAAAATTACTTCAGGTCCGAGTGCAAATATATTCGAACACAAGCTACCCGATGATCCAAGTAAGAACACAAGTCTACCGCAATGACGCATAATGTACAATATATGCTCGATATTTACTTTAGATTCGAATGGGAATTGTTCATGCTGGGAAATTGTTACCGATGGTCGCAACAGTTACTGTTTGCTGGCTCGTGATACTGAAGTTATTAAGCTGATGCATGGCCAAACTGTGGGAAGTGTTACAGAGATCTTGTTTGAAAAGCCATACGATCGTATTGTCAAGATATCCGTGTCCTACAATCATCAGCACTTGGCACTCTATACCAATACTGGACTTCTATGGCTTGGCAGTGTCTATATGCAACAGAAGTACTGCGAATTCGATACTGGACGCCAAAATGTGCCGTTGCAAATTGAATGGATTATGAATACTCACAAATCTGATGCTGATGCTGTGGTCATTTCATATGCTTCACATTTGCTTATTGTCAACCGTTATGCGGAAATGGTTAATGTGGGAGATTATTCCTTTGATCCAATTATGTGTTTGGTCCCCGAAATGGATAGCGTGCGAATTATAACCCAAAGCTCTCATGAAATTATACATAGTTTGCCCAAATGTGTGGATAATATATTTCACACATGTAGCTTAGAGCCCTCATGTCTTCTGTTTATGGCACAGAAAAAATTCAAACAGAAATCCGAGCAAGCATTTGAATATCTTGGATCGTGTCACGAAGAAATTGAGTTGGCTGTCAAGGAGTGCATCGAAGCTGCCGCATATGAGTTTTGTTCGGAAACTCAGAAGAATTTAATGCGGGTAGGTTTGGAAATCCAACTTTATTATATTTCATTAATGTATGTCTTTCTTCTTTATATATATACATACATATATAGGCAGCGTACTTTGGCAAGGTTTTCATACCATCACATAACCCAAGACAGTATTTGCGCACCTTAAAGATATTGAGAGTTCTTAATGCGTTGAGAGACAAGAAAATTGCCATGCCACTTACCTACAAACAGTATAATCATCACATAATATCTTATATGAATTTCAATTTATTAATTGAATTATTTCAAATAATTCCAGATTCTTTCATCTCAATCCCGAAGTCGTACTGGGTCGCTTGGTCTTCCGCAAGCATTATGGGGTTGCTATACAAATTTCCAAGTATTTGAATTTACCCGAGTCGTGGATTTTTGAGCATTGGGCTTATCATGAAGCTATCAAAGATCCTAGTATGATAGAGCTGTTGACTCCTTATTTCATTTAATTAATATCTTTCGTTGGCAGACCATACTGATACTGAAGTAGCCCGTAAGATCACAGAGAAGATGAATAACTCTTTAATTGAGGACATTTCCTTCTGCAACATGGCCGAGAAGGCTCATCAAAGTAGACGCGATGAATTGGCTATCAAGCTCTTGGAGCTGGAACCACGGGTTTCACTGCACGTTCCCTTTTTGCTCAAGTTGGGCGAGTTTAATCGGGCCTTGTCTAGTGCCACCCAGTCAGGCGACACAGAGCTGATTACATCGGTACTCTTGGAAATAATGAACAAAATGATGCTGTCAGATATCCACGTGAGTAACCTTATTATTAAGTACAGATCCACTGCACTCAATAACAATATTAATTGTTCTATTTATAGATGTTAATACGCGATTATCCATTGGCATTCGATATGTACAAGAACATTATGTTCCAGTGTAATCGTTCCGCACTCTCTGAAATTTACAATAGCGAGGACGATCATAAGTCTATTGCTGAATTCCATTTGTGTAATGCCATTGACAACGACGAACTTGAGTCGAATCTTTCTGTTATTAAAAATAGTTATGCACAGGGCAGGTGTACCGTGGAGGCCGAACTGTGCGCCGATACTGAACGCATGTTGGAGGTACAAAAAACACTTGCTATCGGAAATAATGATGATGATAATTGCATTAAAGGATTGTCCATACATGATACTATTATGCTGCTTTTGAGAGAGGGCAATTTGAGGAAAGCCGAGGAAATCAAAAGCGAGTTTAAGGTACCAGACGCACGATTTTGGTGGATGCGCATATTAACCCTAAGCTACCAGGAGAACTGGGTGGAACTGGACAAATTCTCAAAGAGCAAGAAGAGTCCCATTGGCTATCAGCCTTTCGTTGAGGTTTGTCTGCAAAAGAATAATTCACGAGAGGCTCTAAAATATATTGAACGCTGCCCAGATAAACGCAAAGTGCATTGGTTTATGCGCGCTTAGTAAGTTCCCCGATAGGGTTGAAAATAAATACTATTAATACAATATTATTTATCTTTATGTAAAGCTTACACGAAGAGGCCATTAATTGTGCTTTTAAGCAGAAGGATCTACAATCTTTATATGAATTGCAGACAAATATTCAATTGCTTCAGAATCCTGCACTGAACGATGAGCTTGATTCTTACATAGCGACATTAGAAGGAAAACGTTAAATTAAACATTTCCCAGTAACATACATTTGCAATATATCTTATTGTTGTTACCTATTTAAGAACTGTGCATACAAAATTTTTCGTAAAGTTCCAAATTAACGTTAATTAAATAAATAAATTTAAATCTTATATGAAGTTGTTTTCATAGTATATTTCTAGTATATTTTAGAAATGAAAAAGTATACGATATTTGAGAGTGGCAGTATATTTTATAGTTATCGGCGCGGTCCCACTGCGGCATACATTTGTTATCGAAGATATTCTTATCGTTTTGTTTACTGAGAATTGTTTACTGCTTGTTTATAATAAAAAAAAAAAGATGACTCGCCATGCTCGTAATTGCACTGCCGGAGCTGTTTATACGTACAACGAGAAGAAGCGCGACGCCGCAGAGTCAGGATATGGCACGAATGCCAAACGACTTGGAAAGGATTCAGTAAAATCATTTGATTGTTGCTCTCTGACGCTGCAGCCATGCAGAAATCCAGTGGTAACCAAAGACGGTTATCTATTCGACAAAGAAGCAATTCTGCAATATATTGTGACCAAGAAGAACGAATATAACCGTAAACTAAAGGAATACGAACGTCTGCGTCGTATCGAAGAAAATGAACTGGCGCAAGAGGCGAACAACAAACAGCAGGCGCGCATGGATCAATTCGTAAATGCCGAGAAGCCAACAACAACACCTGCCCACAAGCCGAATGCAGCTGTAGTAAAGCCGAGTGATTCAGACTCCATGCCAAGCACATCGGCAGCAGCAGCTGCAGCATCTAGCTCTGTTAGCTCCATTTCCAACATGGCCAATGGCCACGAGAAGAAATTGCCCAGCTTCTGGCTACCCTCAGAGTGTCCCAATGCTGGTGCAGCCAAGGCAAAGAAACCTGATGCCACCATATTTTGTCCGGTTTCCCAAGAGCCTCTGAGAGTTAAGGATCTTATTGATGTTAAGTTTACACTGCTTAAAGATGGTGACAACAAGCGATCGCTGATTGCTAAAGAGGCGCGCTACATGTGCCCCATCACACACGATGTGCTAAGCAATGCGGTTCCGTGCGCCGTCTTACGTCCCACGTAAGTAACTTTGAAAATGGCTCATGGGTTTATTACATTTTAATTTGCTTGCAGTGGCGATGTGGTTACCATGGAGTGTGTAGAGAAGCTTATACGCAAGGATATGATACATCCCCTTACCGACCGCAAGCTCAAGGAAAAGGATATTATTCCCCTGCAAAGGGTAAGAGAAGCTGGGTTAACAAATGAAGGACTCACTCTATATATTATACTTCTTATCTTCTTATCAGGGAGGCACCGGATACGCCATCACCAACGACAATCTGCAGGCTAAGGAAAAGCGTCCCATGCTGCAAGTTTAAACAGAAATAGTAACTAATATTATGACTGTAGAGTATATTTAAAACAAATTAGGAAGTCGATGCCCCATGCTACAATGTTTTTACAGATATTTAGCTAAAAGATATCTACATAAAATAAATACAGCTAAATTAATAGCTTGCTAAAGACAAAATATTCTTTATACATGTGTTTTGAAAATTGTTCCAATTACTCTTCATTGTATTCATATTCTATATATTGATATCTTACATTTGATATATATATTATTATTTTAGGAATCCTTTAACAATTCGAAAACGTGAATTTTTTTCGACCTTATCGCAGGCTTTTAATCAGAACACATTTCTTGTTAATAGCTGACCTTGACATACTCCTGAATACAACTTTTGTGAAATGAAATGTTTGCCAAAATAAAAGTATTACACATGTTCGTGATAAGAACACAGATAAGTCTTTTCTTAGCGACCTTGAAAAGTGCCATAAAAGGGGAGATGCCAATGCGGAATTCATATCAATCCAAAGCATTTTACCAAAGCACACACAAGATGTCCCAATTCCAAGAAATTGCCAAGCTGCTCTGTCTACTGTTCCTTGCTGGAGGATTCCACTTGTGCCAGGCCGAAGAATTTCCACAATGCATTAATGTGGAGCTTGATACCTTTGTCATGGCCGTAGGCGATTGCACGAGCTATATATATTGCAATGGAGAGAACTCCTTCAGAGACAGTTGTCCGGATCAAACATATTTCGATGCCAAGTCACAGGAGTGCGCCTTCGACGACGAGGGCGTGTGCCTACATACGCCCCTGGAGGCGACAACAGAGGCAAGTCTGGAGATAGCAGTTAACGCAGAGAGCGAGGTAGAGCTGGAGGTGGAGCTGCAAGCTGAAACAACAGCTGAACCATCTGCAGCTCCAGCTGGCAGTAGACCACATTGCGATACCTCCGCTGATGGCTATTATCCTCATGGACAGCGCTGTGAATACTATTACAGCTGCATTGGTGGATACCTGACCATAGTGCGATGTCCCTACAAATATGGCTGGGATTATGCAGAGAAGCAATGCAAGCCCTTGTCGCAGGCGAAATGCCTTAGTTTATAAGCAAATCACTCTCTTTAATCTCTCTAGGTGAATAAATGGGCTAGGCTAACCCAATTTCGGCAAGCCTCAGCCTCAGCGAATGACAATAATAAATAAGTATTTCTGGCATTTTAATGAATTGAAAAACTGCAGCAGCAGCAGCAACGGTGCGCAGCGGTGTCTACCACGAAGGGGTAGACAAAAACAGATGGATGGTCTAGGGGGGGTGGGATTGGGTTTTGCCCCAGCAGCGCCTCCAATTCGCCTCCATTTGTATTTGTCAGGCGTTGTCAACATAATTCAAATCTCAACAGCAGGTACGAAAATTTATTTTTGTAGCACTTTTTCCCCTTATTTTTTTGGCGGCTGCAACGCGGGCTGCAGTTTCCACATTTTTATTGCAAATTAATAATGCACACGTTGCGAAATTTGCATAATGCATGTGTTAGGGGTGTGCGTGTGTGTGTGTGTGTGTGAGGCTTATGGCCATGTCAATTGTGTCTCGGTTAGCAGATGGACTACAACTTGATGCTCATTATGTTTATGTGTACTTATTCAGCACTAACAAATGTTATGATTAACTAAATGTTCGCGCAGCCAATTAATTAAGCAACAAATTGTGAGTACAAAACTGCAACAATTTCTCTTCCCAGTCAGTCTGCTCATTAATTAGAACATGGAACAGACGACGACGATGACGATGTTGCTGCCTCTGCCTCTGCTGCGGCTGATGATGAGATGAGATTGAGATCGTTAGGAGCTGAGCAAAGACATCCACAGCGGCAGAGGCGACGACGACAACGAGCGAGAAATCAAATCAGCAAAACAAATGGCAACAAAAACAAAAAAAAAAAAAGAATACCGAAAACAACAACAACATGAGCGGCAGCAGCAGCGACAGCAACAAAAACAACAACAACAAAAAACAAGCGAAAGGCACACAGCAAAAATTGTCAAGAGATGGACATTCGAAAAATAGAAAATCTCCAACTAAAACCGAAAGAATTGAAACATTTTCGGATATTTTCATTTCAGATGCGAGCAGCAAACGGTTAACAAAGGTGCGCGCTTAGCAAATAAGAAATATCTATGTATATATATATATATGTATATAATTATATACGCAATCGAAATTGTCGCGTGAAAAACCATAGGGAAAACCTGCAGTCGCCGTGAAGGATTCGCGATCACAATGAAAAAGAGAAACGAATTAAAATAATAAAAACCTTATGTAAATCGAATAAAAAAGGTGAACTTTAATTGTAAATGAATAAAGAAATAAAGAATTATTATAATAAATAAAAATAAAGTATTGTAATAAATCGATATAAAGTATTATTAAAAAACATATCTGCAAATTATATTTATAATTGCAAAAATAGGAAAATAATTAAAAAGTTTATTCAAGGATATAAGGCAAGGAAATATAAAGTTGACTCAGCGCGTGGCAAACTAAAAGAATATTTAAAAATCCAACGACTTCCCATAAATTAAAAACATTGGAACGGGAATAAAAACTTTTATGTGTTGCCCAGCAAAAAGATTAAATAAATCAACAAAAGATTCTGAAACAAAATGTGTGTAAAACAAATCGCGTGTGTATATAAAAAAGTGACTCAAGAAACTACTTTAAACTCAAGAAAAGAAATGACAAACTAAAAACATAAAATAGTTTTTCTTTTCCAAGTGATGGAGCGGATTATTAGCTACTCTGTTACCCAGAGAAATATATGTATATATTTTTAAATATGCGACAAACGACATTAAACACAATATAAAAATCACATAATCGTTAATGTTCCACACAAGTCTTCAATAAAATGGAGCAACTGACACGACACAAGAGTGCCGACAATCAAAAAGACTTTCGCCACGATATTAATTCTATACACTTTTTGATGTTCAATAAACCTCTGCCGAGAGGACAGGGAATCATAAAATTGCAGCGTGAAAATGTTGACAAATGAAATTCCAGAAACGAAAGCTCCTTAAATTCAATTAGACCTACGAACTATAAATAGATTATCTTGCCCTGGGACAGTGGAAAATTCAACTGGACTGACACGCTTTAAAACTAAAAAACAAAATAAAAAAAAACGAAGATAAAGAAAAATAAATCTAAAACCTCAGCGTGACAAGTAAATTAATAAATGGACGCAAATTTATGTGGGCCCCTTTGTCATGGAATAAATGAAAGTTAAAGAGCGAACGTGAAAAAATGCCAAATCCTTTTGAAATGGCAATTTTGGAATGGCAACGCGGCGTATGAGCGATTATGTGTAAAATATTACGCATCAACGCAAAATGAGAAGTGGCCAGAGTGGGGTGGGGGTGGTGGTATGTTAGGGAAAGGTGCAGATAGAAGGCGCAAGGGTGGAAGGGGGACAGGAGGGGTGCAGGAGGGGGCAGATGATGAAATCACTTGACAAAGACAGCACTTGGACAACAAATCAAAATAGACAGGCTGGCGAGAGCGTTTAGCACAGTTCTTGTGGCGGCTATTTAAAGATACAGCAAAGCAACAACTACGACAACAACAACAAAATGAAACGAAATGAAACAAAAAAAAACGAATTTCGGAATATATCAAGTAAAAACTGAGCAGAAATACCAAAGAGTTACGGAAAAGACACTTTCTGTGTGAACGAGCGCCAAAAAGGCCATACCCCAGAGCGTCCTTCTTCGTCTTGCTACCCTTCTCCCCCCCTACCCACCTCCCGCCTCCTTTCCCTGCCACCCCCTGATCTGGTTGCTTGATTCGCTGGTTCTGGTATTCTGCTGCCTTCGTCGCTCAATAGAAAAATGCTTAGATGCGATTCTTAGTCCGCTGTGCACATAATGGAATGAAGAAAATTCCGTCTGTCTACAACAACGACAACAGTGCAACAACAACAACAACAAAAACACTAACAACATCAGCAGCATCAGCAAATCGCATGCTGGGCACCAAACGGCTAGCAAAGATGTCGTTGTTGTCACTTTCGGGGCCTCCAATGAGTTGCAGTTTGCAATTCTCACACAGTTTCTTCTATGCATGTCCGATGCACACACAAAAATAGCCCTCGGACAAAAGTAGTGGGTACCCCTGCCCCCTGTCCCACCTCCATCTGCACCTCCCATTGTGTTGATGCTAAGTAGCATTGCTCTTCTTCTGGCAACAATGGAAATTGGCAGATTTATAGCACAGCCCAGAAACCCACAGATAGATCAGAGAGAGACGGACATATGTATATGTATGTTGTGGTAGTAGTTATACTTCCCAGGCTAGGCCAGAGACCAGCCAAAAACAAGCACAACAATAACAACAACAACAACAAGCATAGCAAATTAATTTTATTTAAATAAATTTAATTTAATTGCCAGCCAAAGCACATGCTATAATCCCCGCCAGCACCAGCTGCCACAGCACCCCTTAGTAACCCCTTCTATGTGAATGTATTCCTCCTTTTAGCGTTTTTATTGTAATTTAGTTTTGCCAGCCTGCCGAATGTGCGCTGAGAATATTTGCGAAATAAACTAAGCAAAGTAGACGGTCCAAAAAAGAAACTACCTTGGAATGCCTTAGTGAAAAGAAAGAGCAAGATATAAAGTGGGAAAAAGAAAGAAAGAATTCGAAAACACTAAAGGATCAGATTGACAATAACAAAACGTAATTTCTTTAAGGTATCTAAAACAAATCAGAACTTAAGTAATTGACTTTTACTTAGAGTAATTCACAAGACTTAAACTTTAAGTTTCTTCAAACTCTTCCCTATATTTGTTAGGCTTTATTCCATTTCCCTATTCAGAGGTACAAATCTATTGTTAATTAATCCCAGCCAGCACATTCCCTTCCACACGCGCTACACAAGTTCCCCTCTCACACATACACCCACTGCTTGCCATCTCACACAGACGACGTCTTCAGCATGCCATGGCATATGAGTAATAAAGCAACTGCTACGACATAATACGTATACGCCGCGTGCACGTCGACAGCGTAGAACGACGCTAGCTAAAGATCAACGCTCTATAAAGAGCACTTTGTGTGTGTCTCTTAAAAATCAAAACGAGACGAAACGAAACGAAAAGTGTGTGACAAAATGTTCAATAAATAAACAAATAAAGACGACAGCCGAAACGAAACGCAAGACAAACAAACAAACAAAAATTATGCAAAGAAATAAAGCAAAAGAGCAGCAAAAAACACACGAATAATAAACAACAACAAAAATAAACTATGTAACGAATGTCATAAAATAATTATTTGAATGTTTTTGCAGTATAATTTAATGTGTGGAACAAGGGAAGAACTTGATGAATTATGGAACATGTAAATACAACAAACACACGACAACAGCATCAGCAGCAGCAACAGTTGCAGCAACATCAGCTGGAACAGCAGCAGCAACATAACGATAACCAACAACAATTTTGCCTACGATGGCACAATCATCAGGTGAGAAGTGACACTCATAACTAACTTAATATTTAAGTGTAAAAAATTCCTGAAGAAACAAAATGAATATTTGAAATTTCCTCAAAAGATGCTTAAGATTAAAGTATGTGTAAATGTCCCATATAAATTGGTATTAAAATATGTTTTTCCAATGCAAATCTATTTTAGCTGAAACCATTCATTCGATTTAATTCAATGCAAGATGAATAATATGAGAATTCAAGAAGAATTTCTCATATACATGTTGAACAGCCTTCTCCCACTCCAGGTGCTATTAATTGCCAACTACTTAGATCATCTTGTGATTTATTGGCTCCTCCAATGTGTTCAGGCACACGAAGAACTTAAAATGAACATGAATGCTCGCTTTTATAGGCAACGTCAGCAATGGCGACTCATGCCCGAGACAGTTTATGCCGTGTATTATCTAGGGGCCTGGCCTCGGTCATAAAATTGACTGGACATCGTTCACAAGAAGACCAGCGACCAGAAAAATGACATCTGTCTATATATAGGGTACACACTCGTACGTGAGTGAGTGTTTGTGTATATGGTATAATCTTATTCACACATAGTTTTTCCGCATTTCATATAGTGACAATTTTGTTGCTCGCAAATGTTTACTACAGATCGGCATAAGGCGGCACAAAAGCTGTCCAAAATAGCGCAAGTAAGCTGATGAGGTTCAAAGTGGGCAAAGAGCAGTGAAAGCAAATAGGAAACGAAAGATTGATCGGCTATGGGAGACCCTGTAGGCCAGACGGGAAATCGTTGAATTGACTTGGGAGTATTATATAATCGATTTATAATCAGTGAATTTTATATATGACTGATATCCCTGGAATCTTAAGTATTAACGGATTTCTAAAGACAATGTTCCTGTGACGCCTGCTTCTAAAAGACCGAACAGTGAGTCCTGAATTGACTTAGGAACGTGATATAAGGAGACTACTTGAATGAAAGATATTTCATATTTATAATCCGATATTATTAAGATACTTGTCTGAGCTCTCAAGTATCTTTAAGTTCTTATGTTATGTTCTTTTATAGTGTAGAGGATATTTCTTTCAATTTTCCTGTTACATCTTCCCCTAAAAATCCGAACAGGAAATCTTGAAGCGACTTAGCAACGTAATAAAATAGATTTATAATCGTTGATTGTGATGTATGTATGTTATGAGGTATACGAGTATTTTAAGTATCTTTGTATGTACTTTGTACTTATATTATGTGCGGAATATTTATTTCTATTTCCCCGTTCCCCCAAAAGTCCAATAAACTCCTCAACGATTTCAAATGTCAATTAAATACAATTTTCGTGGCATGAAAGAATTTTTAGTGGCAGGCAAATCTAATTTGGAATCGTTGCAGCTTTGCAATTAATGCTCAGCTGCCATTAAGTGTCGCCTGGCGCATCTGCTCCAAATGTTTTCCGGGCACTCTGCTGCTTGCCCAGCCGTGTAGGGCCAAGACACACACACACACACACAAATTTAGCCAGTCAGCCCAGGCTGGTTTAGGCTGCTAAATCAACTTGTAGTACTATTTTTACGATCAAGTGACCCAATTGCCCTCAACTGCAACTGCAACTGCATCTCCTTTTCTCTCTCTCTATCTCTCTCTGCCTTGTTACTTATTCCAGACAAGTTTGCTGAGCACATTGCCCGTGCTGCTGGACCAATCGCATCTGACGGATGTGACCATTTCGGCGGAGGGACGTCTGCTGCGTGCGCACCGTGTGGTGCTCAGCGCCTGCAGCAGCTTCTTCATGGAAATCTTTCGTGCACTGGAGGCCAGCAATCATCCGGTGATCATAATACCCGGCGCTAGCTTTGGTGCCATTGTTGCGCTGCTCACGTTCATGTACTCGGGCGAAGTGAACGTCTACGAGGAGCAGATACCCATCCTACTTAATCTGGCCGAAACGTTGGGCATCAAGGGACTGGCGGATGTGCAAAATAATAATGTAAGTGACAAGAAAGATCTTTGTTATATAATTTATTATAACTTTTACCTTCCGTCTTGCAGCTTCCCAAACCGGCAAAGAGCAATCCTGTTTCCACTGCAACGTCTTGTGCAGAGCTCAGCGGCATGGAGAAGCCACTGGGATTCGAGACACCGCGCACACCCTCGCCTGCACCAGCGCCCACGCCCACCAGCACGCCCAGTCTGGCGATGCCTCAATTACCCAATCCCACGCTGCAGGCACCTCTGCTGGCCAACAAACTGGGCACTCCCCTAGAGAATTTCTTTCTCAAATCCCTGCAGTTCTATCCGAATCTCTTGCCACAACCACTGAACTTCTCCCAGACGGCGCTGAACAAGACCACAGAGCTGCTGGCCAAGTACCAGCAACAGTGTCAGCTCTACCAGAGCAGCCTGGCGGAGGAGGATGATTGCTATGGCCAGGCCAAGAGGCTGAAGACAAACAGCTTGTCTAGCACTGGCAATGCCGCCTCCAAGGATGTGAAACGTATTGATAAAATCGTTGAGAATTTGAGAACTACGAACAACAGCAAGTCACCCATGGAGTGTGCTGGGGCGCCCAATTCAATTGTGGCCACTTCCCCAGTGGCACTGCAGGCACAGAGCATGTCGCACTTCTCGCCACAGTTGCCGGTGGTCAAGTCCTCGCCCAGTTACAGCAATCCAATGGGCTCTGCCGGACAGCTGTACAGTGGCAATGCAAAGTTGCCCAGTTACAGTGCGGCTGCCACGCCCACAATGGCACAGCAGGCATCACACCAGGTAGTGGTGGCAGCGGCGGCGGCACATCATCATGCCAGCAGCAGTACACCTTACATCACACCCGAGGATCATGCGAAGTTGCAGCAGCACATCGAACAATACGCAGCCTGCCAGCGGGAGGCGGCTGCAGCGGCAGCAGCTGGGCAATTGGTCAGTGCCAAGTCGGAGCCGAATCTCTTGTCACTCACTGCAGAGAAGATGCCCACGGCCAGCAAGCCGCCATCCAACTCAAAGCTCTATGCCACATGCTTCATTTGCCACAAGCAGCTCAGCAATCAATACAATCTACGGGTGCATCTGGAGACGCATCAGAACGTGCGGTAAGTTGCTGGTGCCTCTCCCGTCAAGAAGGTTATTCCTTTCGAGACTAAGTCCCGTTTTTATTTCAGCTATGCATGCAACGTTTGCTCCCATGTGTCGCGTAGCAAGGATGCCTTGCGCAAGCACGTCAGCTACCGTCATCCGGGTGCTCCGTCTCCCTGTGAGAATGAGGCGCGTCGCAAACGCGTTACCAAACTGACGGCGCAGTCGACGTTAACATCAAGTGCTGCTGCTGCTGCTGCCGCACCAACGGCAACTGCCACCAGTGGCGATGTGGCAGCAACTGGAGATATATCTGGCACTTGCTCTGCGGGCTCTGCTTCGAATCCGTATCTCTTTCTGCCCAATCAGTTTCAACTGGCCGCAGCTGCGGCTGCCGTTGCTGTGGCCGAGTCGAACACAACGCCCGCTCTGGACTTGGCGCACGAGGTGCCCATGTCCCTGAAGAGTGAAACGCCCGTGGCTGGCAATGGTGAGGCAGGCAGCGAAGCAGGCACATCCACATAGAGGAAATCACTCACAGGCAACAACTAAATACAAAATACACCTTACACACACACAAACTCACGCAAACTTACCCCACCGCGTACCGAACCTACGTCTTAGACCCGGCTGTGATACTTAGCGCAATTCGTCGTTCGTTTTTATTTTTATTTTTCTTTATGTTTTTGTTTTAATTATAATTTTAAATGAATTCTGAATTCTTGTTAACTTTAGCGCCATTTGTTAGAGAGCTGTTTATCGATAACGCGCAGCGATAGAACTATCGTCCCTAAATTGTGGCAGCACTGTCACAGTTTTGGTGGCACTGAGTACTCTCAAACTGTACCATTGCGAGGCTTTCAAAAACACCTTCTACAAAAACCAATGAAACAAATACATATATACACACACACACACTCTTACACTCACGCCTACACATTCTAGTAAATTAAGTGCAATTTTATTAAATATTATAATTATACACCTGCACACACAAACACAAGCACAACATGCACATAAAAAGACAAGGCGAAGACCTACAAAAAATCAAGATCAAAATAAATATTAAGCCACAAAAACAATACCACACAACTCTGGTTTATTTTTTTATGCAAAAACTATTTTATTTCATTTCATAATACAATAATACAATACAATAGTACGCATGCGCACGTCATACATATGTATTGTTAAAACTGTAGTTCAGTTACATGAATATCAAAAAGTTGTTTTAAAACATGAAATAAACAGAAAAGGGAGATGGGGCGGGAAAGGTCAGCTTTAATAAGGGGCGAGAGGATAATCTTCAAAAGAATACTCATAATTACACCAAAAATTGTATCCATGATATGATTTGCAAGACATGTTTGAGCTTAAACTAAGACGGTCATAATGAGTGTGCATAATATAGTATAAATAGCTAAATTTAAATAAACTGTCGGACTTAAATGAAACGAAGCTGTCGCCAAGGGGGCGAGATTAATCGATTGGCAATTACTTGGATCCGTATCTGTATCTGTATCGGCATCTCTGTAATTAATTATAAAAATATGCGCTGGCCGGCGCTGCTATCTTGTCGTTGTTCTTTCTCTTTAAATAGTTTCCACGTGCCACACTTTGGCATTGCAATCCTGTCCAGTTGAGATCACAGTATTGTTGTCCAGCCACACGAGGCGAGTGATTTGCGACTGTGAATGCGCATCTAAAAGAGAGAATGTCATGTTATAAATCATCTATTAGTTGGTCATCTACTCTTCCACTCACTTTTGATGATGGTGTGCTTGGCTGGGTTGGTCACAGACCAAATGATGATGGTGGTGTCCAGAGAACCGCTGGCAACAAGCAACGAGTTCGGTGACCAAGCCACAGTGTTGACACGCGCATTATGGAAGCCCCATTCCTTGTTATGAGCCGGCTGTAGAATACAGAAATACATTAAATCTCAGGTGTAATTCACAGAACTTTCATCGCACTCACCTTGTATTCCTCCACCGAGTAGAGGACAACCTTACGGTGAGCATCGCAGGCAACCAAATACTTTTGATCGGGGGAATAGGAAACATCGGCAACAGCTCCCAGATGCTCCAATTCCGTCTTAAGTTCCAGCGTGTTGTTCTTGAGCGTATAAATGTACAACTTCTGATCATCACCGCCAACGGCCACATCCAAAGTCTCCGAATTGGTCGCAATGGAACTGGCCTCGTATTTGATGGGAAGCGAGAAGATCTTCTTTTGATCCTGTACCAAAGTAATCTCCTTAATGCAGGCCAATGCAATGATATTCTCATTACGCAAAATGGCCAATCCACGTGGCTGGCAATTGAGCTTGACCACATAGTCCGTGTAGGTGTTGCCCTCTACGCTGAACTGGCGCAGACTGTCGTCAATGCCGCAGGTGTAGACAAATTCATCCCAGGCGGCAATGCCGTTTATCTGATTGCCATGACCAGTGCCAGTGACACGATCGTTGGTACCATTTCCAGAGTTCCAATTGGTCACTACACCATCGTGGCTGCCAGTGTAAATGGTGCTGCGATCGTCGCTCAGGCCCAAGACAGTGATTGGCTTGTTGTGGCCCTTAACCACACGCAAAGGTTTGCTAGGATCATCCACATTCAAGTAAGTGATCACTCCGGACAAGGAAACAGTAATCAGATGCTCTCCTTGCCACAGGCACGACACCTGCTGATCATCCACAGTATTTCCCATAACAAACTCGGAGATCAGTTCACGAGTGTCCACCTGCCAGAGTCGGCAGGTCTTGTCGCCCGAGCAGGTTAACAGCTGAGTTCCATCAGGTTTCCATGCGACAGCGTAGACTCCACCTTTGTGCGCTGGCGAGCCAAATTCACCCACAAGCTCTGAGGTAGCACCGTCATACAGAAACACTTTGCCATCGAAGCCAGCCGAAGCAAAGTACTTGCCATCGGGCGAGTAGCGAACTGCCTGCACGAAACGCGAATGTTCCTGCTTGGTCATCTTGAACTTGAACGGTGGTCCCTCGAAGACGGCAATCGTGTTATCCTCACTGCCTGTGACAATGCGGAAGGGCCTGGCAGGTCTGAAGTCCGATGAGTTAATCGACTTGGATTGTCCGCTAATTTCGCCCACAGATGTGCCCGTTTCAGACATGAAGACATGGCCAAAACGTTCGCGTCCTTCGCCTACAGCAACCATACGTTGATTATCCGCTGACCAGCTGATGTCCTTAATGGGTCCGGCAATAGGTTGGAATTCATTCTTCAACAAATGTTCCTTGTTTACCGTATCCCAAATGCGAATTTTGCCCGAGGCATCTAGAAAGGGATTTCAAAAATTTTATTAATTAATGGATAAACTATTGTTAAGGCTAATTTAATAGACTATAACAAGCCTTTCTTTTGATTAAAGAAATTTTAAACGCAAGACACTTTAAGTTTATCATCTATATACACACACTCTTAGAATCGGATCACACCTTTAATTTCCTCACAAACAAACCTACTTTTATTTATATTATGAAGTTTACATTACCGATAACATATCAAGGTTTATAATATAAAATAAAAAGTTAAAAAGCTAGAACCTCAAAAAACAATGATCCATATTTCCAAAAGTAAATATATAGACTCTTCCAATTAAACAAACACTGTATAAGGTTATGAGATAAGAGACTAGTTGCCCACGAAAAGATAACATAAAATG
Source organism: Zaprionus nigranus (assembly GCA_018903425.1). Lineage (NCBI taxonomy): Eukaryota > Metazoa > Arthropoda > Insecta > Diptera > Drosophilidae > Zaprionus > Zaprionus nigranus. The sequence goes on from JAEIGD010000024.1 coordinate 1,442,735, forward strand.
CCAATCACTAAAGAACACGAAACTATACCAAACTTGAAACTATAAGCTAGATTAATATACCTAGAATTATCAATAGATTGAAACAAATTAACAAAATAGCCGAAGCGTTAACTTTCAAAAATAATGGCAATAAGTTAACTTAAAACTGGTAGTAAACATAGATTCCTTATTTGGTTGGCTCTTTTGCTGATTTCTTCTTCTATTGTTGCTTTCTGTGCGTTAAAAACAGTATTTGATAACGTTGCAGCACCCTTTTTCCCGATAAGATAATGGTGAATTCGCATAGTATGGTAATAGGAGAGCTCAACAGCTGACGTGAGTCATGACGAATATGATTATGATGGTGGTCTCTCTCTTTTAAGGTTTCTTTCACGCTGAATGCCTGGGTTAACTTACCACCGGATGCAATGTAGAAGCCACTTGGCGAATACTTTGCCACATTCACTGCACACGAGTGCTCCGTGTAGACATCAGCAATTGCTGGATTCTAGGCAGGCGACGGCGATCAATCGGAGCATGACGAGGCAAATCAAGAAAAGAAAGAGAGAAGACAACAAAATAACACTTTTGATAATATTATTAAACAATATTTACAAGAGATATTTGTTATTCCAACTGATGTTGCGTGGGCAGCGAAATAAGAAATTTTCTTGTTCGGCGCGCCGGCAACAGCGGCAACATATACACGATATATAGCTAGATATATGCAAGTGTATATGTGGTAAATAAATATAGATCAGCCAGCACGTCAACATACACACAGACATGCTCGCTGTCGAGTGGAAAAATAACGCTTGAAAATTGCAGCTGCTGTGTGCCGTCCAAAAAATAAAACATTATTCGCTTTATGGAGCACAGCACAGTCGGCTCATATTATTTGTCCCAATTTTATGGTAATACGACTAGATCAGAAATTAACTTACCTCGATGTTTCTAATTATCACCGAATTTCCGTTGGTGTAGAGAAAGTTCTTGCCCTTGGGATCCGCACCCAGCACAATGGGTTGTCCACGTTGGGTGCGCGGCAAAGTTGCATATATATTTTCTGAAAATTACAATAAGAAAAGTAACTTCAACAAAGATAAACAGCTGTAGTAAAGGGAGATAGAACAGGGTGCGGCCGGCGTCTATCTTTGCCGGCTTATGTACTTTGCTTTCACCGGTTCGCAAGAGTTCCCCTCTACTATTGTTTATCTAAACATGATGATGACGATGCGACGGCGACAACACTCTTTCGGCGATGTCTGAATTCCATTTATGGTCATATTAAATCGTTTCCGCTGTTTTTACCGTTGTCCGTTGACTCATTTTTTTTCTTTATGCAGGGGTGTCGTCGTTTTGCACTTTTTTGCTGAATTTATTAACGAATCTATAACTCACTGTTTTCGTAGGCTGGTTTTTGTGGTTGTGCCATTGCTCTTGCTCTTTCGTTTATGGTATATGATTTCTAGTCGCGTTTGTATAAATAGGAATACTTTTAGCTTATAAAAAACACCCGCAATTGCACTGTACGCTAACAGGGTTGCCAACTGTTTGCAATCACTCCGTTAACAGAGCTATAACAGGGATGTATTTACTAACAGATATTTTATTTGCTGAAAGTGACCATACATAAGTTTGGGTTGTGGTATTTTGTAAATGTGCGGTCACACTGACAACAATAATAATTTCATTTGTTTTGACAAAATGTTGCAACGCGTTCATCCCAAAGTAGAAAATCCACGCTATGGCCAGCTTATTATTGGTCCACCTGGATCCGGCAAGACGACATACTGCAATGAGGCATATAAATTCTACCGTGAACTGGGCCGGCAAATTGGCGTAGTCAATTTGGACCCGGGAAATGACAACATGGCATACAAGCCGGTTGTCAATGTTATGGAGTTAATAACCGTAGAGGATTGCATGGAACACATGAAGCTGGGACCCAATGGTGCCCTAATGCACTGTGCTGAATATCTGGAGCAACACTTTGATGACTGGCTGCTGCCGGCGCTGCGAAAGCTGAGTGCCACACACAACTATTTCCTCTTCGACTGTCCAGGTCAAATCGAACTCTATACGCATCACAATGCCATGGCGCGTATCTTTGAGCGCCTGGAGAGGGAGCGTTACAGCTTGGTCACTGTGAATCTAATTGACTCACATTACTGCTCAGAACCTGCGAAGTTTATATCCACTCTTCTGATGGCATTGAACACAATGCTTCGCATGAGTTTGCCCCATGTGAATGTCCTGTCCAAGGCGGATTTGTTGCGCAAACATGAATCCAAGCTGCACTTCAATGTGGACTATTATACGGATGTGCTGGACTTGAATTACTTGCTGGAGAAACTGGACGATGATCCAACCATGCGTAAATATCAGAAGCTGAACGAGGCTATTTGCTCCATGGTTGAAGATTACGCCTTGGTATCGTTTAAGCTCCTCGACGCTTTTAGCACTGACAGCATGCTCAGGCTGCGAAATCATATTGATAAAGCAAATGGTTATGTTTATAAGGCAGGGGAAGAACAAACGGTTAACTCTTTGCTGGCCTGCGCTGTGGGAGCTGAAGCGGAAACACTGCGCCAACAACATGACGTCGACCCTTATACAAAACAACAGTGACCAATGGGGTGCACCATCGTGTCTTCATAGTTCTATATTTAATTTTCGGAATTTGGATTATCAACATCCTGTCACTAAAAATTCTTTTAAAACTGTGCAAGCTAAACCCCTGATAATTGTAATTTCCTGTGATAAATATATTATTTCATTATCCAGCATCCCTGCAAATTGCATATTTTATGTTTAAAATATAAATTATAGTACTAGTTGCGAAGGGAGAACTATGGGATTTTTTAAATTATTGCGCCTGAAATATCAGGTGCTACCCATCGGCATGCAGATTACATATGGGTAGCATTGCTATGTGGGCATTTTTATCGAGATACAATCGATAAGCAACGTTTTCATTCACAATCAATACGAACTTGACAGTTGTTGCCGTTAGAGTTACAAGAAAGCGCGCGTGCAGTAAAGTTATACAATGAACTATTCAGGTTCATTGTAAGCTGATTATTAGCGTAGTTTTTAATTCATTCATTATTACATACGCAGCGATAGTGTAAATTACGACGTAATTTATGATTTACTCATTCCTTATGTAACATATTAATAGTCACAGCCTTGAAATACTCTTTAGGTCAGTTTAATTTTTTTATCATTGAGCCTCTGGCAGCTGTTTTATCGCCATTAAGTTGCTAAATTGCAGTCGAGTAATTAGAAGCAGCTTCAACTTGGCATACAAAATGTCGATAAGACCGTAAAAAGTGGATTTGAAACGCGCACATTGTAGAATTCTGCTGATATTTGACGATGACTTTGAGGGAAGCTTGAGAATTCTGATATGAAAGATTCAAAATGGCGACTGGCTTCAGATTTGGGCCTATAAAAGGCGCTGTCGTTGTACAGCCTTATTAGTTGCGTTCGCGCGGTTGCCTCGGCTTGGAATTACTATATCAAATATGTTTTAAAGTGAAAAGTGAAGTGTTCTCTGCAGTGCTCATTTAAAAGTGGATCTAAAAGATCCAGAGGATAACGGATTACCAGTGAATTTTCTAACTTCAAAAGGACCAAGGATTACCAGTGATATATGAATCTTGTGAATTAAAATAGTATTTTTTGCCAAGCTTAAAAATGGCAAATAAATATTTATACTCTTTGATTGTGTTACTAATTTTGAGCAGTGCGATTGCTGAGGATGGTGATATTGTGATGTCAGATGATGATGATGAGAGCCTGGAGTAAGTGAAAGTTTGCATTTATAATTTGAAATCATTATAAATGTGGCATAAAAAGTCCTTTGTTTTATAAAGTGCTGTAAAAATAATATAAAAATTATATATTTTATATTATAGATAGCAAAAGCTATTTACAACATTATAAAAGAATTTTGCTTTGCAAAAATAAATATATGTTGTACAGAATTCAACTGCCTTATCTAATGCGAAAAAATAAAATATTTGTAGGCCCCTAGTTCAGGCTGTTCCGGATGGCACTGATAAAGAACGCGAAGCACGCCATATAAGTTTTGGAAGGATTCAATACCCCCGTGATGATAGGTAGGATTGTGAACTCCTTTTTGGGGAATAGTGCAATAAACATAATTCTATTCTACCTGAAACTATATTTTATAGTGTAAGCTATAGTTACAGCCAAAATGAGCTTGGCGGTTACGGCAGAGGCAATGCCGGAGGCTATGGAGGAGGCCACATGCAGATCGGTGGTTTTAAGACATCAGGGAGGTGAGGGTCATGGTAACCTTGAAAAGGGAATACTTTATAAATAAATTTATATTCATTTAGCGGACTTGTGAACAAGGCTCTCAACATATTTGGCATTGGCGGCGGGTAAAAAAGAATTTAATTAGTATCTCCTAACTCGATTTACAATATTTAAAATCTTTAGAGTCAAAACCAACTTTTATGGAAGTCCAACAAAGCAACTTACAGCGTACGGCAAATGCGCAGTGTATGCACTGCCTCCAAATGTGCAGTACGAATGCAACAGACCCGGGCGTTGTCAAGTGTATTGCCCCAACGGTTATACCTTCCTTCCAGGCGTGAATAAACTCGATATGTTCTGCTCAAATAATGGCTGGATAATAAGCAATTCCGAATTAACCCAAGTGCCACCGTGTCAGGCTATTTGTATGCCGCCTTGTGAAAACAACGGGATCTGTCTTTCCGCTGGCAAATGCCAGTGTCCTGAGAACTTCTCAGGTCCGCTGTGCCAGAACAAGAGGTCCGTATGTGCTGAACATCCGCCAGTACCTAAAAACTCCAAGATAAAGTGCACGAGCAAGTAAGACTTAAGAGAGATTCGTATTGGTTTGCAGTTAAATAAACGTTGTCTTTCAGCAACTGCAATGCCGAATGCATGCGAGGATTTCAATTTCCCGATGGCAACGGTATTGCCAACATTGAGTGTAGTAATGGACAGTGGGTGCATAAGAAAACTGGACTCACTAAGATGCCCGACTGTCGACGTAAGTCAAGACTTTGTTTCCTGGGTTCACTTATTGTCTAATCTTAAATCCACAGCAACCTGTTCGCCGGCTTGCCAGAATGGCGGTCAATGCATCAGTTTCAATGTTTGCTCGTGCTCCAAGGATAATCGCGGAGCTTTCTGCCAATACAGTAAGAAAATAGGTTTTAATACTCTAGAAACATTAAATATAAAATATTATATAGGTATTGAAAGCTGTAATGTGACGAAAACGGGATTCAATGGGAACTACAAGTGTGCTTACGATAATGAGGAGGCGAGATGCATGTTTAGCTGTCCGCAAGTGCCAGGACTGCAAGTACAGGGTCGCCTCGACATTGAGTACAAGTGCAACTATCAACGGGGCGTATATTTACCCGCACCTGTGCCAAAGTGCATTTTTCGTAAGTCTCCCTGAATATACGTTAGCGATTTGTGTCTTCCATAAACTGCTTCCAATTTACAGCGGCTGGATACATTATAAAATCTCGCAACCAACATATAAAACATTCTCAAAAGACAGGACAGGTCTATCACAATGCCTTCAGTGGTGAATACTCCTCAGAAATGCAGAGTCAACGTGAAATTCTGTTGGCGCTGCTGGCTAAGTACAAGGATCTGGAAAGAAGAAGCGTAAGTCAGGATTTATTTTATGAAATATCTAACTTTCAATATTAAGTTGGTAAATTTTAATAAATCTATAATTATTTGATACAAAAGGGATTAATTTATACAGAAAGATTGAAAACCTTATGAAAACCCTATGATTCATTATCCTTTCTTTTTCCCCCAAATAAAGAACCTTGAGCGAACCCCCTACTGTATTTACATAATAAAAATTGTACATACAACTTACTAAAATACGATAAGAAACAGAAGTCTTACACCCCCAATGAAATTAAACGGAACTGGTTATATTTATCTAAGAGTGTACAGTATGCGAATTTGTTTTGATAGTATATAATACCATTATATAATATTGTAATTATATTTGGTTGTGAAATGGCGATTAGAACGTACAGCATATAGAAAAATAAATTGGAATCACACATACTTTTTAGGAATGGTGGTCGTCAGAGGAAACAACAGCTACGGCCGGAAGTTACTCCCTGTATACAAACAGCGAAGTAGATGTCGTTATCGATAAGGCACCTCGACCAGCACTGTGCACCACTTGGGGTGGCATCAATATGAAAACATTTGATGGTCTTGTTTTCAAGTAAGTAAACAAATAGTTGAAAAATATAAAGCGTCAATGAAAATGAACTCAATGCCGTTATAGGGCTCCCTTATCCTGTTCGCATACGTTTATTGAGGACAAGGTGTCGGGAACATTTGATATAATACTCAAGGCGTGTCCTTATGGTTCTGGTTATGGTTGTGCTCACACCCTTAAGATTCTATGGCAATCGGTGACTTATACCCTAGAAAATTTAAGTAAGTAACTGGACAATGAGATTCGTGCATGCAAATAAATACTATTTACCCCATTAGATGGCACAATACGCCTGTCAACGGCTACCAAACAGTTCCCCATACCTGTGCAAATGATGGGTATGAAAGTGATGCCTGTGGCGCAGCATGTGCAAATCGATCTGGAATCAATTGGCCTCAAACTGGACTGGGATCATCATCAGTATGTGGCTGTCCATGCTGGGCCAACCATGTGGGGTAAAGTGGGCGGCCTGTGTGGTAGTCTTGATGGTGATTATCGCAATGATTTGGTGTCCAGAACTGGCAAAAAGTTGGAGACAATTAAGGCATTCGCCGATGCATGGCGTGTAGATGACAGCAGTGAGATGTGTCGCGTCGAAAACAGCGTTGAGCTGGAATTTGGCATGGAATCCTGCGAGCCAAGTAAGATACAAAAGGCCGTCAGTATCTGCGAACGACTCCTGGCCAATGAAAAGCTAAGCGACTGCATTAAGCCCTTCAATTATGATGCACTCATACGCACCTGCATTGCGGACTACTGCAATTGCCCGAATCGAGACCAACCCGAAAGCTGCAATTGCGATGCCCTGGCTATGCTGGCCAAGGAGTGCATGTTCAAGGGAGTTCAGTTGCAACATGGCTGGCGTAACCTGGAAATATGCCGTGAGTATTAAAGGGATTTTGAAATATATATTCACACAATTCATCTACTGCACTTACTTCTTACTCATATGCCCCAATAGCCATTAGCTGCGGCTTTGGTCGTGTCTATCGCGCCTGTGGACCGAATGTGGAGCCGACCTGCGAATCCGATTTCTCATCTCTCACTCCCACAAAGGGTAAATGCAACGAGGGATGCTTTTGTCCGGAAGGCACTGTGCAGTACAAGGATGCGTGCATAACCCGCGAGCTGTGTCCCTGCACTCTACGTGGCAAGGAGTTCAAGCCGGAGGCGACAGTGAAGAAGAATTGCAACAAATGCACCTGCAGAAACGGGCAATGGAAGTGTACAGACGAGAAGTGTGGTGCACGCTGCGGTGCCATCGGTGATCCTCATTACCAGACATTCGATGGCAAACGTTATGACTTTATGGGCAAATGTTCTTACTACTTGCTGAAGACATCCAACATGTCTGTTGAGGTAGAGAATGTAGCCTGTTCCGGTGCAATGTCTGAGGCACTTAACTATGCGGTGCCCGATGATCCTTCATGCACTAAGTCTGTAACTGTACGCTTCGTACTGCGAGATGGCACACCGGGTGTAATCAAATTGGACCAAGGATTGACTACATTTGTCAATGACAAGCCAATTGCCAAGCTGCCCAAGATGCTGGGCATTGGTGAAGTGTTGATACGCCGTGCCAGTTCCACATTTATGACTGTTGAGTTTGCCGGTGGCATACGCATCTGGTGGGATGGCGTATCGCGTGTGTATATTGATGCGCCAGCTAATTGGCGTGGCCAGACGCAAGGCTTGTGCGGCACATTCAATTCCAATACCCAAGATGACTTCCTCACACCTGAAGGGGACGTCGAGACGGCTGTAGAAGCATTTGCCGACAAGTGGCGCACCAAGGACACCTGCCAATTCCAGGCGGAGACACATAAGGGACCGCATCCATGCTCGCTCAGTCCTGAGAAGAAAGAAAAAGCTGAGAAGCATTGCGACTGGATATTGCAAGACATTTTCCAAGAATGTCACTTTATGGTCGAGCCCGAGCAGTTCTATGAGGACTGTCTTTACGATACCTGTGCCTGCAAGGATGATCTTGCTAAATGCTTCTGTCCCATTCTGTCCGCATATGGTACAGAGTGCATGCGACAGGGTATTAAGACCGGATGGAGAATGACTGTTAAGGAGTGTGGTAAGTGAATAATTATTGATTAATTAGCGAATTTTATATGTATACAAATCTTACCTGAATTTCCAGCTGCCAAGTGCCCCATGGGACAAGTGTACGATGAATGTGGCGATGGTTGTGCCTTGACCTGCGACGACTTGCCCAGTAAGAATAGCTGTACTCAGGAATGTGTTGAGGGCTGCCGTTGTCCCCATGGCGAGTACATCAATGAGGATGGCGTGTGTGTGCCAAAGCATAAGTGTCACTGCACCTTCGATGGCATGAGCTTCCAACCTGGCTACAAGGAAGTACGTCCTGGCGAGAAATTCCTTGATCTTTGCACTTGCACAGATGGTGTTTGGGATTGCCAGGATGCGGAGAATGGTGATGATGTTAAATATCCGCCCTCTTCGGAACTGCGCAGCAAATGCATAAAACAACCGTATGCGGAATTTACGAAATGTGCTCCCAAGGAACCTAAGACATGCAAGAACATGGATAAATACGTTGCCGATTCTTCAGAATGCAGACCCGGATGTGTGTGTATGGTGGGGTATGTCTTTGATATATCTCGTCAGGCTTGTGTGCTGCCCACCAATTGCTCTTGCCACCATGCTGGAAAGAGTTACGACGACGGTGAACAGATCAAGGAGGACTGCAACTCGTGTGTATGCCAATCCGGCAACTGGAAGTGTTCTGAAAATGGCTGTGAATCAACCTGCAGCGTGTGGGGAGACTCACATTTCAGCACTTTCGATGGTCACGAGTTTGATTTTCAAGGTGCCTGCGATTATGTGCTCTCCAAAGGCGCCTTAGACAATGGCGACGGTTTAAGTATTACTATTCAAAATGTACTCTGCGGCACAATGGGAGTCACTTGCTCCAAATCGCTGGAAATCACTTTGAGTGGACGCGTGCAGGAGTCACTATTGCTTAGCGCCGATGCCAGCTATAGTGTTGATCCCAATAAGTCAGCCATTAAAAGTAAGTAGAAGCTATTGTGTTAAACTTATTAATCAAGAACGTAGGTAGTCATCATAACACTGATAAATATTCAATTCGGCACCGATTCTTCTATGAAATTGACGTTTTCTCAATATTTGAACTCACAATAAGAAAACGTAATACAATCGATATTTCTATTAGGTTGCTTCTTCTATTAAATCGTTACCTATCGATAAATGTTAGATTTCCATTCATTCACAATAAGAAAATATTGATATTTATATTAAGTTGATTACCTTGTTCTTTAATCGATAAGTTGATCGATTCAATTTTAACTGTTAATTTTTGTTTCATGCAATCAGAAATTCGCGATAGCGTCAATTCCAAAGGTCACAACGCATTCCACATCTACAAAGCCGGAGTTTTTGTTGTTGTCGAAGTGATACCACTAAAGTTGCAAGTCAAATGGGATGAAGGCACGCGTGTTTACGTTAAATTGGGCAACGAATGGCGTGGCAAGGTCAACGGTTTGTGTGGCAATTACAATGGAAATGGACAGGATGACATGCAAACACCATCTTTGGGCTTGGAAACGAGTCCAATGCTTTTTGGCCATGCCTGGAAACTGCAGCCCCATTGCGCTGCACCAGTAGCACCAATCGATGCCTGCCGACAACATCCAGAGCGCGAAACTTGGGCGCAATTGAAATGTGGAGCCCTTAAGTCGGACCTTTTTGCGCCCTGCCATTCCGAGGTACCGCTTGAGCGCTATTTGAAACGTTGCATCTTTGATACCTGCGCCTGCGACCAGGGAGGCGACTGTGAATGCCTGTGTACAGCGGTGGCTGCGTACGCTCATGCCTGCTCCCAGAAGGGTATCCAAATTCGCTGGAGAACGCAACACTTCTGCCGTAAGTAACTAACCATTTACTTTCAAATATTATAAACTAATTTTCTTTGTTATTAAATCGAACAGCCATGCAATGCGATCCCCACTGCTCGGACTACAAATCATGCACACCCGCTTGTGCTGTGGAGACTTGTGACAATTTCCTTGACCAAGGCATTGCCGAGCGCATGTGCAACCGTGAGAATTGTATTGAGGGTTGTCAGATCAAGCCCTGCGAGGATGGTTTCATCTACTTGAATGACACCTACCACGATTGTGTGCCCAAGGCGGAATGCAAGCCCGTGTGCATGGTGAAGGATGACAAAACCTATTATGAAGGCGATATAACTTTCCAGGATGAGTGCGCCACCTGTCGCTGCTCCAAACGTAAAGAAATCTGTAGCGGCATTAAGTGTGATGTCCCTGTTACGCTTCCCCCACTTGGTCCTGTTCAGGGTAGTACAGAACCTCCATTGGCTACACAGAATCAAACAAAATGTGTGCGCGGCTGGACACGTTGGTGTGACAAGGATGTAGATGGTTCGCAAAAGAGTGTGCGATTGAACGATGAGGAGAAATTGCCACGCTATGATCGCATGGAGAGCATCTATGGCACCTGTTTGAAGCAGTATATGACAAAGGTGGAGTGCCGTGTCAAGGACACACATGAGCCGCCCGAGCGAATGGATGAGAATGTAGTGTGCAACTTGCAAGAGGGATTGCGGTGCATTGGCAAGTGCCACGACTATGAACTGCGTGCGTTCTGTCAGTGCGATGATGAGCCCGAAGTGACCACACCAAAGCCAATTGAAAAGCCACAAATTGGTAAAACTTGCGATGTAGGCGTGGTTGAGTACAAGGAGTATCCAGGAGATTGCCACAAGTTCCTGCACTGTCAACCGAAGGGTGTTGATGGCGGCTGGGTTTATGTTGAGAAGACCTGCGGCGAGTACAGCATGTTCAATCCCACACAGTTCAACTGTGATCACATTGCCATCGTGCAAGCTCTCATACCCAGCTGCGGCAAGCCCAAACCAGAACCAGAACTTGAGATTAAGCAGTGCGAGGAGGGCAAAGTATGGTCAGAGTGCGCCAATCAGTGTGAGCACACCTGTCACTACTACGGAAGTATTTTACGCAAGCGTGGCCTCTGCCAACTGGATGAGCACTGCAAGCCTGGCTGTGTGGATAGCAAGCGTCCAGATTGCGCCAAAATGGGCAAATACTGGCGTGACGTGGATGAGTGCGTGCAAGCCGACGAGTGTCCATGCATGGACAAAGCAGAACATTATATCCAACCACACAAACCCGTTGTAGGAGAGTGGGAGATATGCCAGTGTATAGACAATACGTTCACCTGTGTTCCCAACAAGCTGGAACCAACGCCGGCGCCAATTCTACGTAAGAACACTTTAAAGATTCAGAATTTGTCTTTAAATTTTCACTACAATCTTTACTTCTATTACAGCACCACTTGCGCCAATTGTACCCATCATTCCAGTAACTCTGACACCCCCAATTCAGTGCGCTCCCGAACGGTAATTTGAAAACATTTCTTTACCTTAATGAACATTCTAACTTTGTTTCCATATTGCAGACTTATTCCGATGATAGAAAATGGTGAACACTCTCTGCCGGATAACATTTTTAATGCCACCTCCAATTTGACCCCAGAGCATGCGCCGGAGAAGGCGCGTTTGCGTAAGAAGCCAACACCCGACAGCGGCAGCTGGTCACCAATGATCAACGATCAAATGCAGTATCTTGAGCTGAACTTGGGACACACTGAGCCCATTTATGGTGTCATTATGGCTGGTAGTCCTGAGTTCAACAATTACGTTACCCTCTTCAAGGTAAATGCCTGGGGAATAACATAGAATACAATCTTAACTGAACTAATTTAATATCGTACTTAGATTCTGCACAGCCACGATGGCATTGTTTATAATTACCTGGTGGATGAGACAGATAAGCCGCAAATGTTCAACGGGCCATTGGATTCGCGTGAGCCAGTGCAGACACTTTTCAAGATACCCATTGAGGCCAATTCGTTGCGAATTTACCCATTAAAGTGGCATGGATCTATTGCAATGCGCGTAGAGCTGTTGATTTGTGGTCAGTTGCCAATTGTCGTGCCACCGCTACTGCCAGTAACCAGCACTGAACGTCCACCAGTGTCATATGAGCTGGAGTGTGTCGATGAACTGGGCGTGGATAATGGCGTCATGTATGAGCAGCAGGTGCAGGCAAGCAGCTTGTGGCAGCTGCAGAATACGGCGCAAAAACAACGTCTCCTTGATCTGTTGAAGCTATCAACAACGCAGGCCTGGCGCCCACTTGCCAATACGCCAAATGAGTTTGTTGAATTTGATTTCCTAGAGCCGCGCAACGTTTCTGGCTTTATAACCAAGGGTGGCCCAGATGGCTGGGTTACTGGCTACAATGTTATGTTCTCGAAACGTAAGCCAACGTGGAACACAGTGCTGGCGCCCAATGGACAGCCGCGCATATTCGAGGCCAATGTGGATGAGCATACGCCGCGTACGCATCACTTCAAGAATCCGATACTAACGCAATACTTAAAGCTGGTTCCGGCCAAGTGGGAACGTAACATAAACATGCGCATCGAGCCGCTGGGATGCTTTAAGCCGTACCGTAAGTAGCAATTTTATAGCTTGTAGATTAGCTATTATATTATAACCATTTATAATGATCTTGTATTCTTCCAGCTGTTATCAAAGAGGAGATTCGCGAGCCAGAACTAAAACCCACTAAGTGCAATGTCTGTGATGGTATTACTAGCATTAGCACCACGTGTCAATGCAGCGATCAGCTTTACTGGGATGGTAACACATGTGTGCAGCGTAATTTGTGCCCCTGCGTGGAAAACTATGTCAGCTATCCGATTGGCAGCAAGTTCGAGAATACAGCATGCGAGGAATGCGTCTGTATATTGGGTGGCAGGCACAATTGCAAGCCTAAGAAGTGTCCACCTTGCGAGGCACGGCATCTGCGTCCCGTCATAACAAGCGATTGTTTCTGCAAGTGCGAACCGTGTCCCAAACACCAGCGCATATGCCCCTCCAGTGGAGATTGTATACCGGAGGTGCTGTGGTGCAATGGTGTCCAGGATTGTGCGGATGACGAAGATGCAAGCTGTCATGATTCGTTCACCGTTGAACCTGAAATAAAACGAGAGAAAAATCAAAGTGAGTCAAAATGAACAGTAGCATTATTTGTATATGAATATTAAATATATATTTATTCTTCAGCTACGATTCTAACTTGCCCTGCGCCCGTTTGTCCGCCTCAAATGAAGCTCAAAATAATTGAAAAGAAGGCTCGCAAAATGTCGAAAATCTTCTCGTTCCACAAACAAGTCTCCATTGTTGATGATGGTGTTAGCATTACGAAAACAAAGTTTGTATCATCCAATGAACAAATATTGGCAATGCCAAGTAGCGAAGTCAACTATCAGGAGGAGGAGGAATGCAGTGAATTCACCTGTGTGCCCATACCAACAAAGGAAGTAAAACAAAACGAATCGATCACCTGTGTTGAACCCAAATGTCCCGAGAAGTACGATGTGGAGCTGGATATGAGCAATTCCAAGGCAGGAGAATGCCTCAAGTACACGTGCATGTTGCGACCCAACAAGGATGATGTATGTGAGATAAGCGGCAAGAGTTTTACCACCTTCGATGGCACGCTGTTTAAATACAGTCCATGCAGTCATATCCTTGCCAGAGATATAAGCAACAGCCATTGGACAATATCAGGTAGATTAATTATTTAAATGTATATCACAAATGTTTCTAATACCCTTCTTTATTTCAGTTCATCAACAGTGCACCGATGAGTCTCGTAAGGTTTGCCACAAGGTGGTAACGATTGAGGATCTGCAAGCGGGCAATCAGTTGGTGCTGTTGCCTCAGCTTAAAGTTAAATTCAATGGCTTCGACTTTACCGTGCAGCAGTTAATTAATTCACCAATTTGCAAGGCTTCGTTCGTGGTCTCTCAGCCGGGCAAGACGCTGCTTGCTGTCTCTACTAAATATGGCTTCTGGGTACAATTGGATGATATTGGCATACTCAAGGTGGGCATCTCATCCAAATTCATACGCACTGTGGACGGTCTGTGTGGTTATTACAATGGTAACTCACGCGATGACAAGCGCACTCCCGATGGCCAAGTTCTGGCTAATACGGAGAAGTTCGGCAACAGCTGGTATGATAAGCGTATCCCTCTGGAACAGTGCGGAGACCAGAAGTGCACTATACAGCTGCAGTCAAAGGCCTTGCAATTGTGCTCTATTATCAAGTAAGTATTTATATTATTTATATAATACATCGAGCTCTCAATATATTCTTTTTTCTCATAGCCATCCTACATTCGGTAAATGTCGCAAGGCGGTGAACTACAAACAATTCTCGAATAATTATTGCCTGGAAGCAGCTTGCGATTGTCTGTTGAAGAATAATGGAGATGCCTCTGCATGCAAGTGCAGCATGCTTGAGAGCTTTGTTAAAAAATGTCTCAGTGTTAATCCCCTGGTGCAGTTGTCCACTTGGCGTGCTGTGCATCAATGCGAAATTAGCTGCCCGGCACCTTTGGTGCACACCGACTGCTATAAGCGAAGATGTGAGCCTTCTTGTGACAATTTGCATAACGATGATTGCCCTGTGTTGCCAGATGTCTGTTTCCCAGGCTGTTACTGCCCGGAAGGCACTGTACGCAAGGGTCCCAATTGTGTGCCCATTGCCGATTGCAAGGATTGCGAATGCAAAGCATTGGGCAGTTCCAAATACATGACCTATGATCGTAAGAGTTTCAGCTTTAATGGCAACTGTACTTACCTGCTGTCGAGAGATGTTGTGCTGCCAGGAGTTCACACCTTCCAGGTGTATGCCAGCATGGATGATTGTAAGAAACTTGGACACGTGAATGCCATCGAAGGTGCCAGTTGTGCCAAGTCTCTGCATGTGCTCAACGGTGATCATGTGATACATGTGCAGCGTGTCCCGCAGCAGCCCAAGAAGTTGCAAGTACTGGTCGATGGTTTCGAGGTGAAGAAGATACCATATAAGGACAGCTGGATTGCGTTGCATCAGATCGTTGGAAAGGAATTGGTTCTATTGTTGACCGAATCGCATGTTGAGCTCAAAGCTGCTTTTGAGGATTTGACTTTCACCCTGGGTGTGCCAAGCATTAAGTATGGCAGCAAAATGGAAGGACTTTGTGGCGATTGTAATGAGGATGCCAGCAATGACTTGCAGCCGAATCCGGCGAAGAGAAAGCCAGACATTGATGTCATTGAAAGTTGGCAGGCGGATGAACCGAAACTAGGCCTGACCGATGGCCAGGAGTGCTCGAGTGAGGATGTGCCCAAGGACAAGTGCGTGCCATTGCCACGAGAGAAGGATCTCTGCCAGACGTTCCTCAACACGGAGCTGTTCGGCAGTTGCCCGGTTGCTGTGGATCCCTTGGCCTATGTGAAAGCCTGCCAGGAGGATATCTGCAAGCCAGGCAATTCGCAACAGGGCATCTGTTCCGCCCTGGCAGCGTACGCCAAGGAGTGCAATGCAAAGGGTATCTGTACCAACTGGAGACGACCAGAGCTGTGCCCATTCGAGTGTCCCAGCGATATGGAATACCAGCCTTGTGGCTGTGCTAAAAATTGTGATACCATCAAGGCGTTGTCCGAGTTTGATGCAGTTAGTATAAAGACACAGAACGTCTTCCATACGTTGAATAGCGATGATATGTGCCCGAACTCAGATCGATTTGAGGGCTGCTTCTGTCCGCCTGGACAGGTCATGGATGCAGGCAAGTGTGTTCCGGAGGCAGCGTGCACCAAATGCGATGATGGACTGCATCTGCCAGGCGAAAGATGGCAGCTGAACAAGTGTACCGAATGCGAGTGCGATGACAAGGGTAAGACTGCTTGTGTGGAGAAGAAGTGTCAAGTGGAGGAGAACATCTGCGCCGAGGGATACAAACCGCAGACTATAGTCAAGCCCGACGAATGCTGCCCACATTATCGTTGCGTGCCGGAACCAAAGAAATCGCAGGCACTCTGTCTGGCGCCGCTCATGCCCGTCTGTGGCCCTGGACAGTTTAAGAAGCAGAAGACTGATGTCAACGGCTGTCCACAGTACATTTGTGGTTAGTATTACTGTTATTATTATTTTACTAATTTATTAATGATAATCAATACTTCAGAATGCAAACCCAAGGACGAGTGTGAACCACTTGTTCCACCACGTGAACTACTGCCTGGTGAGAAGCTTGAGAAGATCGAAGAGGGCTGTTGTCCGACACAGAAGATTGTCTGTGTGCCAGAGCAGTGTCCACCAGTGCCAGCCAGTTGCCAGCAACGCTTCTACGAAGTCAACACACTGCAAGGAGACGGCGCCTGTTGTCCAACACACAAATGCGGTACGTAAATGGAATCACAAATGATTTAGCAATTTACTAGTGTACATATTTATTCGATTTGTTTCCACAGTGCCTCCCAAGCATCTTTGCATTGTACAGTATGAACTAAAGGAATCAAGCAGCTTTACCAAACAAGTGGGAGACAAATGGGTGCACGCCAAGGATGTGTGCAAACAGGAGCAATGTTCGTATGGACCCAATGGTAATGCGCAGGTTATCAGCATTCAGGAGCAATGTTTAACAGATTGCGCAGCTGGCTATAGCTATCAAAAGTTGAATCCGAACAAATGCTGTGGTGAATGCGTGCAAACTTCCTGCGTATTCGAAGATAAGCTGTACGATGTCGACGCCCTGTGGAGCTCGCCGGATAATTGCACACACTACATGTGCCTGAAGAAGGACAAGGTGCTGATGGTCAGTTCTTCGGTTGAAGTCTGCCCTGATGTCAGTCGTTGTGCACCGCACAACATCTACGTGGATGGCTGTTGTAAACACTGCAAATTGGAGCCCATTATCGAGAGTCACAGTGAGTGCTGAACCAATTCTTAATCCCAATAGAAACTGACATCCTCTTCTATATTTCTTTTATAGCCTCCTGCCTGCCTGTTTCTCGTGCTGAATCGCAGATAATAGAGCTGATCAAGTTTACCAAACCTGGTCATGGTGCATGCTTCAACGCTGAGCCCATTCAAGGTTTTACGGACTGCGAGGGCTCTTGCAGCTCGGGATCCAAGTACAACAGCCTCACCGATGTGCACGAAAAGTTCTGCACATGCTGCAGCATTAAATCCTATCAACCGATCTCAGTGAAAATGATTTGCTCAGATGGCTTTACATATACGCAGCGCGTAAGTTGCTCATGTGTTTTATAAATTGTACTCCACTAAGTTATGTTTCTTGATTCCACAGCATGAGGTTCCCTCCGATTGTGGTTGCTCGCCGTGCGCTGAGTTTACCGAGAGCGTGATAGATGTGCGTATGCAGGGTCCCCGAGATGTACAAATGCCTCTGCTGCAGTTGCTCGGGCAACGACACTAAGTAGTTAGCACGCCGTGGAGCTGTAAATGCATTTAAAAATCAAAAATATTTTATAAAGTAAAGAGTGTATTCAAAAATCATGTGGTCTTAATTGAATGGATAAGCTTACCTTACCTAATTAATGTATGTATAAGCATTGTTGTTTACTATATTTCCGAGTTCTCAATTGATTGGGTTATATCTGTGAGAGGGGCTTGCTTTTACGAGATAGCTTTTCTCGAGCTGTTGTTGAAACCTTACTCAATTTTGTAGATTTGAATTGAAATCCGGGCCCCGCTAGACTCTTTGGGCCCGGTATGTCCCGGCTATCTCCTTGATAGCTTTTAGAATCATGATAGAAGTGGAAAAGTCAACGTGACTATCTCTTTATCAAATACAAATACAATAAGTATTGACTTATCTTTTCATAAGTTCGAGTTCCTCAGGAAGTTTCCTATCTCTTATCATATTACTACGAATAAACCGGTAGATTTTATATAGAATCTTATCAGGTCAAAGATTATTACCGATAATAGCCACTATATAAACAGCTGAAACTGGACTTCCATCTACATTTTAACCGACAAGCCGCAAGATGTACAAAGCTAATTTCGTTCTACTTGTTAGTTTCATTGGATTCCTTACAGTGATCCACGCTGTGCCCTCCGCATATGGTAAGTACTCCCCAAAGTGATCAATCCTTCCTTTAATTTATTTTCGTTTCTTTCCTTAGATACTGAACATACTTGGGTGTCCGGAAATTTGTCGTATCCTTTGCCATTGAACGCAGTAGTTGGAGGCTTTGATCCCTATGGGTACTACACCTATGTAGGTCGCATACTGTATGGAACCAACGTTCTGCCCGCACGCGTCGTGGGCGAAACCGGAATCGCTTACTTCAATACGGACGCTGTGAGCTATAAATTGACAACCTACCAGTTGTTGCTCACCGAGCCGGGTGTGGATTACGTTTGGCAACGCAGTTATGACGGCTACCAAGAGAAGGGTGCCATCTCTGTGGGTACCACCCATTGGAACGAACGTGTTTTCATCTGCCGTGTCAAGGCCGATGGTGGTTTGTTGGTGGGAACACTCTTCTTATCGAAGAAGGTCTGCATCATCAAGAACGAAGATCTGCCTCTGCGGCAGTTCGACAAGTATGAGATCCTTCTGGCTAAAGCTAAAAGC
Organism: Zaprionus nigranus; assembly: GCA_018903425.1. Classification (NCBI taxonomy): domain Eukaryota; kingdom Metazoa; phylum Arthropoda; class Insecta; order Diptera; family Drosophilidae; genus Zaprionus; species Zaprionus nigranus. The sequence continues at coordinate 1,461,519 of JAEIGD010000024.1, forward strand.
AACTCGACTCTCTACTAAACTACCCTCTCTATAAACTTGTAAACTACAAATGATCTACAAATAAATGCAAACTAACCTGCAATAGTTAAAAATCAGATAAGATTATTTTTTTTGATTGCTGGATAAATCAGACCTGAAGCTCCTTATAAATTAATAAAAAAATGTCAGTACGATAGATAAACAATTTAAGGGGGTTTCACTGTTATCTGTAATTGGTAACTGCCATTTCTGTAAATTGATTTATATGATTTCACGCGTATAAACTGATTCATTCCCCAATTTAATTGTGATTTATTTCAAATAAAAAGGTTCTTTCCAAATGGTTTTGTGGTGAACAATAGTTTTGGTAGATGCTTTATAAAATTAAATTCAATGGATGTTGTTTGTTGCTTATGATTTATTTAGATTAAAATGTAAAAGGTTTTAAAAAGTTACGGAGTGGCACGTGTTGTGTGCTTGACAGTTTCCGATCGAAAGAGAAGGAACTTAACGATGATTAAAACGATATCGATAAATTAAACAGATTAATATCTATTGAAAGTAAATATATTAATAAGTGTGAATGGCAAATTGAGAGGGTTGCCAGATCTCCATAGTTTTAAGATAATTCAACATGACGAGATATATGAATTTAAGTAGTCTCTGATTCTCAGTTCTGTTTTTTGCATTAGCACGTTAACTTAAGAAAATGATGTTGTGCCTGAAGAACGCTGGTTTTATGGTAATGTGGACGGTTCTACTGGCTTACTTGTGCCATGACTATGAACTGCGTGTGTTCTGCCAGTGCAATGATGAGCCCGAAGTGACCACACCAAAGCCGATTGAAAAGCCACAAATTGGTAAAACTTGCGATGTAGGCGTGGTTGAGTACAAGGAGTATCCAGGAGATTGCCACAAGTTCCTCCACTGTCAACCGAAGGGTGTTGATGGCGGCTGGGTTTATGTTGAGAAGACCTGCGGCGAGTACAGCATGTTCAATCCCACACAGTTCAACTGTGATCACATTGCCATCGTGCAAGCTCTGATACCAAGCTGCGGCAAGCCCAAACCAGAACCTGAACTTGAGATTAAGCAGTGCGAAGAGGGCAAAGTGTGGTCAGAATGCGCCAATCAGTGTGAGCACACCTGTCACTACTACGGAAGTATTTTACGGAAGCGCGGCCTTTGCCAGTTGGATGAGCACTGCAAGCCTGGCTGTGTGGATAGCAAGCGACCAGATTGTGCCAAACTGGGCAAATACTGGCGTGACGTGGACGAGTGCGTGCAAGCCGACGAGTGTCCATGCATGGACAAAACAGAACAGTATGTCCAACCGCACAAACCCGTTGTAGGAGAGTGGGAGATATGCCAGTGTATAGACAATACGTTCACCTGTGTTCCCAACAAGCTGGAACCGACGCCGGCACCAATTTTACGTAAGAACACTTTCAAAATTAAGAATTTGTCTTTTAATTTTCACTACAATATTGACTGATCTTACAGCACCACTTGAGCCAATTGAGCCCGAAGTGACCACACCAAAGCCGATTGAAAAGCCACAAATTGGTAAAACTTGCGATGTAGGCGTGGTTGAGTACAAGGAGTATCCAGGAGATTGCCACAAGTTCCTGCACTGTCGACCGAAGGGTGTTGAAGGTGGCTGGGTTTATGTTGAGAAGACCTGCGGCGAGTACAGCATGTTCAATCCCATAGAGTTCAACTGTGATTACATTGCCATCGTGCAAGCTCTGATACCAAGCTGCGGCAAGCCCAAACCAGAACCTGAACTTGAGATTAAGCAGTGCGAAGAGGGCAAAGTGTGGTCCGAGTGCGCCAATCAGTGTGAGCACACCTGTCACTACTACGGAAGTATTTTACGCAAGCGTGGCCTTTGCCAGTTGGATGAGCACTGCAAGCCTGGCTGTGTGGATAGCAAGCGACCAGATTGTGCCAAACTGGGCAAATACTGGCGTGACGTGGACGAGTGCGTGCAAGCCGACGAGTGTCCAAATTAACCAACTCGCGAACGCGTGTTGGAAAAAAAATTTATTTTCGGGGGAAGAAACCTTCCGTTTTTATTGAATGCCAAAATAGGACTGAAGTTACAGATATGATCTTAAGCTAAAGTAACGTCAATGCTTCTTTCTCGTGGTGAAATTAGGATTTGTTTACAATAAAGCGTGGGGACGCAGATCGTGAGAGCGTTGTTTATGATACGCTCTTGATCGAGAATTTTGTTGACACTTGAAGAGTTCTAATTAGGATGGGGACCAAGTGGTCAATATTTACGTCTTTGAACTGCGCAGTTTAATAACTGCCTCTTGGAAAAGATTGTTTGTTTAAAGAAAAGCGCTGACAAATTTGGGTATTGTTTATGTTTTTAAGATACGCGCGCAAGAGGATAGCGCTAGAGCAAAATATGGGTTCCAAAGTGGCTATGAAAACTGTTTATAATTTCCATATTGAATATAGAGGGACCGAGGGTGATAACTTCCATGCATGGACAAGGCAGAACATTATATCCAACCGCACAAACCCGTTGTGGGAGAGTGGGAGATATGCCAGTGTATCGACAATACGTTCACCTGTGTTCCCAACAAGCTGGAACCGACGCCGGCACCAATTTTACGTAAGAACACTTTCAAAATTAAGAATTTGTCTTTTAATTTTTTGGAGGCAGCTTGCGATTGCCTGTTGAAGAATAATGGAGATGCCTCTGCATGCAAGTGCAGCATGCTTGAGAGCTTTGTTAAGAAATGTCTCAGTGTTAATCCCCTGGTGCAGTTGTCCACTTGGCGTGCTGTGCATCAATGCGAAATTAGCTGCCCGGCACCCTTGATGCACACCGACTGCTATAAGCGAAGATGTGAGCCTTCCTGTGACAATTTGCATAACGACGATTGCCCTGTGCTGCCAGATGTCTGTTTCCCAGGCTGTTACTGCCCGGAAGGCACTGTACGCAAGGGTCCCAATTGTGTGCCCATTGCCGATTGCAAGGATTGCGAATGCAAAGCATTGGGCAGTTCCAAATACATGACCTATGATCGTAAGAGTTTCAGCTTTAATGGCAACTGTACTTACCTGCTGTCGAGAGATGTTGTGCTGCCAGGAGTTCACACCTTCCAGGTGTATGCCAGCATGGATGATTGTAAGAAACTTGGACACGTGAATGCCATCGAAGGTGCCAGTTGTGCCAAGTCTCTGCATGTGCTCAACGGTGACCATGTGATACATGTACAGCGTGTCCCGCAGCATCCCAAGAAGTTGCAAGTGCTGGTCGATGGTTTCGAGGTGAAGAAGATACCATATAAGGACAGCTGGATTGCGTTGCATCAGATCGTTGGAAAGGAGTTGGTTCTATTGTTGACCGAATCGCATGTTGAGCTCAAAGCTGCCTTTGAGGATTTGACTTTCACCCTGGCTGTGCCAAGCATTAAGTATGGCAGCAAAATGGAAGGACTTTGTGGCGATTGTAATGAGGATGCCAGCAATGACTTGCAGCCGAATCCGGCGAAGAGAAAGCCAGACATTGATGTCATTGAAAGTTGGCAGGCGGATGAACCGAAACTAGGCCTGACCGATGGCCAGGAGTGCTCGAGTGAGGATGTGCCCAAGGACAAGTGCGTGCCATTGCCACGAGAGAAGGATCTCTGCCAGACGTTCCTCAACACGGAGCTGTTCGGCAGTTGCCCGGTTGCTGTGGATCCCTTGGCCTATGTGAAAGCCTGCCAGGAGGATATCTGCAAGCCAGGCAATTCGCAACAGGGCATCTGTTCCGCCCTGGCAGCGTACGCCAAGGAGTGCAATGCAAAGGGTATCTGTACCAACTGGAGACGACCAGAGCTGTGCCCATTCGAGTGTCCCAGCGATATGGAATACCAGCCTTGTGGCTGTGCTAAAAATTGTGATACCATCAAGGCGTTGTCCGAGTTTGATGCAGTTAGTATAAAGACACAGAACGTCTTCCATACGTTGAATAGCGATGATATGTGCCCGAACTCAGATCGATTTGAGGGCTGCTTCTGTCCGCCTGGACAGGTCATGGATGCAGGCAAGTGTGTTCCGGAGGCAGCGTGCACCAAATGCGATGATGGACTGCATCTGCCAGGCGAAAGATGGCAGCTGAACAAGTGTACCGAATGCGAGTGCGATGACAAGGGTAAGACTGCTTGTGTGGAGAAGAAGTGTCAAGTGGAGGAGAACATCTGCGCCGAGGGATACAAACCGCAGACTATAGTCAAGCCCGACGAATGCTGCCCACATTATCGTTGCGTGCCGGAACCAAAGAAATCGCAGGCACTCTGTCTGGCGCCGCTCATGCCCGTCTGTGGCCCTGGACAGTTTAAGAAGCAGAAGACTGATGTCAACGGCTGTCCACAGTACATTTGTGGTTAGTATTACTGTTATTATTATTTTACTAATTTATTAATTATAATCAATACTTCAGAATGCAAACCCAAGGACGAGTGTGAACCACTTGTTCCACCACGTGAACTACTGCCTGGTGAGAAGCTTGAGAAGATCGAAGAGGGCTGTTGTCCGACACAGAAGATTGTCTGTGTGCCAGAGCAGTGTCCACCAGTGCCAGCCAGTTGTCAGCAACGCTTCTACGAAGTCAACACACTGAAAGAAGACGGCGCCTGTTGTCCAACACATAAATGCGGTATGTTAATGAAATCACAAATGATTTGGCAATTTACTAGTATAAATATTTATTCGATTTGTTTCGACAGTTCCTCCCAAGCATCTTTGCATTGTACAGTACGAACTAGAGGAGTCAAGCAGCTTTACCAAACAGGTGGGAGACAAATGGGTGCACGCCAAGGATGTGTGCAAGCAGGAGCAATGTTCGTATGGTCCCAATGGCAATGCGCAGGTTATCAGCATTCAGGAGCAATGTATAACAGATTGCGCTGCTGGCTATAGCTATCAAAAGTTGAATCCGAACAAATGCTGTGGTGAATGCGTGCAAACTTCCTGCGTATTCGAAGATAAGCTGTACGATGTCGACGCCCTGTGGAGCTCGCCGGATAATTGCACACACTACATGTGCCTGAAGAAGGACAAGGTGCTGATGGTCAGTTCCTCGGTTGAAGTCTGCCCTGATGTCAGTCGTTGTGCACCGCACAACATCTACGTGGAGGGCTGTTGCAAACACTGCAAATTGGAGCCCATTATCGAGAGTCACAGTGAGTGCTAAACCAATTATTAATCCCAATGGAAACTGACATACTCTTCTATTTTTCTTTTGTAGCCTCCTGCCTGCCTGTTTCTCGCGCTGAATCGCAGACAATAGAGCTGATCAAGTTTACCAAACCTGGTCATGGTGCATGCTTCAACGCTGAGCCCATTCAAGGCTTTACGGACTGCGAGGGCTCTTGCAGCTCGGGATCCAAGTACAACAGCCTCACCGATGTGCACGAGAAGTTCTGCACATGCTGCAGCATTAAATCCTATCAACCGATCTCAGTGAAAATGATTTGCTCAGATGGCTTTACATATACGCAGCGCGTAAGGTTGTTCATGTGTTTCATAAATTGTACTTCACTAAGTTATGTTTCTTGATTCCACAGCATGAGGTTCCCTCCGATTGTGGTTGCTCGCCGTGTGCTGAGTTTACCGAGAGCGTGATAGATGTGCGCATGCAGGGCACCCGAGATGTACAAATGCCTCTGCTGCAGTTGCTCGGTCAACGACACTAAGTAGTTAGCACGCCGTGGAACTGTAAATGCATTTAAAAATCAAAAATATTTTATAAAGTAAAGAGTGTATTCAAAAATCAAGTGGTTTTAATTGAATAGATAAGCTAACCTTTCCCAATTTATGTATGTATAGGCATGGTTGTTTACTACATTCCCGAGTGATGAGTGGCTTGGGCTTTTACGAGATAGCTGTTCGCGCTGTTGTTGAAACCTTACTCAATTTTTTAGATTTCAATTGAAATCCGGGCCCCGCTAGACACTTCGGGCTCCGTATGATCCTGCTATCTCCTTGATGGCTTTTATAATCATTACAGAAGTGGAAAAGTCAACATGACTATCTCTTTATCAAATACAAATACAATAAGTATTGACTTATCTTTTCTTAATTTTGAGCTCGTCAGAATGTTTCCTATCTCACTATCAAATTACTGCGAATAAAACAGTACATTTTATAGACAATCTTATCAGGTCAATGATTACTACCGATAATAGACACTATATAAACAGCTGAAACTGGACTTCCATTTACATTTTACCCCACAAGCAGCAAGATGTACAAAGCCATTTTCCTTCTACTTGTTGGTGTCACTGGATTCCTTACAGTGATCAACGCTGTGCCCGCCACATTCGGTTAGTACTTTCTAAAGTGATCAATTCTGCACAATGTTTTATTTATTTTCATCTCTTTCCTTAGATAATGAACATACTTGGGTGTCCGGCAATTTGTCGTATCCTTTGCCATTGAACGCAGTACTTGGAGGTTTTGATCCCTATGGGTATTACATCTATGTAGGTCGCATAGGATATGCCAGTAACATTCTGCCCGCTCGCGTCGTGGGCGAAACCGGAATCGCTTACTTCAATACGGACGCTGTGAGCTATAAATTAGTAAACTACGACTTGTTGGTCACCGAACCGGGCGTGGATTACGTATGGCAACGCAGTTACGACGGCTACCAAGAGAAGGGAGCCATCTCTGTGGGTACCACCCATTGGAACGAACGTGTTTTCATCTGCCGTGCCAAGGCCGATGGCGGTTTGCTGGTGGGAACACTCTTCCTATCGAAGAAGCTCTGCATCATCAAGAACGAAGATCTGCCTCTGCGGCAGTTCGACAAGTATGAGATCCTTCTGGCTAAAGCTAAAAGCAACTCGACTCTCTACTAAACTATCCTCTCTATAAACTTGTAAACTACAAATGATCTACAAATAAACGCAAACTAAACTGCAATACTTTAAAATCAGATAAGATTATTTTTTCGATTACGGGACAATTCAGACCTGAAGTTCCTTATAAATTAATAAAAAAATGTCAGTATGATAGATAAACAATTTAAGGGGGTTTCGCTGTTATCTGTAATTGGTAACTACCAATTTTGTAAATTGATTTCTATCAATGATTGCCATATAATCTATATAATATATATATGCTTTCACGCGCACAAACTGATTCATTTCCAAATTTAATTGTGATTTATTTCAAATAAAAAGGTTATTTCCAAATGATTATATGTTTTGACCTGACGTGTTTTGTGAATTTAAGTAGTCTCTGATTCTAAGTTCTGTTTTTTGAATTAGCACGTTATAGATTAACTAAAGTAAATGATGTTGGGCCTCAAGAACGCTGGTTTTATGGTAATGTGGACGGTTCTACTGGCTTACTTGGTTCATGCTGAATGGGTAAGTAGGAACGCACTAGATGAAAAGATTGAACTGTTGGAGATAACTTTAGCTCAACAAGACCAAGTTATTAAATACCAGAAAAAGAAATTGGAAAAATTAATAAGGAAATCAATTAATTTTACCAGTTTGATGAAGCATAAGGACACTCAAATAGAACAACTAAACTGTGAAGTATTTGAACATAAAAAAAATCTGCAACCATTGGAAAGGAAAATAACCTTACTGGAAAATCAGATCGAATCGCTTTGTGGGAATTTAACTCAACAAATGGGTGAAATAACCGCACTCCTTTGCGATATAGAATTGAAAGATGCGCAAATTGCCGAATATAAGAAAAAACTCGAAGACAGTTCAGCCGAGGATTGTGTGCCATTCGGCAACTCTTCTCATTTGCACGCAATTCGCATTCTGGGGATGGAACCATTTCTAGCACCTTGCGAAAGTCGTATCGCCGGACCAGGCTGGATGGTTATCCAGCGGCGCATAGACGGAAAAGTCGATTTCAATAGAAACTGGCAGGATTATAAAAACGGTTTTGGCAACGTTCACGGAGAGTTTTGGATAGGGCTTGAAAGACTTCATAAGTTAACAAATAGTCGGCGATATGAATTGTTTATCTACCTGGTTAACAGCACAAATTCCTTCGCTCTCTTTGCCCGATACGATCACTTTTTAATTGGCAGCGAGGCAGAACAGTATAAATTAAAGGCACTGGGCAAATATTCAGGAACAGCAAACGATAACTTAAGTTACCATGAGAAAATGGCATTTACAACACTAGATCGGGACAATGACAAGGCTAAAAGTATGAACTTAGCCGTTTATTTTGGTGGGCCTTGGTGGCATAAGCTTCATGAATTTAGGTAAATAATTTACATTTTGTTTTAAACAATTTTTAATTTTCCCCTTTTGTTGGAGTTTAGCAATTTGAATGGAAATTCTTCTTGTGATAGTCTGTGGTGGGGTCAACCACTGAGGTCTTGTCAAATGCTTCTTCGACCTTGGCAGTAAAACACCAAGATGGTAAAGAGTTAAATACCAAAATTGAGCTAACTCTGAAAATATACTAAAATACAAAAATTTAAACCAATTTAAAGTGTTATCATTTATATAATAATATCATAATATATTACAAGGTACAAAGAATTCATTAGTTACAGTTAAAATACAATATTTAATACTATATACAGTACATGAATATACATTTTAGCGAGTTAATTATCGACAACAATATTACAGAATATAATACTAATAAACAATATATTAATAACACATTTTCTAGCATTATTCAAAACAGTGTCAGGCCGAAAAATACTAAAAGTATAAAGTAATTAATTAATAAAGTAATTGGAACAAGGGCAGAGCCTCGGCTGCGTTCATCCTGCCACCAGGTCCATTCATTATTAAAATGCCGTGGGTCGCACTTGGGGTCAGCTGGCTTATTGCCCGGTTCACGTGCAGTTCTTTGAAATTGATCGATTCGCTGCCATAGTTCCTGCACGAAGGACTCGTTGCGATGTGCCTCAAACAGATTGTTCCGTTCGCAGGGATCCTCATCGATATCGAAGAGACAGGGTGCTACCAACGGTAGACACGGCTTGCTAGTGGCAGATGCTTCTGGACACTGAACAGTGGCCTCCAACCGCATCGAGCTGATGTTAACCTCTGGCAGATCGCCACGCAGTCGCTGCAGGTGCTGCCATACACTCGTATTACGGATTACCTCCTCGAAGTGTGCAGCACGTGGATCCATCTCACCACTGTAGCGTTCCGCCAGCCAACCATCGTAGAGTCCCTGGTTTGTGGTGCCATTCACAATCTTCCATTTACCGTGTGTGTAAGCCAAGTAGGATTCCAAGCCATCGATATTGTGCACAATCTCGCGTTCCACCGACTCATAGCCATATCTCAGGGCAGACCACAGATTCAAGCCGTCCAGTTTGAGGGAAGCATTCAGCTGTATCTCTGCCGCTGCTGCCAATGTGGGCAGCAGATCACCTATGTAGAAACGCTGCTTCCACACACTGCCAAGACGTTCAAAGTCCTTGCTCCAAATGGCAGCCGAACTACGCAGTCCTCCCTCCCAGGGTGAGTTCTTTTGCTGTAATATATAATGCCAATGATCAAGTGAACCTAATAGCATGCAATCTAGTACTTACACCTCGTAGTGGATAGTTGGATGCGGTTGTCGAATGCTGTCCCGCCGTGGGACCTCCATTATCTGAGAGAAACAGAACAATACTTTGCTGCAACATCTGTTGGCGTGCCAGGGCATCTATAACTTGGCCTACACTACTGTCCATTCGGGACACCATAGCTGCATAGTATCGTTCCGTCTCGTTCGCAATGTATCCAAACTTCGCTAGTTCATCCGCTGGCGCTTGCATTGGATCATTTAAATTGGCTGAATGTGGTGCCAAGTGGTTCAGCAGCAGGAACAGTGGCTTAGCGCTGGCATTATGTTGTTGGATCAACTCCACAGCGGCTTCAGTCAGAACATCCGTCATATAATGACCCAGGTGATCGTGCGAGACTCGCAGATCATTGCGAAAATCATGCCCACGTGCGTAGGATTTGCCCTGTTGGAGACATTATTGAATTGATTTGGAATTTTTAATGGATTACTGCCAGATTACTAACTGGTTGTTCATATGTCTGATCGTAATAGTCCACATAGGCGCCCAGATACCCCAAGTGATGCTCGAATCCGCGTGCAGTGGGCGTGTAATTCCTTTGTGACATGCCCAGATGCCATTTGCCAAGAAGATTTGTTTGATAACCATGTTCCTTGAAGATCTGCGCCATGGTTGTCTCGTTCAAGGGCAATCCCCAGGGCTGATCGTTGACGATCACATAGTGCTGCATGCCTGAAGATAACAGAATGATCAATGATAATAAAAAACTTCAGGAATATAGTTAAATTATAGACTTACCAGTGTTTATAGGGTATTTTCCGGTCAGCAATGCTGCTCTGCTTGGAGTACACATTGCCGGTGTGTACAGGTTATTGAGGATCACCCCACTATAAGCCAGTGCATCGATATTCGGTGTGAGAAACTTATTTGAGCCGCGAAAGCTAACATCATCAAAGCCCTAGCAAATCAAATGTCAGCGTCTCAATAGATAATTATGTAGTCTGCACGCGGAATTACCAAATCATCGGCCATGATGATAATAATATGCGGTCTACCACTCCCAACTTCAGCTCCGTTCTGGCCATTTACGCTGGCTAGCGCCAATGCGATAGCCAGTCTTAAGAAAAGCGTTCGCATTTTGCTAATATATTAAGGGAAATTGTATTGAATATATTCGATTCATTTGATATATTCGCTTCATTCTAATTGATCTGTTAACTTTCTTTAGTTACTACTACTCAAATTAGTCATAGTAAACATTTTTTACACATATTTTAGAACTATACCTTACAGCCCGAAGTCATAAATCGTGTTTCTAACAAAAGTTCCCAATTTTTTAAATATTTTACAACAGCTTTTGTTGTGTAAAACTTTTAACAATTATTTTTTTTGCAAGTTTCGCCTGATTAACTAAAGTTTGTCATATTCTAAAGCCTCTAGTTCTACATACAGGGTATATATTTGTTGTTAGCTCATGTACTAAGCGAACTGTGACAATGTGTCATGCAAGTTTTACAATAGTTTTAAAAAAAGAATCTGTTAACTTCCGATTAATAAATAAATGTCGAGTGTACTACAAATGATCTCTTGTTATGAAATTTTTGTTCATAATTGTTGCACAATACACAAACAAGAGACAAGTTCGCGGTTCGTTTATAATAATAATTGCAAATACTCTCGAAGTAAACATAACTGTGTGCTAAAATTCCTTATTTGCTTATAATATTTTTCTTTTCAAATTTATCAATTTATTGGGCTTTGTAATTATTGTTTCTCTACCATAGAGCAGCCTCTAATTTTTTGCTTCATCATTTTCTCACACAATATTCAATACAACACAAGCTTATCTACGTTTTTACTGTTTTATTTGCACTAATACAAATGTCACTGACCGGCAAACGTTGATCTCGTTCTCCGTCTGTCTTCGTCAGCTGCGCTCGCAATACTAAAACTCCATAGAGTAGAACCGGTTGGTTTGTTTTATTTCTCTGGCTACTTTTATCAGTCGGTCTCTCGTGTGGGTGCGGAAACACTGGAGATCATCGGGTGGGAGAGCTAATGAAAGTAGAATCGGTAACTACAGCATACTCTTATTTTGTGCAAAGTTTCAAGCCTCTACCTCAACTGGAAGTATTTATGGCCGCGCTCTCCATACAACGCTCTCCATACAACGGGGTGAATAATGTGCATGGTTTACGCAGTAGGGCATGCATGGGGAAGCTACTCAGCGTGGCAGGTTGCTATCAGCCGTGGGAGTCGCAAATTGGTGGAAGCAAGCTGCTCAATTGTCACATAATGTAAATGAAAAAACATTGCAAAAAAACAAATTGCATGTATACAGAGTCAAGTGTTGCAACTTCTTGGCACTTTTAAAAGATGATAACAGTGAAATGTTAAATTTTAATTCCCGTCCCCCCTAAAAGGGGGGGTTAAAAAGGCCTTTATTTAAAACAAACGGAGAAACCAATATCAGGCTACAAATTTGGAGCCTTTTCCTGGGCGGGCTGTACACTTTACGAACTTGAAAGCGGTGTGTAGTGATAAATGAAGAAAAAGACGAAATGGAAAAACCGCAAGCGCTATCACCTCTAGTTTTGTTGCAATTTCGAATTGAAAATGAAAAAATGCCGTTATTCAAAAAATGACAGCTTTTTTGATTCCGTCAGACTCTTAAAAATAATACTTTCTGGGGTTCAAATATGATGGGAATATTTTATTTTCAAAGTTAATATATTCAGAATTTAAAATTGTCGGTCTTTAGCTCTGTGAGCTAAAAGGAGCTGTTTATTCTTGTATAGAATCTACCTATGGATATAGCCGTCAGCTGTAAAATTAATATTCGTATATACATACATACATATGTATCATACATTGATCAAGTTTATTAAAAATGTTTTTAAATCCTGGACTTTAAAATTTGAGAATTATGTCAATTACTTGATATTATTCTATGGATATATAAAGAAGCTTCATATTTATTGATAATAAGAATTTTCAATAAATTTTAAATACTATATGCCATATTCGCGGCAAGAATTCAAATGAACGGTCATACACAAAGAAAGCAAACAAGTAATTTAATTGAAATAGCAGTAACAAATAAAACAATTTAAAATTATTTTAAACAATAATACTTTTTGAGTACTATCCATGTAGAATATTAAATTATAATTAATGATAATTGTTTCTAATTTGCAAATATAATATATTTTATGTAATAATTATTTACTATTTTATTTACATCTAATTATATTAATTAGCAACTCAATGGCGCGCCACATGATTAATATGATGCATAAAAAAACCCACATGCCATAGAATTGTGACGTAAACCAAGCACCAAGTACAAATTTGGGGATTATCGACTGAAAACTGTCGGTCAAAATACCCAAATATAAATTAATTAGCAATATGTTGTTATTATTGCGCATGCAAAATACTCACGCTATAATAATATATATTGTGTGTCTTGTACGTACACTCGATAAGATGGTAATTTCTAACATTACGTAGGCAACTCCATTTATCGGGAAAAAGTCTTAGATACGGGCAAAACTGACGCAATAAATAGCGAGCATTGAATAAGCAAGAGAGGAGAGACGAGAGAGAGAGAGAGAACAATATTTGTTTGCCGGCTGCCAAAAACCGGTGAGAGCTTTTCATCTGCGGGGTTGTCAGGTCAAGTCAAGCCACAACCAACAGAATGCTGTGTACGGCAGCCGATGGCCACCGTAGAACAGTTGGCAACCCAGTTATTCTTTCTCGCGCTAAAAGATGAAGAGAGCGCCAACTGAAAGAGAGAGAGAGTAACATAACATACTGAGCAGCTGGCAGTTGGCACAATTAATGTTTTGTTTTTGGCTACCTTCTGCCTGCTGTGCCTGTTGCCCAAGTTACTAGAGCACAGAGCACATGTCGCGTCTGCAGTACCTCGCACACTCTTCGCATAGCTGCTACGTCGATGGTCCGCATGTGCTCCATTCCAGTTTCTATGTGGAAAATTTAATTAGAATTTTATGATAAAAAACTACAATTGGAACTGATTGAACCTATCGAAATTGAAGAATAAAACACTGCAAAATGGATGAGCTATCTGATTTCTTTGGGTAAGTAACGCGCCCTGCTGACATTGACTGCTTGACACGCATGCTACAAGTGTCTAAAATTAGCAGTAAATGCATACGGCTGTTATTTTTAGGAACCGTTTAGCATCTACCTGACGACCACGCGATTTGTGGCGCATATCAACAAAAGCAAACAATATTAAATTAGTAGTATTATATCAATACAAACTTGAGAACCCCAAGAACTCCAATATGAAATTGCACAGCTAAAAAATGCCCTGTGGAATTTGGAAGCAAAAAGTTTCGAATGCACAGTTATCAAAAGTGTGTCGCGAAAGCTCTTTTACACTATCTAAAGTTTATTGTTTTAAGCTATGGGACTATGAGTGACGAAAATATCTTAAAAAATAGTTATTTTTATCAGAAAAACATTTAACTCTGTTTTTCTTTTAATTAAATCAAAGCTAATTATAATTATTAAATATGTTAACGTAGTTCTCAGTAAAATTCTACTGTGCACAGCTCAACTTTCAAAAACAAATATGATATTTGTGTACAAGTGCAGTTATGTTGCCTTTAAGCAATAAATATTGTAGGTAATCAATAAACATTTCTACCCTTACAACTATATGTATTCCATTTGTGACCGTTTCTGCGGCTTGGTACTATAAATAAAAACCGCTAATCGAACAAGACAGAGTGCATGCCGTACCGTAGTTGACATAGAGCAAGCCACCCAAGCAACCCCCGCCAAGCCGGGCTTCACATAGTTAGCCAGATTGGCCGACCGACTGTTAATTAGCTATATGTATATACTCGAATCAATGTAAACACAGTCACAACCACAACCTCATCGGGGCAGCCGTCACTTGAGCTTACCAGCAATATATATGTATCTCTGCGGTTTAGCGAGGATCACATCGCTAGCGTCGAGAAATTCACCCGTTGTTACCCCCCAAAAGCGTGCTTTCCAACTGGAAAGCTTTTCACGCGCCTCAACTCACCACGATCATCACTTGGGCCGTGTGCTCCGGAGCTCGGTCCGTGCTCGCTGTGTCGGTATTTAACGGCGTTCGCATTCACGCCAAATGTTCATACGTAATTTGATCGCAAGCGGCGTCAACCGACTTCTGAATTCAAATTAAATAGAAATCGAATCCATTTATCAATAATATTCATATCTCAATTTGACTTGACATATTTGCAAACAATCCTCAGTATGGATTGTATGTTGTGATATTTAAGGAGCTCTGTGTGTAAAGAAAAACTCAAGTGAAAGAAAATAAATAATATTTGTGTTATCAAGGATTACAAGTTCCTAGGTGAAACTAAGTGGTATTTGTTGAAGTGAATTAAAATTTTAAAAATTACAATTTAATTTAAATATAAAGAGGTTCTTAACTTAAAACATTTTAGAAAATGTTCTAATCATAAATAAATAAATATAAATAAATTTAAGTTTGAATAATAATAAGCATTAAACTTTAGTAAGTTTATTTAAGTTCATTAGATACTTTATTTTTAATTTTACTATGTTGATGATGATGCGAGATAGTATGTTTTCGTTTTTCGGATTAATTACCAAATGACACTTAGTCATAATCAATAAATTTCCCCCAAGAGATCACAAGACTTACATTAAAGTAGATTTCGCGTGGCAATAAAGCGATATATAGCGTATATATACAGATTATAAAGAAACAACTCTGCAAATCTCGCATTAACACTCGCCTACTAATCATCTTATAGCGTCTGTATGGTCATAAAGTCCCGTGTCATGGTTCGGAATCAAATCGAACCCGTACGAACCACCCACCTCGACCCGCTTTCAACGGTACATGTACACGGTGCTTGACATACAATTGAGAAACGTGTTAATATGTCGATTCGATTAACATGGTTATACAAAAATAATTACACGGCTAAAAGAACAGTTTCGTAGAGCTAAGCAAAAAATTTAGTTAAATTTGTTTATCAACATATTTTCACTCTATAAATAAATAAATATTTTTGTTTATTTTATTTTAGGAATATGCCGAATTGGAGCGTGACTAGTGTTTTTCGCGTGCTCACACGCCGTAAGCCGCTGGAGGATTCCACGGAGTCCAAGCTGGCCAAGGTGTTGTCTGCTTTTGACCTGACAGCACTGGGTATCGGCAGCACCCTCGGTGTGGGTGTTTATGTGTTAGCCGGCGAGGTGTCCAAGACCCATGCAGGTCCTGCAGTGGTCATCAGTTTTCTGATTGCTGCCATAGCCTCCGTTTTTGCGGGTCTGTGCTATGCGGAATTCGGCGCACGTGTTCCCAAGGCGGGGTCCGCATATATTTACAGCTATGTGACCATTGGAGAGTTCATTGCGTTCCTCATCGGCTGGAATCTCATCTTGGAGTACGCAATCGGTATGTTTTATTGGCGACGCCGTCAACTAATTGATCAAATTAATTGGTTAGCATTTGTGCCAAATACAATTGATATACACACACAATAACTTACATATACTATTCATACTCACATATTCAAATATTCTCGCAGGTTCTGCCAGTGTCGTCAAAGGGCTGAGCACGTATCTGGACTCTTTGTGTAACTACGCTATGCGAGACTTTCTGTCAGAGCATTTGCCCATTAATGTGCACGGCCTGAGCGCCTATCCGGATTTGTTTGCATTTATTGTGACCATTCTCTTCTCCTGGGCCATTGCATCGGGAGCCAAAGAGTCCACCAGGGTAAATAACATATTCACCATGCTGAATCTCGGTGTTGTGTTGTTTGTCATCATTGCAGGACTTTTTAAAGGTAAGTCAAATAAGTAAATATATATAAATATATAATAGTGGAGATAAATACACTCAGTAAATGTTTGTGACGTCACACGCTGCAAGGATGAAATAATTATTTTAACTGCGATCGATCTATTCCTTTACGTTTCGATATATTAATAACATTTATCGATACAATTTAGTTTCGGTTCAATGGAACTTATTCAGATCCTTCGCAGCTCATTCAATCTTATCGCATAATTCCAAATCGATAACACTGTAACTCAAATATCGATATTAGTGTTAATAGGAAACCGTTGATAAATCTATAGATATAAAATAATTAAGACTGTGTATTAATTTTCTCTAATTATTTATTTTATTCTAAAGTTTCCAGCAGTAACTGGAGCATACCAAAGTCTGCAGTGCCCGAGGGCTATGGCAATGGCGGCTTTATGCCATACGGCGTATCGGGAGTAATCAAAGGTGCCGCTGTTTGTTTTTATGGTTTCATTGGCTTCGATTGCATTGCTACCGCCGGCGAGGAAGCCAAGAACCCAAAGAAATCCATTCCATTTGCTGTGATCGTATCGCTGGCGATGATCTTTCTGGCGTACTTTGGTGTGTCCACAGTTTTAACCATGATGCTGCCGTACTATGCACAGGATGAGAGCGCTCCATTGCCGCACGTCTTCCGCATCTATGGCTGGCATGTGGCCGAGTATGTGGTCACCATCGGTGCCATGTTCGGTCTGTGCGCCAGTCTCATGGGAGCCATGTTCCCGCTGCCTCGCATTGTGTTCGCCATGTCCAACGATGGACTGCTGTTCAAGTGCCTTGGCGAGATTAGCGTTAAATACAAGACTCCTTTCAAGGGCACCATGATCACTGGTCTGTTGTGCGGCATTCTGGCGGCGATCTTTAATCTCAGTCAGCTGGTTAACATGATGTCGATTGGCACCTTGTTGGCCTACTCCATGGTGGCCAGTTGTGTGCTAATCCTGCGCTACGAGGTGGACGATCGTCGTGATAGTCGCATTCTGGGCAATGGACGTCCCCTGAGCATTGCACAGGAACAGCCCTGCGGTTTGTGGCGGCGTCTCTTCAATCTCAATGGACAGACGGTATCAACCAAGGAGACGGCCCGTATTGTTACAACGGTGATCACTCTCTTCTGTAAGTTAAAGTAAAGATCATTCAAGGGGATCCCCTTTTAATAAGACATTTTCCTGCGCTTTTACAGCTGCCTGGTGTCTGGTATTCTCGCAAATCCTGACAAAATTCGAGGAGGATCTCAGCAACGTCACTCAGTACGATGTACTGCTAATTATACTCGCCGGCATACCATTGATACTCATGATGTTCATCGTCTCGCGTCAGCCCACCTCGGGTGTCCAGTTGTCGTTCAAGGTGCCGCTAGTGCCTTGGCTGCCCGGCATCTCCATTATGATTAACATCTACCTGATGATCAAGCTGGACATAATGACCTGGATACGTTTCTGCATATGGATCTCCATCGGTCTGGCCATCTTTCTATCCTACGGCATTCGCCATAGTACTCTGAGGCGCCGCGAGGAGAGGAATAATTCCATGGCCTTGTTACGGGACACGAGTAGTGGTACCGCCCTGCTCAGTCAGGATCGCTCGAAATATGGCAACGAGGTGCCGCTGATCCTCATGCACAGCTCGTCCTGAAGACAAGCCTCATAATTTTACTAAATTTAGTATTAAATTGCACCTTTTATCATTTCACACACATACAAACTACGCGTACACAGGCACCCACTCGTATTTATATTGTATGTAAATATACACACAAGAAACAGTCCTACACGAAACACTCATTGCTATATTTAATAGTTATAATTAGCAACCAAAAACTGTTTACAAAGTACAATAAGAGAAGCTAAAAGCAATAAACATGTGAGAAACAGCACTTTTAATTGTATCTATTTTATTACATACAATGTAGCTGCTTTGCTTAGTTTTCCAGAATCCCTCAAGAAACTGCCAGAAACATCAGACTTTTATTCAAGACATTAAGTAATAAAAAGCGTGTACAATAAAGAAGGCGGTCGCAGAGCTAAAATGCGAATACTTCCTACATGTTGTAAAAAAAACCGTTTTTAACAGCGTACCACAACTTAACAGAGGACTGTAAAGGGCAGTTTTGCGTTAACATGCACAGCGCTCAAAATGCGTTCCGTGAAGTTGGCTGCTAACGTATATTTGCGTTGGGGTGACCATGTATTTTTCAAATGGTGGGAAAGCTAATGTTTCTATTTATTAAATTATAAGTTTTTATTTATTTACATTATTTTTTAAGAATATAACCTTATCTTATCATGGCTACAGGCTATTTTTTTATTTCTACATGTATTTTATAGAGGATCAAGGAATCAAATATATCAATTTATTCATTTATGCAATAATTAAATTGAAAATAAATTCCGTGAATTCAAAAATAGCCTATTAACAATACATTTACTTCTTAATAACAAACAAATAAGTATTTTAAAGAAAACTGTGATCGATAAACCTAAAAAAGTAAATGAACCTAAAACAACAACAAACTACGCCAAGGTACGAGATCTAACGGTGCACAAAGAAACAGGTGTTATACTTTGAATTTCAACATGCCACTAGTTCCAAGGTCATCAAAGTCAGCACGATAAGTTCAAGTTGTTTTTGCTGTGAATCTACAAGTTTGCTAAACTGTTGGCAAACTTGTTGATTGTAAATATGTATATGCAACAAGTTTTTGTTGTTTTCGATGTCCTGGCAACGTGCAACGTAAGCAAGGTAAACAATAAATTGGGCTCAAGTTCAGCTGTTGCATTGTTGCACAGGCAACACGAGAATTGTTTGATCGATGCAAAGTCGAAGGATAAAAACAGAAAAGCCACGAAAATATTACTCACAAAAATAAAAAGTGAAATCTCAACGGAAATGTCGCGTTATAAAAATTAAAAACATATTGAGAGCTGAAGCTGATCCTGATATTGATCTGGCAGCATGGGGAATACGGAGAGCAATGTGACCAGTGGCGTCAAGAAACAGGCGGGAGTGTCCACACAGGCGCTCTACAAATTCGTCAATCTCAAAGGCGGCGGGCTACTTGTGGACATGATGAAACGTGCCTGCCAGACGAAACAGTTTGCGGAGATCGATCATGCGATCAAGACCAAAGTGGAGCCCTTCCTATATAACAAAGGTGCTGGACGTTATTTCCCCATCTCGAAGCTGGTACTCCTACGCAATAGGGACAGGCCGAGGACAAGGCAACTACCAGAGATACGCGCACTTGAGAATCCCGATGACGACTTCAACATACACGACTATTGCCCCGAGGTTTCCGAGGCGGAGTATATCTCCAATCCGACTGCCTATCGCTTCGTCTGCTGGGATCTGAATGTGAGTGGAGTGGACTGAGTGGAATTTGGCGTAACTATCTCCTTTACAGATGCGTGGTGCTGTGGGGGAAACCATCTTGCATCTGTGCCTGCTGAACGCCTCTTCCCTGCACGCTGATCTGGCCAAGCGATTGCTTAAGTTCTATCCCAAGCTCATACTGGACATCTACATGAGCGACGAGTACTACGGGGAGAGTGTGCTACACATTGCCATCGTCAACGAGGATCCGGCAATGGTCAAGTATCTGCTAGATGCCAATGCGGATGTGCAGGAGCGGTAAGCTTGCTCTGTTTCCTGCCGAGTATGTACCTAATGCGAGTTTCTTGATTCCCAGCTGCTGTGGCGCCTTCATGTCCGCGGAGGATACCAAAGCCTCGCGCACAGATTCCCCTGAACACGAGTACGTGGCGCTGGCGCCTATGACCAACTACGATGGCTATGTCTACTGGGGCGAGTACCCGCTCAGCTTTGCAGCCTGTCTGTCGCAGGTAAGCACCAAAAGGAACATATCCCTTTACTCCATTGATTCAACATGCCACCACAGGAGGAATGCTTTCGCCTGGTGCTGGCGCGTGGTGCAGATCCGGACTTCCAGGACACAAACGGCAATACCGTACTCCATATGCTGGTCATCTACGAGAAGATGGAAATGTTCGATGTGGGCTATGAGGTGGGCACCAATATACACATAAAGAACATACAGAACCTGACCCCACTGACACTGGCAGCCAAGCTGGGCCGCGTCGAGATGTTCTTCCATGTGATGAGCATCGAACGGGAGATCTATTGGCAACTGGGAAGCATAACCTGTGCCGCCTACCCTCTGCTCATGATCGACACCATCAACGAGGAGACAGGGAACATTAACAAGGATTCCGTGTTGAACTTCGTTGTCTTTGGCGACAAGTTGGAGCATCTGGAGTTGTTGGACGGCGTTGTTATTGATCTGCTCAAGACCAAATGGGACACCTTCTGCAAGTCTCGGTTCTACAAGCAGTTCTATATGTTCGCCTTCTACTTTCTCATATCGCTGTTCAGCTTTATTCTGCGACCAGGTCCACCGGACAAGGAGGACGACGATGAGGAACAGGAGGGCACGTCCCTGACCTCCTCGAATGCCAGCAATCCTCGTCATGATCTCTACACCAATGGCAGCACGCTGGCGCAGCATACCAAGCGAGGCGCCTCCAGCACAGAGTACAGTGAGTGCAGCAGTTCCTGAATCTAACATATCTATATCAGATGTAACTCCTTAACTCTTTTCTAGAAACCTTTTGGCTTAACTTCACGGAGTACTACGATCCCAACGAGGTGGAGACCCTGCCTGCTTGGTGGCAGACCTATGCTCAGTGCCCGCTCATGAATCTCGAATCCGATCTGGCCAAGTTGCGCATTATAGCCGAGCTGATCAACTTTGTGGGAGCTATACTGTACCTGCTGGTGGCCTTGAGGGAAGCGCGCTTCTTGGGCTACAAGATGTTCATTGAGAATTTGGTGAGAGGAAGAAAAGAGAGTTAAAGTCCATAAGCTAAAGACTTAGAAACAACTCATATATATTTCCTTATATCTCAGTTATTATAATTAAAACTATTGCCCCTGATTAATATAGTTAAGATAAAGTTGGAAATTGATCGCCTTAATAACTTGTAGAATACTCCATCTCTCTTCTCTTCCCTTCTCCAGATGACCGCTCCGTCGCGTGTTATGTTTCTGTTCTCCTGTGCACTAATGATGACCATTCCTTGGCTTAGAGTATCCTGCCTGACCGAGATCGACGATCATGTGACTGTGGTGATCATGCTGACCACTGCACCCTATTTCCTCTTCTTTTGCCGGTACATATAGTCTCCAAAACTCCATCAATCCTTACTTTAACTGTACCAATCCTATTTCAGTGGCTTCAAGACCGTTGGACCCTTCGTAGTGATGATCTATCGCATGGTGATGGGAGACTTGTTACGTTTCGTTTCCATCTATTTGGTTTTTGTGTTGGGCTTCTCTCAGGCCTTTTACATTATATTCTTGACATTCGACAATCCCTCCACACCCGAAGATCAGGATGCCGAATCGAATCCCATGCCATCGCCCATGGAGTCCATTGTGGCGATGTTTCTGATGTCGCTGACCAACTTTGGGGACTACTACGGTGCCATGGTGTCGACGCAGCACGAGTACGAGGCGAAGATCCTGTTCTTTCTCTTCATGGTGATTGTCAGTGTGCTGCTGGTGAACATGTTGATCGCCATGATGGGTAATACGTATCAGAAAATTGCCGAAATACGCAACGAATGGCAGCGACAATGGGCGCGAATTGTGCTCGTGGTGGAGCGCAGTGTTCCACCTGCGGAGCGCCTCAAGAACTTCATGCACTACAGTCAGTCCATGTCGGATGGCAGACGTGCTCTGGTCCTGCGTCTGAATATGACCGTAAGTTGAGGCATTGAAAAGTAGAGAGAATCTTTATTGAATACTTTATTCCATTACAGGACGAGGAGAAGGAGGAGATGAAGGAGGTGCAGGAGATGAAGCGCATTCATCAGCGCTTCTCCAAGAAGAGGCAAATGGAGCGCGAGGCACGTCAGCTGCGACGCCAGCAGGAGTATGAGAAGTTCTTCGGTACGGCCCCTAAGACGGACAGCATGGAGAACAACAACATGTGAATGGAGTTAATGGATCCCTTGACCCCCAGTATCAGTTCAAGTTTTATTGGACTAATGTTAAAGGGATGAAGGCGAGAGAATGAGAAGAATTTGTTCAGTTTGTGCAATAAATGTTTAGTCTATGAACAGTTTCAACCACCATGGGGCAAATTGAACTAATTTATGCCATTTTGGGGGGTCGTAAAACGCGACTTAACGACGCAGCGACGCCTTCTGCACATACAGGGTGCCAATAATGCGCCATTTGAATGATAATAACAGTTTTTATTATGGACGACGGTCCAATAAATCCATACGGACTGGTTGAATACCCCTATATCACTTAAGTTCGGCTTGCTACATCCGTTTATTGATTGTGAAAGCGGAGGAGGCAGCGGAGGGTGAAGTGAATGGAACAAGAGGCTTGTTGTCATTCGCCATTCATCTTCATCTTGATTACGTAATTGCAACTGTAGCAAAAGAATCCCTGACACCTTTCATCAACGGCGGACGAGGGTGCAAGTGCACACGAACAATGGTTCCTTATTCTTTTTGGGATATCATCATCGGCATATGATGCTGATTATCGCAATGATCGCAGATTTATCGAGGGTGCGTGGGATTCTCTTTTTTCACATTGCCTCACCGGAAACGTTTAGTCCTTTTGTTGAGCCGAAGAAAGGTGCTCAACGATCGATGCTACTACCTATTGAAAGTGTTTAAAAGCAAAAGGAGCGAGGTCGAGAGGACTCTCCAGAGTCTTGGCGTGGCGCAGCTTGCTCAGCTTGCCCAGCTTGACTTTAATTGCGTCTGAATAAAGCAATTTAGTACATGCTGTGCCTGACGCGATACCCCTTAAAGTTTCAGAAAGGGTGGAGTGGCGAGTGGGTCGTGAGTTCCCAGCTAGTTTGATATTCTTGCCACTACTCAAAGCGATATTACACTGAAAGAAATAACCCACAGCAATGGCGAATTAATACTAAGCAAGGATGCTCAATCAAAGTTCGATTCGTTAATTGAGCTGGAAGTGTTGGAACTGTTTTGGTCAGCTTCTCACCTCGACTTCCGTGTTTCATTTTGTCCCATTGTACGCACATCCCTTGCCCTTGCTGCGGTCGCACAATGGGCACCACAGCGCGGCTAGCGGCGTTAATGATATGGTGGCAACCCTTCGCCCATCACAACAAAGGCTTAGCCATAATTTGAATATGTCACAGGGAAGAAAACAGGCAAAAATTTCCCAGCTCTGAATTGGCTTTGAGCCACAGTCGCACTGCCTCCCTCCCTCTCTCTCTCTGCTTCTCTCTCACCCGTTCTCTTATTGTGATTGTTTGGCATTTGATTCTCCTGCGTCCTTGCTACGTAATTATAGAGTCCTGTCGAGGTGTCGAATTCGTTGTAAGCGACAATTTAATCACATGTTTTGCCAGCAACACGTCGCCAGGTCGCATTGTTGCAAGGTTCCTTTGTGCCCGCTAATGGGGCAGCTGGCAAGGAATGGTAATGGGTGCAGCACGACGCCCACTTCCCTTTGTCCTCGGCATTCTTTCCAAGGCAGCTTCTGGCCCCGACTTCTCCGCCCCGACTGCGTTTGCTCCTCAGTTGCTTTCGAACCGTGCGATTTTTTGCATTGCCATAAAGTTATAACCGTAAAGATCTCTCTCGATCTTGGGAAATGTTAATTTTCCAGTTGTAAAGTCCTGTGACTCGACTAAAAACTCTAGAAAGTTGGCAAAACTCGCTAAATTGTTTAATTACTCACACACACGCACACACACGCACACGGCCGCGCACAAACATTGTAAAACAATAAAGAGAACTGAACGAAAAGAAGGTTAGGTTTTCTCGGGAAAATCGGTTTATGGCACTTGCGAGGGGCGTGTTGCAAATGACTTTTAAATGCGGCGAGTCGCGAGACTCGTCCCTGATTGCTTTTTATTCTCGCCGTTTTTTTCCAAAAGCGATTTATATATTTTTTTCCCTTTTTTTTTTTGTTTGTTTGTTAACTAACGTCGATTGTCTGGACACTTTGCTTTGGCAATGCCCAAAAGGAAAAGTCCTTTGGGAGAGAGCAAAAGAGAAATGCAAAAAGTATTCAAATCAATTGCACATTTAAATAAGAATTATGGCAGGGTTGCCAGGTTCCCAGGTGAACCCCCAAGTGCACAGTCCCCAATCTCGCCTGACCTAAGCTTAAATCTTTGCCAAACTTTGAAGAGTTCTTTAAGTTTATTTAAACTAAATTATTTATGCAAATAAAGAAAGGCTGAACAAAAAAATCGCTTGCAATTTATTTTGACAGTCTCAAGGGGTGGTGGGGGGAGTATGTGGGTGTATATCGGTGCCAGCAAGGGTTGCTCTATTGTGCCTTGTTTGCCTTTTAGCTCAAGCTATTGATTTAAAACTGCCAAGTCAAAGCAAATAAATCGAGAGTTTTTCTGCTGAGGGGAGGTGGCAACCCTAAAACGATTGTGATAATGTGAAAAAGTATTTCGTAAGTTAAATTATTGTTAAACTGTCTTGGTTGGCAACTCTGGCAATCCTTTTCTAACCCTCTAACCCTTTCCCTCAATTCGTTTTTATTTGCATTTAAAAATTTGTTTACTTTTTGGCTCACTGACAAGATTGTGCATGTCTGTGCCTGTCATTTGCATCTACACTTGTTGAACAGTTTTGAAATCATCTATCGATTATGTGTTCATGCCATGGAGAGTCCTTTGAGAGCACTAAAACTTCTGTCAATACAAATTTCGGTTGTTCTAGCAGGGGCATGGCGAAGGGGGGCAACTGTGGTTATATATGTATGTATATATATATTTAATTAATAGGTAGTATATAGGTAATAAACTGCTTATATTATATGTTTATATAAAAAATATAATAAGAGTTGCGTAAACACAAATTTTAAGCTCTGAATACAAATATATAATAATTAAATACATTTTAAATATATTTAAAATCAATTAATTCATTTATAGTTCATTCCTTTAAAAAGGATTTTAAAAATCCGCTCCCTCTAAAACTTACTGTCCTACGCTTCTGACTCAGGCATAGAAAAGAGAAAAAGAGAGAGAGAGAAAAGAGCTCTCAACTGTTGAGAGTAGTTGAACTTTGATAGAGTTGCTGCAACCATATAAGTGTAGATGTGTTTGTCTGCTCTAAAATATGAATTCTGGTATAAAAACTCTTCAGAAAGGAATGTAACCTCACAATCGTTGTATAATTAATAACTATATATTAAATAGAACCTGAATAATGTTCAATATATTTCCTATATGATTAACTATTCAAATAGAACCCCTGAATCAGTTCAAAGCCTGCCCACCTTGTCTTTTGATTCCTTCTCAATTTATCAGCGCCCTCTTTCTACTGCTTTCTGCCTCCCTCTCATCCTGCTGCTTCTTGTCTACTTTCTCGTTTTGATTGGGAACCACTTGACGTTTGTTTGGCGGGGAGTGGGGGGTGTGGCAACAACAAAAACCGCAAAGTTTTAATTGAATTTGCCGAACAAAATAATGTTTTGCCACTTGAGTCTCGCGGGAGACGCTAAACAAACAAATCGACAAACGCAAAGCAGACCGAGAGTGAATGCCAGGCCGGGCCAGGCTGATTGACTGACTGACAGATTGATGGGCTGAGGTGGAAGAGGAGGCGTGGCAAGGCTAGTGGGAGGTATGCAAACACACTCGAGCTTCTACTTAAATAAATTCAATTCGCAAAATCAAATCACTTGAGTGAAAATACGCACCACAATAAAAGTTGCATTAAAAATTCGTAGCAAAAGCGGAAATACAAAACAAACAAATGGACCCAAAGGGGAAGGGTAAAATAGGTTGGAGGAGGATGGGGGGAGAGGTTGGCAGCCATTGCAAAGGCGTCGAAGCGTTTTTCCCCATTGCTAAAATCAGTCTTTGATCTTTGACAGCATTAAACACGCGCAATAAAACCCTTTGAGTTTTCCCAACTGCGACTGCGAAACCATTTGCCAAATGAGCGAAATTAATTACAAGAAGCCACAGCAAAGAAAGCAAATTTAAGGAGAGCAACTGCTGGCAAGACAGACTGTGTAGATACCCTGTAAGCACTGTATATTTTGTGGAAGCTATACCAGAGGCAAATATTGAGTAAGTTCAGTTTAGTAATTGATATTTGTGGGCCGAGAAGTTGAAGTTAATTCATCCAGATCGATGACAGACATTAAAGAGAATAAATAATTGATATAATTGGTATAAGCTCAGTGTAGTTGAGTTGTCTCGACTAGTTTTTTATTATTTCCAATTTCCAACTGTAAACTAAGTTTAATTTAGAATCTAGGAATGTCTCTTAAGAAATAAATAGAGTTTATTAAAGGAATAATACTTAAAAAGAACAAAACAATCAGTGGAGTTGACTTTTTCTGGCTAGATTTCTTTTAAAATGAAGAAAAGTTCAACCAGTAATCTAGTAACAGTTAAGGGCTGTCCTCTTAAAGATAAAAGACAGTTGATAAAAGGTATAATTTAAAAAAAAAACGATAAGCTACTAAGTTAATTTGATTTTTCTTGACTAGATTTTAAATGAAGCAAATTTTAAACGCGAACTAAGTTAAATCTAAGAACTGTTTAAGGCTCTCTCTACTCAAACCATCTCTGCTGCACACCCCCTACTGGCCAACCCTTTACAGGGTACAATTATGAAAATATCAAAGTGTCTGGTCTGGAGCTGTCAACACTTTTGACTGCGGCTTTGCGGCTGCTGCTGTTGCTGCTGCTGCAGTTGACGGGCCTCACCACGTGTCACGCTTTAGAAGAACCTCATTTGGCAAGCTGACAACGCCCATGTCCACGCCCACGCCTACACGCCCAGCCAGCCAAGTGAATCGACTGATAATGATGACGATGATGGCCCGAGGCGACCGCAGCACTTTGACACATTTCGGGCAGCTAATTCATCGTCCCACTGTGCTTGTTGGTCGTAAACACACACCGTGGGATCCGTGGATGAGGTTCGGGCAACGGCAATCAACATCGGGTAGAAGGTTCCCGTTGCCGGAACTGCACTTCACGCAGAAGTCGCCTTGAGTGGCCACTTCGGAACGGCGACGATTTGCGGCCTCGAAGTTGACAACAAAAATTAGAAGAAACCAAAGCACTCCAGAGCCGGGCAACCCCTAAGAGTGACCCCTAAAGTCAGGCGAGCATCATTCGTACTGCAGTTGAATGTATGTATGTATATTAAGAATATTGAGGAACTTACGAGCTGAAAAGCGGCTTTTAAGTGGCCCGTTTCGATTACATGGCAGCGAGACTCAAGATTTCCAGATTCAAGACGGATTCCGGGCACGTGAAGTGGCCACTCTCACTGAGCTGGAGGTTGTACTTGAGTGCAACCCTTTAATTCTTTCATTCCCTATTCGCCATTCGATTTGGGATTGAATTAAAGTCGTTTAGCCAAGTGGTCTGAGGAGGTTCGTGGAACAAAGGACGAGGCTCCCTTTTTTGCTGCATATGCTGTAAATTTCTTAGTTAATCTGTTATGACATCTAGTAGCTGTAGGGGGGGTAGAGCAGGGGCGTAGAGGGGACTGCAGGGGGGTTGCCCATTTGCTAATGAGCTCAAATCGAGCTTGCTTTATGAGTGCCATCGATATGGTACGCTCTGACAGCTCCGCGATTGCAATTTGCATTTCCCAGGCGACGAACTTCCCACAGATTCTCACACGTCTCTCTCTCTCTCTCTTTCTCCTGTCTCTCTCCCCCTCTTGCACCTTTGTCTGTGACTTTGTGGGCTTACACATGTTCAGCATTGATCCCTTTTGCGAAAATGCATAATTGTCCCGATTTCCGTAGGGGCCGGAAATGCAATGCAACAAAAACACATGCAACACACAATGTAAACAAGGTGCATGTTGCATTTATTATTATGTTATTGTTTTATTTCTCTGTGTGTTTGTTAGGTTTTTTCTCTCATTTTCCGAATCCGTATTCGAATTCCGTTGAATTGCGCACAATAAAGGATGACAATGGGACGAGAAGATGCTGAGACAGCAGCAAACAATGACAGGGACAATTGCCCAGCGTGTGCGGGGGAGCGGGGAAGCTGGAAGCGGGACCAGGCCAGGACAAATCAGGTGAATGCAAACGGAAGTCGGACTCCTCGACCTCCTTCTTGTCCCTGTACTCTCTGTACTGTGTGACCGCCCAATGCGCGGGTCTATTCAACGCTTTGTTCGGCCCATGGCCAGTCTGACCCTAATGGGATCAGCTCCGGAATTAGTTGAACTTATTATTGCTTAAATTTGTCTCATTTGTTCATTTTTTCGCTGGAACTAGACAAGGAAGAGGGCTGAGACGGTACAAGAGAGGGCTCTAATTATTGCTAAATGAACGGATGTTTGCTTGAAGAAAGTATTGTGCGTTTAGAGGGAAGAAATTACAGTTAAAAACAATAATAAATATTAGAAGTGAGGGAAAGGTTTAATATAATAATAAATATGATAAATAAAAGAAAAGATACTTAAGTCAAATACAATATTAATTGGCATATATAATATTATATATATATAATAAAATATTATTTAAATATGAGAAAGCTAGAATCTATATTCTTTTATCCTATTAAGTCTATTAAAAAGCTTTTTAGGTATTTAAAAGTGCCTGAATTACTTTGAAGGTGTACAACAATTAACTCAAGTTAATTTAAGTATGTTTAATCTTTAAACTATAACAATTTAATAACTAAATATCTTAAAGGATATGTTTAAATATTTATATAGAATATATCTTTATTGATTTAATCATTAATTTTCCTTATGTTCTGTTTGCTTTTTTTTAATTTGTTTGCTGATGATTAATTCTTTCAGATTGTACTATTTTGGGCCTAACATCACCAACCAATTATAGTCTATAACACTCTCCAACACTTAACTTGCATTGTACTCTCCTCTCTCATCTATCCCCCTATCCAGCACATCAATTGTTGTACCTTTCTTTTTATGGTATATCAGAGATAATTTTCCCTCCGTCTGTACGCTTAAACATGTTCATTATTCAAAATGCGGCGTAAGTTTTGCGTTGATTCCGCCTACGCTCTTTTCTTTTGAACATCAAGCATACAATTTTTCATTTTTCCCCAGGAAAATGCAAAGAAAAATCGTTGAATTTCGTGTGCATGCAAAATGCTCTTAACTCGAATGACACGTGAAAAGCGCAAAATCTGTTAAGTAATCAAATGGACACGTACGCCTAGGAAAATGTAATCAAATGCGTGTGTGTGTGCGGGGGTGGCCAGTGGGAAATGGGAAAATGGAAAAGTGGGAGACTGCAAACTGAACAAAGGATGCTGAACTACGTGAGAAAATGTCAAACTAGCTGAACTGAGGTTTTCCGACACTTTTTCTTTTGCCAGGTGCAAGGAATACTGAATTACAGGGTATGCATGTCAGTAATAAATATTAAATTCAATTTGCAACTAATGAAACGATTCAATTAATGCAAAAAGTCAAACGAATTCAACCTCGTTTAATTTATTGAAAAGAATCGAAGACTTTTTTTTGTATTGTTCCCCTTTGCGCGTCTTTATAATCTTTGTCATTATCACATTGTTTCCGAATTTAATTTAAAATGAAATAAAAAACGGTAGATATTTGTGTGTGTGTGTGTATGTGTGTGAGGCCCCAATTCATAATTGAAGAATTCACAAAGCAAACAACAACAACAGATGGCAACAATGGAACGCGCGACTCTCGGGATTCAATGTAGGAAGAATGAGAAATTGGGAAGAGCTGAGCTGATGAATGAAAGCGAGCAGAGAGAAAGGCGGACAAGTCCTGTGCACAAAAGGGTTAAGGGGTGCAGGACTCGGGATCGAGCGTAGGACTCTTCTATAATGCGTTCCATAATTAAAGAACTGTTGATTCCACTTAGCAGAGTATAGTGTTTGTCACATTTAGAGCTGTGTAGAGTAGTGTACTTGTGGAAATTGAGTGCAGACAAGGTGGATCTGTATATATAGCACCTGACTGTGCATTGTCACAAGAAAGGCTGCCACAGAAAGGAGAAGAATAGAGGGAAAAGAAACATATCAAAACGCAAACTATACTATCGCAGCTGCCTTTGATTGCGAGATGCGTGCGGCAAAAAGCAAAAGTCTGTCTTACTTTTGGCCCCCCCTTTCTGCAAATCCTCATTCCCCTCTTCTCTGTTCGCTTGCTAAGTGAAAAGTAGAATGGATAGAAAGCAAAACGCTAGCTGAACAAAACTTTTTCCATTACACAACACATCAACTTTTCATTCCTCTCTTTCTCTCTATTTTTTCTGCTTTTTTCGGTGGGCAGCACAAAAGGAAACGTTGAAAGCGCTGAAAGCTTTTTGTGCCCTGCAAGTGAAAAGGGTAAACGGGGGCATATTAGTTTGGAGGACGGCCAAGGGGAGCAAGATTTGAGATAAACTGCGCCCTGAACTATGCTGCGATTATGAAGTTGCAGAAGTTACTTATGAAAG
The DNA here is from genome assembly GCA_018903425.1 of Zaprionus nigranus. Classification (NCBI taxonomy): domain Eukaryota; kingdom Metazoa; phylum Arthropoda; class Insecta; order Diptera; family Drosophilidae; genus Zaprionus; species Zaprionus nigranus. The sequence continues at coordinate 1,492,370 of JAEIGD010000024.1, forward strand.
TTAGCGAACTTAAGGATTGAGGCAGAGGAATTTGAATTATACACATATATGTATGTATTTATTTCATTTGGTATGTCTGTGTGTGTTTAGGTATCTGTGTAATGAAAACACATCGTATGATTTGGTTATTCCCACTGGTCTACTTATTATAATTGATTAGTCAACGTAAAGCACGTTGTGCCTCTTCAGGCAAGAAAAAACACTTCATTTTGTATGTTTTTGTTAACTTCTTAGCTTTTTTCTGCTCTTGTGCATTGTGTAATCAGAAGCAGAGCGCTCTCTACACACCCACGGTCATGCATATACATAATATGTACAGCTTATATGTACACATGTATACATGGTATGCATGTGTGTGTGTGTGTGCATATAGTACCTGTATATACATTTTGTCAGCCATTCAGGCCGTTTTTTCTCGTTTTACGTTTTTCGTTTTCCGTTTTGTTATTGTGTTGTGTGGCGCATTGTGTCGCTTTTGCTTTTCCACTTTTCTTTACCAAATAAGTAAATAATTGCAGTAATATCCTTTCGTGCGCAAAAAAGAAAGAAACGAACAACGGCAGAGAATGGAAAGCGTGTTTCCATGTCCTTTTCACAAACTAAAATGTGCTTTTCACACACTCACACACATAGCTATGGCACACACACACACACAGAGACGCACGCCTAGACACTCTATGTGCGGCTGTATATAGCACAGAGAGGCACACAAACACCCACAATGGGCCTGGGCATACAAAAATTCACACCAAGGCGCCATTGTGATTGGCTGAAAAGGCAAAGCCAACGGGCCACGCACACACACTCACACAGACAGAGAGACAGCCACAGCCACCAGCTATCTGAGCGTATGCGTTTTAGCTCTCACACTGCCGAAGCTCTCTTCTCTTCTCGGACAAATAACAATGCATGCCGCGGAAGTGCAGCGCCAGGCAAAACAATAACGGAAATTGTGTGCCCACTGTGTGCGAAAAATCAATGCAATTTCAGAGAGAACGGGCAACAGAGAACTACACAGAGACAGCGAGAGTGTGAGAGGGAAAGAGAGCGAGAGAGATGGGTGCACATAGTGTGGGAGTGCAGCAGGCGCGCTCCAAACGAGGTCGCTGCCGCAAAAAAATGGGAGCAGAGCAGCCAAAAACTACTAACAAGGCAGGCGACCAGACACGAACCGAGCCGAGCCGAACAGTGAACGAGAGCACGTTTATGTTCTCTTCGTTGTGTAGTAGTAGTTGTTGCTGTTGTTGCTGACTATTCAGTCTTTCTATTGAACACACCCCTCAATGGGCAACAACTACAACTAACAAGGCGGCCGATATAAAGGAGCCAATGGAACAAAGCCGACAAGCAGCGTAACAAAGCAGCAGCAGCAGCATTGAGAACAAGAGCGAGAGTGAGACGGAGAGAGAGAGAACAAGAGAGCGACCAAAGGTATGTATGCGAGAACACGCCAACCCGACTGCTATTTCACTCATACGCACACATGCAAAGCAACAGCAAAACACACTGAGGGTTGCTGCTAGTTCACTGTTAAAGAGAGCGCGAGCGAGAGCGAGAGACCAGCAGAATGAGAGCGTCGCGTCGGCTGAGCAGAAAACTGGATTTGACTGTAGTCGTGTCAGTCTCAATTATTGCGCAGACAAATCAGTCAGTGTGTAGCTGTTGAGCCGAACAGAAGCATCAGCAAGAGCTGCAGCAACAGCAACTGCCGTGCAAACAGAAACACACAGAGAGAAATTAATAAAAAAAAGACATAAAGACACATTGTGAATACAGTGAGAAGTGAGAGAAAGAAGAGAACAAAGAACACAGAGTGTACATTGAAGAATAATATCAAGTGATAAAGACAAACACATAATAATGGCCACATTATCGTCACATCCCAACTACGGTTTCCATCTGGGCACCGGTCAAGGCCTGGAGCTGCCCTCGCCGGGAGACTATGCCTCTCAGGGCTTGGGCAATGCCCAGCTCAGTCCCAGCATGGATATGGATATCAAACGTGTCTTGCATTACTCACAGAGCGGCGGATTGGCCGCCAGTCTGGCTGCCATGGGTGGTTCCCCTGGTGGTGGACCAGGCAGTGTTGGCAGCCAGGGAGCAGGCACCATGAGCCACCACATGGCGCATCACATGCACAACGCTGTGGCAGCCCAACAGACACTGTCCCCGAACAGTTCGATTGGATCCGCCGGCAGCTTGGGCAGTCAGAGCAGCCTGGGCAGCAGCGGCATGGGCGGCGGTCTTGGCATGGGCGGCACACACAGCTCAGTAGCGGGCACTGGGGGTCCAGGCAATGGATCCATGCACAGTCTGGCCACTTCACCAGGCCAGGAGGGACACATCAAGCGGCCCATGAATGCGTTCATGGTCTGGTCCCGCCTGCAGCGTCGTCAGATTGCCAAGGATAATCCCAAGATGCACAACTCGGAGATATCGAAGCGTCTGGGTGCCGAATGGAAACTACTCGCCGAGTCCGAGAAGCGTCCCTTCATCGACGAGGCCAAGCGCCTGCGTGCTCTGCACATGAAGGAGCATCCGGATTACAAATATCGTCCACGTCGCAAGCCCAAGAATCCTCTAGCCGGCGGTCCACAGGGTGCTCTGCAGATGCAGGGCAACATGAACATGAATATGAACATGAACATGAACATGAATATGGCGCAACAGAAGCTGGGAGGAGCCGGCGCTGGCCCAGCGGGCGGTGGCTACAATCCGTTCCATCAGCTGCCTCCGTACTTCGCACCCTCGCACCATCTGGATCAACCGTACCCAGTGCCATACTTCACCGGCTTCGACCCGCTGGCGTTGTCCAAGCTGCACCAGAGTGCGGCGGCCAACAATCAGACGCACGCAAAGCATCTGGAGGCGCAACAGGCCGCCTCCCAGTTGCCACCCACCTCGCTGAGCAGCTTCTACTCCGGCATATACTCGGGCATCTCGGCGCCTTCGCTATATGCGGCACACTCTGCGAACGCTGCCGCCGCCGGACTCTACACCTCATCCTCGACATCTTCACCTGGCTCCTCCCCCGGCACCATCACACCCAACGGCATGGATGGCTCCATGGACAGTGCGCTGAGGCGACCGGTGCCAGTGCTCTACTAGGACACAGGCACAGGGTGCAGTGGGCACAGGGTACAGGGTGCGGGTGTCCCAGAGTAAAGTACAATTTGCTGTTTGTTGAAGCGTTCCCAAAGTGATCCACTGGTTTTAAATCTTTAAAAGTTTAAAAGCTCTAAGTAAGCCAATCTCTAGTAGTTCCCTATCGATACGCTATAGATCTTTAGTTAATCCCCCTCCCCCCTTCCCCCTCGTCAAGCAACGCTCGCAAAAAGTCTAGTACAATCTTTGCACGGAAAGATGAAGAAGAAGAGGCCGTTAAAGACCGTAAGAAACATTCCTAGCCAATAAACATATGAATAACTTTACACATATTATATATAATATTAATAATATTATATTACCAGAACGTATCTATAATTTATTTCTCACTAAATGTCGAAGCAAGCGAATGTAACGAAACCTAAATGTAAATTAATTTTATTTAGTTCTAAGCGCGTGCTCCTTGTTGTTTTTGCCAGCACCTTCTCATATCCTAGTTACGAGTATTAAGCTCCCCTATCAAATTGTATATATCATGCCAGAGTTCGTTATAGTGTCGCAACAAACCCAAAAAAAAATAAAACAAAAATCACACAAAACACATTCGAAAATGTATTATTAATTGTATTAAATTTAAAAACAGAAAATAAACGTTAATTATTAAGCTGAAGATTACGAAATATTTAAAAATGAATAAAAACCAAAATGGAGAAACCTTAATTACTTACTTGTGTTATTAATTGCTACTTTACAGGATTTGCTAAAGAATTGGGAAGGAATTATCAATTTTGAGGTTATTTTTCAGAATTGAATATTGTTCTATTCTATTATATAGAACTGTTATACATGATTCTGTAGAATATACAGAGTATTAGCACTCACTTATTTGAAGTCCATCAATCTTGTGTAAATTTCCCATGAAAATCTATAGAAAAATATATTTATATATTATATATATCTGTATATACATATATATAAACCTTTCTTAAGTTAAATATAGCCTAAAATTGTCTATATCGTCAGGTTCGCAGGTTCTATAGGTTCCGTAACAATTCTTTTCGCCTCTTTCTTCTGCTCTGACTGCCCCTAATGCGATCGTCTTTTCAGCTTTGTGAAAATCTTCCTGCAATTACGAGTTCCGAACTCGTATCAATATTAACCTTGTCTCCACGTGTTGCTCCGACAAACAAATAGGTAAATATAATAGAAATTATTTTGCTCAGTTTTTTTTTTATCTTTTTATTGTTAGATGGGATTTCATCCCGCAGAGAGCGAAGCGTTTTTCAAAAACTTTAATTTGATTTGCAAACAGAGAAATATATGAGATATTATACAACTATTTGGCGCGTTGTATTAATTTCTATTGATTAATGCGCTGTTTATTTTACGCCTTGGTCGAACAATGATATGCCACGATCGTTCGATGATCGGATGGGGGAGGGCAGATCATGGGGAGAGAACACAAAAGTTGCGAGAGTTGCCTAGGGTATCTAGCTATGTGGCCAGGGCATCTTCGACTCGCGCTCTATCGACCTATGTGGGGCCTTTGTTTCGGGCGCAACGGGGGCTCGGGCCGTTGAAATTTTAGACGAAGAAATCAACGAGTTTTCAGTCATTATTCCGTTGTTTTTTTTTCTCACTCTTCGATCTTAACTTGTAATAATAATAAGAATAATTGCGGTCATTAATAAATCCACTTGCATTGTCTTCCACTCTATTCGAATTGTGATTTCTGTGTGTGTGTGTGTGTGTATGATGCTTCTTTGTAAGTGTGTGTGAAATGTGTTAAAACATCAAATATTGATTATTGTTGTTATTATAGGTATTATTGTTGTTGTTGCTTCTCCTCATTCTTCATTCTCCTGCCGATATGAATTTCACAAATATTTACCTTGCATTGACGTGATATTGAATAATTATATAAAGAATGAGGCTTAGGCTAGTTTTGTGGAAAGCGGAAAGAGTGAAACACAAAGCAACAGACTCAGAGAGAGAGATAGACAGTCCAAGAGATTTTTCGGGAGGGTTGGAAAAAATGAGGAATATTTGTTTAGCGGATTGCAGGGGATTAGTAAATTAAAAGTGTATCAGTTGCTGAAGAGGCTCTCTGGCATGATGCAATAGATGAGTATTGTAGGGGTATTATAGTATATATCATATATTATTTTATATATTTAATGTTCTCTCTTGATACTCCTTTAATATGTTATCAAGAGAAACGACTATTCTTTCTTTTCTAGCCAGGAACTGTATCGATAATGCTTAGGACCTTTTTTGGGACCCTGTTTAGGAACTCTCTTAAAAACTTTCTCAGGATATTTCTTACACACCTTAACATAGAATTCAGATTTATGTTTTAGTTATAACGGAGTTAATACTTATAGTATGTTCGGCTCTTAAAAGAAGTGTATCGCCAGACGAGCACCTTCTCGTGGTTAACGAGATAATGTCGATCAGTCTGGGCCTAATTATGATCTTAATTAAGAATAACTTAATTTAATAAGTAGCTTTAAGTTCAGCAGGGGGTACTACAGATCTAAAAGGTCGCAATACATCTCCCCCCAACAAATACTATAATACAAACATACACTATAACATTGAATGCATTTACAACTTGAAACAAAGTCAATTCAAGAACCTTCAACTAGCTCAATCTCAATTAGTTGCTTTCCTTCATTTACTGTGTGCCTTTCGCTCGAACAATATTTCTCAATACTCTGCAGATTTACGACCCCTAACAATCCCGTTCCCTGCCCACCCACAGGCAACCCGATTTCCAGCAATGTGTACGAAAATAATTTTGCAAAACAAAAGACAATGGCAAAAATAAATCGCGTGCATAATATTTTCTTTTTTTACAGCTTTATTGGCGGATTAGCGTCGCAAAAGGAGTGTGCAATGTGCGAGGTGTTTTATTATACGGTACACTCACTATACATATGCATGAGTTACAATAATATAGTACGATATGTTACTGTATATATTCTTTTTTACCTGCTCCGACGGCACCCGGATTAACCACAGAGACAAGCGTCGCGACGTCATCATTGTTGTTGTTGTTGTTGTTGTTGCCGTCTGATTTTCGTCGTTTTTCCAAATTGTTTTCGCTTTGTTTGTCTCTCTTTTTTAGACGAAACGCTAATCCGGCGGATTAGCGAGACGGATTAGCATAAAGGTGATACAATTCGCTACAATTATTGCTGCACGAGGTCGAAGGCAACGTTGCTCATCGTTTTTACATGGAAGGTTAAGATGCCATAAAATCAACATCTACAACAACAACATTAACAGCAACATCATCATCAAGAGTGACAACATCACTGCGAAGGGGTCAAGCAGCAGTTGGCGTTGTCGCTGTGTCGAGTTGTTGTTGCTGCTGCTGCTGTTGCTGTCGCTATTGCCATCTCATTCTCAACACCCCCTGAGCAATATGGCGACACTGTTGCGAGGGTGGTGGTGCTGTGGAAGGGGGGTTGGGGCCTTGCTGTGCCTGTCTACCCCGTCCTCTGTGTTCCACGTCTGGTTTTACAGCCTAATTTGTGGGTGGTGGCTTTTGTCAAACTGTTTCACATTTGCCTTTCGCATAGGGGATGCTTTGCGCTACACTAGTCAACAAGGTTGAAGGTGTGCTGGTAAAAATATTTGTCCAACGACTGCATATATATTTTAGATATTAAATATAAATAATAATAAATAATATATGTCCAATATGCTGGGAATAGAACTAACGTATCGAATCAAATTAAAATTAAAATGAATATAATAAATAATTAAATGAATATCAATGACAAATAAAATACTATACATGGTATATAGAAATTTTATTATATTATATTATATAGATATTATTATAAGGTTTGTTTAATATGGGGATCTGTACCACGACATATTAGACCCCTTCTGCGGTTAGAGCTCCATTATCAATACAGTATCTGTGATGAATTCTAAGATATTTCCTACAGTTCTTGTCTTTATCTTTTCAATTTCGTAAAGATGCTTCCCTACTATTTGTATAAGTATATATATATATATACATTATATATATTATTATTTTTATATATTATTATTATTATTATTTATTTTTATATTTATTTTTATATTTATATTTATATATATATCTTCTATAACTATAACTATACAACACTTTATAAAAATTCTTCATATTTATCTTTCAATTTCCTCTCCCAATTGTACTTCCATTGCCAAAGCAACATCCAATTATTTTCAACTTATCCACAATTCGCCGCACCATGTTGTGCAGTGTTGTTTTGTGCCTGGACATGAAGCATTTTGTCGGGGGTGGCGCGTGGTTGACAAGTAGCAAAGCGTGGCGGCTTTTAAGTGCTAGTTTGACATTTTTTTGTCGCAGTGGTTGTTATTATTGTTGTTGTTGTTGCTGCTGTTGTCGCAGTGGTTGTTGTTGCTGTTGTTGTTATGGGCAACCGAGCTAACCAACCAGACCGTCAATAAGTCGCAGCTAACAATTAATTAAAAGCCCGCGGCACACACAGCGCACTTAGGCAAATGAGCAGCCAGCCGAGGAGCGGCTCACGAGGCGTATGTGCGATGCCAACTGGGACGTAATTTGTCAGGGCGCGTCAAAGCAAACGACAAGCGGCAAACGGCGAACGGCAAATGATGAAACGCTGCAAATGCAATGGGAAAATGCAAAGCGCAGCCAAAAGGATAACTGCGATTCCATTCGCCCGCCCATCCATCCCACTGTATGTCTGTCTGTCTGTCTGTCCCACTGTCTCTCTGTCTGTCATCTCGTCCGCCTCGAGACGAGCTCTTGAGTGTTGTCAACAACATCATTAACACGGCACGACGCCAAATGGAAATTAAATGATGATAAATTTGCAACTCGACGGAGGCAACAGGAGTCTCCTCCCCTTCCCCTTCCACCTCTGCTACTACTGGAAGCATTTGCATAATAAACGACGGAAGCCGGTGAAAACTTCGGATACCGAGGAAACTGCGAGGCGCATTCAATTGTACGAAATTTGATTAGGTGCGAGAGACATTTCATTTGTCAGGCCGAAAGGTTGATGCGACCACGAGCTGCGACACATTGTGGCGCGTTCTGGTTTGGCTGCCACAACCCTATCGGCAACTCCTTCCTATGCCAGTCTCTCCAGTCGCTCTGTCTGCATGTCTGCATGTCTGCCTGTCGCACTGTCAGAGCTGACGGCGATTGATGAGCTCAAAGTGGACGCCCATGTGGTGGCACAACACTTACGCTCGATTGACGGAACGAGGATCATCGCAGCGGGGGGTGGCACGAGCAGCTGAAGAGCCGAGAGGGTAGGGGGGAAAACTAAGTAGGGATTAACGACAGCAATTCAACAACTCAATTGACGAACTTCCAAATTGACTAACAGTAATGAAATAAAAGTGCATGAGAATGTATGCGAATAATGTTCAACTGATCTATCAACTAACTATAACTTATGTAGAGATAATGTTCTACTGATCTATCAACATAATTTATGTAGAGATCATATGAAAGCAGTAGATAGTTTAGCATACATATACGAGTATGAGTTATATGGAATATATGTCTAACAGCTAGATCAAATCATGCTCGATTTAAAAATCAACTGATTTATCATTATGAGGTACATATATCCTCTTCTTACTTGTTTCATATATTTTATTTATATATTCCTTAACTGTCAAGGACCTAGTAAAAATGTGTACAAATGTTTATATCTATTCTTATATAACGTATATTACCTTAGGAGACATCCCCGAACCCATAAAGTGTACATATTCTGAATGGGCATCACCAAGAGAATCGAAATAGCCCTGTCCGTGTCGGTAACGTGTGTCCGTCTGTTGAAACCAAGTCTCTAGTTTTAGAGATATCTGAAAGTGGTCACTGTTTTATGGCTGCACACTGTATATAAGTCTGACGCGGGGGCGGAACATAGCTGCCATACACTATCACCCAATTTTTGTTATTTGTGAAGATATTGCAAACAATTACTACATCGAACTTTTTCTATATGTTAATGCATACAATTTTCATAAAATTGGATCACTAAATCGCAAGGGGGCGGGGTGGGCCGGTACTCCGTTCTGTTTTCTCGACGGGTTGGTTTTTACACGGTCTGAAGCCACAGGTTTAAATTAGAAATATATTTATATTTATTTTAATTCGTTCAATGTACCCTGTATGATGTGAGAGTTGCAGCACGTTAACCCCCTTAAAGCCAGAAAAAAGCTTTGTCCGCCTGAATGGTCGAGGTAGTTAAAGCTGCCCGCAGGCGTCCAGAGTTCACATGACAATGAGCGAAAGGGATTTGAGGCACGGCATATCCTGTTCATGCGGGGGATCATTCATGTGTCGGCATTAGCATGGAACGCCCGCCGTTAAGCTTGCCCGGCACGGCCTGCCTCGACCCGGCTGGGCATAGGGTGTGCCTGGTGTGGCATGTATTGTCTGCTGACCGGGCGCATCTTCAGCTCCTTCCTGTGTGCTGCGGCTGTCTAATGCATTATTGTTTCTGTCCACTGAGGAGATGCTGCTGCTGCTGTTGATGCTGATGCGTTCTCTTGTCGGCTTTATGGAATTTCATAACTGCCTCTCGAGCGTAATTTGTTTCCTGTTTACGCGCAGCAGGACATTTCGCATCCGCGTGCGCATTGGCGTATAAATTATTGCCCGAATCATGAGCATACGGCAAACCCACCACCACCACCATCGGGCGGTGCCCGTAACCCCCTGATACTGCCAGCGGTCCTCAAGTGTTTGCCCATTAATTTGCCGCCTGTGTGCGGGGTGGATGCGCTGCAAATATTTGCATAAATTTGTAATAATTTTATCGTCAATTTGTATTTTATTAGCGTGTTGCGAGCCACTCGGCTACAACCCCCCCCTCCCCTCCTCTCAGCCATAGCCTGCCACGCCCATTGTTCTAAGCATCTCTCATCTGTATGTGGTTGTTTGCCCGTGATTTGTGTGGTTTGCGGGTGCTTCATAACGATTATTTCATTGCTTTTTATTAATTTGCTCAACATTTGTCACTTTGCCTTTGTTCGGTTTGCTTTGCGTCTCTTTCAATGAGCTTTGATGTCTACGAAGTACGGAATGGACGGCTGAAGAACAGGCTTGAGCAGAAAGAAGAGGGGGACAGGGGGAATGGGGCTGGTTGTTTTAAACTAAGTACAATTTTGGTAAGGAAAGAAGTTAAATTGAGAATTCTTTAATTTATTTATCTTTAAATGTACTGCAGGTTATTCAGCTAAGCCACTATATAAAGTTAAGTATTTTAACGGCAGATAACTTATTATACTTATTGTTATTAAAATTATTATTATTACTTTTATTGTTTTTATTATTATTTTGACATAGTGACAGTTAGATTTTGTAAGTGTGTTTTTGATATTCTAAATAAAAATTACTGAATTAGCTGACTCGTAAGCTTTGCTTACTGATACGTTTCGGATTGTATTGATTTATGTATTATATACACATATATTAAATACTGCGATGTGATCTGCTGCATCTACATATGTATATATGTATTGTACATACGTTATCTATAACATGTTCCCGAAGATCTCAATCGGTGCCCAGAAGCTGATAAGAAGAATATGTGTGTTTCAGATTGTATTCAGTTAGGTTGCCTTCCGATTTTTGTTCAGTTTGTGATTCAGCACAGTGCGTTGTGGATTAAAAAGTTGATTGCTCTGAATAATTAAAAATAAATTAAAATTTACGCATATAAATGAACATTATGTTGCGCCTAGTCGTCGCGATAATATGGACGGTTCTTCTGGGATATTTAGTTCATGCTGAGAATTCGGTAACTTAAAAAACCCAACTTATTTGCAATTGCCATAAGTTTTATGTATTTTAATATATAATATTACTTGTTTAGAAAGACAATGTATTCGAATATTGATAATTCTGTGCAAATTCTGTGTATAACCATTAAAATGGTGTGAATATATGTACACATATATGTATGTACATTTCTATACATGTCTGTTTGGCTAGGCAACTTTCCTGGATACAGGTCAAAAGTCGTGCAGTTTTGATGAATTTGATAAGAATTTTCATGTCACGTCATATATTTGTATGTATTTATGTACACATATGTATGTATATGGTATATGATGACGTAAAATAATATTGAAACGTAGTGTAATTCAAGCAACTAAAACAGAATTCTTATCGGTATTTTGTTTACTTATTTATTTAATTTAATTTACTTTTAACAGTGCTGCAGCTCCGTTGAAGGGGACTTTCAGCGAACTGATTTATTTTCCAAGATCTTCAAGCCGGTACTTCAACATACTGCGGAACTACGACAACAGGTTGAACAGTACAAGAAGAAGTACCATCACATAGACGACACGATATCAATTATACAGAAAAACGAAACTCGACAGGAGAACATAATTAACTACCAGACAGAACAAATCACAAAGCTAATTCTTCAAAATGACCAATGTAAAGATACAGTGAGGGATAAGAACGGGCAAATCAAAACTTTAGAATCTCAAATTGAATTAATTAATAAAGTAAATAAATTTGAGCGCGAACAAGCAAACAGTGAAATTGCAAAGATAAAATCTGAATTAAATATAAGAATGACCTTATAGACTCCTCCCAAAACCTTACTCAAAAGTAGTCAGAGATTTTTGCTAGGGAAGTAAATTTGAAAAACAACGAAATCACTTTACTCACGTCCGATTTAGAAGTAAAAAACGAGCAGATCTCAGAATATCGACAAAAAATGAAAGAAAATACAGCTGAAAGTTGTTTGGAGTATGACTACTCCAATGATTTGCAAGTCTTTAAGATTCCCGGAATAGGACCGTTTGTGGCACCTTGTGAAAGTCGTATCGCTGGCCTGGGTGGATGGTCATCCAGCGGCGCATAGACGGAAATATTGATTTTAAAAGGAAATGGGAGGACTATAAACATGGTTTTGGTGACCTTAACGGAGAGTTTTGGCTGGGGCTTGAAAGGATCTACAAGTTAACAAGAAGTCGACGATACGAACTATATGTTCACATGGTTAACCTGACAGATCATGTTCTTTATTCCCGATACGATGCATTTGAAATTGGCAGCGACACAGAACACTATAAACTCAAGCCCCTTGGAGAGTATCAAGGAACCATAAGAGATTCTTTGAGGTACAACGAGGGAATAGAATTTACAACGTTTGATCGAGACAACGATGCCAATTCAGATAAAAACTTAGCGTCATTTTTTGGTGGTGCTTGGTGGCATATATACCCCGCAAGAAGGTGGGTAAAAAATCATATTTATTGAGTTTTTTTAAAAGTTTTTTTTTGTTATTTGGTCTTTAGTATTTTGAACACAGTTTTTGGCGGAGAGCATATATGGTGGGGTCAACAAATAAAGTCTTGCCAAATGCTCATTCGACCCTGGTAGGATACATAAAACATCCAAATTGATAGGACCCACGAAACACAATGAAATTCATTTGTTCTTCTTATATTTGTCAAGTCTTTAAACAAAATTGTAAGCATAAAGTTAAAAATAAAGTCAAAATATCTTAATTTGTATTCAAAATGAAATGTTGTAAAGTCAGAATGAGAATTTAAATATGGATCAATAAATAAATAACTAATGTTGCAATTGCTTATTGATATAACAGAATAAATGTAAAGTGAAAACAATTGGTGAGTTAGATGAGACAGACAAAGATATACTTTGTCTGTATATGTTCCATGTATGCAATAGTTATATCTAATATATCTGGCATATCTGGCTGACTATATGCTTCCGCAGTTTGTCAACGTAGGATTGCAAATATCCAAATAAAAGAGTTTCTGAATCCTCCGATAAGCCACGTGCTTTGAAACTATTATAGGAATGTCTTTCAGATGAGATACCGATGTATGCACAGGAAGTCGGCTCAGAGTGAGGCACGCTCCAGAGAATCAACGGGTTAGACGCTGCTGGTGCAGCAGCTGTCTCGGCTCCAATCGGACGACAGCGTGTACTGGCAAACAAAACAACTGTGCGAATGTGTGTACAGCAGAGCAGATAGAAGAAGGAAGAGAGAGAGGTAGATTGTGGGAGAGAGAGACGCAGCTGAACAACTGGCAATCCAGATCGAAGCTATTATGACATAATTAACTTCTCGTTTACCCCAACGAGGATTACATAACTCAATTGGGTCTAAAGCCGGGTGCGAGAGGGCGAGAGGCGGAGGGATTACGCACAAAGCGAACTGTTTACATTTTGGCAACACAAAACGGAAATGCAGGCTCTTAACTGCTTACCAAAACTGGCCAAACAAATAACCCGTACGTACAGAGAGAGAGAGACAGAGTGAGAGAGAGAGAGAGAGAGCAGTAGACTGAGGGGGGCCGAGGGTCTGGCAAATACATCGTCGGACAATGGTAGCAAAAACGGTTTGTTCGATTTGTGAGCGCCAGCTGCGAGGCAGCGAAAAAAGAAAGCCGAGCTCGAGAAAGCAAAGAAAGAATTACAAAACCCGCAACAGGAAAATAGAAATAGAAATAGAAATAGTTTTTATTGATAACTGGGTTGGTTCATCATTAGTATTTGTGTGGCTCGATCTGTCGATCTCAACTGAATGGGTTAAACGCCACAGAGAGCTACAGCTGTTGTAACTGTTGTAACTGGCAATAGCTTAGGGATTATAACTGTTCCCTATAACAATGTGCAGTAGAAGCCGAAGAGCTAGCACAGAGAGAGACAGAGAGAGAGAGAGAGGGGCAGGGAGAGAGAAGTAGGGAGCGAGAGGTGCCCACATAATTGTTGCCCATTGTTGCCCACTAATAATATTTAATAACATTTTGGCGTTAAGTTGGCGAACAGAGTTCTCTCTTCCCCTCCTCTGCCCTCTCTCCCTCTTCCTCTCTCTCTCCATTCTCCGCTTTACCATCTCGCACACAAGACAGACCTCATCAATGCCTTGACGAATCGTAAACAAAGCAAAATTTGAGTAATCAGCTTCATTCAAGAAACGTGTAGCAAAAGACACAGGGACTAGTTAAATAAAAGACGAGAAACGATAGGAGCTTAACGAATTTAGAAATACTCTACACATATTATGGAACATCTCTGGCAGCTCTGTTAAGTTTTGGAAGTTCACACACTAAGCTGCTTTATATTTTATGTTCCCTTAACTTTATTAGTTTGTTTCCCATACTAAAAGTCAACTTTATATAAGATCTATTTAGTCTAAGGTTTAGTCAACTATATATGATATCTATAGTCTTATACTTTCCAGTTTTGAATCAAAATTTTATTGATTTAAGTCCGCAGAATATGCAAACAAGAGCTTCAAGTGAGGGTATTAAAAAGCGCATTACCAGCGTCTCTTTTCAATATTTATTTCAGATTCCCAGCCATATCTTCGAATGGGGGCCACTGCTCAGGGGCGTAGGTGTGTAGGAGAAGGCAGAGAGGGGGTGTGTGAAGGGGGGAGTGAGCTGCAAGTTCGAAGCACTGTGAATGGAACAACAAAAGCGCTTAAATGAAACAAAGCAATCGAACAATGGGCGCGCATTATTTTCTAATTTATCGGCATTGTCTGTGCGAGCTCGGATTCGGTTTGGCTTTCGGGTTTGGGGCTCGGGTTCACTAGGGATCGGTGCACTGTTGTTGCTGTTGTTTTGGTTATTGATTTAAACAAATCGGGTTGCGAACAAGTGAAGAGCAGTCGCCACAGTCGGTGCTATTAATGCGCTTTTAATGAAGTAATAACAACAAAGTCGGCGAGCAGAGGATGACGCAGCTGCTGCTGCCTACGTGGGGCATGTACTCTACCCGCAATTAGGGTATATCTGGCCACACTGATCTCGGCGTGCAATCGCGACTATTAATTGCATTTTGTCATAGCAAATTTGCCAGTTGCACGCACAGTTCGGGGCTTGGCCAGCACTGGAAATAGAACTGGGCTTCGGTGTCACTTGCACAGAAGGGGGGATGACCCTTCCTACCCCCCCTCGAGCATGTTACGTTCCAATAATTATGTATAGAGAACAGTATATAGGGTTGGCCGTTGACCCACTTTGAGCTGGGCAACTAACTATAAAAGGGATGGGAGTGGCGCCACATGCTGAATTGGAATATCATATGGAAGACTGTACAATACTTTGGCTGTTGATGGTCTATAGGGTCTGTGCCGTTTACCGGGAATTGTAGGGAATGTGCTACAAGTGGAGGTGAGTGGGATTCGTATATTCCTGCTGTCTGTGTCAACATTTGAACTGTCGCGACAAAGTCAATTGAGACAGGGTATCCTTGTGCGCCCTCCGTTAATTAGGAACACTCTATGGAGACAGAGGGCGACAAATTCCTGCTAATCGAGGCAGACAGAGGAAAATAAAAGATGCCTAAAACCATTGGATGATGTGGACAATCAATTAACATGCAACTAAACGTTGCAAGACCAGCCAACGCCAGCTGACAATGGCCAACTACTGTTTGGTAATACGTGCCCCACAAATATGCATGCTGCACTTGCAACACGGCTGCACAGATACTCTGCAAAGTAGAGTAGAGTTTACTTGCATATATAGTAGGTGTATATGTATGTGTGTAGGGTATTTGCCAGTCGATTAGCATAGGTGATATTGCACATACTCTATAAAGTAGAGTAAAGAAGAGTAGAATTAACTCTACGCACCTTATTGGATGTAGAGATAAAGCAACTACACACATACACATGTGTTTCTGTCATGTGTGTAGAGTATTTCCAAGTCGTGCTGATCTTGCTTATGCCAGTTGTTGTTTGATTTGACTGGACGTCACCAAACGATGGCAAACAGAGCGCGAGTTGCGCTTTTGGGCTCGATTGGCTTCTAATCGGCTGTGGCGGCGTCAACTCTGCAGCGGCAACTGCTAAATGCAACTGAAGCAACTCGGGCAACTGTTGCAACCAGCTGGAGAGGGGGAGGGGGGGTCCAGCAGGGCAACCATCTCGGAGGCAACTGCAGTATGCAAATGAGCTGTAACAACAAGAACAGGGGCAGAGTCGCCTCGTCTGTTTGTCTTGGCCATTTGTAGACTTTGACTGTGTTTGAACATTTAATTCATAGGCCTCAACGAGTTTTCCACTCAGTTCTTGTTGTTGCTATTGTTGTTGTTGTTGTTCGTATTGTTGTTGTTGTTGTTGGCCCGCTTAACACTGGATTGGTTTTGTTGTTTAGCACAATCGCGGTACAAGCCTCGTATATCAACGATCGAACGCATTTCAAACAGCCCCTCCCCCCCTCTCTCTCTCTCTGTTTGCATCTCCCTCTCTGTCAGGGTGGTGATCGGGCTATATCATTAAGGTTCATTATGTTTTATTTGCCCATCGCTGTGTCCGCATGTCCGCATGTCCGGCCAAGAGAGAAAAATAAAGGTGTTTTTGCTGTGTTCCGTTTCATTTTTGGCTTTATTGTTTGATTTCTTTTGCGCTTGTTTTGTTGTTTTTGTTTACGCTCGACACCATTGCAAATTTTCGTTACAAAAACCTCGTCATTTATACACATGCGAACATAATTACGTTAATTTCATTGTGTCATGATGGTAGCCCGAAACCAAGTACCCTCCGACTAGCTCAGACCTCTCCCCCCTCTTCCCTCTGCTCTCTCTCTCCCTCCCTTATCAAATCATGTGTTTTTGTTTCATGTGCCCTGCTACTTGATTTATGATGTGTTGGAAGTTTAGTATTTCACAATTTATTAGACAAAACATTGCGCGCGTTTCAGTTTCAGTTTCAGTTTCAATTTCTGTTTCGCATTCCTCAAATCTCCTGTTGGTGAAAGTGAGCAGCAGTTGGCAACGCCAGCGAAAGGGACTCGAAACTGTCACACAAAAAGGAGCAACAACAACAACAGGAGCAGCAGCAGCAGCAGCGAGGAGGAGCATACTGTCAGGAGCAGGAGTAAAGTGTCGCCCATTTGGACGCTGACAGTCGTCACATGGGACACTGCGATGGTGAGTGGGTATGAGAGTGCTCGGCACTCGCTGAACGACCCATACAAATATCTTTTTCAGTCTTTTACACCTTTCCCCCTTGCAGAGACATTTTCAACTACGAAAAAAGGCAAATCAATTTTTGAATATATTCATGAATTGCAATTCGTAGTTTAGAGAAGAATTTAAATGAAAGAAAGTGCAGTATAATGTAGAGAATAACATATATTATATAGAAATAACCATTTTATAGTGTAGAGATTACAAAGCAATCTATTTCAAGTTATACCAAACATTTGTTTAACACATTTCAGCTGTAATACTGCATTATAGGAACTTACTAATACTCCCAACTCTGCAAGCATAATAACCTTGCAGAGGGAGGGTATATGAATTTTGCCTGGAGTTTGCACCTTTGCAGCAATTCTAAACATATTTAGTATTTTATTTTGTATACATGTATATATTCTGAATATGCATCAGCAGAGCAGTAGAACGAGATGTGCTTATCTGTCTGTCCGCCTATTCATCTTGTAGTAGGCTGGTAAGGGTCACACTGATATATCGATACTTATATAAGAAGATGACTATGTTAGGCATATGTTAAACCTATGTAAACTAACATTAAGACTGAGAGGGGCGTTCTGTGTTAGCGTGTCGAATAAAGAAGAAATACTGCAACGAATTAATTTTAGCTTCCACAGTCTGTACTTCACTACGGCCAAAGATTGGCTTTCTTTCCATGTCTTTCAGTATCTTTCTTCCCCCTCAGCCCCTCCTCCCTATGCTCAGCAGAACTGTTGCAATTCTGTTTTAACTAATACTTAACACAATAAATGAAAGCAAACTCAGTTTGTGTTTAATATGAAACTGGTTCAAGTCAGTTGGTCTGAAGCTTTCCAGTTTCCCGTTTGCTTTGCTTCCAGTTTCCACTTCCAATTACGCAATGAAGCGGGGCAAATCCAAACTGCGAACTGCGTCACTTACAGCTCCAATTGCCGATTGCACAGGTGTGTCAAACTGCCTACATACCTTCAGACATACATAAGCACGTGTGTATGCATATGTGTATGTGTTCACACTTGGCGGATGCCGACGTCACAGAGAGTTGTGTGTTTGTATATTTACAGTACAAAAAATAGACAATTAAATTGAAACAATTGAAACAATAGCTGGGGCCCAACAAAATACGCTCGCTTTGTCTGCTTATGATCTCTTTCAGTTGTTGTTTGTGCATTCGGGCCCTGTTTTATATTTAGTGTTCATTTAATGGAATGTCGATTGCAGATTAACAAATTGCTTAGCTCCAGTTGGATTGTCATTTTAGCAAATGAAACAAAAACTATAATTGCCCTGTGTATGCCAACTTTTTAGCATACATTGTGCCTTGATCGCTCATTAATTCAGCAAAATTTTATCTCTTATTTTGTTAATATAATATATAATATATACTGCGTCTATTTTCAATGCAAGCGCAACTCTCTTAAGCTCAATTAGTTGTCAATGCAAACAAAGGGACAAAGATGGCAAAGAGTAACAATAACAACTGAACAATAGCAGCAGCAGCAGCAACAACATTGCCAAATGAGCTAAGGTGAAGGAATAAAGCAGACAGACACTCCTTCCTGCTTAGCTCAGCCTTCTAACTCACTCACTCACACTCTGATAATAAATTCACCTACATATTCTCACCATGCCATACATACACATAACACGTAATCTTAGATAGACAGCACAGCATGCACAAAGAGAGCTTTGATCTCATTTGCACTTACGCGCTCTCTCTGTCCACTTAATAATGTACTCTCATTATGTTTAATAATGTGCTGTTTGCAGAAACAAGACAGAAGAGTTAAGAAGTCTGCCTGCCTTGCATTCTTGCTCATTCACTCGCACTCATGCCACAAATTGAACTACATATTCTCACCATGACATATGTTACATACAATGCGTTAAATTAGATAGGCAATACAACAACACAGCATGCACGAAGCTGAGAGCGCAGTGAGAGCGCTGTTGATCTCATTTGCACTTACGCGCTCTTTTGATACACTCACTTATTTACTCTTATCATGTTTAGCGGCATCCAATAGGCGTAGCATGACAGCAACAACACTGCATGGGCAAAGCTCTCTTTGATTTGTTCTCTCTTTAAGTTTACCCATGCTGAGAGCATAAGACTCACAAAATGTAAAATAATACTTAGAATAGTTATAAATCAAATTGGATAATTATCAAGAGTAACTGCATACTTTGTCTAGGTGTATAATATAAATAATAAAAAATATTTCCATTGTAAATAAAAAGACTTTTCTTTGAATGACAATATCTACAATACACAAGCAAACAAATATCATCTAAATCACAGCAAACTGTAATTATGCCAATTACAATACGTTCTTCTTCATTTTTATGTGCTATTTAGCTTTGTTCCTTGTCGTAAATGGTGCGAAAACTGCGTATTCTCTTTTGTGCTCTTCAGTCTGTCTGCGTTTAATAAATTTATTTACACTTTGTTGCGTTTTCGTTTTTTTTTAGCTCCGATTTGGGGCGCGAGTCGTGTAGATTGCTGTCAAGGACGAGTTCGGGGCAGGGCACTGCAACCCCTAATTGCTGCCCACTTGAGCGGACCTCGAGAGGAACACGGAACACGGAACTGGCAACTGGGAACTGGGAATTCTCGACTCAGCTGCGCTTATCTGTGTCAGCCATCAGTTGGCAACGTTCTCAGCCGCACACAGACACTCCACTCCACTATCAGTGCGGGCTAATCGGCAAACAGTTGCCCTATGTATCTCCTTCTTGTGTATCTCTCCTGCAACCTTTGCCATCGAGGCTAATTTCATGTTTATCGCGGCATCGAAATTATCCAGTCACCAAATGGGCGTTTAGCTTTAGTTTTGCGGTCTCCTTCGGGTCCGCCCTGATCTTCTCTCTTGTTCTTTGACTCTTTTATGGTGTTTATGGGACAATTTGTTAGTTCTTTTTGATGCACGTTTACCGCTTAGTTTGTTATCTGCTCATTTGCCTAATTTGACTTTTTTTATTGCACAATTCCCAGAGGTTTTTTATTGATATTCTCTAACTATTTACTAGACCGCGACTTCTCTTTGTTTGCCTTATAATCGGTGCCTTGTGGCGAACCTGCTAATCATCATGAAATTTCCATTCATCGAAATTAGCAAACAATTGCTAGGTGCTGCTACTGTTACCAACAAATACAAGTACACTATTTTATAAGGGCAACACAAACTATTGTGAACTATAGTGTATATTATAGTGTGATCATGGTATATTCCTCTATACATTCCCCTTTTATAGAGAGACTACAATTCGTTTTGACAGTGTTGTTTGTTAATGTTGATTATTGCACATAAATTTTCCATATTGTATCGATCCCATGAATCGTCTTTCATGCCACATATGACGATCATGTTTAGCTTAACCAATTAGCACAATTTCGTTCAGTTTCGGCCACAATTCGCCATTGTGGCGCCAATTGTTGCAGTGCCTCCATCATTGTACCCATTTCAATATCAATTTTCAATGTTAACATAATACCCTAGATAGGGAACTGTATGGGGAAATTTAACTGTGGGTAGATCAAAATATATATGTATTTCTATTATTTGATATCTTATTTTTTTAATATTATAAATTATTAATTACTTTAATTTGTTTTTTCTGCTCAATAAATATGGCACATCTTTGTAGGCATTACATTAAGTTGTACAGGGTATTTGAACAGCTGTGCTCCTCGTTATTTGTTGCATATCCCTTGCTGTAAATTTTCCATTCGATTGCAATTCGAAAATATGTTCTCACAGGACACAAAAAAGAAGGCTAAACTTGGGCTTACAGTTTGCGGCTCAAGTGTACGTCCACTTAACGGGATCGCACAATGAAAATGTTTTGCGCCGCTTTTCCCACCCCTCGTCCCACCCGCCGCCGCCGCATCGACGTCGACAGCTCTTCCTCCTCCTTCCTCCATAGACCACTCGACCAAAAATCGCGCGCCCATTAGAGCGTGTTTAATGTTATTTATTCATTAGGTTTAAGTGTGCGCGAAAAATAACAATTACAAAAGCAGGCGAAAAAAAATAGAAACGTATTTCGCTTTTTTCATTGTTGCCCTTTGCTGCACGGGGTCAGATTTCCACGGGAAAATAAAAAATAGAAACGATAATTGAGTGCGCGGCAACGTCGTTATGAAAATACCGAGTGGCCTCTCTAGGTTTATGCCACAAAAGGAACTAGCATATTTTTTCGGCAAGGATCTAGCGATTCTTTGCAGCTGTTGTGGGTTGTGATGAGAGGAGGAGTAGCGACAGGGGAAGGAGGTTGTACAGGGCCGTAGCGACGATCTCGGGCGACCTTGTGCCAAACATCTCTGGCGCGCTTATTGTAAATGTCTTTATTTAATACATAATTTAGTATTTAGTGTATAAAACATGTCACAAACTCTAGAAAATTAATACTTGTTACATATTACTTTTTTCACCATTTTCAATTTGGGAAACTTATCAATTGCTTCTGAGAAATCTATATTGTGTGCCCATTTTATTTATGAAAGGATATTATAACTGCTCAAAATGTTCGTACATATGTAACAGAGCTAAGGTGACGCAACAGACCCCAAAAATTATATGTATTCTTGAACCATATCAATGGCGATTGACTTAGCTCTTTCCCTTTGTTTGTATATCGAAATCTCATCTATTATAAACGCTAGAGACAGAAAATTTTACTTGAAAACGGCATAGCCCTTGGGCCTTGACAGGCGGGGGCCCTTATGCACCCCACACAGTGCACACGCCAGGCTACGGGCCTGGGTTTGCAGCAGATACAGACAGTTTCAATAGTTCTGTCTTCAATTGAGCGGAGTTTATAATGTAAATGCTTTGAAAACTTTAATTCAACATACTTTTTCTGTATTTAAACTAAATATATATAATAATATGTAAATGCATACAATATATATGTGTGTGTCTGGCTTTACGATATGTGTCCTAGCGCAACACATTGGACATTATGGGCAGGTGTTGCCGGGCAGGAGCGCACACAGCGTGGGGCGTTCTTTGAGGATTACACGCTTGCAGAAGCATGAAAAGCTTCCGAGACTGAAACTGAGGCTCAGATTGAGATGGAGAAGGATGGGAAAGAGTGCCAGAGAGGTGAGAAGGTGGGTAGGCAAAGGAGGAGAGGGTGTGAGAGACTCAGACTCAGCCATGCAACTAGCGAGAGTCGCAGCACTTGTGGGGCTTTCATTTAATTAGCCACAGCTGACAGTTAGCCAAAGAAAGGAGCAACAAGAGGTGTGTGTGTGTGTGTGCCACACAAGGTCTAACTTACACATACGTAAGTGTACGTGTGTGTGTGTGTTGTTGCCGGCAGCAATTGAATGGGAGTTGAGTTCGCCGAGTCGAAACTGAAGTTGCAGCACTCGAGTTGGCGTACGGCCAGCAGCTGTGGCAGATTCAGATTGTGACTCCGAATCGGAATCCAAATCCGGGTGGCACTTGACTCGCTGCTTCAACGGCTACAAAATGCAATTTATAAGCATTTATATATAGTATAATGACATTTTACAATGTCGATTAAACGGCGGCCAAATGCACTCCAAATATTTCAATTGATTTCGAAGAAATATATTGTATACTGTATATTGTATATATGATTTCAGCAATAAATCAAAATTGCGTAAAAAGTGCAACTCAGTCAAGCATTAAAAATTAATTATGAAAGTGTAGCTCTCTCGCTCGCACTCGCTTCTCTCTCTCTCTCTTTCTGTGTGTATGATTTATGGTGTAGGCAACTTGCAGTCGTAAAACTGAGTTATGTAAGAAGGCGCTCTGTGGTTCTTAGGGTTTCGGGATCGGGGAAAACATGCAAC
Source organism: Zaprionus nigranus (assembly GCA_018903425.1). Classification (NCBI taxonomy): domain Eukaryota; kingdom Metazoa; phylum Arthropoda; class Insecta; order Diptera; family Drosophilidae; genus Zaprionus; species Zaprionus nigranus. The sequence goes on from JAEIGD010000024.1 coordinate 1,515,295, forward strand.
ACACCCTGGAAAATGGGTAGAACAGGCGCCAAATGTTGCTTGCCAAACAAAGCGTAAATTATGAAAATTATGAATTGCTTTGGTTGAAATCTTTATAGGGAGTTATCTATGTATGTCTTGGCCCCTCTCTGCCTCTCTTTCTCACTTTAAGACTGTGTCGATTGTCTGCCAATGACATCTTTATTAGTTTCCACAACGTTGGCTGCAGTCCAACAATGGGAAATGTCAAAAAATTTATAATGAATTATGATGAATTGCGCTACGCAAAGAAGTCTTCGAGTGCACGGAGAAAAAGAGATAGAGAACTAGAGAGAGAGATAGAGAAAATAAGTGAAATTGACAGAGACATACAGAGAGCAACAAAAGTTAATTATAAACTTAATTTCAACTTAAGACTAAAGCATTCTTCGTTGTGGGAACTCTACAAATATGTCCCAACCTCTTAACGGGTTCACTTCGATTATACCTGATCTGCTCTCTTTTTTTCTGAACTAATCAAATTTGTATAATTTCAATAGACTGTAACCGATGCGCTTGAAAATGAGAAATCAGTGAAATTGAGAGTTTGGTAGAGAAAGGTCTTGTCTGAGAATAGGTCGAGTGCATTTATAAAAGACGTGGGATGTTTCATTTTGGGTGAATCTATAAGATTGAATAGTAATATAAAAGATAAATAAAAAATATATATAGTAAAATATTGAAATCGTAATTAGGTAATAGTTTAATATTATATTTATAGTGAGATAATATTAATATAGGTCGCAAATCGACCTTTCAAGTCATTCCCAAAGCGTATTTTAGGCAACACCACATAATCTCTTTGTTTTTGCGTATAATCTTAACTGATAGCCTTATGCAGTAGCCCCAAGAGTACAATACTCAAACACACATATACATAAGAATAGGTCGAGTTCATTTATAAAAGACGTAGGATGTTTCATTTTGAGTAAATATATAAGATTGAATAATAATATAATAGATAAATAAATAGAAATATATTAGTAAAATATTGCAATAGTGATTAGAGAATAGTTTTATATTATATTTATAGTGAGATAATACAAATATAGATTGAAGATCGACCTTTCAAAGCTTATTTTAGGCAACTCAATATAATTCCTTTGTTTTTGCGTATGATCTTAACTGGTAGCCTTATGCAGTAGCCCCAAGAGTACAATACTCAAACACACACACACACATACTTATTGGATTATAGATAATAGACATTTGTGAGTTTGTGTAAGGTTTTGTTGTTGTTTTCGAGGTTTTTGGCATGAATGTCGGCCCAGTCTTTTGACATGTCCATTGACATTTGAAAGCGCTTGTGTGCCGCGTCGAGTCGCTTTTTGACATTAATTGTTTAAATTCTTAGGGTCACCCAATTCAAATCGCTTCGAATCGAAGCTAACTCTATAACAATTGCGTCAAATTAAAAAATATCCCCAGCGAGTGCCAAGTGCCCCGTCCGGATCAAAAACTGAATGAAGCTGTAGCTGGACATGAGTGTGCTTTGTTGTATATGTCTCCTTCTCTTTCTCTGTTTGTGTCTCACTCCCTCTCTCTCTATGTCTCTCTCTGTAACTGTCTCCGTTTCACTTGCTCTGTGAAGGGGCACGTGCTTTTGTTGTAGTGAAACCGTTGTCTCTGCGCCATTCGCATTTGTCTAATTTAGAGAAAGGTGTCTTTCAGAGCAGCTACAGATACAGATACAGATTCATATAACAGACTGCGACAATGAACACTGTATGCCCAGAGATTGATTGTGCGACGCCATTTTGTTGCTTTCGAGTGAATGAAAACGCAATCTAAACGGGAATTATAGCGAGATCTATTAACATCAGAAAACAGATTGGAGAAACGAAGGTAAATGTTTGGATTGTGTGTCGAGGATTAATCTGTAACCTCAATATTAGGCAGCGCTCTCCATGGGAAAGATAACAAACTTAATCAACGACAAATTGGGTAAGAGAAATTAAAATATAAACACAAAAAACTGTTATGTATGATAGGGCGAATATATAGTTCACAGATTAAAGAGATAACAGGAATGGAACAGTTACAGTTGACTATGCTCGACTGTGGTATACCCTTTACCCACCTGGCAAAACGCTTTCTTGCATATTTAACTTCTATGTTTAGTTTATTTTGTATTGCATAGTTTGCAGCTTTTTAAAATTATTTATTATATTAATTCTATGTTAGTTAAATAACTTTTACCATTTGTACGCTTCCTTCTGCCTTCTTATACAAATGTATAATACATTTATACCTTATGATTTATTGAATAAAATAAAACACAAGCAGAGCAAAAAAGTCTGAAAGCTTGCAAACATAACAACACAATGGCATTCCAACCGTTGTCTCCCTCTCCCGCATTCCCTTTCGCTCACATCTCTCTTTCTCCCTCTGTACTCAGCATAATGGAACAGTAATTAACACAAATCGCAAATTATAACAAATCCCAGCGCCTGTTCGTCTGAAGGTCCGACCCCGCAGCCAGCATAAAGTTTTCTTTGCCTCATTCTAGTTTCTGCCCTCCCTCCCCTCCCCTGCGTTCTACTCAGCTGGCCATTTATCATGGCAACTATGACGGCCCATTTGCTACGCGAAACGGAAGTGGACAAAAGTGGCCATTCGAGAGGCAGCCAGTTTGCCATACAGACAGAGACAGCGACATATTTAATGTCATTCTCAAGCAACCAGTCTGAGTCCGCGGAGTCTGCAACAGTCGAGAAGTATTCGCAACAATTTGACCGCAGTTGCCGCACATTTGAACCCAAATTACTTGAGATAAATGCGTACTTAATTTGCAGACTTTGAGTGGTGGTATCAAAATAATAATCAATGTTCCATTATCCTTTCAACGGCAGGCGAGCACTGCGTGAAGATTATAAGCGACACGTTCATCTCTCTGTATGCTCTTCTCCCCTTTTCCCCACCTTCCTTCTCTCTGTCTCTCTGGATCCTTTTACCCTGCGGCGCCCCCTGCCCAAGTGAATTCCAGTTGAACCCGTTTGCCAACCGAACCCTTCTTACTTGCCTCTCTCTCTCTCTGTCTCTCTTTCGTTATCTCGCTCCCTCGGCCGACTTGTGTGCGAAAAGTTTGCCTTTCCCCCGAGGCGGTGCGAAAATTTGGACATGTTACGTGTTTGCCAAAGTTAAATAGCCGCCGCTTTGGGTGCAAAGGTTAAACAAGGATTTGGCATGTTTTTCCAGACGAGCAAAAGTGGCAAATCTCGGAAAACAAGTCTGTTAAGCTCACCCGATTGGCCTACGCAATGAGAGCATGCTATACCCTGTAGTAGTGGTTGGTGGGGTGTTTTGGTAAGAGCTCATATGTTTCCCATTTGTGTTTACATTACATAAAGAGAGATTTGTTTATATACAAGACATACATAACATATCTGTGTATTTATAGACAATTCATTGTCTTATACTCATTACTAGGTTTACAAAGGGGTATTTCTACTATCGTATTCTTCTACTTTTAACTGGGCATTCAACATCGATTCCATTTGAACATTTTCGAGTGCCTTATGCAAATCCAATTTGATTCAGTTGGAGACCCCGCGCCAAGACAGGTAGGCGTCATCATCAACATATCGAAATCGAGTTGAACTTCGATTTGCATTGTATCAAGTGGCGGGCACAAAGCGGTCGACATTAAAACAAAACTAAATCACAGCTTAGCGTCAAAAATGTTAATTTTATGGGAGCTATAGCTACCTTTTCGGGCCTGGCTCTGCTCTCCAAAATTTATTCAGCAACTGTCAAAAGGGGGCGCGCCAAGTCGTAAAAAAAGCGACTTCGAAATACTTAACAAATCGAACATAAAAACCGATCGACAGAGGGAGAAAGAAGTATAAAGAGAAAGGAAGAGCAGAGAGGAGAGAGAGCGAGAGAGAGATACTATTTGTTGACTTCCATTCTGGTGCGTGTGTCGCGTAACGGTCAGGGACTAGTGGCTATTGACGATCCCCGATCTGCGGTGGCATCTCTACTGATCCCGCATTGATGCTGCTCGCCTTTTGTCACTGAAAGAAAAAAAAACGGATTTAATAAACAAACAACAGGCAAATCAATGGCAAAAAATAACCAAAAAAAAGAGAACTATCATTAGCATGGTTTCAATCAGTTTATTGATCATCTGACTACCAGCATTTGGAGATCTCTCTGATCTATTCACTGTGTGAAACATTCCACACTGCGATGTTGCCCAAGCGGGTCAGTTTCAATGTCCTAATGATGTTTGCTAATTAATACTAATGATAATGTTGCATTAATTCGAGTACACGCTAGACAAAGTATGTAGAATCTCAGAAAAATTCGAACTCAGTTAATAAATGGGAAATATTCTACTCATTAAACTTTGTAGAGTTGTTTAATTTTAAGTTTTCTTTCCTAAGTTTGCATTTTCAAATAATATCAAGCAATATATTAAGTCTGAGGCGTTTAAATATTGTACAGGGGTTCCGGGTTCGAATCCCGGGGGAGGGCATGGTTTTTCAAAACGGCAAGGCTTCCCAAAACAATTGTTCCTACTTCACTATATCAAAATATAGTGTTTGGTTATTCTTAAGAATATTCCCTGTGATGTTAAGATAAGATATTATGATGTATGGATTCTTCACTTAATAAATATAATAATTTAAAAAAAAAAAAAAACTTTTTAAAATATATTAAGGGATGTATAATATAATGACACTAATAAGCTAATGACAACAATATACTATATAATAGGCACATATAAAATAAACTAAAAGTTATCCAAGTGCACTAACTGAAGTAAATTCAATACGATATATCTGCTAATTGCATTATTGCATACTTATCAATGTAATTGACTCTTCTCTACCTTTTTCTATCCTCATAACACCCCTCTCCTCTCTCTGTAACAAACATAAATACTCACGCATTAACGCGATATCCAATTAAAATAATGCGCTATGATTCTCAATGCGTAAACATTTTAATTTCCCTGCGAATGGAGAGCTTTAAACTGGAACAAAGCCTCCATGGGATTACGAATGTGCGTGTAAACGTATGTCGGAGATTTGGAGCAATTAGAGGAACATAAAAACCATGCAGATATATCATACGGCAAGAGGGTGACCAGGGGGGGGGGGACCACTCTCGAGTCCCTTCAGAACTCATATGGTATTTGGAGGCAGGTTGGGGCGGGGAAAAGTTGGGCACAGTGGCTGTAATTAATTTACGCCACTTGACTTTTGGGTGGCAGTGTGTGATGGGCCAATGGATTAAGGATGGCGCCAGGCGGAAGCCGGAACGGAAGCGGATACGGAAATGCCAAAGCATGTGGAAACATTTGCCAATCTTTGCCGAGCAGATGGGATAATGCCAAGGCAGTAATTAAAAGTCCTCGTGTGACTAGCTAAGCTGCGGCTGTGAATGGAAACGGGTAACGTTTTAGACGGGTAGCGGGTAGTGTTTAGCGGGTGGCGGGTAACAGGTAACAGGCTAACCGAGTGCCGGGTCTGAAGAGAGTACAGGTCCTTCGAGTGGCAATGTTTTTTCACGCGCCACTCGCCAGGCTAATTGAATATTTGCCAGGTGGACGAGTCAGGGAACAGATTTGCATACGCTGCATTTAACCCAGGAGAAGAATGGCAAACAAGGTCCTAACTAGTACTACAACTGCGACCAGCTGGTGCTCTATTTGGAAGAGCACTTACCACTAAATGCGTCTTAGGCGCATCGCATTGTCTCTGCAGCAAGAACAGGACAATGCAGGACCTCCCAATATGACTTTGGTCGTTGTGACAATGCGACATTTTTTGGCCCGATTGTTGCGGCAACATTCCCGAATTTCTTTTAAGTAAAAATTACATTTTTAAATGCGCAATTGTCCTTTTTTCTGTCTTCGTCCCGTTGTCGTGAACGATGAATGGCGGTTGCCTTTTGAAGCATGTCCGGGAACAATTGTCGCAAGCGAATTTGCATATTTCTTTCTAGTTACAATTGCTCTGTTCTTGTCTCTATCTCTATTTTACTCAGCTCTTACCCTCTCTTTGCTAAGCCTTCTTCAAGCGAAACACTTCACGGAATGTGTGTGTGTGTGCAGAGAAGTCGAGACCCACCGCAAGGCATACGAGAGAAGATCATAAAAACGGCCCAAACGAGTTGCCGTACCAAGGTACTGTAATAAAAGCCAAAGAAACAGGGAATAAGGGAATCGGGGAACCCGGGAATCGGGGAATCGTGTAGAATCGCATGGACTCTCGCGTGCCTTGAAGCAATATTTACTTATTTGCATTTAAGTTGAGCCCAGACAAAGATCTGTACTCAACCTCACACCTCCCTCATTTGGTCGGCCCCGTGATTTATAACGTTTGTAAAAATATGACAGACTTGTCATATAAATTCCCATATTGTTAGCACACACCGAAAAGAGCCAGAAGTGGAGAGCACACCATTATGTCCGGCTCCAACTGCTGCCAACGGGCCCAGTCAATGCAAATGATGCAACGCCCTCAGTTTCTGTTTCAGTTTCGGTTTCAGTTGCAGTTTCAGTTCCACCACGAGTCCAGCTCTTTGTTTGCCTGCGAGCCTAAAGCTCTCTCCACTTTAGGGGCCATTTGCACGTGCTGCTCTTGCCACGATGCTGCAACAACGGCAAATGGCACATAAAAATATTTTCAATTTCCAGAGAGGTCCAGAAACCATTGAGGAAGTTCTGCACTTACAGCAAAATTACAGAAGTCGCTTTATTGCACTGCCCGCTCTCGTCTTGCTTAAGCCTTTTACAGCTATCGCCTCGGGTAGTTATTAGAATTGTTTCTGCCGGTAGATAAGGCTAGAAGGTGTTATTAACTACACGTGTACGTAGAAGGTCAGGCCTGAGAACATACTTAAAGTTACCATCGAAAAATGCAATCATTGAAACAAATTGAAAATGCCAATGTTCTTTTAATGTCTCTCATTCAAGATGATGTTGTGGGTTCTCTCTCCTTGACTACATGTTTACTTTCATTATTGTCTACAATTATACAGTTTTTATTAAGAGTTATACGTATCTTGATTTACAAGAGGTCTTCAAGGTCTTTATACTATTAACTATTAAGTTTTAAATGCCACAAGAAGTGCTAAGACTTGTCTAACAAGACTAAGTTAGTCTAACTATCATAATGCACAAGTCTATTATTTATCTATTTATCCATGCTGTATATAAACAAGACTGAGCTAGATCCACTAATTTATTTTTTATTTATTTATTTATTAAATATTAAAATAAAAGAATGAGCTAGATACATTTAATATAACATAACTTAATCTTTAGTTGGAACTCTGAGTTACTTGCTATTTTTCAAAATCTTGTACGATTATTTTTATAAAACGCCCTCAAATTTTAAATCTATAACAAAGGGAATACTCTCTTATATGATTACATACAAATACCATGATGGGTTGAGACTTATGCAAGGAACAGCAAGGTGCGAAACCTATGGATTTATTTTCAGTTTGCGCGGATAATCCGCGATACGAGCGATTCACGCGGTATATGGTGAGAAAGGAAAGGGCGAGAGGAACACGTCATAAAAGTGTGGCAGGCAGGCAGGCAAGGATCGGAAGGGATCAGCAGTCAGTGCTTCGTGTAGGAGTGAGTGTGAGGCGTATTTGTGACCTAAAGTTATTAGGCAAAGTGACCTTTTACAACACTCTCTGGCCCTCGCGCTCCTTTGGCTATAGAGAGAGGAAGCTAAGTAGAAACAGACATTGGGGAATTCCCGCGGCAAGGACGCGTGTCTTGCACACATAAAAGCTAAACGTATTGCATTGTCCATTGTTTGGCCTAATGCTAATGCCTTCGGAGCTGCAGTTCGGGCCTGTTTGGCCTTATTAGTGGGTTTATTGAGTACAGGAAATTCCGAATCTTAACCCGAGACTTCCGAGAAGACTAGACAGTTCGCCGCCGCGGCGATTAGCGTACGGCTATAAGGGTCGCAGGGTCTCAGGCACTCCGGACTGATTTCTTGTCAAAATTCATTTGAAATTTCACACTTTAATGTTAAACTGCCTGCTGTTCGATAACATGGGATATCGATAACAGCGGCGGTAGCAATTTGATACCCAAATGCTTGTGTTTGTAATCTTTGAACTCTCGCCCTGCCCCCCTACTCTCCCTCCCCCTGCACCCTACTCCCATGACAATCAACACAATGCTGAATACGCAATACAAAAACATTAGGAAACAATTGAAATTGTTGAAACATAAATCCCCCGTCCTGCACGGGCGTAGAGTCCCCCTCCCCTCCCTCTCGTGCTTGTATCTGTATCCTGTGCAATATGTGATGCCGCCGTTTTTATGGTAGGGTGTGTGTGCGTTACTATGAGTGTGTTTATGTGTGTGTGTATCTGTTTTTTCCATTCACAATCAACAGTCGCAGCAGTAAGCGCTTTGTTCGCGGGCATTATTACGTCTGATGTACCAAAATCGAGGACTAGGCAAGGGCAGGGGTACACAGAGAGAAACACTCGAGCAGCAGAAATGCCAAATGTTAGCAGGGTGCGAACAATTTGCTTGCTTTTCTCTCAGTGTGGCCGCGAGTCGGGGAAGTTCACTCTGAAGTAGCTACAATGAACATTAACCTTGATGAGTGGAGCAATAACAACAACTGCGCATTTTGCACAGCTTTAATTGAGCTCCCAAGCCAGGTACAACTGTACCTAACGCCTGCCCTGTCCCTCCTGCCCGCTCCCACTCTGTCTGTCTTTCTCTCTCTCTCTCCTTGTCTGGGCTGTGTCTGTTTTGTCTGATGCGCTGTTGTCAACGTTGATCTAATCTGACATTTGGACAGAGGATGCATCGCTGCACAGATTTTCCAATAAACAAATTTCGCAGGACCCTATTGAGTTGCATAGACAGATACACGGCTGCAGATACGGATACCGTTGCAGATACAGTTACATTCTGTGGCAAAAGATTAGCGTTTTACGCTCGTTTGAATTTTGATTATGCTAAGCTAAGGATTTAAATTTTCGCATTGTTTCCACTCAAGAGGGGTTGATTGTTTTCCCAACCCGAGGGTAGTACGTACAGTTCTGAGTTAACTGTCATATTGATTGGCACTTGTCCGTGTTTTTTCTGTGTGTGCTAGATATAAAAGCAATTCTGTAGTCTGCATAAGCTTGGATGATTAGGCAGAAACAATGTGTCAAAGCAGAATATGTAAAGGAATGCGAGGGAGTTAAAGAAGATGAAGAAGCAGCAGCAGCAGAAGAAGAAGAGCAGACAGAAGAACAGCCTACAGTTCCTGGCAGACAGTGTGTCGCCTTTGCTGTCTTGTTACCACTTCAGGGACAGTTGTCGGCCACAGTGGGCCCATTTGGGCTGTGCTGTTGTTGGATATTTAAAGGAAAATAGATTATTACAATGAATGAAACGAAATGATATTTCAGAATGATCTGCAATTCTATACTAATCTAGCAGGCGGACAGCCAGACAGAGTCTCGCTAGGCCATTGTTCTTGCCAGACATGCTGGCGACCCGGCAGCAGGTAGACCCGTTTACCAAAAGGAAGTCCTTTTCTCTATATGTCTGCCCATTGTCCAGGCCATGGTTTATGCCCTGTCTCTCTGTCTCTCTTTCAACGATCCAGTCCATTGTTGGCCACGCTTTTCGGAGAACAGTGTGTGACAAAACAGTAGAACAAGAGAGAACAGAAGAGAACAGAGAACAAGGCAACTGCAATAGAAAATAGAATGCAGAGACAGACAGAGAGGAGACAACGACTTCTCTGTTGACTGCGCCCCAACACAAAATGCATCTTTTCTTCTGCCTCGCTTTCTTCTGTCCCTTCTTTTATGGCCAGTGTGCTGGTTGTTTATTAATGTGGAAATGCCTCTCGAAATTGGAGTGTCATTTGGAAGGGAATACCAGAGCGAATTGTGTTAGGGTGCAAGTTTAATGAAAGTCATAAAAATGTGTAAAGGAAACGCGTTTCAAAAGCAAAATGCGACAGTTGAAAACGCTTTTGTTTCGAATTGAGATCATAACGATATGTGTGTAGATACGTGGGCATATAAGTAAGAAATAATATAAGAGGAGTTGGGGATAGACAGCTGGTAAAGTATATTGATAAAATACTGTACATTTCCTTGCTAAAACTGTATGAAATGATGTTGCAAGGGAGAGATTGAACTAGTTCACAGATCTAAATATGATTAATAGTAAAGATGAAGAAGATCTGAAGATAAATTCAAAACAAATCGTTTTCTATTGGAATATATAGTATAGTTAATGCGAGATTGAACTAGTTCACAGATCTAAATATGATTTATAGTAAAGAAGAAGAACATCTGAAGTTCAATGCGAAACAAATCGGTTTCTATTGGAATATATAGTGTAGGTAATGCGAGATTGAACTAGTTAAAAGATCTAAATATGATTTATAGTAAAGAAGAAGATCTGTAATTCAATTCGAAACAAATCGGTTTCTATTGGAATATATAGTGTAGTTAATGCGAGATTGAACTAGTTCACAGATCTAAATATGATTTATAGTAAAGATAAAGAAGATCTGAAGATCAATTCAAAACAAATTGGTTTCTATTGGAATATATAGTGTAGTTAATGCGCTCTGCGATAAGTGGATACCAGGCGGATTTCAGTAATCCCCTGAAATTAATGATAGCCATTGAGGAACAATACTCGAAACTCGGCCGACTTGCAATGCATTCAAGTGTGCGCCATTATGTGCACATAATGCACCAGAATACACCCTGTATAAATACAGTGTGCACAACCCACGTGAACTCCGACAACGACGCCGACGCGCCAGACAGTCTGTCGCCTACAGTGGCGTGGCGAGCGAGAGAGAGAGAGAGATAAGGAACGAGCGAGTGGGACAGGGACATACAGTGGGACAAGTAGCTGCAAGCAGATAAGAACACGCACAAAGAGAGCGAGACAAAACGAAGAACACAAGACTAAACTAAAGTAAAGCAAATAAAAGAAAGCAGAGGATCGAAAGAGAGAGGGAGACAGAAGGAGAGCAGGAGAGCGAGTGCGGAAGAGCAGAGCAAAAACAATGGCCTCCTACACAGGGGTTAAAGTGATCAGGGGAGAAAGAAACGAAGGAAAGAACACACTCACACACATACACAATACATCTATACATGGTATAATGTATGCGATAAGGCCGAACCCGTGCCTCGGGCATTTGACTTTTGTTGTGCGCTTCACTTTGCTTTCATTTGTTTTGGGAATTTCCAAAATAAAAGGTAGTTTAGTCCCGACAGGTAGATCGCAGTACCGAGTACAGTCGATCCGAGGCTGACGTTGACAAGCGACAGTCACACACACAGCACACACCTGTGTCACAAACGGAGTTTCCCAGGGTATCCTCAACCCAGCTGGTGCAATAACAAACACAGGAAGGAAGGTTTGCGAGCTTAGGCCTAAGCCGTTCTTAGCCCTTTGGGCAGGAGGACTTGCGACTTAGCCAGTTAGCCATGGCTAGATTTAAATGACCGCAGCTCAGCGGCGATTTGTGTAATTAAAAGTCGCATGCAAATTGTGGGAAATTTTCTTTCTGTATAGAATAGAGAGAACCATTCGAAATGTATTATGGTAAACCCAGATATATATAATGCTGTTTAAGAATGGAAAGACTCCTTGAACAGAAGCTATTCAATATTTGCCAGGTGCAGATGACTGACTAGATATAAGAAGGAATATATAAATATAGTAAGTATATGGCACTGCATATAGAGTTGAAATTCACACGCCTCTTGCTTGATTTATAGATCTGTGTTCACAGGCCCAAAAACCATGACAAAAAATGGCAAAAATGCCAAAAGAAATTAAAGAAAATCGGTGAATTCGTTAGGCAATTGATTGTCAAAGAAGGCAACCCTTTTGGCAGTGTCTTCTGCCCCTTCTTCATCTTGCTGCCGTCAAGAAATCAATGTGCCCAAGAGGGCAAGGCAACCCCTGCGAAAGATCAGCGCAAATTGCGATCTCTAACCTGCGCAGTTGACAAAATATTATAAGAGCAAGAGAGAGAGAGAGAGGGAAAGGAAAAGAGATCTTTGCCGAAAAAGGGTCACGCAAATTATTTTTGTTTTCGATTTTCTTTTTGCATTTAAAAAAGTGGGTCGGGGGTCGAGCACAATCTGAAGAATTGGCAACGGGGTCGAGACTTGGGTTTTCGACTTGATTGAGTTTTTGCGATCGCATTCGGTTGATCCTTCGATCGGTTCAAAAGGTGCAAAATAATTAAACCCATCAGAAGTAGCGAGAGAGAGAGAGAGAGAGAGAGAGAGGATGAGAGGGAGAGAGAGAGAGAGAGAACAGAAAATTTGCAAGCATGTAATTGTCTGGGATAGAGGGATTGACAAAGGTTGCGGAAGAGTTGCAATTGAATTTAACTCTTTTGTTGTTTATTTATTGGTATCAGAGCCAGGGCAGAGATCAACATCTTTGACTGGCGCGAAAGAAAAACACATTCACATTCATATGGAAACGGGGCATGAGGGGTTCCATTTTATTTTTATTTTTTTTTTTGCATTCGAGGTGCAAACAATGTTGCCCTGATTGCAATAACATGCAAAAAGAAAATCAAGGAAATGTGGAAAAGGCGCCAAAACGAAGTACACGCGGTTCTTATGGAAATCGTCGATGAGATTACCAGTTTCGCTTGTACCTTCCTGTAATGGCTGCCATCGACTAAATTAACAAGCCTGCTAATTATTTCATTGAGCTCGGAATTCATTGATATTCATAAGGCAAAGAAATTGGATTCAATTTGGTTTATCATATCTTTACATTTGTTTTGCAATCCTTTCTTATATTTAACTTGATCCAAATTGTGAAATGTTTTATATATTGTCTTGCAATAGTTGTTTATTATATTAAATATATTTAAGTATTATTATTTATGAGATTTATTGGGCAAAGAAATTGGTTTGAATTTTGATATCTATTCCATCATTTGTCTTGCAATCCTGTCTTGTATTTAACTTGATCCAAATTGAGAAATCTTTTCAATATTTTCTTGCGATAGATGCTTATTATATTCAATATATTTAACTATACTATTCATTGCTCTCAATTTATTATAATTTAAACAGCATTTCACTTATTTATTTATTTGTAAAGGAGTCTTAATTTCACAAAAGGAAGCATATTACATTATATCAGTATATCTTTATATATGACTTCAAAGTTTCATCATCTCTGATGCCATAAAATATAGTTGTGTATATGATATCATAACTCAAGTATAACTACACAGAACTCTAGTTGCACAGATATGCCAAAGATCAACTTAAGATGCCATTGCTTGTCAACGATGCCTGGGAATTTGAGGCAGAGACAGATGCGAATATGATCAATAAACTAAAACGAAATGAGCAACTTCATAAAAGGCAATCGCACGATCACTTGAGATGACAGATCTGGGCAAATCTCCCGCCTGGAGTATCAGCTTACCCCCGGGCAATAGATTCGCAAGTCGCATGCGAATCGATTTTGCCATTCAAAGCCAATCAAGTGTGTGTGATCTACATACACATCTGTATGCAAATCGAATAGGAATGAGCGCAAAAAGATTCAATTTCATTGCACAACAAAAGGAGAATTGCAACCGTGGCGAAAGGGAAAGCGGCAAAATGGGAAATGGTAACGGAATCCACTCCCCTCGGCATATGCGTGACCCAACTCACAGTGAAAAGGCAACAAAAATACCCTGCCAAAAAAAAGCAAAACAGATTGTGCGACATTCGAATTGCCATTCTCAAGACGTAACCCAAGAAGTCCCTTCGGCGATCGTTCGATTGGCCCGATACAAATTTGCATGCATTGCAAATTCAAATTTCATTTCGAATTCATTGACGTGTGTCGACTACTGTTTGTTGATTTTTAATTTATTTTTGATTTTTTGCGCGTTCTCCTGACGTGTCTGTCTCCCTGTCTTCCTGCCTCCTCATGCCATCCATCCATCCCAGCTGGCTGTCTGTTTTGGCAATTGCTTTGCGGTTTGTGCTGCAGAGTGCATTGCGCACTTCCCGAGCTGCGCAAGTTGACTATCAAAGTGTCATCCATCATTTTGATGGGCTGTTGCAACCTCATTCAGACCCCTCGCTCTCCTCTTGTTTACATGTCTGGCCCACTCGCCAGTTAAAAAGTCGCACGCATCAAGTCGCATCTTGTAATTGAATCTTTTATCCTGACTGCAGATCGCTGGGAAAAAAAAGCGCAGCGACTGCGAAAACTGCCTTGCAACTTGCAACAGCACAACAGCAACAAGGAAATTTGCATGTGGCATGAAATTCGAGTGGCACACACAGCGTGCAACAGTGTAGTATGGAGTGTGCAGCGTGTGGAGCATGGAGCATGTGGCATGCGTGGGCCGAAAGCCGCACAATGCAACCAACTTAATGGGGCAGCATAATAATTTTCCACTTTGCCATTGCCACGCACCATGAAATTGGTGCTCCTTGCTCCCCCCTGCCCCCTCCCACCTCATAAGCTTGTTTCTCTCCACCCACGCCTCACACTTCTGCCACACAGTGTCCAGTGGAACTTCAACTAATCAGCTGTCAGGGAAAATAACTCAATTAACTTGATCGGCCCCACAATTCCACGGAATTTCAAATGCAACCGAGTGGCAACTGTCAAAATTCTGTTCGAAATTCAACGAATTTTGAGATCAAAACAATGCGAGACAACAAGAGCAAACTCGCCCAGTGCCAGACAGACGCAGACTAAAGACTCTAAAGATCTGGCCATTGATCAGCCCCCTCTTATAAAGTGGCGACTGTCATTCGACTGCGACGATAACTTTGTATGAAATGCGTACGATTCGAGTGCACAGCGAGAAGAGGGAGAGAGAGAGGGGGAGACTGCAAGAGATCTGGGCACAGATCTGGCCAAGCAACGAGCCTCCTAATGGGGCACGCAACTGGTGGTTCCACACTGTCTGGCTTCGGCCAGACCAGTCGGCGACTCTGACTCCAACTCCAACTCGAACTGCCGCTGAAGTATGCGCTGTGTTTTCATATATCAATAATTCTGTAGACTGTGCGAGAGAGAGAGAGAGAGAGAGCGCGATGGAAATGCATTTATTTTCATATTTTTTCTTTATTTTCTTGATTTGTCGCTGCGCGCCTCAATAAAAAGAGCGACACGGCAATCAATATGCAATAATCAATAGAGCAACAACATTTCCATTTCGTTTTTACTTTTCCAAGATCTGACAAAAGCGCATCCAAAACTTGTTGCTGCCACAGCAACAACAACAGCAACGACAACAGCAATGACAACACCAACAACAACAGCAAAAGTGCAACTCAGTCCAAAAATAACAATGACGCTGCCGCAAAAGTTTCTTACGAAGTCCCCCAAAAGAAGAATCGAACCCTAATGAGTTGCTGGCGGGGCACGTGAAGCGTACACTGAGCCAAAATGTTGAGTATAAAGGTTGAATATTAGTATAATAATCTAAAAGTTATATAAATTTGTTGCTAATTTATTAGAAATAAATTAAAGGGAATATGAGATATTGTAATTTTAATATTTAACGATATTACGATATTTATTGATATCAAAAATTTGTTCATATTCAATGATCTTAAAAATAAAACAATAAAGCAATTATGGTGAATTGTAATACATATATTCCTAAACAAAAACGTAATTTATTCATCAAGTTAATATATTTTCTTAAATAACTACTAAGTTTATTATTGGATCGTGACTACATTTAAGGAATTAATTATTTGGATGGATAAAGAGCAATAAATAAATTTGCTAGCTTAAAAATTACGTTTGTAATTCTTTTCCATTAGCGGGGCGTGGCTTAATTCTAAAATAAACGTTTGAGCTTCTTTTAGTCTTATGCTCTCTAGATCTCTACTATATGTAAGTTTTTATATCAGTGGTTAGCAGGCATAAAAATAATATAGTTAAGAAGTCAAAGATCTATATTTTAACATTATGTTTTAAACATTAAACACCTGCATATATTTTAAGAATTATTAATAGTTATTTTTCTCTCAGTGTGGGCGAACCGGTTCCTTGTCGATTGGGTACGGAATGGCAGCTCTTGCAGGTCTGATTGAATCCACTATTTATGCGCTTAAGGTTAATCAAAGCGCGGTCGTGCGATGCTTTACACCTTTGGTTTCGAGGCACACTGGTCCACTGGACGAGGAGTGTGACCGAGTAGGGGCAGAGCGAGGGCGGGCGGGGGCAGGTGCAGTGGAGAACAGCAGGAACGGGAGCGGCAGTGGCAGTTGCCACAGCAGCAGAAACAATTGGAATTTCGGTCGTGTCATAAATGCCACAGGATATGGCACTGCTTGCCATCCATAAATAATAAAATTTTATGTGCGTTCTTCGGCTTAGGGATTAACGAAAAGAAGAACACACTCACACACCCTCACACACATATATATGTTAAACATCTGTATATGGAGCTGTATTTGTATATGTGGCACCATGGGGCGCCAAGTGATTGTGCCGACTCAACGGCCTGTTTGTTCTTATTAAAAGGCACAAAGAATCTAAAAAATTTTAATGAAAATCCTCAAGAGATGGGAATTTACGGGGAATAACTTGATGGTACCCGTCTCTCTGCTTCTGCTGCTGCTGCTGCTATCGCTCTGTTGCAAATGCAACTACTTATGGAGCCTGCCACTTATTTATCACAACAAATCAGCGCACGCACCCACACAAAACCGATTCGACACGCGCCCGCGGTGGGCCCAAAGCGGTCCTGGCAGTGGCACTGGAAATGGAAATGGAAACGGAGCTGGAGCTGGAACTGCGTCTGGATGCTGTCCATGCGATCAGCGCAATTAAGCCCCGTCGGGTCGAATCGCATTGGAATTGGCGTGGCATGACAGGGGGGAGGTACGCGTCGGGCACGAAGGCATCGCTGTAACAAGGTGCTAAATCATTGGGGCGACATTAACCCCAAGCTATGGCACACTTTATCAATGCAATGAAGGAAAACCAAAGCAAACCAAAGCGAACCACATATGTTGCGCCTATCAACGCCCAAAAGGATCAGGTTCGTCTCAGCCCCCACAACAACGGGGGCAACAATAGAGCTGGGCGGTCCGCTGTCCATTTGCCTGACCAGCTATCAGCTAATGAAAGCGCAATAGCTGAATTATGACTGCCGCCTTGCACACTGGGTCCAGGTATGGCGAACATGAGGGGAAAGATACTCGAATTAACCAGTGTTAAATAACCAACGTCATCTAATCGAGAATTCTTTTTAAAACACTTTAGCTATGGTACAAACAAATCACCTCATGAGTCTGCTACATATGTTAATTTTCCTTTGAACAGCTGAAAATTATGATATTAACACAGTTGATACTGTTCAGAAATACTATATCGTATAATACACAAAATTTTATCCATTATAAGTATATAAAACATAAGCAGCATTGACATTTCTACCTTATTATTTTATACAAAGGTAGTCGTTTTTTAAATAAATGTATTCTCAACATTCGTTTTGTAATATTTTTTCTAAATATAATAAGAATTCAAAAAATGCTTATAAAAATGCAAAAAATGTTAATATTGTCAATGTCAATATTCATTCAAATTATGGAAATAATGTGATTGTTAAATGATTTCAAGAATGCACAAAACAATATTAAATGAAAACTCTATTTTAAATCTGTTTTTCACTTAAATCAAAAATCATTTAATATATTTCGAGTAATAACAGTATTTGCTCCACAGTGGCTGCTACACAGAGTAAGCAGTAGCTCTTTTTTTGGATTCCACAGTGCAGCAAAAATGCGCAAAGCGATACAAAGAAGAGAAAATATGAAAGAAGAAAAAATACTCCTAGAAAAATGTGTTAAAAATTGTTTTGCTTTATTCATGCACGTCCTGGGTAAGTTCTACTCCCTTTCTCTTCTCCCTATCTCTCTCTCTTTCTATCGTTATCTCTCTGTACTGCTCCCTTGGTCGGTCTGCAGGGACATTTCGTGTCCATTTGCAGTTCATATCGCGTGTGTTGGGCCAACTGAAGTCAATTTCGCGCGTTGGCTGGCAACTTGGGCGGCTCTGGGTGGCAGTTGGCAACATTGTCGGGGATTAAAATTTATGGTCCCCATTGAAAATGCCTTCGTTTACGACTGCAGTGACGACAACTCTTCTTCCCCCTTTGCCCGTTTCTCTCTTTTTCCCTCTTTCTTCTCCACTGCTGTCGTGCGTTCCGCAGTGCAAAATAAATAAAGCTGAAATTGGGTCAATAAGCGTTTGTGCTTGCAGCAACAAAAGCAGAAATCCATAAGAAATACGAAATAACAATCGAAACTACTTAATGATAACTGACAATAATGAGAGCGAGCGACAAAATTGTGCAAAAAGGAAACGCATAGAAATACATACAAAACATTTTCTATGGCACACGAGAAAGCTTAAAGAAATAACAAGTATAAAAATAACAAATGGAATGAAATGGAATTTGCCATCAATCAAATATTGCTTAATAATTAAACAATTCAATAAAGTCAACAAACGAAAATAAATTGTTATAATAAATTGTCAGCGGACTGGATACAAAGACGCTAATAAGAAACGGTTAGCTGATGCCGTGAAGCCCGACTATCAAATGCTCTGCAAAACGAATACTGTAAACAACATATTGAATTTTAAATATTCCAATTTTAGCATTTAAGTTTTATGGAACATCTTTAATTTCTGAAAAAACCTTTCTCTATATTCAAAACAATTCAAAACTTTAATACACTTTTATGCAGATTTTCTATAGAATAAACATCGAATGTTTTAAATTCTTTGATCCACGGCAATTACTGTTCAAGTTTTAATAAAGCCCATAAGTCAAGGGCCTATAAAGAGGCAGGCCTATTCTGAATAGATTCAAAAGCGATTCATATGCGAATATATGAACTTTTTATGCTAATCACATTCTTCAGCTAATTGGATGATAATACATATTTAATAGTAAGCTCGTTGACATGAGGCTGTCGTGTGTGTGTGAGACTCGACTCCAACAACGGTGTAGAGCATTTTAGAAAAGCGCTGACAATCTAACAGATCGCACTTGGTAATTGCGCAAGCCTCGCCCCAAGGTGTTCAGGGTGAAGGGAGCTAAGTCTGGAACCGTTATATAGAATAGTGTCTATCGAAATCAAAAGTTACAGAACCGCTGCCGAAACCGTTGCTTGATGATTTCTACAAATAGAAGTGCAACTGCTGATAGTGGCATGGAGTAAGTAAGAGTGAGGAAGAGAAGAGAGAGAGAGAAGGGCAGATATACAATCAGTTAGGCAGTCAGTCATATTACACTATGAAATGACAAATATTTGTTTGTTGTTTAGTTATTGAACGGCATGAAAAGGTCCAGGCCGCAATCCGATTTGGGGGGCTTTTGTCAATCGATTGCTTTGCTTTTGTTGTTCTTGTAGTTTTGTTATTGTTGTTGCTATTGCCTTTCTCTCGTTTGTTGCCCTGTTGCTTTTGTGGCATTCGTTTCGCTACTTTTTCGGCCCGTTTCTTTTTCGGTGGCTCTAAGTAGTCAGTGTTATTGTTGTTGCTGTTGCTGTTGTCGTTGTTTGTTTTTGGGAACCTTTGTTTGTGCCACAAAATTTTAATTATAAGCTTAACTTACACAAAAAGCCAATTGTCATTGTAACTGTCCCCGGGTTAAGCTCATTTATCAATGCGACAGTTCTGAGTGGAAAGAGCGTGGAAAAACAAAGGGAGAATAAAATAAATACATGAAATGGGCTTGGGAAATGCACATAGAGAACGAAAGTTGAGAAATCGCATACAATAATTGCTTTATTGACTTGTTCTATGGGTAATAATATTTAATACATGTAGACATTACTTCTGCCTCATTGCACATTAGATCTGCATTGTATTTATCGATATTCTAATATCGATAGTAGTTTTCCCATCGCTATCGTGTTGCCACAGTGCATACTAAACGCCCCTGCTGTGCCACTGGCATCTTCTCTTCCTGTGGCACCACGTGTATCTGTATCTTACAGATACAAATCGCTGCGACGCGCATCTTTCAACACGCGCGCTGTGCGCATCAATCACAACTACTTAAAGAGCATACGAAAACATACGATATGAATACTATATATCTGCCCGGAGTGTCGGAGAAGCACATGAAAACAACAAATATTTATTATTATTGTTGTATTTCACGCCTTTAAGCCGACAGATACAGCTGGAGAACAAAAGAGACGAAAAGAAAAGCCCCGAAAAAAACGCCTTGTTATGCATTGCATTTCTCCAGTTGCCTTTTCTCCGGTTTCTTTTTGTTTTCTGCTGTTGTTTCTTGTTTGCTGTTTATGTTGTTGTTACTCTTATTATTTGTTGCTCTTGTTATTAAGTTCTCATTGTTCTCATTGGCTTTGGCAATTTCTCATCTCCATCTCCATCGCCATCGCCAACGCGTTGCGACGCAGCTGTAGAGCAAAGCGTTTGCAATCATGAATATTTTCCGCTTTTCAAGAAAAACTTTCGGATGCACTAGGTAAAGAGACATAAACACATAAATTTCGCTATGCTTTGCCCATCGTTTAATTGTTACAAATTCTTTACGATCTGCCTTTCCTTTTGCCTTTCCCTTTTCTGCAACACGACTTCCTTCCCTTGGGTCAGTCGGTGCAACCCCCTGGCCCTACGCAGCAAAGGGGCGCACATTTTCTCAGCTTGTAAGTTGCATTTGATGGGCCTGGACTGTGGCATCATTAGGTTTTGTGCCCAAAATTAGGGTACAATTTATGGGACGCGCTAATTTTCATTGAATTTTCCTGCCCAAAAAGGAGGGCAACCCGTTGGCGAAACTTGTAATTTATGTGGCTGAGAAAGGACACTCGCTCGTCCTGAATCTGGCCATAGGATGAACGGCCAATTAGTGGCGGCAAATGTCAACCAAAGTATCTTGTACCCGCTATCTGCTACCCGCTATCCGCTACCCTCTTACCCCATCCCTACACACCTAGCTACTATACACATTGCCATTGTCACCTTTTGCCTTTGAGCTTTTGCTGTCACCTAATTGAATCGAGGACGAGTGCCAAAATCGCTTAGTGCTAATCCGATTTGTGGCTGACCATTCTGTTAGTTACACGCTTCGCTTGCCACAACAAGGGGCAGGCAGGCGGACAGGTGGAGGGTGCCCCAAGGGAGCCCGAACTGGACACCCGCAAAATCTTGGCTTATGCTCAAAAGGACAAAGTGCTTAAGTTTTTCTTTTGGTCCTTCAGCGTTGCCTCAACCTGAGAAAAGGTTTTTCATATTTTGCTTTATTTTTTATGGTATTTTCTTTGTCATACCCTGTGTGAAAGCTGCTAGTGGGTACAGCTGTTGACGAAGCAACAAGGAATACCTATTTTCACTTATTTACAATGATATTTCTCAAGATCAACAAGGAATCTTAACCTATTTTCACTTATTTCTGATATTTCTTAAGTTCTCACAGACCTAGCCACATCTCCAGGGTATCAGTTCCGTCAGGCTCCAAGGCAACTTATTATTGTGTTTGTGTGTGTGTGGGAGTTGATGTGCCATCGAGGTGGATTCGTTCTTATACTTGGTCAGTCAGGCGCAAATTATAAAGGAATTAATAGAGGCTGCGTCCGACAATGAGTCGATTTCAAAAGGAAAACCTCAAAGCAACATTAGAATGGAGCAGGCAGAGTTGGATTAGGCAGCGTGAGCGTCTCGACAGTCTTGACAATCTCGACAATCTTGGCATAAAAATTGGCATTTGAATGCATTCAAATGAGAATATGCAAAGAGGACAAGCCCATAATCATAATGAAGCTGCCGGGCTAAGCTGATTGATTGCCATGTAGGAGCTGAAGGACTGCACACAAAAGAGCCAACGTAAGGTTGCACATTGTGCTCTGTGATGTAAGAGACACAAGCAGAGTGAGACAGACAGATAGAGAGAGAGAGAGAGAGAAACAGAAGACGAGTTTGAGAGACAGTTATCCATCAGGACGTATTTAAATGCAAATGCAGAACTAACCCACTTAAAACTGTCATTATGATTATTATTGATCATCTGCAGCCCTTCAGAGAAATAGATCTTGAATTGTTTAGGATATTTGCATAATGCCTGCCAGCGATACGGCTAGAAACAGGTTAGCGGGATTAACTTGGCAATGTTTGGAAAACTTTCTAAGCAAACAACAAATGAAACTGAAATTGAATTCGAAATGGGCGCGAAGGGAGGCAGAAGCAGCAGTAGAACAGTTGGACAGTTGGACAGTTAAGAAAACAGTTGAGAACTGCGGAGAACTGGAAAAGAGAGCTTACTTACGATGATGGGATTAACGTTTCGCGAACTGTCATAAGGGGCTGCCAGGCTGTCAGCTTAGATGGCTAACTTGATCTTAAGCTCTTTTGGTCATGTGAAAAATTATGAAAACCATCTTTGGTGCTGTGCTATATGGCATTGCCAGCAAGATCGCAAATACCTTCTATCGCTAGATCGTTTTATCGCTTGATCGCCGCTCGTATTTCGCCCAGGTAGGGCAAGGACAAGGACTCTTGCCCATTCTCAGATGGGACGCGGCACAGGACCATGAAGTGGTTCAACTAATCAAAACTGACAAGGCGGCAGACCGGCCTGAGATCAAGACAAGAGTGATTTTGATCCCGATTCCCATTCCGATGTCGATCCAGATTCGAAAGATGTGCGTGCGTGTGCCTGGACTAGGCTGGGCTGAGCTGAGCTGCTCTGGGATGCTGTCGCTTGGGGGCTGAACGGAAGTGAGTTCATCAAATTGCGAGGTGACAAAAGGATTGCAACTTACACAGCCCAAGGGTTTCACGCGGTCAGGTAAAGACAATGCGACAAGGGTCAAACGGCGATGGCAGGGCTAAAGTTTAAATCAAATTAAATTCATAGGTCTCTAAACGAGTTCAAAAGTTGAATGCTCAGACAGGATGCTGCAGGCCTGCAATTAGCTGGCATTTGTTTTTCAGTTATCTATTTTTTGTAGCTTTGAAATAATCAAGGCAAGGATACGGTTGACTTATCTCAGTAGACTGAAGAGGCAAAGAATTAAAGAGAAACCAGAAAATGACAAATGAATTGCAAACTTGTAAACTAGTAAAACGTAAGGGAAAACATAGTTTTAAAGTATAATAGAATATATAATAATAATATATAATATAGCATATACATATAACACATGATTCTTTTGTAGTTGCAGTTGAAGTTCAAAGTTGTGTTTGTATTATAATATTATATATAGTAATAGGGCAATCATAAATTCCACCATATGATTATTGCAGTTGTATGTACGTTAAAGATGACTAGCAGAAGATTCTCAAGGACTCTGGAGAAGCTCTTGCTGGCTCGACCATAGGCAATGACTAGTCAGCAATTAGGGCAGCCCATTGTCATGTTTCTCCTGGACAGCTGCGCAATCGAGCTTGAGTTGGAGTCGCAGTCGGAGCCGATGAAGAGCTGAAGAAGAGATGCGAGTCGGGGGAAATTAGCGAGACTGTGCAGGGAGCACTGGTCACGGCCCTTTGATGAATTGCTGTGGCTGCATGCAACCTCTCGAAGAGTTACGCATCGTTTTGTGTCAAGAGTGTCGACTTGATTGGTTCTGACAGCGCGCGAACCGATGCGGATGCGAACCTGAACCTGAATCGAACGGAAAGAGAGTGAGAGGCAGCTAAGGAACAAACCAAACCGAAACGAACCGAGCCAAAG
Organism: Zaprionus nigranus; assembly: GCA_018903425.1. Lineage (NCBI taxonomy): Eukaryota > Metazoa > Arthropoda > Insecta > Diptera > Drosophilidae > Zaprionus > Zaprionus nigranus. The sequence goes on from JAEIGD010000024.1 coordinate 1,539,006, forward strand.
GACTCGCAGCAGCTGCCGCTAAGATCGCGACTCAAATTGATGTGGATGATCTTCATAGTTGATGACATGATGATGATGAACTTCCGAGGCGCGACAGAAGTGTAGCAAAAAAAACGGTTTGTTTTGCCGGGGAGCCAAAGGGTCAGAGTGATGTTGTTGTTGTTCAAGCTGTTGTCGTTATTACTTTAGATGATGTTGTTGTTGCTGTTGTTTTTGTAATCCGCCTTATATGCAAATCAAAAGGACACGAAGGCCGCCGCCCTTTGAAGCTGCACCAGACCCGAAAAGCACAAAGATCGAGAGCAACCAACGCGTCTCTCTAATGAACCCCGATTGTTGTTTGCCAGCGAAAGTGACCGTGAATGGATCGCCGTGAGTGGAGTGAGTTAGCCAGCAGCCAAGGTGAATGTAAGTGTATATTTGAATAAAAACAGGAGACCCTTTCGATTGAATTCAAATTAAACAGTTTCCCACTCTTGGCAGTGACAACTTTGTCTCCGGGTTTCCAGTTTTCCACTTTCCTCTTCCTCATCGTCGTCGTCGTCGTCGCCGTTGACCGAGCCCCTTTTGTTGTAACAAGTGAACGCCTTAACGGTCGCTTATCACCGCAGCCGTCGTAACGGTTTGCTCTAAAAAGGGGCGTACAGCATACGGCAATTATAAATCTCGGGCGTGGCCAATTTAATGGCTAAACTTTGTTCGGCTAAAACTTAAAAAACGGCCAACCCTTTGGCAAACCCCAAAAGAACAAAAAAATAAAAAGAACAAAAAAAGAAAAACCCAAGGGAAGAGGAAGAAACAGTGGCAAACCTTACACCGTTTTAAATTAATAGATATCGAAATATTGCAGAGACTATAAATGGGCGTGGCTCGAAAACGGATTTGCCAATTTTACAATTTTATTGGCAACGCCCCGACAAACCTACAAATGTCAGCAAATTTTTAATGACTTCATTAAAATGGCAAAACCCCTTTCCCTGCCCGCCCTTCTCCGTCCCTTGTCCTGTGCCGTTCTCTGTACCTTCTGCCCCATTCCCGGCAACTGTCACGTACACGGACTCACCCTTCGTCATATATACGATTTGCATTAGCTGCGAAACAACTACAACAACATCAATTAATGGCCGTTACAAATGTTTTCCATTTGTCAGCATACGTCGCGTTTTGCTATTCAATTTTTCGCAAACTCCCCTTGCCACCCCCTTTCGTAAATTTGCGTATCGATTTTACCCAAACCGACCGATAATTTATGCGAATTTCTGATAAGGCATCTCAAAACTGTGAAATCGAATCGAATTAAATGCAATTCGCACACGATTACGACTTGTGTCGCTTTTGTGGACCTTTTCAAGGCGGTTTTGGGTCGGTTTTGAATAGATTTTCCATAAGGGGTGCATTAGAATAAAATAAATTGTTAGTTATACCTGGTATAAAGATGTTATGTAAAGTAATAAGATAACTAATGTAATCTATAGTCGAATAAGGCCAGAGCTAGACAGTTGTGGCTTAAATACTTGGATTTATAATCACTAATTAATGATTTGCAAGGGCGCTGAACGTGGAATCTATAGTTAAAATATATTATTTCTCTGTGCTATGGTGTATATACTTTATGCCAGCTTTAGTGTGTCTAGTCTTTGTAATAGTCAAGATCTGTGTGTTCATACAGACAGACAGGCAGACTGACAATTGATGCTGTAGTTACAAGTAAGAAAACTACAGCATTAATTGTCAAGTCACACAGATCTCGGCTATTATAGTGATTATAATATGTAATATATATAATAATGAATATAATATATACATATATTAATGTATATATATATATATATATAATAAAATATATGATATATATTATATGCCTGTCAATTTCCAAACTCTCTCAACAAGTTGTAATTCATTTTCGAATCTTCAATCAAGTCTTGAAAGATTATCCTCAAGTTAGTCATGGAAATTGAACACAGCCTAACTAAAATACAGGTCTGGGTCTAGCCCAGGCCAGACAGCCTGTCGCGCTGGGGGAATTGAATGCCTCGCAATATGTTCTGTTTATCTTGACCGGTTCCTCAAATATGCCAAATCATGCTCAGAGGCTGCAGCCTGGCGGAGATGGAACAGTTGGACAGTGTCCCAGACATGGATTTCGAACTGCCTAATGGAAGTCAGAATACGATAAAGGGATCGATCGATTTGCCTGCAGTCAGAGATAGCAGAGGGAACGAGAGACGAAGAGAGAGAGAGAGAGAGAGCAGAAGCATGGGAAACTCGAGTGCTGTGAGGTAGACTGTACGAGCCACTTGACCTTGTCTGTGGCCAGCGTTTGGCTGCACTTTTAAAGAAGAAGCGCGCGTCTATTATCCTGTCGGCCATTCGGATATTTGTCCATTCGTAATGCTCGCTACCCGTTTGCCCGTTGACCCGCTGTGCTTTTGTTCTGACCAAAGACAGAGACAATGACGCATTCAAAAAACACACAGAATGATAGAATGAAAAAAAAACAACACACTCGCACGCAGACACACACTCAGTTACACCTATGTATGCTTGAGCCACAGGACGCGGGCGGCAGGACGCGTTGCCAAGACAATGGCCAAGCAGCAAATTGAGAATTCATTCATGTGAAACAGGCACAAGGTGGCAAAAGCGGACAAGAAGAAGAGTGCAAGGCGGAGGCAGAAGATACCGCTTGACCAGCCCGGCATGCACAGGGCATTAAAACACCTTAAAGAGGATTATAGGAATTTTTGACACTTTTTTCGGCATATCCTTAACAGCGGAGAGAACCTGATGCCGGCACGAAACACGTTGCGCCATTGAGGCTAAGAAAGAGACGAAGAGAGAGAGAGACAGAGAGAGAGAAAGATTTAGACCATTGAGCAAGACGATTCGTTAGGGGCCGCCAGTCCGTCTGGGTTTGTCGGTCTGCTCAATGAACTGTCCGACCTCCTTCTCTTCTCTTTCGTCTCCCCCGCTGACTCTGCTTGAGTCAGTTAGATGAATGAAAAAGAGCTCAAACAAAAGTCAATTACACGCGTTCTCAGTCCATTCTTTCTCTAGGATATAGTAGCCTAGTAGAAACCCAAGCATTATCTTGTTTACACTATTCCCTATGGTTTTAGCTCTCGTTGCGCTTTTCACTAGATTCTCCGAACCGAGTTCCATTCAAAGCCAAAAGGGTTTCTTCATCATTTTCCTTATGTAGTCAATGAAGGTGATCGAATATGACATGAATGTATGTATATATAATCCAGATAAACCTTTTACGTGCTTATTTACTCTGCACCTGCTGCGATTTCATGCAAAATTGTTTAACGTGAAGTTTTAATTGAAATGCGTTAGACTAAATGCTTCAAAACAATCTCAGATATTACAAATATTAAAAGAGATGCTACTCTTACATATCCCAGACTGTCATAAGTACATTAGGCAGATGGTCCTTACTCTTTCTGATCATTTATTTATAATATTTTTTGCCTTTAACATATTTTCAACGCAGTCAAACTAATTGTAAAAAAGTCTTAACCCTAAACTGACGTGATTAACTTACTACAAATTTGACAATGTTTATGAAGTCGAATCATAATACATAATACTTATGTATGTATGTTTCTACATGCAGAATACATACATATATTAATAAAACATATTTAACAGTTTCTTTATTTTAATTTTAGCAGTTTGTCTCTATCAATTTTCTGTTAATCTATTCGCAGCTCTACCTATTCCAGATGTGAGTAGGTTTGTTTAAGTGTGTGTCCTTATGGTTCTGCGTGTATTTGTGTGTTTGTATAGTCAATTGAAATTCGCAAGGATTAAACGCACACAGCCAGCGATGCGCATCTCAATTGTTTGTCACAACCCGATTGATTGTTATCGATAAGTTCGGCTGCTCGGAATATTTGGCAAACTGTTTGCTTTGCGGCCTATGAAATTGAAGCCGATGTTTATCTGAGGAGCTGCAACACACGCGAATTCTGGGCTGAAGGGTAGATAACACAGATTCTGAGGAATTGGCAACTCATAACATAACTATACCTGGCGAAACTGGGCTGGACAGATGGTTGATTGAGTGCAGCGAATCCCTTACAGAAAGCTGAATATCTTTAGTGTATTATTCTCCATAATATAGTGTGATAGTCTCCATTTTTATGGCTTATTTGAAAAGTTTAGAGAAGTTCTTCTTCTTGTCAGTCTCCTCTATTGATAAATCATATATATCTTATTATCTGTAAAGGTAAAACTGAGTCAGTTGAATGCTTACGAACAAGACATGTAAGCTGAAATAATTCAAGAATTACAGATTGATTATTGTTAAACTACAGAGTACAGTCTTTAAGCTCGAATTGTCATCTTTTCGGCCATTTTGTGTAACATTAATGAGCAACAAAAGGTGCAAAACCTGCATGGCAACCAGCTCGTTTATGAATAGGAATGTTGAATTGAAGCAGGTTGGCAGCACCAGCTGCCCCCAACTCCAGGCCACATAACAAGAGGAGCAACCACAAGAATGGAACGAAGAAGAGCGATTTAGGCATTAGAGTCCATTGAATTGACGCTGATTTGTGGCATTTGAATACAAGGCAAAGCCTCCACAGGCCACCACATGCTGCACATACTCGTACTCGTACTCACACTCGCACTCGCACTGGCATTCATTTCATTCGCCTCATTCAGCGCATTCACCTTATTCACTTAAAAGTTGAAGAAGACGAGCCTTCAGATCGTATTGTCAGCGTCTTTTTGTGCAACTACTCATTAACATTTATTTGCGAGTGCGGAGAATTTGATGGCAAAAGCAACTGCCATGATAAATATGACAAACAAACGAGCGAACGAACGAACCAGGAAACGAAAGAACTAAAGAATGAGCGAATGCACGAGTGAATGAACGAACAACGGGCGAATAGACAAACAGACAAACAGAAGGGACAAACAAATGCAATGCGAAAACAACAAAGAATGTTAAAGAAACCCAATGGAGCAGTCAACGACCAACTGAATACCCTGAAAAGTAACCTATTTTCAAGAGAAACTAATGTGCTTCGGGTAGTGCTAAGAAAGAGAGTTCATTTCACACAAGCCCCTTCAATTTGATTATCCATATATCACATATGCTTCTGCTACAGGGTATGCCTACTGTGTACTAACAAATAGTGCCAGCTAACGGTAAAAGAGTTGCAGATAGGACCCAAAGACAATGGTCGCCATAGCCAAGTACATGGGAGAGCAGCAAAGGCTAGTTGCAAACACTTTGTAGGGGTTGTTCAAACTGTTTTCGCGCTAAAAAGTAGAAAAAGACTTGAGTTAATTTAAATACTTAAATTTATAAGTTAATTGATTTGTATGACCAGTGGGCGTGGCAACCAATATTAAAAGTATCCTATACCTGCTTAGGTTATATAGGAACCATCATGCCAAGTTTGTTGTCGCTAGCTTGTGTAATTGCTGAGATTAGGGTGTTCATACAGACACAGTGACAGGCCAGACCGACTGTTCTGCTGCTGCTTAAGAACAAATGGAATATATAGTCTTCTAATCTCAGCAGTAAAATTTATGCAATTTGATTAGAAGTTATAAAGTCTGTAAACCCTTTTAACTGCCCTCGCATAGTTGCCCTGGCACAGTTGCAATCGTCACTCAGTCGGTTAGTTAGTGCAAAGAGAGCTGGAAAAACGAGGTAGCATTGTTGGCAACTTGCAATTGTTGACAGACAATTGGCGAAAAAGGTAACGAGCACAGAGAAAGAGAGAGAGGGGAAGAGGAAGAGAGACAGAGGGAGGAGAGAGAGAGAGAGCGATGCTCGACAACCCTGTGATGTGGGGAGCAAGTCATTAGAGTCAAATTGAAATAGAATTGGAATTAGGGTTTCAATTGGAATTGGAGCATTGCATTGAGGTTATGTGCGTTTGCCATTAGTTTGTTGTTAATTAAAATGGAACCCAAGTGCCAGTCGACAAGTTTGCTTTAACAAAATCAGAATCAGCGCTAAAAACCGCCCTGCAAAACAAAGGCAAACACCTGCACAGTGCCAGTACACACCCACACACACCCACACACACACACACACACACAGTCAAAGCAGTGAAAACAAAGGCGACAAATGGAGCTGTCGCTGTTGCAGTTGCCGAAGCTGTCGCTCTGTCGCTGTCCTCGTCGCTGTCGCTGTCGTCGTTGCCGTTGCCGTTGCTGCAGTCGTCACGGGCAACAGGACACCAAGGAAATTAACAGAACAAAGCGCTGTATGAATGGGGAAAGGGGAATCGCCAGGCCAACTGTCGTCCTGGCCAGGACAACGATTCAAGCGACGCATTTTAAAGCAGATTAGCCAAAATAAAAATGAATATATGTATCTACATAAATATATATATGTATATATATATATATATACATATGTATGTATATCTATTTATGTATCTGTGTGTTTATGTGTGCGTTTGTGTGCATGCAAATGTGGATACTCTTGTGGCAAAGGAGCCGTGTCAGCATCAGTCGGAAAAAGTGTCCATTAAGATTAGTTGATTTTGCTTTCGATAGTTGTGAAGCGCTAAGTAAATGTGTTAAATAAACAAATGTACAACAACAACACAATTCTCCCCCCCCACATACTCCTATTCGACTCTTTCTCTCTCTCTCTCGCTCTCTCTCTTTCTCTCTGTGTCTCATGTAACATGCTTGCTCCAACCAGAAGCAGCGACGTTGCCGACAGCAGCGACAATTCCAATTGGAAACGCCCACTAGACACACAGGCAAATGCAATGGCGAGGGCTGACAGTATTGTGGTCTCGCTTCCACAATGGGGCAACACCTGCTATGCATGCTCTCTTGCTCTCGTGCACACACTCAGCTAACTCACTCGTGCGCTCAGCTGAGCTGTGCTCTGCTCTTTTTCTGTTTTGCTGCTCTCTGCTTCTTGTTGTTGTGTTGTTGTTGCTGCTTATTTTTTCTTGGCTCAAGTGTCACCTGCACCTGGACGCTGTCGCAGTCGCCGTCGCCGTTGGCTGCGCTGCCCCCCATACACACACACATATACACAGACACTCGCCAATATTGCCTCTCTCTCTTCTCATAAAAAATATTCCTTATGTTTCAGTTGAGCGTGGCAACATGTTACAAATTGTCAGCAACAACAACAAAAAAAACTTATTAATCAACAACAAAATTGAACAAATAAACCAATAAAAAGCTGCTGCCAACCAGTTCAAGAGAGACTGGGAAGAGAGAGAGAGAGAGACTGACAGAGAGAGAGAGAGGGAGAGAGAGAGACTAAGAGAGAGAGAGAGAGAGCGAATACAATGCGGAGCACTAAGTTAGCTTGGCAAAGCTTCAAGCTCCCTTGCCATAGGCGCCCGCAGCTGCGAATGTGTATGTGTGTGTGTGTGTGCCTGTCTGTATGTGTGTGTCTGCCTTGCTGCCTCTGCTGCTGTCGCTGCTGCCAACCCCCCAAAAAGTGACAAGTCCGTGCTTGACTCGTTCGTCTGTGGCTCGTGTGAGAGCGCGCGCCAAGTTTTTAGTTACGCGTCGGAACGTATCCGTTGAATAGCCGCCAAGCCGAAGGCAGCGCTTAGAAGTCGCAGCAGCAGCCGCAGTCGCCGCCGCAGCAGCAGCACCAGTAGCAGCAGCACAGCCTTAGTTTTAATCCATAGTTTAAATAATAAATAACAACAACAACAACAGCCAGAGAGAGACCGGAAAAACGTTTGTGGCAATCTGCAAATTTGTTGTTTTCTCGCGTTGCAGTTGCCAGTTGCAACTATTGCGTATTGCATCAACTACAGCGCGACGGTTAAACGTGCAAATAACTGACCAACAACAACAAACAGCAACAACAGCAACAACAACAACAACTTGAACAGCTCTCAGTGTGTGTTATATAAGATTTAATAACGGAATCGAAAACACGTCGTAATATTTCGATTACTATCATGCGATCTTAACCTTAAGCTACTTACAAATACGTGAATCAATTGGAATCAACTCAATTCTCGTTCTGAATGGGTGAATGAATAAACGAATCATGCCATCATAAACAAATAAACAAAATAAATATTCTGCCTATAAAGTGTAAAACAAAAACAACAACTAATACAAACAAAGAACACAAACAAACAAATACAGAAACTGAAACGAAGCATTAAGCTCAGTTAAGCTCATAAAAGTTGAAATTGATACAAAACTCAACGACATATGGAGTGTAAAGCAAGAACAATAAGAACAACAAATCCAGCTCATCCATTCTAGTTACTTATAAAGCATATAAACACCTAGAGATACTTCACATATATATATCTGTTCGATTCCCCTTGCGGCATACTATATACCAGGGCAATGCAGCACCAATCAAGGTAAGTGTAGGTCGTGGAAGATGTTTAGAGATAGTAGAGGAATTATAAAATAAATAAACGAATAACATATGTAGCATGTACCATAAATAATATAAAATACATTTATAATGATTAATTAATAATGATAAATAATCTGATGCTACAGTTTTTGCAACTTGAATCGTCCGCAAGTTGATAAAGTTTAATATTAATAGGATGTAGATTAGGAAATATTTAGGCATATGTTTGTGTAAATGAAATCAGTAAAGTTATGAGTAAAGTTATGCGAGTTATTCGTAATACAAATAGTTCTGTTACTATAGTTTTCGAATCTTAAACATTGTGCAGGAGATCAAAACAAATAATCCCCAAATCAAATCTAACAAATACTAAATATCTCCAAATCAAATCCAGGGAATGCTTACATAGATCAATATGAAAGACTTAGAGATCTTGTACATCAGTATAAAAGACTAGATATGGTAGATCAATATAAAAGTTGATCAGTATAAAAGAAGATCATATGTGCCACGATCTCATAGCAAATTCCTATCTTAAAACTAATTTCCCCCATCTAAAAGTGACGCAATTTGCACGATACATGCCCTGTAATTAGAAGAGAGTGTAGAGTCCAAAGCCCAATTCTTCGCCTTGTGGCAACTGCGAGTGCGAAAGACCAAAGACAATTGTGTAAATAAAGTGTGGAAAAAACCTTATTAACAATGCGAATCTCTAAGTGTCTTTTGTCTACAGAAAGAAGTCCAAATAGAGCGGAACATGTGTTTTCAAATATTTGACTGTACATGGAATACAAGAAACGCTCAAGTTATTTCGCAAAGGCCTCAAAAGAGAACTTGACACTCAAATTAATATTCACATAGGGTTCTTTTCCGGCTTGTTCAGCAGTTTTTCCAGTTTGCAGTGTTGCCCTTGGCCCGAACTTGACACTAAACCAAAAGATACGTTTACGACGCGATTGTTGCGAGTGTGAAAGTTCTTAATTACAAACATTAGGGGCCGCTGCGGCTTAGGGCCACGGATCACAATCACAGCGTGTGCCCAAGAGACACTTTTCAATGGGATACGTGAGATGAGGGACGGCGAATCGAGGGATGAGGAAGAGGAGAGGGGATCGAGAGACAGAGCCATAAGTAGAAGCGGAACGAGGCATTTCAACACAAAGTGGAGACACTTAAAGCTATACCTGTATTGAATTGAGATTCACGGCACTCGACTCTCCACTCCCGACTCCCGACTCCCGAGTCCCGACACTCGTCTCTCGATTCTTGAGCACAGCAGCCACTGCTGAGAACTGCAGAGAGCTGCAGAGAACTGTGGGCCTCTGGGCATCTGGGCCTCTGCGCAGGCTCAGCATGTGGCTAAGCCGATCATAATTCTTGTTTGACACTGCAACAAACGGATGAACAAATGAACGAGGAGCGAGTCTGGGACCCCAAAACAGTTCAGTTTCCACCGGTTGAACGGTTGTCCAGTTGCAGTCTCCTCATCCCCCTTTCCACTCTTCTCTTCCCCACGCCCCTCTCACTGCCTGTTGCATCGTTCCCAGCTTCCTAACTTTTGCCCTGCTTGCCGCGCATTGTCTTTGCACTGACAACGGGTAGCCAGTTACCAGCTGCCAGTTGCAGTCCCCAAACTGTCGGACTTACAGTTACCCTATAGCACAGTGTGTGACAAACACGTTAAGCTTTAATTGATATAATAAGAACGCACAATAGAATTATATAATTTATTATTTATTTTAATATTTTAAAATACCAAATATTATGTTTGACTTACGATATTTACAGATTTCTTTATAATCAATTATTTAAAGATCTTGAATGGGTAGAATATATCACAAATCAGAGCTACACAAAACTATAACTGCAGTAAGGTGATGAAGTAATAAATCACTTATATTATTTTAATAATATTAAGTTGGGGTAAAAGAAGTTTATTAATTTTTTGACTGTCAACTTTGGCATTCTGTAAATTATAAACTATTGGTCACACTGATTTGCAAATTGAGTCGTTTGGAAAGGTCTCTTTATAAAACTGAAGTCAATTTAATGATTCTTAAGTGCATTTAAGACATACTTCAACTGCAGTTGCTAGTGTGGGGCATGCAACATGTGACTTACTTCATTTATGTTATCATTCCACATTCCCATTCACCTAGTCTTCTCCACTGACAGTGCACACCCTTCAACCAACTCCAACTACAGTATAACAGCTAAACATGTTTTGAGTGGCATCACTCGAGTCAGCATACCCTGTTGCCAATTGGGAGTGTGCAGGGTACAAGTATTTGCCCTGCCCTGAAGCAATTTACTCCTACTGCGCGCAAGAATCGTCTGCCAAGAAGATTTGCATAACAAAGCGCAACGCGTAGACGAAGGCAGCCGTTGCAATGATCGTAAATAACATGGTTGATATCTATTAACGCTTTTACTGGTGTTACTGGATTAACGCCAGACACACACACAGTCATAGAGTGAGGGGGCTGTCGGAGAAAGCCAGAGAAAGAAGGCCCACGCCTTTGCCTATGTAAGTGCGAACGAACCTGGGGGCTGAGTTTGACTTGGGGTTAGGGTTCCATTCTGGGTCTGGTAGCCTTCGCAGCAAATAAAAATATCTGGAGTGCAATTTGTGCACAGCTGGTGGTGCAACCGCTGCTGCTGCTGCTGCTGCTGCCAATGGCCTGTGGTGCTCATCGGATCTGCTGCTCCCCTTTGCGACAACATTGCAAAATTTGTTTGCACTCCATAAAGATTACAAATATGCCCCTACAGCTGCCCACTCTCCTCCTCTTGCCTGCAGCCCCTCAAGATGTCGCTGCTTCTCTTTTAAATAAATTTCATGCTTAATACGCATGCTTGGGCCATTTTTACTTTAACACCAAGTGGATAATGCCCGGAAGCAGAGCAGATGTCGCAGTTGTCGTTGGCCAGTAAGAGTTATGGACACGAATGCGGAATGCGGCACTGGATTAACAATGCCAGCCAAAAGTCGTTGGCAGCAACGACGGCATTGCAACAGTTACCTGAAAGAGCAACAAGAGTTGACCAACTCCGAATCAACTCAATAATATTCGGGTTTCAGATAGTGTTATATGCCTGAGAATGTGACTTGTATCTCTGTCTTGAACACTCTCTTCATATTACATTGCATAATATAATACAATATTATGTGTTTTAATATCATGTTATTTCTTAGTTTATCCACTGCTAAACGCAGTTCAATACTCCCTTGGTATGTGTTCAATATCTTTTATAAAGACCGCAGTGTTAATTGCCTGCAAATTGAATGCTGGCAAATCATATCAAACACTCCAAACACCCACACATAGACATATCAATCGACTGCTATGCAAATACAGGCTTGTGGTCGTGCAGATGACACATTGACCAAGCTTAAGAGACCTTCCTCCACACCCTGTCTGCCCATTCCGCCCTCGAGCAGTAGGTGGATTCCATGTTAGCATAGCCACAGCAGCTTGTCTTCCACACGCCCTATTCAATTGTACTCCGGCTGCTCCAGGCTGCTCTTCGTCATCATCCTTGCTGGACCATTAGGCAAATTGAAAGCGTTTAGCCGGACGCTCGAATGGCTTCTTGACCATCAAACCCGAACCCTTTGCCGCAGCGCATTTAACACATTAATGCGACGCGACCCGCACTTGGGATGGGCATCAAGTGGACCGCATAAGTCGCACACTCAATGCAAGCCGCACATCGACGACGCCCTAACCTGTTCCGACCTCACTGAAGGCCCAAAAATGAAAATGAATTGAAAGAAATGAGTTTCAAGTGCCCAAATGCATAATGAACCGGACGCCATGGACGGCGTGTGCAGCCCCTTTCCCCCTTAAGGGTTGTGACATTCGGCTGCGGAGAAAAGGTTTTCGAGTTACAGTCTCGTGGCTCGAAGTGCTTCTGGGGCAGATCCATTGTTTTGTTTCCCGAAGCCTGGGTTTGGGGACACAGGTAACAGGCGACACACTTCGAGGGTCCAAATCAATTAGTTAATTGAAGAACAAAGGAGCCCAGAAGGCACAAAAAAGAAGCCGAGTTTGCTCTTTGTTTGCTTATTTATTTAAAATTCAAAATCTGTTTATAAATAAGAATTGACATTAGGGGATTTATGAGTAAATAGAACAGGATTATAATTAAATATACGAGTATACATAAGTTAAATATGAATATTTATAATTTAAATACGAATTAACACGTCTTAATACATATATCATATTACATATCATATTATTACATATATCCACCGTCGCTGTGCTCTCCCTTCAACAGTTTGTTGCACTCTCCTCAAACCATTGGCAGCTCAGCAGCATCAGGCACAGAAATCCGGCTGGACTGCCGCAATCCGTTTGCTGCGCCGTCCACAAAATGATGGAACGTCTGTCCACGCACTTGTCGCTCTCAGGCCTATCGCTCGCACATCCTCTGCAGAGTCATTTGAGTTCGGTCAGTTCCAGCAGCGGTACACATCTGGGCCAACTGATACAGCATCACCAGCAACAACAGCAACAGCAACAGCAGCAGCAGCAGCAACACAGCAGTGAGCAGAGTCACGCCCACAGTCACGCCCACCATCACAGCCAGCAATTGTCGCTAAGCCAACTGGGCCAACAACAGCAGCAGCAGCAGCAACAGCAGCAGCAACAACAGCAGCAGCAACAGCAGCAGCTGCAGCAGCACCATCAACATCACCAGCAGCAGCAGCAGCAGCAGCAACATCACCATCACCATCATCAGTGCAGCAGCAACAGCAGCGGCGGCTCGCCCAACGGCAACGTATCGTCTTCCTTGGGGCTGCACTCCCATCTTCATCATTCGGCGGCAGCAGCAGCAGCGGCAGCGCATCATCTGAGCTCGCAGCACTCGCAACTGCAGCAGCACCATCAGGCAGCAGCCGCAGCAGCAGCAGCAGCGGCAGCAGCAGCAACAGCGGCAGCAGCAACTGCCTCCCAATCCTCCGGGCACACTGCGGGCAGCCACAGCAGTCACAGCAGTAGCCTGAGCAGCCAGGCACAGTCTCAGCAGCCGCACAGCAACGGCTTGGCTCAGCACTTGCCCGCTGCAGGCACCGGAGTGCATAGCCACGCCAGCTCGGCCTCTGGAGCCGGTTCCAGTGCCAGTGCGGCAGTGCATCACACGTCCACGTCCAGCAGCACAGCGTCAAGCAGCGTGATGGCCGCCGCCGCAGCAGCAGCACATCTGCATCACAGCTCGCAGGCATCGCCCATCGGCAACCTGCACCAGAATATGGGCAGCCTCATGAACAGCGGCAGCAGTGCCAGGTGAGCTAGATATACTTCTGATTCTGTGAATATATCAAAGTATGTTATGTATATGTGTATGTCTGATATCTTACTGTTCCATTGATCTCACGTCTCGGGTTGATTGTCTCGGATACATCAGAGTGGCATCATTTTTATCATTGATTGATTTGATGTTATTGAAATACAATTTTTAATTCCAGTTGTAATTTATTAAGATATTTTACGATACATTTATTTATTAAACTCTTTCAAAACAGTTCGTTTACAATTGTATTACGTTATTGTGCAAAGGTTAGTTAACAAAGTTGTATGTTATTTGAGGGTCCGATCAATGTTGGTGTTTTACTTTGGTTGCCAAGGTCGAATAAGCATTTGACAAGATTTAATTTTTTCACCCCACCACAAATATAGATGAAAATCTGAATTCAAATTGCTAAAGACCATAAAACAAAACAATGCGTTCAAAATTATTAATAAGAAATTAAGAAATTAATGTAATTACCCACCTGCCTGTAGTGCCATTTTTATACCACCAAGCACCACCATAATATCCGGCTAAATCGAAATTTTTATGATCATCGTTGTCTCGGTCTATCGTTGAAAATTTGCTTCCAATGTTGTTCCAAAGGCCATTATGTCCAGCATGGTATACGGCGGTTAGTTTATACTGTTCTGACTCACTGCCGATTACAAAATTATTGTAGTGGCCATATTTAATGCCCTGATCTTTCTTTTTAACCGAGTGAACATATAGTTCGTAGCGTCGACTTGTTGTTATCTGGTGAATCCTTTCAAGCCCCAGCCAGAACTCTCCATTAACGTCGCCAAAACCATGTTTATAGTCCACCCATTTCCTTTTGAAATCTACACTTCCGTCTATGCGCCGCTGGATGACCATCCAGCCAGGTCCAGCGATACGACTTTCACAAGGTGCCACAAACGGTCCCATTCCAGGAATTTTAATTGCTTGCAAATCATTGGAGTCTCCAAAAGACAAACAACTTTCAGCTGAACACTTTTCTGCTTTTTTTCTGTATTCTGAGATCTGCACGTCTCTTGATTGCAAATCGGACCTGACTGAAGCGACTTCGTTGTTTTTTAAATTTAATTCCCTAGCAGCATCCTCAGAATTACTTTTAAGTAAGGTCACTTCTTTTTTTGTGTGGAGCTTATAAGGTCATTCTTACCATTCAATTCAGATTTTAAATTTTTAATCCTTTCTTCGTGGGATTGTTTATTTTTTTTATGAATATTCTTCAATTTGAGACTTCAGTGCTTTAATTTCATTATCCCGATCTCTAAGTGTTTCTTTTCCTTGTGATTCTAGACTATATATTTTTCTGTCTTTTTGTTTCTGAACACATTTGTTTATTTCATTTATTAATTCAATTTTAAATTCTAAGCTTTTAATATGACTTTCCTTATCTTTAACTATGTCCTTATATTGTTCTTGCTTGATAGTTAGATCTATAATTTGATCTTTCTGGTAGTAAATAACGCTTTGCTGCTGAGTTTCATTTTGCTGCATCTTTTCCATCTTTTTATCTTCGTCATGGTACTTCGCTTTGTACTCTTCTATTTGCTCTCGAAAATCAGTTGTGTCTAACAGCACTGGTTTAAAAATCTTGTAACAGAAGGCGGCACACTTAAGGTCCAAATCACTTGTCCCGCAGCTCTGTTAAAAGTACAATTAAATAAACATACAAAATACTGATAAGAATCCAGTGCATTGACTTAACTAACTGTTAGTTCACTTTATTGGTATATCACAATCAATTGTATTCATAACTTAGTATATGTATTTATGAATATAAGAGACACCGAAAGTTAGTGATACGACAACGAACTGTTCTTTCGGCCTGCCGAAGGTTCTATACCCTTGCAGATTCTTATATCCTGCGATCGTTCTAATACCAGTAATATATAATGGTGTAGAATTGAGTGGTATTCTGTATATTCAATATTATGTCTCACATTGGTTGGCACTGATAAGTTATTTTTAAAATCATAATCAGTCTTGATAAACAAAAATTCATTTCGGCCTATTGTTTCTATGGCAGTTTTAATGAAATTTTATATGCATATTATAAATATTGAATAAGTATTAATTTGGATGCAATATCTTAAAAAATAAAAAAAAATTGGCCGATAGTTTCTGAGACAGCCATTCGACATATTGGTCCGATCCGGCTTGATCCGATTCTTGAGGTTAACTTTAAAACTAAGAGACTTGTCTGCGTTGCAACCGACAGACACACGGATACACGGACAGGGCTAGTTCGCTTGCTCTGAATCCAGGACAGACCCATGATCGGAATTAAATTACTTATTCACACACTGTTACAATATAAATATATTGTAAGTACTCATTTATAAAATGGATCAACATAAGTGGGGTGTTTATTCTACTCCGTTTTCGCCAAAAGGATCAGATTTCTACTTACCGAATCCTCGGCATGAGCCAAATGATCCAGAAGAAATATTAGGAACACCACGTAACTATCAAGGCTAAAGCCCAACATTATTTTGATTTGTTCGCGAAGATTTTAATATTCGGAGCAATTTTAATTTGCAATGCACTGAGCTAAATCACAAACTGAACTCACCATCGGTACTCAACTAAAACGGAACCTCTGTTGTATGTACTACCACAGCGATACAAGCATCTACACTTACACTCTAAGACACATCATCTTCGTCCAAGCTGATCTACTAGCAGGAGCACGTTATCAATAATACACTTATGTATGTATATATATTATATACATATAACATACTACATATGCGGTAGAACACGTCAGTTAATATTATGAAATTATTTGGATTTTCTCAAAAAAAAATATATAAATAGCTTGTTTGTCTTCGACCCTGGTGCTGATTACGCATACATATACATATACATTAAAGGTTCGGAAATGTCTACTTACGTGTACATTTTATTTCCTCTGCAATGGAATAATAAAACTATTTATTATTAGTACTAGGTAATAAAAATAAGAATTAACAACTTAAGGAGCCTCCAGCGAAGTTTTGTACCAGAGCCCTTTTATGCAGTTTCCTGTTTGTCATATTCAAATAATTTTAACAATTACTGTCTTTCTTAATTTAAGTTTAGTCGAGCACACTCGACTGTAGCTGTTTTAACAATTAAAATTTAATTTAATAAATTGTGTTTATTATTTAGAGTTTAATGCATAAAGACTATCAGAATTCTCTCGAAAGTTTTGTTTACTTACTATCAGCTTTTAATATATATGTATATATATGTATGTATGTATATGTATGTATGTATATGTATTTATATGTATTTATATGTATGTAGGTCACTTCGTAGGTCAGTTTTTAGTACGCTCGTGGTCACTATCTACAAAGTGCTCTGCTGTTTGTGTCGATCGCAGACGTTCTAAATGAAATTGACTAAATACTAATTAATAAAAATAATAAATATAACTTATATGTATGTATAATAAAATATAGCTCCTAACTCATTATTATATAGAGGGCCTTGCTGTTGAATGTATTCATTCTGCTCTGTAATACGTATGTGTATAAGTGCAAATTTGATGACTAATTATAAATATATTTATCTTTTGGTCCCACAGCGACGTCTTCTTCAGCCTGATGATACAGAACACAACGAAGCGACAGAACGAGGAGCACATTAAGCGACCCATGAACGCGTTCATGGTCTGGTCGCGATTACAGCGTCGCAAAATAGCGCAGGATAATCCGAAGATGCATAACTCGGAGATATCCAAGAGGCTGGGTGAGTTGATGCCTTCAACCTTATAAAGAACATAACGCCAGCATAAATACGATGAAAGTGAATCACATTGTGGCCGAGGTCTATTTGGGAATTACCGCAATAGCTTTAATCTGGTGCCTTATCGCTGGGTCGGGTGTCTGTTCGTGGGTCTGCTGGTAATCTGAAAACAATGGGAAATCTCACACAAAACTATATTAAGAGGCGGCACACGACCTGCCAGTCCTCACTCGCGCCCACTCACTCGCACTCTCTCTCACTCCCTCTCTCTCTCTCTTCTCCGCTCTCTCCCTTATGCAACTTAAACTAATCAACGTTACATCCACACACCTCCCCCCGCAAGCCCCGCGCCAAGGGCTGCAATGACAAACCAGAAACAGACTCGACTCTCAACGCAACTGTCAAAACTGACAAGCGCCTGTCAAACAATGGCGGAAGCGTCGATTCCGATGGCGATGCCGATGCCGTATCCCGGGTGCGTTGATTATGAAGGGTTGCCACCCCCCGGTCCCGGCGTTGGTCTGCTACTTGCCACATCATTGCCGCTTAAACTAGTTGCAAAGTTAAGTAGTTTATATCAACCAGAGAGGGAAGGGTGGGGCAGAAGGTTCGTCTGCTAATCCCAGGCAAAAGATTTCGTTTGGCAACTCGCAGCAAATTCAATTTCAATCACACACACACACACACACAGGCCGCCCAAGTGCGGCACGTGGCAAGTGACAGTCGAGATCTTTAGCATAACACTGCGGCAAAGACTGAGCCGGCAGAGACTGAGCGACAGCCTCAGCCTCAGCCTGATGCAGGGACTCCACAGGCTGTGCTACCTTTGGCCAACTCATGCATATGCGATGAGTGCTGCTGCTGCCACGGTGGCATCTTCTTCTTGCCACTAATCAGCCCTGAAAAAAGCTGTCACAACAGCGATAACAATAAGCTCATCGATAAGGCGGGCGCAGTTCAAGGCGGGCATATTCCAATCAAACTCGATGGGAACAGCGGCAGCGCTGCCTGACTGCTCCCCCCATTACCCCTGTCTCCCTCTCTCCCTCTCTGGCTGCACTTGTGAAATGACTTTTCCTTTTTCTTTGCTGTTTTTTCTGGCTTTGTTTGAGCAAAAACAATGCAAATTAAACGCGACTCACTTGCAGCGCAGTTGAGCGCAACAACAACAGAAACGAGAGGCAAACTCAGTGCTGCACTTAATTACAGAGAGGGGGAGGTGGAATGCACAGCAAGGCACGACTAGCAGATACCCTGGCAAATATCATTTTATTGGACCTGAACAACAATTTAAACTGTCTTGAACACTTTTCCAGCATGTTCTCTTTTCTGCAACATCAGTCTTCTAAATCAACGTCTGTCATGGCCCTTTTACACGGCTGTACAGGGTATAACTGGCCGCTGAGGGTTGCTGCAGCCAAATGGCGATTAATTTTGTTCACAGCCATTAAAGAAATTTCTTAATCAGGCAACTGAATGCCCTGAAAGCGCAACTCACAGACTTAACACTCTCACTCTCTCTAACTCTCTCTCTCTGTTTCTCTGTCTCACTCTCCCTCTCTCTCGCTCAACTGGCAAAGTTCAAATAGCAGTCCATAGCAATATATGTATGAAAATCGATGCAGTATAATAACAACAACAACAACAACAAGAAGAGTAACGAGGACGGACTGAACACAATATACACTCCACAACAAACATCAGCTTCGAAGTATACCATTTTTTGTGGAAAGGCGCGAGCTTTTGTTCCCTTTTCATTTCACCTTTTTGTCCTTTCCATTCATGTTACTGTTGTTGTAGATATTTCTGTTGTTGTTGTTGTTGTTGCTATTGTTGTTGTTTTGGCAAATCCATTATGTGAATTGACAGTTCTGTGTAATATTCGCTGTCAGTTGCAGCTTTTGTGCTTATATTCGTTCAATTTGAAGAGGAGGCTGAAGATTTAGTTAACTCGCTGGCGATAAGAGTGCTGAGAACTCTTCAGAATCTTAAGAATGCTTGCAAATCGATAAATTGTGCCAATTGAAAAGCGATAGAAAACGTTTTAAACTCGAATAGTTTGTGTACTTACTGTGTGCGCACTTTGAGGTTAGGTTGAATACGCAGTTGAATGAGGCTAAGTTGAGCCGCAGTGTGGCAACCCTGGGCAAATAATAAACCATCTGAAACACTGAAACAAACGACAAAGTTCTGCACTTGAAAAAAGTTGCTCTGCGGAATTAAATAAAACGTAAATGAAAATAAAAATGAAAATGCAAATGAAAATAAACAAAGCTCATTATGAAAAATTGCGCTGAGAAAAGGCGCAAACAAAAAAACACTGTGCCAGCTACAAAGGCGCCACAAAAAATGGCGGCGCGAAAGCGGCCACACACACACACACACACACAGAGTGAGGGAGGCGGCGAGTAACGGCAACTGTGGAGAGCTCTTCAGACGTCGCCGCCGGCGTTGCCATTTATTTGATTATGGCAAACAAAGGGGCGCACAAAAAAGTAAAACAAAGCGAAAAGTCAAATGAAATAAAATGAAATAAAATAAAATGCGAAACAAATAACAAATACAATTTATTATACTATAGAAAACAATCTGGCGGGGCGCGAGCCTAATTGAGATTGCAACTGTCATTAATTACAGTCTGCAATTTTGAATTAACAGCAAAGGATAACAACAACAACAATAACAACAAGAAAATGGCTTTTTTTGAAAATAATTGAAAAACCTGTCGAATCGACAATCGCCTTCAGTTTGCCTCGTCTCGCCTCGCCTCGCTTTCGTTTTGGTTTTGGTACTGCTGTTTTTTAATCAAGGACCTCGGTATACGCCCCGATCCTGGGGGAATATTAAATATTGTTAGACGAGCTGAATCGATGACTCAACTGACTCGACTGACTGACGGCTGCCGGCGAACAAAGGCCACGACTGCGACTGGGGGCCGCAGCACAAAAGGTTGAACAGGCTCAAGCCTTTGGAACCACCCACTCCCCCCCCAGTGCTGTCTTCCATTGTTGCACAACAAGGCGCAAACAATTGATTAGTTTGCCTGGCAAAGGGGGAATGTTCTGGCAATTGACAGGTGTGTGAGAGACGGGCCTGGACTCTGCAATCTGCAGAAGTCAATCTGAATCGTAGAATAGTTTAGCTCTGCCTTTTGTTTGCGTTGTCCGATAGTTTTCATCTTCTGAAATCACTTTCACACTCCCAAAATAAACTCACCCAGCCTCGCATGCCTCCCCGGTCCAATCTTCTGGTCAAGTTATGAGCTCAGCCTCGAGTGGGCGCCAGTCAGTGTATAAACAGACCCCGGAGATCCCTGTTAATCCCATAAGTAGTACGATTGTGTTGTATTCCAAAGTTCTCAACTCGTGCATTGTCCCAAAACTAAACAAATTGTGGCCCGGGCGGGGCGGGGCCTGACAAGCCGAGTAGTCGCAGAGCAATTGTGAACTGTGTGAACTGCAAACTGCAACTGGAGCCGACGCGTCCCTCAAATATTTACACTATCGCTTAACAGTTTTCCAACAGTGTTCCGGGCGGGAAAAACTTGTTAATTACGCCTGAGTCGCACTCCGTCAGTTGCAACTCAGGGGGCTCCAGAGCTTGTTTCTCATATCAATTATTAAGCTGGCCACTTAGAGCAGAGTTTGCAACAAGGAGGGGTGTACAGGGGGGCAGGGGAAGGGTGGTATGTGGAGCTGAGGGGTGGCCACACTGACGCCAGACATTGTCGATTGTCATCCTTTTGTGGCATGTCAACTCAAGCCCCTGTTTGCGTTCCTTAGTTTATTCAACTGCACAACTTGTAGATACTTCCCACTCTCCCCCCTCCGTCTTCACCTGTTCCTTCTCTGCCGTTTTCCCTGTCTTTCTCTCTTCCTCTGCCTGTAGCTGTCTTGTTTATTATTATGTGAATTCTGGCCCCGTCTAAGGTGTCGTGCCCAGGAGCTGGCGTTGCGCATTTGACGGCCAGTTGCCACTTGCCACATGCCACTTACCACTCGCCTCTTGCCTCTGTCTCTTGCCTCTTGGACTGCCTGTCAATGTATCTATAAATTAGTGTTTTACCAGCACCAGCTGCCGGTTATAAGTGGGCGTTCTTCTGCCCCCAGGCGGGGTGACAACTGTTTGTGCTTTTGTCTGGCACTTATTGTTATAGTTATCCTGTGTGTGTGTGTGTGTATGTGTGCGAGTGTGTGCAAGTGTGTGTGTGTCTTGTTTCTTGGCCTCCACAGTTCTCTTTTTGTGGCTCTTTGTTGGCCCACAATGCAATCCACCCGAGAGCCACTAGAATTACACGTAATAACTAATTAGTTCCATTTCCCCTGAGTTTGTTTTGTTCGACTTTTTGTTCAACTAATTCAGCAACAATCTGTTGCAATATTTCTCTATATAAAAACGATTAGCTTGATGGGGAATCTTATTGAGCTTGGGGATATAATGGAAGAAGGAGCAGCAGGAGAGTTGATATAAAGAGATAAAGAGGGAGACAAACACAGAGATAACTGAGATATACAGAAGTGCTACCAACTTATTAGACACATCTGTGCTAACTTGAGACCATAATTCTGTCCATGTTTCGCATCTCAACTACATCTTTATTTATATATCTCAAGTATACCTATATATATGTAGTTTTGTTTTTATTATCCGCCAATGTAACTCCACTTTATCCCTTTCTATCTGTCTAGCTCCTCTCTATCTTTATATATCAATCTCAAGTCTATTTCTGTCTATTTATCTCTGTATTTCTATCTCTACTCTATCTCTAGTCCATCTATACTCTATCTATACTCTATCTCTACTCTATCTCTACTCTGTCTGTAGTCCATCTCTACTCTATCTCCATCTCTGCACCTATCTCTTCTCTATTTTTATTTCTACCTAATTTATTACAATCACATTTCACATTTCAATTTTGACATAGCTTTAAAAGAGAAATAAGCTTCAATTTGTTTATATACTACAGAATATACAACATAAACAACTACTTCTCTCTGATTCTGATTCTGACATGGTACAGCAACATTTGTCGCCTCATTTGTGGCTAAGGACACTCTCGGCAGTCTCCCTTCGGGCCTTATCAGCCGCCTTATGACACATGTCATTATAACATTTTACATTTACTTAAAAACATTTGCAATTTCTGGGCACAATGGCCCCAGTTCTGCCTGCCTGCCACTTGCCACTTATGAGTATGTGGCACGTGCATGTGCCAGAGACAGAGAGAGCGAAAGAGAGAGAGGGAGAGAGAAAGACAGGAAGCGGGACAAAAGCACGCCCCCAAATGGGCCCACACCACCTGCTGGTTTGGGTTTTAGGCCATTATACTCAGCCAGGACTCGCT
Source organism: Zaprionus nigranus (assembly GCA_018903425.1). Classification (NCBI taxonomy): domain Eukaryota; kingdom Metazoa; phylum Arthropoda; class Insecta; order Diptera; family Drosophilidae; genus Zaprionus; species Zaprionus nigranus. The sequence goes on from JAEIGD010000024.1 coordinate 1,561,730, forward strand.
CGCTACGAGCCGGGGTTGAATGGGCCTGCTAGAAGCAGAGGGAGAAGGAAAGGGCGAAGGGAGGGGTAGGGGGAGTCAAGACTGACAGAGCTGACAAACAGGCAACGGGACAACAACAAATGACAATGCCAAAACTGACAACAATGGTGGCCGAATAGACAAGGACAAACAGCAGACTGAACAGAAACAGAAACAGCAACAACCACAGAACGAGAAAGAGAGACAGAGACAGAGAGAGAGAGAGTGAAGAGAGAGGGAGATGGAGCTGATACATTGTTTGGCATTTGGCATCCTTTCCCTGCTAGGAAATGATGATGTTGATGTGCCTGCACTTCTGTGGCAGGTTGCCATGAGTGCGTGCCCCATTGTGGACAGAGGCTTCAAGTGCCCCAACAAAAGTATCTAATGGATTAACGACTTTTCACATTAAATATCTCTAAGCATGTATCTTCTATCTCTATCTCTTCCCCTCCCCAGGTGCCGAATGGAAACTGCTCACAGAGGAGGAGAAACGTCCTTTTATCGACGAGGCCAAACGTTTGCGGTAAGTTTAACTCCCTCTTCTTCCTATGCCCCCTCTACTCACTCTCCTTTCTCATCTATCTTGCACTTGCAGCGCCATGCACATGAAGGAGCATCCCGACTACAAATATCGACCCAGACGCAAACCCAAAGCCCTGCGACGCGATGGCTACCCCTACCCCATGCCATATCCATCGGTTCCCGTGGAGGCGTTACGAGCAGGTAAGCACTGGACTAACTCCTTCTGCAATGCAAATAGTTTCCATTTGAAGGGTTTCCTGGGTTATTGTACTACATAAAATATTTTAATAGATAATATTCTAAGCTTTTGGAGGAGACACCTTAAAAATTGAATATAATGAACAATAATAAATGAAAAATATGAATGATAAAATTAAATTCTATAATATATATACATATATATAAAAAACAAAAAACTAATTGGAAAGAAGCATAAAACAATAACAAAAATAAAATTTATAATAAAATATATAATTAAATATATAAATAATACAATAAAACCATTATAATAATAAAAAAAAAAATAATAATTATAATAATACAAATTAGAGTAATAGTAAAATAATAATAATTATAAAATAATATGATTGAATAATAACAAAAATAATTAAAACAATATTCAGACAATACCAATGAAAAAACAATAATAATAATATATTACGAAAAATGCCATAGTAAACAAATAAAATTATATAATATATAACAATAATAATACAAATAATAATAACTATATTATTTATAGTAAAATAAACAGTTATAATTTCAATTTCCACTCTTAAATCCATTTGAACAGCCTCAAATCGCATGTAAGCCTGCCGAGGGCACCTCAACAGTGCAGGCCAGGACAATAAGTAAACCTATGCAAAGCAGGCAGAACGGGAAACAAAGACAAACGTCAATGTGGCACGATATGTGCTGCTCCGCCCAGAGCCTGCAGTGGTTGTAGAGGGGCGGGGCAGAGGCAGGAAGGGGGAATATGACATACTATCTGCACACTCGACTGCCTTACTGGTTATGGCTTTTGTTGCGACAACAAACTCAACCACATCTCCCTCCACCTACCCTTGCCCCGCACTTGTGGCAAGTGTAGTAGGTAGAGTGGGTGGAACTGGGAGGAGTGACGAGGGACGAGGGACGAGGCAGGAACTACCCGTTCGCATGTCCTGACAAACTGTGAAGTCATCATCCTGGCTTAACAACTCATTCAAGCGACAGACAGACAGACCGAAGGACAGGACCCTCAGTGCAAGCATAAGTTTTCATTCACAATGGAGCAGAGTGGGGGGAGGAAGGGGAGAGGGGATGGCGCATAGTTTTCCCTGCCTAGGGGGGAGGAGGTTTTAAATTAGCATTTGTCACGTTTGCTGTTGCTGCTTTACTTTTTGCCCAAATTTAACGCTAGTTTTCTTGGGTTCAGCGAATTTGTGCGTCGGCGGCGGCTTCAGCCAGCAAACTGCCCCCAGTCACAGAGCCAGAACTCACGACTCTTCCTAAGGACAATGCCAGCCATGCGGATGATTTATGCGCCTCGGAAATGATAATAAAAATGCTAGGAAATGCGTAATAAATAAAACGAATTAGCGTCGAGCCTGTTTGCCTTGCGGCTCAGCGCACACACGCGACACAATGCCAAGATGGCCGCGAGGGAAAGAGATGGCACACAGAGAGAGAAAGAGATCTGCTGCCATATATTTTGGGGCATGAATTAATTGAATACATTAAGGAAGCTTTCAATTAACATTTCCAACACAAATGGATCTTGAAGAACTCGAGAAAACCTAAAGAAGAAAGAAAGTTAGAATAGTTGAAAGGGTATTTCAATGTGTATAGGCTAGGAAATACAAAGTATACATAGCACACATACATAGAGAGGTATATATTCTTGATCAGGAATTATCGTAGGGTTGCTATGATAGAATAAACCTGGTGAGAACTAAAGGTAAAGCGAGTTTGAAGGGTGTTTTGAAAATCCTTAGCTGTTTTTGCCTGTTTAAATAGTTAAAAGAGTATTTCATTATATTTTATACTTTCTTAGACAATTTCAAAGATATTCTCATATCTTTAACCTTTCACTTACTCACAAATTTCTTGTTCTCGATCAACTACGTAATGATAAACGGGCCTATAAAACTTATAAGCTAGCTGAATAGATGGCAATAAAGATGATTATTATATATTAATATACAATATGATTATATGGTAATGTTATGACGATTCTAATAGTCTTCTCTCTTAGATTACTATAAAGTTAAGGTCTTTAATCTGAATACTCTGTGCAGTAAAGTATATTCTGCAAACCATTCCTTAGCAAACATTTCTACAATCACTAGAATTTCATTCCCTTCAATGTCGAATCGAAATCAACTCGGGCTTTGTCAGCTTGCTGTCTCTATAAGACATCAACTGGCAGTTCAAGTATCGGGCTATACCTAATCCAGCATTATGTGGCACAACAATGCGAAGAAGACTTCAATGTTGCTACTTGACATACCCTGTAGGGCATTCGCTTTCTTCTACTGCTGCCTCTGTTTAAATTTTAATTGCCGCAGCATCCCGATGAGATAATGCCATGAATGAAAAGTGTTTTTGTGGCGCGTCTTTATCTTTGCTGTATCTGCCTTGTCTGGCTCAAAAGGCGGCGCTAGTAATTATCGAAGACGGGTTGAAGAGGAGGGGCAGGGGTGGGGACAGTTCTCCGACTACCGTTTACCGTTTAGGGCAATTGGTAATAGTCTTGGTATCCATCAGTTGCACTCGGAAATAGCTGATTCAGCGCACAATTATCTCTCGAGGCAGGCAGGCGTGGCGAGGGCAGGGGGCGTGGCACTGAGTGGGAACGGGTTAAGCGGCAAATATTTCGAGTGGCAATTATTTTAAGCAGACAACAGAGCCGAAAAAAAAGAAACGAAAGAAACCTTTGTGGTAATTGCTCTAAACCTACTGCGGCACCATTTTGAAGTGACGCTCTCTCCCTCTCTTCCTCTCTCTCTATCACCCACTCTCATATGTGTTCTACCTCTTTCTGTCTCTCTCTATTTTGCAGGCATCTCGCCGGGCTACTTCGCCCCGGGTCCCACAGCCGCTGCCTATCACCTGGGCAGCCATCTCACGCAGACCTCGTCGCCCAGCTCAACGCAGGTGAGTGCGGAACGAAGGGGAATCTTGTTCCCAACACGGTAGCCAACGGTTGTCCAATTATACATAACATATTGATCGACCCGGGTCGCCCTAATAACATAATTACACACGCCCCGCCGCAGACGCCCACTTTAAAAGGCGGAAAACATGAGGGGCGCAAGCGTGACTAAGCGCGACACGTTGCACGTTGCACGCTCTGAGCCCTGATCCTTGCACCCAGTTAAGCATTGTGATATGTCATGCTCAGGATTCAGCGCGCTGCAACGTGTCATTACACGTTTAGTCCTGCTGCAGCAGCAGATCCCCCCCGGCCAGATAAGCAGGACGACAAGAAAACAAACAGAGAGCGCAGGCAGGTGCTGGCTCAGTCTGACAGCTGGAGGGGCAACAGTTGCAGGCGGAAGGGCGCAAGGCAGGCAGCAGCACGTGTGTGCTAACTGGCATGCCCAGCTGCCTTGAGTACAGGGTATACAAGTGGCAATTAAAACTTTAACTGAAACAGGAACATGCAAACTACTTTAACACACACATACATATATATATACACCCACCACACACACATATTAACACACACATATATAGACACCCGCACACTCACATACAGCCCTTGTGGGCGTGTCCAGTTGCCGCCTAGCTCTGCTAAGCTTGCAACCTTTGGAGCTGTTCTTCCTCAGGCGCCTCAAAGAAGGCAGCTACAGCTACCCTCCCCCTTCCCTCCTCCACACTGCCCTGCTAGCGTATGTTTATTAACAACCCATTAAAAGTCATGACTGTTGCTTGGCTTTGTGCTGCAGCTCCCGACCCGAGCTGGGGCTGCCTATTTGAGGCTGTGATTGATGTCTGCCTCGCTCCGTGATGCGTTGCCTTGTTGCCTTGTTGCCACGTCTTGTTGCGGGTGTTGAAAGCCAGGCCAGTACAAGCCACGCCAACAATAACCTCTCGTATCCCAGCGCGGTTAATAATATGCCACAGTTCGGTAAACCCCTCCCCTGCCCCCCGCCCGTATAGGATTAATAATATAAATAATAGAGGAGGCAGTAGGAGGAGGCAGCTGACTGAAATACGTATAGGAAAATTGCCGAGTGGGCGTATTCCTAGGCACTCATTATAAACCACACACTCTTCGCTGCCTCTCCCTTTTCCTGCTCCTCCTTTCCCTCCCCCCCTCCTCCTCTTCCTCCTACTACATGTAACAACTCCATACAGCGCGCAGTTCTAAAGACATTCCAAAAGGCCAAGTGCACTTGAGAGTGAATTGAATTGTTCAGAACGTGGAAAAGAATTGCTAAAGAGACTAGAGAGCCTCAAAGGGAGATTAGACTGGCAGAGAGTGCAGCAGGGAAGCCAGTCAAGACTCCCAGCCAGACGGATATACAGGGTATTTCGAACTGCAAACTGTTACCACATGCAGACTGTTTGCACAGCTGTAAAATAAGTGAGAAAGGAGAGCAGCGCACTATGAAAACATTTGCGACACTTGCTACACCTGCCTGGCAACCCTTCCACATTCCCTCTCAGCCTCCCCCTCTCTCCCCTCATTCCTGCACTCTCACTAATCACCTTGCGGCTCAAACCACTCGAAACAAGCCGAAAGCGGCGCGAGTTAAATCAATTAACTGCCAACAATAATAGCCCAATATGAGAGGGAAAAAAGACAGAGAGAAGAGAGGGGGAGAGTATACACAAGCGAAATCCAAACACAAACTGCGCTTAATTCGTCGAGCATCAAAATATTTACCAATCCTACGGTAATTCCCAATTGGGCACAAATCAAATCAAATGAAATTGTAATCCAAAACGCTTTCGGGCCAAAACACATGCTGTCTGTTGCTGCCACTGCCACTGCCTCTGCCACAGACGACGACTGTGAGGATGACGATGATGGTGATGATGATGATGTGTTAACAACATAATTATAGCCCAGAGCCAAGTGCTCGAAAACGGGGAGCGCAACCCCTCGCCAAGCGCGCAACCACTCAAAAAAACAAAACGGAAATGAAGCAAAACAACCCCCGACGCACTTAGCACCCGTTCTCGTTCCTCTGCCCATTCCCCTGAAGGAACCCGCTGTCAGTACCAGTACAGGCCACAGTTCCACTCTTGCCATACCTTCCCCACTCCCCTCCCCACTCCTCTGCCAATGAAAAACGTATTGCAAATCAAATAAAATTAAATTGAGACGCTCTTCTCGGGGTTTCTCCGGAGAGGGGGGGTTGGTTGTTGTTCGCATTGCATCCACAATTAGTTGGTCAAATAAAGCCGCAAAAGTGTTAAGCAATTTGCACTAAACAAGGGTTCCACACCCGCACCCCCAATTACTGCGATTCACCATTAAGTCGAGCAGGTTGTTAACATTCCACTGCGATTGTTTTGTAGCTATAAATTACTTACAGTTGAAATAAGTAGAGTATTAAATTAATTATTAATTACTAAGACAGGGGAAACTAATGACATATATACTATATATGGATATATACTTTATAAGGATATATACTATATATAAGGATATATACTAATATAAGAATATATACTGCATACAAATGAAGGTTTAATGTATACGTAGTAACGATAGTTATCGATAAGTTCATAAATGTTACGCGATATATTATAAGTTGCAGCACTACAAAAATTAAAGAATAATTTGTATAATTTCTCCCAATATACTTTGATTTTGCAATAAACGTAAATAAGTTTATATGTAATAGTATACATAATATCTACAGCAATATATTAAAACATTCTACATTTTATAAAACTCAGTATTTGCGAAATATTGTTTACTTTCACAGGGGAATACAAAAATACATTCATTACTGATTTAATTGTTTATTATCAAAGGTTTGATAATTTCTTTAAGTTCACTTAAGGTTCCTTTCGCCTTAACATCAGCTTACCAATTATATTGCAGAGCAAATCATAGCTATGTGGGAAGAATTTTAGATATGTTATGTACATATACTGTATCTATCTAAGTCTATGAAACATTCAACACTATATGTAAATATTAATTATGTAAAAGTAAAAAAGCAAGATAGTGAGAAATAGCATATCAAATTAGGCATGCAATCTTTAGAAGACCCTAAATATACATATAGGTAAACATGTATATATGTATATACTATTATACATAGGTATTATTCATACTATTTATATAATTTTTAAACCCTTCAACTGATTCCTTCTGTCTTTAAGAAACTTTACTACTTTACCTGAATTTAATAGAATAAAAAAAAACATATTTCTTTCTTGTAATTTCTGATGCATTTAAAAACCATTCTTCCTGTGCTTCCTCTCTCTCTCTCTCTCTCCCGTCTTCTGCAGGCCACCCTCTCGGGACAGATGGACAAGTTCGCTGCCCTGGAGCGCAGCTCGTATCTGAGCAATGCGGCAGCTGCTGCGGCGGGCGGGCAGGCGAGCGCATACAGCGCCTACTTGGATCCCAGTGTGCTGACCAAGGCCTACTTCGACTCCAAGATGTACCAGGATCGTGCCAACTATGCCTTCGACATTTCCAAGATCTATGGGGCACAGCAGCATGCGGCGGCGCATCATCAGCAGCAGCAGCAACAGCAGCAGCAGCAGCAACAACAACAACAGCAGCAACAGTTGCTCATGGCAAGCAGCGGCGCTGGAGGCAGTGGCAGTGCTGGCGGCAGCTCACACAACAACAACAGCAGCAGCGGGCTGGACGAGCGCGATGCCACGCCCCAGTTGGATGGAGGCGGGGGAGGCGGGCAGGTGGAAGCGAAGCCTCATCTGCATTCACCCAGCGATGTTGGCCTGGACTATGCTCATCAGTATGCCCAGCAATATGGCGGCCAATTGGCCAGTGCAGTGGGCGGTGTGGGCGTGGCCAGCGCCTCAGCATTGGCTGGCGGAGGTGGGGGAGGCGGTGTAGCAGGCAGTGCGGCCGGTGGTGCCAGCGACTTTCGGCGTCCGCTGACGGTGATCTTCTGACCGCCATCGTCCAACGGCAGCGAGGAGCTGAACCTGTCGATGACCTAAGCGGGAAAAAAGCGAGATTAGAGCTAAATGAAATATAGCCAACTTTACAGTTAAGCCTCGAGTTGTAAACTAAAGATAAGCTTTGTTGATGGAGAGCAAAGAGTGGGAGGGAGAGAGAGGGTGAAAGAGAGGGAATAAGAGAGAAGAAAGGGAGGTAGAGATGGAGAGAGAGAGAAGAGAGGGCGGAACGGAATGCAGAACAACGAGCAGTGCAATTTTTTATGTTTTAAACGCTGAACGAAGTGCATAGCATAAATTTAAATGTATTTAAATTCTACACATATACAACAACAACAACAACAACAACACAACAACAATCAACAACTTACAAAATACAACAAAAAGTAAAGCAGCAAAGTGCTGAAATAAAAAAACGCGCATTATCAAAAGAAACAAATGCATTTTCATGGGTGAAGGGAGAAGAAGATGTGGGAAGAGAAGAAGAAGTGAAGAGCACAAGAGAGGGAGTTTACACCGAAGCTGCAATACGCTCACTTATATGCTGAGCTTACAAGGATCACACCGAAGCTGCCTTAGAAGTTTGAATATTAAATCCAAAACTTGAAAAACTCTTCGAATTTTCTTTTCTTTTCCTTAGAAACTTTTTCTTAAAAAAAAGAAAAGGAAAAGTGAAAGAAAACTCATGCAGAGAGGAAGTAAGAGAGAGTGCAAGGAGACGGAGAGAGAATGCGACAGAGGGAGTTTTAAAACTTTAGCTTACTCTGGAGTGGGGGGGGGCTGCGGCTGGGGAGGTTGACAAAAGTCAAAAGCGCGCAAAAACGCGGAGAACGCTAAGCGTTAAACGCTTCCTAATTAAGTCAACTTCCTCTTGCGGGGGCCAATCGGCATTGCTCCTTTGCTCAAGCAGCGGCAACAACTCAAAGGAATTAAAAAAGCGTCGCTGCCAACGCTGGCGTCGCTGCTGTCGTGGCCACTAATTAGTGCGAATCGAGGTGCAAACAAATCCCGGCAAATTTAATTAATTTTACGCTGTTTTAAACGCAGCCGCAATTAGCGAAATACACTTTCAGCACACACTCCTTGAATAGAATATTGGAGGGGAAAGTTAACGAGAAACATGCGAAAATATTCAACGGTAAATTCCAATTAATTTCAATAAACGAACATTTTGTTACTGGTGTTCTTCTCAGTTCATACTCAACATTAGATGGCGCTAACAACGTTTTGGAGTTTACAGTTTCAACAAATCAGCGCTGAAGGTGCTATAACAGAAAACGTGTTGCACAGCTTACCGCCAGATGGCGCAATCATGCAGCGGTGGCGTTTAACATTCTCAATTTCTGATGGGTAGCACTGTTCGCGTTAGTGGGAACGAAAGCGCCATCTACTGCTCGGTCATCGTCGTTAACCCCGAAAATATGCAATGAATATGTTTACTTTGAACTGTTAAAAACGGTTTTTTGGCCGCCACGCCTACCTGGCTATAAAAGGGGTGTTTTGCCAACGTTTTTTTCCTTAAAAAGCGATAGAACTGAAAAAAAGAACCGCCAAAACTTTGAAGACCTCTCCAGGGCTCGCTGTACGCTTTGGAAAATTGGAAAGTAAGAAAATATTGGAAGTAAGAAAAAGCCGCATGTCGCTAACTCCCCTGGCTTTTCTGCAATTACGAAATGAAAATGGAAAAAAGATGCCGTTATTCCAAATGAAAAACTGCTTAATTTTTCACTAACACAGCTCGTTTCCCAAGACACAAACCCATTTGTGTCCTGGATGAGGCCGATCCTAGTGAGCAGGCCACTTCTTATTCACAACGCCGTCTGCGGCCAAAAAAGGGGTGCTCCGTTTTAAAAAAAGTGAAAAAATAACTGAAAAATTAACAAATAATTATAATTAAATTATTTAATGTATTTAACTTTAAAGGTAGATCTTCTCACACAGTGGCACTGTAAATTGATCTATGCTCATTACTTAACATATGATCTGTTTTATCTGTAATATATAAACAAAGTTTATCTACCACTTTTACTGTTCTTGTGCAATTGATTAGCAATCATCAGCCAATGATCGGAGGTTTAACTAAACCCTTTTACGCCCAAGAACGCAGTCTGTACATCCCCGTCCCCCAGCTACAACATCAGTCTCCCGTCTGCATAGCAAACAAATCACGCTTAGCTCGCGCCACATTTGCATATTTCAAACGCAGAACTTTCACCCGCAAATGGAAATGGACGAGGACAGGACCAGGACAAGACAGGACGAGGACAGGACGTCTGCTCCATAAATTTCTGCAGTGCAAACAATGCAAGACAATGCGAGGCTGCAGGGGCAGCAGCACACACTGATACCCGCAAAGAGGCAGCCGTAAAGAGTGCTTCGAAAAATACCCAAAATTATGGCAATCATAGAGAGTGAAAATGGGGAGAGAGAGGGAGGGGGCAGCAGCACTCCAACTGCCACTAAGTAGCGCAATTTTCGCTAGTTGCCACTGCCGAAATGAGAGAGACCGCAGTCGAGCTCATTGTGCTGCAGTCGGGGGCATAATGGAACAGCCGAAATGTCCATTATGCGAGAACAAATGGCAGCTGGCATAGTGTGCCATGGCACGATAACACTCAACGAGGAGGGGAGAGCAGAGGGCAGATGGTGAGGGGTGTGCAGTCTGAGTGGGGGTGAGGGCGGAAGCATGCTCAGCCAAGTGCCACCAGTTGCTGTGCCATTGTTTTGGCCCTGCGCCTTGGCCAATAAAATGCATTCGGCTGCTATGCAAAACAAAAACGATAAAAAACGATGATAAAAAACAGCGCCAACCTTCGCCATTGAGAACGCGTCTAAGCAGCCGCAGCGCCAGCTCCAGCTCCCACTCCGCGCTAGCATTGTCTATTCCATTGGCCGAGGCGCCACTCGCAGCGTCGACATGCGCGCAACGTAGTCACACACACACACACACACTCAAGGGGAGTCTGGCATGGGAAAACAGTTGATAGCGCTGCCATTTTTATTGTCACCACAGTGGAAGTGGCAGCGCTGGGGTGGCGGCATTGGCTGCTGCATCCCCTTCCCACGCCCCCACTCAAAAGTGGGCACATTGCTAGTGCGAGAAGTCTACACAGCGCTTTGGAGAGCGACGCCTGCGCAGAGTTGCGAATTTCCTATTCAAGTTTCTAGCATTTTTGGCGGGAAAACCTATTTGAAATGTGAAGTTAGAAGGATTTGCGGAATCAGAGAAGGTACAGTAGAATCAATAATAGATAGAAAAGAATGGGTAATAATTTAAAAAAAATAACTAAAGCGAATATTCTTAAGAACACATGAAGAACATATTCACTTGTTAATCAGCATTTATCATAATAATCTGACTATAATAATATAAGCCATAAGAACTCTTTGTAGAGAATTTATGTTTCTGTAGATGCTCTGGAATTTTAAGTCTAATTTTAAATTCTGTCTTGTTATAGTATATTGTTTAAAAAAATATAAAAGCATTTCTTTTCAACCTTTAATTTAGTCAAATTGGTTTAATTGAATTTGCATTAATATTAATGAATAATACAAACTTAATATTTATATTTGAGTTTATTTGCAAATAAAAGAAACCCTTCAATAAAGCTTAATCCATAAAATACAGACAGAGTATATGTACTGTTATCAATATGTGCCTATAAGATACTTATATGAAATTCAGGTAAGGGATTGTCCAAGCTCATCACTAAACCCCCAAGTGAACCCTAAAGTTTAACAGTTTTATGACCCCGATTATACGGAAATTAATTGATACTCCAAAATGACGAATTTCCTGTGCGATTCAAGGAAACCAATTGTGCACTGTTTCCCCGATTCCCCGTATCACACAGCAAAACAAAGGGTATACCACACATCCACGTTGCATGCAATCCTCTTTGGATTGTGTACACTCCTATAGAAGAGCACTCTTCCCGAACTACTCCCGATCGTTGCTGCCATCGATTGCGGTGGCAAACAAGGCGTCTGGGCGAATTGATAAGGGAAATGAAGGGAAGGGTATATATATAGGTATTTTCGGGTGACGAGATTATCTCGTCTGACAATAAGGAAAGCGAGCAAATATCGCGTATCTGATATTATCGCTGGCTGGGCAAGAAAGGGACGCAGGACAAACACAAATGGTCAAACAAAACGCACAACAAGAGCACAAGACAATTTCGACAACATGAGCAAACACGCGCATACAATGAGCGGAGGTAGGGATGGGAGGGGAAGGGGGAGGAAGAAGAGAGGAACAGCAGCAGCAAATTTTATCACTTAGCCGCCGCATTGGCGTCGCAGCAGCGTCCTCGGTGAGGTGTCAGAATAAAAACTCTACAAACACCCGTCGCGCACTCGCTCTCCGTCTTCCTCTCCCACTCCAACTCGCTGTTGTGCGCTCTCTCTCACTAATACAGAGTGCAGGCACTGCTCACTCGCTCCTGTGACAAGGCAATACAATAACAAATTTACCCCCCACACACAAACGCACACACACCGAGACACATTTTGTTTGGTGTTTTCGCCTGGCCACCAACTGTCGCAAGTCTCGAATGACTTCCATAGATTGTGGACTGCGCTTGTGCTTGTGCTGGTGCTGCTGCTGGTGCCGCAGTCCACGGGCCAAAGAATGTGTGTGTCTCGTTTTAAATCGAAATTGTCGCGCACTCGACACGGACGCACCGGCTCCGGCTCCGGCAACGATACTCGCTCGTCACTCGGTACAAAGGAAGCGCTGCCTCAAGTGCCGCTTTGTCAAGTGTTAAGAACGCGCTTCAATAACAGTTATTGTTCTTCTTTATCACACTCTAAAGTATATATATGTATATGCTCGATCCCATATATCAATATTAAGCAAAGTTAAATGCGCAAATGAAGTTTTAACATTTTAAAAGTGTTTGTTCAATAAATGAATTAATCGAACATATAATAAAGTCTTATTCGGAATTACTCATCAAGCTTACGAGTTATAAAAGGTTAGCAATTTATTATTATTACAAAACATTACTTGTTTTGTTTGGAATTTATTGTGAATCATTCGTTGATTGTTTGAACAATGTTTGATTGATATATCTGTTTGCTACTGACACTGATATCAAGTTGACAACATATTATATTGATTGGATTTACTGTTTATTTTGTATGTTTTTAGTTTGTAGAGAGAACACTATTTATGAATATATTGTAAATAATATATGTATTTGATATTTATTAATTTTCAATACCTATAATTTAAATTATATTATCTAGTTTTTTAAAGGATTCTAGTTTTATATTTAACATTTTATTTGTACTCGATTTATTTTATCTTGATTGAATCTTTCTTCTATTACATCTACCCAAGAGTAACTTCAACATTTAATACCCATTATAAATCAATTTATTCTATAAACCTATTTCAAAAAAAATTATATTTTAAGATACCGTAATTAAGTCTTATTTGGACTAGTAATACAAATATTTGGCATGAAGATTCAAGTATTAATATACTATAACAACTTTCTGAAGCCTAGAATTCTCAAATCCCTTCTGGCTGTATATTTCCAATATTTTTACTTCAATTTCAACCAATTTCTGTTTGTTTTTGAAAAACATATATATATTTGTATAGTTCATTTATACTTTGAGCTCAAGTTCCCTGCTATAACAATGATCTTGACTATAACTGAAACTGTACTAAACCGATAAGCCGGAAAGAATAAATGGCTTAGTTGTTCCAGGAACCAACATATCTGCTACTGTCAATAAACATATCGCATAGGGGAAGTTCCTTGGAATTTCCTAGTCAGCCCCCAACTCTTTCATTCCTATTCCCCTGTTGCTAAAGAATGTAACCTACTTCCTGACCCCCTCAGTTGGGTCACAATACAAAAGCGTATCTATTGAACTCTATTACCGTTTGTATTTCAGCACTGCTGCAGCTGTCCCCACCCGAGTGCTCCCGGCGGACAACAGACAATCGGGCTACTCACCTGACAGACGAGCCAATTCCCCCACCTTCCGCCTGCTGCCTGCCTGACGCCATGACGAGCATCTCAGCGCTGCTGAGCCGCAGTCACAGCCAGAGTCACAGTCAATCCAGTCACAATCACAGTCACAGTCACAACAGCAATGGGTATACGAGCAGCGGCAGCAGCAGTCACAGTCATCACAGCAACAGCAGCCTCTCTCCGCCGCTGGCCGCTTCAACAGCAACAACATTGACAATGGGTGCAGCCACAACGACGCCTCCACCTCCGCCGCTGCCAACAACGTTGCCCAAACTGCAACAACAACAGCAGCAGCAGCAGCAGCAGAACAACAACTCCAATGGCAGCTCCCATCATGACCACATTAAACGACCAATGAACGCTTTTATGGTCTGGTCCCGAGGACAACGGCGCAAAATGGCCCAGGACAATCCCAAAATGCACAATTCGGAGATATCAAAGCGCCTGGGCGCCGAGTGGAAATTGCTCACCGAATCACAGAAGCGTCCATTCATCGATGAGGCCAAGCGCTTGCGGTGAGTATAGCGTGGGGAGGTGGGCCAGGAGTGGGGAGTTTGTTTATTGCCCTTCTCTCTCTGTGTGTGTGTGTGATGTTTGTGTGTGGGGGCTTGTGAACTGGTTACAATTGAAGCGATTAGCTAAGACAATGCATAGCTATTGTGGGGGCTCTACATCGGCATTCGAAGGTGTATTCCATACGCGCGCATATCTTGAGTAAACAATTCAATTCAATTTCAATTCAATTCATTCGCTTCATTATTCCCTTCCCCACTGCAGTTATCATTGTTTTGTCATTCGTTTGGCATTAGGTGAGCAGGTATCAGAGGGGAACATAACATATACAAATCTACTCATGAACTGGACTCACAATTTATTTAGTGCCATATTTATATAATTGGTAACATAAATATAAAACTAAATTCATATGTTTAGGGATCTTGGTTCGTCCTTAACGTATGCCAACATTTGGTCTTTTCTGTAGTGAAAAATATAATTCGAAATTCCGTAAATATCTTATTCAAATAACTTCACCTTCTCGAAACAGTAATGCGTATTGTTAATAATTATACTCAAATAATAATAATGATATAATAATCCAAATGATACAATGCACTTAATTTGTATAAACAATTCTATACAAGCGATATCACTTTACCAAAGTCTCTTTAAAGTAAAATCTACAATTATCTAAAAAAAGACAAATAAAGCCAAACATTCACGAACAATTTCATGGGATCTTTATATGCATTCTTGTTTCTAAAAGTCTCATTAATACGCAATAGTTCATCTTTTGAGGCAAACTTAATTTCCAACTTAACAATTTACGAATACAAGAACTTCTTCCTACTAAACCTTTACAGAGCTTTAGCCATGAAAAGATATTTTAGGTATCCTGTGCCTTCTACTCTACTACCCGACATCAATCATTTATACCTGCTTCAAGATGATCTTGTTTGCTTAGATTGTTTGCCAAATCTTTATCGAACATAACTAAAATTGTGTTGGAACACAGCATGTTTAAACTGCTACTGCATTTTTCAAATAAATATTCTTTTTACTAGAGTATTCAGGCTTCGAGACAGTGGAGACATCTCTTGTTGCTGTTCCTATTTTGTTTCCTGATTTTGCATTCAAGTTTGTGTTGTCTGACTGTCTAAATCCCTTATTGATCGTATTGAACTGGCAAATGGTTGTGTAAACTTTCTACCTGACATTTATTAATGAGCTCGGCTACGCAGGGGCTTAGGCTAATGGCCATTCGGGCAAGACAGAAGAGACACTCAGAGAAAACACAAGAAACACTCGACAAATATTTGCCAATGTGCGAGGTCTTGATAACGTGTCAGAGTTTTAGTTTCGGGGTCGATAGATAACAAATTGGGGGCTGACCAATTTGTGTATGGGAACTGCAACAAAGGCAACCAAAAGCAGATCGGGCAAAGAAAGCAAAAGTGACAACAGCAATGAACAGAGAGAGAGAGGGAGAGAAAGAGAGAGAGAGAGAGAGGGAGAGGCATAACAATAACACACCACGCACACCTTTTTATCAAGTTTTATCGTTTGTCAAACAAATGTCAACAATTGCGCATTGTTGCAGCTGGGAATGCTTGAAAGAAGACCCAGAGACCTCAGAGACCCAAAGAACTTCAGAACTATAGAGCCTCTGCCTTGCTAAATGGTCAGATAAGCATTGCACTCTTGCGGGAGGGATTTTATGAAAGGGTTTCGGGTACAGACAGCATACCCTGTAGGCATAGCTCGAAGGGTATTATGTCTTATTAGTCGAACACTGATTTAAACAAGAGTTAACCAGGGCTTTGGTTTACCAACACAGAAAGCAGAACTCATATTGTCTAGCCCAGTTTATTTTTCCTAGAAAACATTCAGAATGTTAAAGTGGAAAATTGTTTAAATAAACCATGTTATTATAGGGTATCTACCCGTCTGTTATCATATCCCTCTTCACGTTTATAGCCCACGAGGGGGGAGAAGTGCAACAGATTGACTTTATGATATCATCGCGATCGTTCAATCGCTCAATCGCTATATATCGATGCCGTTTCCCGATCTTTGATCAATGTTCCAACATTTACTCAATTTACAGGGCGCTGCACATGAAAGAGCACCCCGATTACAAATATCGGCCGCGTCGCAAGCCCAAGACGTTGAACAAATCCCCGGTGCCGGGAGTAGGTGCACCCGGCAGTGGAGGGGGCGGATCTGGCCCAGGCGGAGCTGAAGGAAATGCTGGAGCAGGTGCTCAACTGAGCAAGGAACAGACACAGGCTCAGCTCTCGCCGCTGGCAGCCAGTCTGTCGCATCATCCGCATCTGCAGCATCATGCTCACCATGGTCATCCACATGCCGCCCATGCCCACGTCCACGCCCACCATCATCATGCCCAGCTGAGTGCTGTGGCAGCGGCAGCAGCTGCAGCTGCCGTCTCCCCACTCACACACCCATTCCCACTCGCCCACCTCGCTGGCAGCCAAGTATGGCTTCGGTTCGCCGTTGGAACTGACGCTGCCGCGTGTGCCCAGCGGCTTTCCCGGCCTGGGCCACTACCCGCTGGATCCGACACTGGCGCTCGATCTGCAGGCGCGTCTGCAGGCCATGTACGCTGGCAGCATCTACCATCCGTGGCGCTACTTGCCACTCATCAGTCCCGAGACTCCGCCCTCGCCGCCCAGCAGCAGTGGCACCGGCATCTCGTCCTATGGCTGCGTCAAGTCATCCAAATCGTCCCCAGTTGCGCCGGCGATGCCTGCCGTGGCCACAACGCCGCCCAACATCATTTGACCGACTCCGCTGCGCTTCGGCGCTGCAGCAGCCGCAGAGCATGCGGTCTGAGGTTACAGTTACAGTTATGCAAATAAGTCACGCCCCCCTTACTAGTGTAGTGTCCTAGTGTTAGTCGAATCCTTGTAGGTTCCTCCATTAAGTTGCGTATCTTTCATTATTTTTCCCTTCTCGGAAACCTTCGTACAGTGCTGGAACTTTTGATTGTGCTCAGAACTATGGAACATATTGTAAGGAATTGCAAAGATTCATTTTTTAGGGATTACTTTTATATATGTTTTGGAATAATTTGTTTAATTCTGAATTCTACTCTATCTTAAGCTATTTATATTAAACATTACTTTGGCTATAGTAAGATATAACTTTATTACAGTTATTTTAATATTCAATTCAATCTTTAAGGTCATATATCCATTGTAATATCGAACGATCACGATCAAGGTTTTATTTTGCTTTAATACTTTGGATACGCGAGAAAGTATGCAACAATTATTTGTTTAATTTTGTGAAAGTGATCACAGTATTCTATATGATTTCAACCTATAACCTAAAAATATTCTATATTCCTTAATCTTTACCATCACACAATCACAATCAACTGTTTAGGCACACTTTGTACAGTGTTTCTATAATTTCTTAGTGCTTTATAAATTTATTGTTGGCCCGATCTTGTGTAATATATGCGAATATATATATATATATATTTAAAAAATCTATATTTTAATGTGATATAAAATGGAAAAACTGTAAACGAATAAACGATTTTTAATAGCAAACCCTCCCACACACTGATTGATAACTACACTTGTAAGACCCTTAACCCCCCCCACGATGCCAGACTTCCACGGCGCCCCCTCCTCCATCCACAGAGAGGCAAGGCAATCTGTCAACGCTCAACCAACAGGGGGCGCCACAGGCGCGTGAATAATAACGACAATGTTTGCTGATGCGTTGATTATTAGTTTAAATTGCCGACCGCTCGGGGGGGTTGTCTACCCATCCAAAGGAGGGTTGCGCGTCTCTCGACTTTCGCAGCTCGACTGTTGCTTAATGGGATTCACTACGCCCACTTGTTTATGCAACCGACTGTGAACTGCGATGAGGCGTGGCAGGCATTGGCACAAAAAACAATTGACACCTCTTCCACTGAGCCCGAAACAAAGGGGAACAACCACCAGGATGGGAAGCCAGAGACAGAGATAGTGACAGTGAGGGGGGTGGGTAGTGGGTGGGTAGTGTAGCAATCGCGACGGCATCATAACCAGTTGAAAAGCCGCACATAAAACTCACACAAATGCCACGCTGCAGCGCAGCCAAAGTGCTGATAAGAAAAGTGAACGCGCAGCGACGACGTCTGCCCAAAGAAAGGCCCCCTTCCACCCCCAAGCCCAGCAGCGACCGCATTCCGCCCATGCCCAGTGACAATTCCAACCCGGCAGCCAAAAGTCGTGCGCTGATTGTCTGCACACACACACACACACAGACTCAGATAGACATCACGAACCAGAGAGAGAGCGAGCTCACGTCTGGCTGCCTTTTGTTGCCGCAAGGTCGTTTTCATAGTGTGTCCTGGTCCGGCTATGGCGAGACCCAGACCGAGACCCAGACCCAGACCACGACCCCAGCCGCAGCCTCCTCCACCCGCAGCCCGGCAATAAAGACAGTCCCTCGTTTTGTTTGTGTTTGACCTCAGTCACAGTGCAAATCACTTGTGCGAAACACTGCGAAATGCTACAACAATATTTGCCCAATGAAGTTGTCATTGCTGACACTCTACCCCTCTTCTTCTCTCTCTGTACCTCTCTCTCTCTCTCTCTCTGGCTCTGCAAGTTGCAACCCCAAGCAGGCCGCACAAATGGAATTCCGTAACTGAGACAGAACTATGACGACTATGGAGACTGTTAATTAAGTGATAAATAGATAACTTCACTCAGCAAGAAGTGTCCAGTGAGGAAGACATCCTTTTGGCGTCCGTTAAAACACCCTTCTACTCATCTTTATAAAGTATTCTCTACAATGTTATATATGATACTGAAGTGATAAAAAGATAACTTCACTCCGAAAAAAGTCACCAATTAGAAGAAACAACTTTCTACTATAATAGCGCAACTTCTTAACTCTTCTTTGTCTTGAATACTATACTAAACTTTACTATTCATGTTTATATTAAACAATACCATTACAAAAGACATTCTATATACTATATGGAAGATATTTTGCAAATCAGACTGTCTTTCGCTATGTATCCGTAAAATTTACCTCATTATTACACAGGTTGAAGACTTTATAGATCCCTCAGCGATAAGATTAATTGCGTACTATGCAAAGCCTTGCTAATAAACTGCAAATTCGTGATAGCTGCACAGACACAACGAGGCTTGGGAATCAATTATCAAAATTTAACGGATCAACTACTTAGGCACGCTGGGCAAAAGTCAATAGCTATCAAAACTAACCGACACGCGTGACACACGTGCGCCCACACCACACTACACACACAAACACACACATAAATATAAATATATATAGGCAGGCAGACTCTGAGAGCTGCTTCAATTTCGCTGAGAACTCTCCGCGAGCAACTCACTTGTTTCAAGACAAACATAAACTAAGAGAGGAGAGAGAAGAGAAGAACGAAAAACGTGTGAAATGAAAGTTGTTTGATTTGCTTTGTGCGCCTGCAAAGGGTGAGAGAAGGTAAGTGAGGGGGAAGCGTAGAATGTGCGGGAGAAGTGGAAACTGTGACAAGAAGGGCGAGCGAGATCTCTTTCTCTTTTCCTTCCTTTCTCCCCTTCCACCCACAGCGCACTACTGTACAAATTTTTTCTTTTATTTATTTGGCACGAGTCGACTGCCTCCCCCTTCCACTACCCTGTTCCTTTTGGGGGTTTTTTTTTTGTTGCTATTTGATTCCTGGCACACTCGCATCCGTTTCGATAAAAAGAAATATTTTCTTTTTGCCATGCGTTGACTGCGCCACTTTCTTTTGCCCGGGCCGGGCTTCATTATTACTAGTAGTATATTTATATTTATTTTCTCTCCCTCTCTCTGTCTCTGTCTCTGTCTCTGTCTCGATTTCTCCCGTTCGCATTATTATTATTTTGCTGAAGTTGGCTCTTTAAGGTAGCCCAGCCGGACCATTACCCATTACGCAGAGGATATTGTGTGGCCATGAATCAATTGGGCAATGTCCACTGCCCGGAAATATGACGGACCGCAAGAGATGGCACTCCATTTGCATTCCCTCATTTCTCATCGAAATGGAGTGGGGGAAGGGGAACGGGGAGGGGAAGAGGGAGACCCCTGCAAGAGGGAGCCCTTTTTCCAGCTGTCTCTCTTTCTCTCTCCCCTACATAATCGCGTGTAATAAATTTTAATTTTTTAAGCATTTGTAAGCAGTTTTATCAGGCCAACAAAGGACTACATTTTTTAAGTGCCACGCCAGCCAAAAAAAAGGATATAAGATTAAGACGCCAACGCAGAAAATGAGACACATAAAAAAAAGCGCCGAGCAAATTAGCGAGCGACCCAGCGACAGTGTTGTCTGTGTGGTGGGGTCGGGGATAAGGCAACTCGGCAGTCGACAAGCTGTGGATGCCACATCCTCATCCACTCAGCTACAGCGGTTTATCACGCCCACTGCGTCGACGGATATCCGACGCATGGAAGACAAACAAAAAAGGCATTAAATCGCATTTAAGTCAAGGCGAGACGAAGACAGAAGCAGGCGAAAGAGACGATGAAACCACCCCCCGTTCTCTTTGGGCTTATACTTCATTTGCCTGTGGATGATACTGATGCCTTTGACAGTCCCGTTTGAGCATGAAGGATATGTGCAGCTTATCACACGAATGCTGCGTTGGCAGGAGAGGGGAGGAGTATTTAAATACAGTTGGAAAATAATCATAAATTGTAAGAAAATGGAATAGAAGCCGTTGAAGCAAATCAAGTCAAATGATTGCGAAATATTCCATTCGTGTCAAAAGAAGAATAGACAACGCATGATAAAAAAGAAGTTGCTCTGTGTAGTATTATGTATATATATAATAAATAATATAAATATACACAAACATGGAGTGAATCTTATTTTGTTAATAAATATTAGTTTAGAACTTGAATAACATACATATCTATTCAATTCCCCCTTTGTAGAGACTTAGTTGATTCACTGTAATTCGACTTCTCCACCTACAATAAAGCCTTAAAGTGTATCAGATAAAGACATGTCATTCAGGAATAATGAAATTGTCCATGCACCAACTTTCCATAGGTTATAAAGCATTCCGCGGCCCTCCAATGTGCGCCGACAGAGCAATTAAACCGAGAACTGCGTTGCACTCTGAGAGAGATGAAGCAAATGCATTTACGAACAATGCCAGACTGTTTTTTTCTCTTGTTCGTCAGCCTCATTTTTTCTGTAAAACAGTGCAAAAAGTGGCAACGCCACCACCCTGCACCCGGCCGTTGCAGTGCGAGAGAGGGGCAGCACAAAGGAGCAATTAATGCGAAATTGTCGCTGCATAATTGCTGAACATGCAGCTGGAGCAGCACAGCCGGGCATAAAGAAGCAATTAATGCCGCACAAATGCGCTTGGCATGCATAAAAATGTTGAGCCCTGAACCCTTCAAGTGGTCTGCAAAAAACTGCAGCAGTAAAAGCAAATCAAAGTTGCCATTTGACCATTTTGCCAGGGCCGGCAAACAATTGCAATTACATTAGAAATGGCAGCAGACAGGCAACAACGGCTGCTGCGACTGCGACAGAAGCAGTTCTAGTAGATGCTTCTTCTACACAATGCCAACAGTTTAAGGCCTTAGCCATGTGGCACCCACGTAGCGCGTTCACATCCGTTGCATGCCAGGCACGTTGCAAATTGTCGCAACGCAGCGCATCCAAAAAACGCCTGGCAGCACACACAAAAGCCACGGCCAAACGAATTGCCAATTTAAATGTGAATAGAAAAATTGCAAGAGCCCCTCCCACGCCTTCCCCCCTACCCTACACACGCCCAGATTCTTTCACAATTCGCCAATCACTCGGTTGTCCCAACAATAACAATGGGGCTGTGCATGCAACCCTTCCTCTTAAGCAGGTTACATTGTTCGCAAGAAGTATGTCCACATCGATTCTGCTGACAATTGATACATGTGCAGACACATATGTATGTACATACATACATGCATACATGTCCATAAATACATACATTTAGGTGTTTTTGTTGTGCAACGATGTATTTGTCCGCTCTTCCCTGCTGTGTTTTCCAGACTCTCTCCCACTACTTTCTCATTCTAGCTCTCTTTATCAATGATGATGTGAATATCTAATAAGAGCACGATGAATCTGAGCTTGCGATTGGCACCCAAACAATATATCGATATTAAAGAGAAACAGTCGTTCTCACTCTCCCTCTCTCACAATATTTTCTCAGTCAGCTCATTGTGAATATCTTATAAGCCAAATGATTAACAGTCGATTGTGGCTACTAAAATGTATCGATATTTAAGAGAAGCTGTCGCACACCGCATTTTAAACACAAACAGATCGTAACTTGCGAAGTTGCAGGATTTTTCTTGTTTATTATAATATTTACATATAATTGTTTATTGTTTACTTTAATTTTTTTCTTTTCATTTCTAGAAAATCAAAGTCACGTCAGGTTCATTCATATTAGCCGATACTGAACTCAACAATTACTCGGTCATTGTAAATTTATACAGATAATCTGCATCCTGCATAGCAGCAGGCAACAAACGAAACGCGCCGGGCAATGGACTAATAAAGCAGCACCTACGTATGTCTATAGATGACCCGTTATCTGGTGCAGCGGGCTAGGGAATCAACCAAGCAAATGAATCGCCCAATCTGCTGACCCCGCGGCCCACAGCCCACAGACGAGACCTGTCTATATGTAATTGCATAATATATGTATGCTTATTTGCATGTGACTGATAAACAATTGCTCCAATTGTTGTTGCCTGCTGAGAGTCATCTCGCGTAGGCCTAGCCCCATACGGAGCAACGGGTGATAAGAATGGGTATAAATGCAGCTTCGGAGGCAGCCAAAAGTGCAGTTGTCTTCTATGAGGAGCTACTTACAAGATGTACAAACTAATCTTCGTTCTTTTGGCCGGTGCCCTGTGTTCGGCGAGTGCCGGTCGCATTGCCCAGCACGATTTTCAGCGTGACATTGGCAGTGGTAAGTTACCCAGCAGGAGTTGTGGCTTATACTTTATCCTCATTCCCCCTGTAGCTGATCAGCGCCTGTCTTGGCAGGATTTGGTCAGGCAAAAGTTCATACTGGACATTGTGCAACGTGTTCAGCAGCCACTTCAACAGGATGATCTCATCCAACTTGATCAGGGCCTGATTATGGACACGGATCGCTATCGTGGCGGCATTGATGCCGATATGCAACGTGTCATTGACTTGGATCGCCAGCGGCGTCTTCTAGATGAGCATCAGATCTTCAGCATTCGCAATATGGAGCATGTGCAGCAGCTACGCGGCATCTACCGTCTTCTGGTGCGAGCGAATGAGTTTGAGACGCTGCAGCGGAATGTCATCTACCTGAGACGCAACATCAACCCGGTGATGCTCATCAATGCTCTGACTTTGGCCATTCGGGACCGCGAGGACAGCCAAGCCTTGATCGTACCTGCAGTGCAGGAGATATTGCCAGAACTGTATCTCGATCAGCAGACTATTCAACAAGTGCAGCGTACACAGCAGGAGCTCGAGCAGAGCCAGCGCTCATCCTTTATGAATCTTGTGGGTCTGCGCCAGCGTATGCGTGAGGCCAACCCCATAATGAGAATCACAATGCCCTGGCGTGAGCTTGGCCTCCAGATGGCTCTGGGCAGGCAGAAGCTGCGACAGGGACAGACTGTTGTGGTGCAGCCCGTGCAATCTAATGTGGATAATGATATTTCACTGCTCACCGAGGACATTGGCATGCGCAACTTTGTGCAAAATCTCATACAAGAGTTGGCCCTTCTGGAGGAGAGCGAGAATGTGCGACGCGTTGGAAGTTATGCTGTGATGAGGTAGAGGAGGACTCGTACCAGCAGGACCAGGATGTATATGGCAACCAACGTGAGCGCTTCCTGGATACGCTGCGTAGTCGCAACGGAGGCGATGGTTACGTGCAAGACAGAAATCAAGAAGACCGTTACGTACGTGTACCACTGCAGCGGAACATTGGCGGTGGCATTGATCGGGTGTCAGGCTATCGTCGCTACTCTGACGACCAGGTCGGACAACTGCCTACAGTAAGCACTGATAACGAACGACTTGTGCATGTGGGACGACGCCGCCAGTACGATATCAGCAACGGATCGGAAGAAGATCAGCTTTTGGCGCAGTATAGAGGCATGATTCGTGGCGAGCGACTGAGCGAGGGACGTCGTGTGGAAGAAGAGCCAATTGACAGGCGCGGACCCTATCAGAGAAGCCAAAACATATACAACCCGTATCAGCAGCAGGAGAACGTCGACGATGAGCAGAAGAACTACTACGGACGTTCATCTGGTAATCTGCCAACCGTGCGCCGAGATGACGAGCGTCTTGTGTACATCAACAAACGTCGTCTTAACCAAATTCAGGAGGATCTTACTCCGCGTCGTGTGTTCCCCATTGAAGAGGGTCGTCGGGTGGGCGACATGAAAGATGAAGACATTGTGCAGCTAATACGTCGCGACAATCGCTTGGAGCAGCTCAGCGATGACGAGATTCTTGAGATGTTGCGTCGCAATCGCCAGCGCAAAGAACAAGAGCAAGAGCAGGAACGTTTTCAGGGCGTGGTGCGTGGCGATCGATTCAGCGAAGGTCGTCGCGTAGAACAACAGCAGCAGGATCAGGATGAAGATCAGGATAGAAGACAAAATGAAGACCGTCTAATTCAGCTAATCCGTCAAGACAGTCGCTTGGGACAACTGAGCAATGGCGAAATCATCGACATACTGCGGCAATATCGTCAGCAGCTGGAACGTGAACAGAACAGTGGAGGACGTCGCACTCGACGCAGCCTAGTTAGCCCGATTGTAAAGCAAACCTTCTTGCGACGCAGTGAAATCGTCCTGCAGACTTTCCGTCAGTTGTTGGCCCGTCTGAACCAGGAGCGCATTGCAGTGCGTCTCAATGAAGATGAACTGCAACTTATTGACAACTCTCGCCAGATTCTGCCGAACGAGAACCAAGGTCAACGCTATGCTCTGCGATTGAACGAAATGCGACAGGACTCTCGCCGCAATCGTGCCCTGATTGAGCAGATCAACCTTGTCGAGGGTCGCCTGCAACAGGTGATTGGGCAACTGGTCCGCGAGAGAACCAGCCAACAAGGCCAGATTGACGTCGAGCGTGCAATTGGAGATGTTCTACTTGGTCGAATTGGCAACATTGGAATCATTCGCATTCTTCGACAGCAGCTCCAGCACAGCAGTCTGGTGCAGCAGCAGGATCGCCTTGGTCTTGGCGTCAATCTCAGTGATCGCGTTCTGCAGTACACCCTGCAAAGGATTCTAAGCATCGTGGATGAGCAGCGTGAACAGCTTTTCGGTGTCTATAGGCGAGAGCAGCTGGAGATGCCCGATGTGAACATAAACGATGTGCGCGTCAGTCCATTGCGCACTCGCATCGAGGGCTTTGATCTGGACGTATCCAACCTGCTGGAGCAGCCACAACAGTCAGAACAGGTGCAGCAGCAGCGGCAAGCGTTGGTGCGACAGCGTCGTCTTAACAACGCTCCATTCACCATTGACCTGGACATCAATTCGGAGCGTGCTCAAGAAGCCATCGTGCGTATCTTTCTGGGACCCCGTCAGGATGCTGCCGGCCGTGAGCTGAGCTTGGAGCAGCGCCGTACAGACTTTGTACTTCTGGACGCCATTAAGGTGGAGTTACAATCGGGCCGCAATCGCATCCAGCAACGCTCCACCAACTTCGACTGGACCACTCGTGATGCAACTCCGTACAGCGAGATCTACCGCCGCGTGATGACCTCGGTGCGTGGCCAGCAGCAGCAGCAGGAGCAGAACTCAATTAACGATCTGGTTGGTGAAAATGGACGCTTCCCACAGCGTTTGCTGCTGCCTCGTGGTCGTCGCGAAGGTCTGCCCATGCAGCTGCTGGTGATTGTTTCGCCTGTCCTGCAGCAGCAACAGGAAAGTGTGCGTTTGGAGCGCTTTGATGGCGTTATGGGCATTAGCCAGGCCTCCATCGAGGACAATCGTCCATTGGGTTATCCCTTGGACCGTCGCCTTGATAACGAGCAGCAGCTCTTGCGCTTCTCCAATGTGCAGATCCAGGATGTTGTAATCGTCCAGGAGAACTAAGCAACAAACAATACATAAAGAACCGACCGACCTCATACCCTGACAATCCTCTCGAACTCCAATAGTTATTTTACCTTTTATTATATAATTTCAAATAAAACTGCAACCATGCAAAAATGCAATTGAAAACTGAACGTTTTAATTGCATATATGATATTTATATGGTTTTTATTTTTTGGTTTTTTGTCTGATGATTTGTACCAATGATGTATCGGTGAACCATTAGTTGGTTTGTAAAATTTTTTAAGTCTTAAGTCTGAGTTGTTTTGTGTGTAGTTAATGGAGTCTTTGCTGATTATCAGCAACTCTCTGTTATATTAATGTGCTGGGCCCACAAGGGTAAATTTTGGAAAAATCGATTAATAGTTCTGGTTGTTACTTTTAATGCATGGGGGCATACCTCGTCTGGTTTTAAGTAGTAAGCTCGTGTATCGCTATTAATTAAGTACGGTAGTTGAGTAACCCCATTTAAGACTTCAGTTTCTGAAGTTATCAGCCGGTTCTTTGAGTCCCTGTATATCAGTTTTATTACTTTGCTCTGACTTAGTGTTTCGGTAACTCGGAGGTGTGGTTTTTATTGAGTTTACTAAGTGTCGTGTTGATGGTACTGAGTTAAGGGCCCAAGTGTCTTTGTGTTTGAGTTTTTTGGAGGTCTTAAAACAATGTTAAAGGATTTATTAAGTTTAAGACTTTGTCTAAAAAGTTTTCTCGGTTTTGGTTGCTTATAGTCTTAATTATGTTATGAAGTGGTGAGTCTGACTGTTAAGTACGAGTTGGAAGAGATTTGTAGTTAGAAACTCGTCGAATCAAGGGGTGTGATGTTTGCTTCAAATAGAATGTTAGACGTTGGTGTAGTTCAATGCTCCCAAGGCATCCTAACTGCTGTATTTAAAATCGACTTAATTTTTTTCAGACTGCTTGGTGCAGCCGATCCAACAATGGCAAAGCATAATCCAATTTTGAAATAATAATGGACTTAACATTGACAATGAGCATGTTGTTGGGTTTTTGGGCCGCTTGTATAAAGTATGTTGGCCAACCCCCATTTAATAAGTTGTCTATCGCGTGTGCCATTTTTGGTTTTTGGTTAGGTCATACCAAGGCCTATGGTACGTTTTCAGAGGGGGGGGGGTGTTCTGGGCTTTTTGCTGTGCTTTTTGCCAGCATAAAAAGCTTTTTAGTGTAAGCGCTGGTTAGGAGCGTTTTAGATAAGTCTCGAAGTCAAATTGGAACTGTATTTATATGGTATATCTGACATATTCATTTATCTTCACAGAACAATCAAAATTAAACTGATGATTAAGATTCCAATTGATGTATCCATTTTGATGGTTTCCTATTTGAATTTAATGATGTACATATAATATTCATCTATCTTCAGAGAACAATTAAAACTTAATTGATGATTAGGAATCCAATTGGAGTATCCATTTTAAATATTAAACCTGTTTTCCTGCCAAGCCCACACTTCCCGCCCAAACACACCTGACTGGATTTTCTAATTTAGAAAAACAATTTTATTGCAAATTGCATGATAATCTGTCGGGAGAATTGCAAGGATTAGAGCGCATCGCCCCTAACAAAAGCCGCCCACAAAAACACTTTCATACTATGTTCGAGGGCAGACAATGCAGCTGGAGAATCGCTGGCAGGCGGCTTTTGCTTGGCACTATAATAGACTTTTCTTATTCTTGCCGCACACAACTCAATTTGCAGCTCGCCCGGATCCACCCTCAACCAGGGACAGCACACAGTTTGCTTGTCTGTATATCTGAGCTGACGCAGACGCCCAGCGAAGCGTCAATTGCCAAATTAATTGGCCGTAAAAAATTTAAAATGAAAATATAATCACACTTTCCGTTGTCAAGTCTTCGTTCTTTTTCACTCTTGTTCTCTACCCTTCACTTGCTATCTCTCTCGGTCTGTTGTCACTGGCTCAGCTATGGAAAATGGTTTGAGCTTTAACCCTCCGCTTTGACAGCGTTTTCTCATCAAGCCACCAGACGAACAGAGCAGAGCAGACCCAGAGTTGGTGTTGGCCAACCATGGCGCATCAGACGATTCGCTGCAGGCAACTGAATTTTGCATTTTTCCCAGTTCAACTCTCACCACAGTTCCAGAATGTCGATACCCTGTAAAGTGTATCGTTAAACATGTGCAGTAGATGTACTTATCTATGTACAAAACTGTTATAGTTTTGATTCAAATTGAGACATTTAAAACAAATACAAATTGAAATGTACGAATTTTTGCCGTTCTTCTTTTGAGTTTCATTCCGTGACAGTCACAATTAACTCGTGAATCGATAACTGATGCGCTGTATTTAATCGATAACACATCAAGATCAAATAACGATATAATTAAAAGTGATATAATTATGACAGTTACGATTACTGTGCAAATCGACAACTAAAGCCCTGCATTTATTTATAATATAATCGATAACAGACAGCGCTTAAATAATATTTTATCATATTGATGTAATTAGAACTGGGATAATAAATTGTTAATTGTCCAACCTTCATCATACACTGAATTACAGCGTATCTCAAAGTCGCTTTGAATGCATTTCAATTACTTTTTGTGCTGGCAAAGAATATGCTACATCGCATAATGGAAAAATGTTGGCAGTCGACCTGTCTCTGACTTTTGCCGTCTGAATGCACTTTCATTATCTTCGAGTGTTCTTCGTGTTGCCTTTTTTTGCATGCTGTCTCGCTCCCCCCTTTCGTTTCGTCTGATGAGCTGATTAGAGGGCAAAAAGTTGCCGCATTACACGGCCTATTAGCTAACGCTTAATGCAAAAATAATTATGTCTCGTTAATCAGTGCTGCAAAAAGTTTCGAGAGACTTTCGCCAAGTCGCTTTAACCCCCTTCAGTGCGAGGCTCGACCGAAAACTTTCTTCGAGTGGCAATTGAAGGTAGCAAAATGCCGCTTCCAAAAACTTTTGTGATTAGCGGCAGCAGCACAGATAGCAAATTCAACAGCGGCAGCAGCAGCAGCTGATGCGGAAAATGCTCGCATAATTTATGTTGTGCGGCTTGCATTCGCTGCCAACAGTTTAGCTCATCGAGCGGAAATGCCGTCGCGCGCAGTTGGTAGCGCCACAAATACCATAGCATACATTCGAGGGAAAACTTTTCGCCACGCAAATTAGCGGCCACGTTTGTTTCGCTGTTTGCCAGCAACTAGAAGAAGAACGCTCTCCTCAAAGTCCGACGCCGCTAAAAGTTTTTCGGTTATGAATATAAAGTTTATTTATTAAGCCAACAACTTGGCGCTTTTCTTATCTGTGTCGACTGTGTTCTTCGTTCTGTTCATACCCTCAATCAGTGAACTAGGTGAATACGGGTATAATAAAACAGAGTGGGATCTATGAAGAGATGCTAATAGACACAGTATAAGAAAAGAGGATGAGAAAACTCTCATAATAATACACATACAGTATCAAGATACAGTCATGGTCAAATCAATAGATGCGAAGAATGTCCAATTAAACTCAGGGAATCTCTCACTCAAGCAATTTTCCACTCAGGGTATCTTCCACTCTTCCATTGCTTGTTCCTTACTCCAAATTATTTGCAAACAATTTTCCCGCTTTGGAATACATTTGTTTTTGAATAGCTTTGAAAATAAAATAAACAGAAGTGCTAAAAGTTCAGCGTTGAGAAAACAATATGCATAACGAATATGAAAATCAAACGATCTATTCTACTATATCTTTTCAATCTATTGCTCTTCAAGTAGAACCACAGTTAATGTCCGTTTAATTTCCAACCTAAATGCCATAGTATAACCATCAATAATGCCTTGCTCGGAGGAAACAAAATTAATGCACAAAGTTAAGTTCAGTTTAGTTTATACCTTTTGTGAAGACGTGTGGAAAATATTCTCAATCGAAATGTTAAAAGCAACTGCAGGCGTGAGCTGCCTTCAAATCAACACAACAACCCCCCATAAAAAGCGACTGAATAAACGAACCCTTTGCCCCAGTCAAAGAATTTACAATAGGAATTTCTGCATGTTGTAATAGGAAAGGGTGCTATGATTGGGTGTAGGTGTGGCGGGAGGAGCGTTTCCCCTGTTCCCTGTTTGGGGCTATCAAGTTGAGCAGAAAACTTCTTCCTATTCACACTCATGCAATCTGAATACACTCGCATATGAATGCATGTTACACAGAATACAGAAGAATGCTAACAAACGGAAATGTGATATACGCGACAAAGTCGAAATACAAAGGCTAATGGAGAAGGGGGAAGGGCCAGGGCCGGGTGAGCAGGCAGGGGTGGGAGCTAGAAATCGAACCAATTGCTTACAAGCCATTCCCAATTCCATTCCCTGATGGGCCAGGGTGTGTAGGTGATAATGCTACATGGCAATCGTCGCCGTAGTCTATTCAATTTGCTGCGAATTAAAAAGAATTTGGCATGTAAAAAATAACTGTAGAATATAGGTCGAGTACGGCCTGAAATTGCTGCACAGCTAGATACCCTATAGGGAAGGGAGAGTATACATATGATAAAACATAAGTTGATAGTGGGAAGTAAAATACTTAACCAAATGACTGTAACTCTTTACTAAGGTGTTATTAAGTCTAAAATAAAGTAGAAAATTTGGAAAAATTGAGATTTTCCTATCTAGAGTGTGATTCACATGAAATCTAAAATAATAAATACATTATCCCCTACACCGATACTCAGCTCTTCTTGCACGTACACCTACATACCCCATTGTAACTGGCAATAGGTTGCAGGGTATACAAAAATAACCAAGCCGAAGAAAATACATTGAAAATCGTGGGGCGCATTGTCAAAAGGCTTTTCTGCTATTGTAACGATAGAACCACAAACAGACTTCCTGTGAAAATCAACCCCTCTCCCTTCCCCCACAGCGCTGCACAGCTGACACGCTTTGGCGCATCGATAGATAATAAAGAAAGAGGAACCTCTTGAGGCTTTGGCTTGAAGCGGGATTACAAGCGATGCGAAGCAGGAAATGTGTACAGGAAGGGATGCCTGACGCAGGTAAGCAGGTGCCAACGGAACTGGAAGTGGGCATTGGCTGGGTGGATGGCGGAGGGGGGCTGTAGGGTAGGTAGAAGAGCTGGATAAACTAATAGTTAACAAATATTTTCAATTACAGTTGCTGTCACAGCAAAATCAATCAATTTCGCTCCACCACAGGAAAAGCATCGCAAATGCATTTAATTTTTCAATATATTCAGTGTATCTAGATGACAGAGGAGGGTAGAGGGCGGAGGTGTAGGGGTTACCGAGGAGGTAGATGAGGATAAAGAGAAGTAGCAGGAGATGGAAGCCTTCTTTCACCAACATATAAATGTTGTTACGCAAATTGATTTTGTGGCCACAGAGATTACAGCCAAATGCATTTTACATTTCTCATTTACCATTTTCTATTTTCCGCTTTCACGAGTATTTTATTTTCATTCGATTTTTGTCATTTTGCCAACTAATGAGGCTGAAAATGTTTTTGATTATTTCTGCTGCGTTTGCTGAATGAGTTGTAATTAGAACGGGTGTTTGCATCTGTATTTGTGATAGTGAGTGTGCGTGATTGAGTGTATGTGGGTGGCTCTGTGTGTGTGCTAGGGATGTGGCACACTCTCCATGCGGACAATCGCATTTGCTGCGGCTTATTTGCGATTCACACCACAAACAAAGTAAACAAAGCATCCCCATCTCTTCTAGTTCCCCTTTCTCTTGTCTCTTCATTTGCCCCTTTGCTCTAGCTTCTGCTTTTCTTTATTTTCTCCAAAGACAACCCTCCCGGCGTACCCTCAAGTGGCGTGTGGCGTGTGCCAAGTGGCGAGTGCGAAAAGCAATAAAACGTTAAGCATACACCAACACACACACAGACACAGACGCACACACACACAAAGCCACAGCAAATTTGTTGCAAATCAAAATAAATTTCTATCAGAGCTTAGAAAAAACGAATCATAACAAGAAAGTGACAAAAAAATAAGTGATATACGGCTAGCCAAATAATGTAAACACTTCAGGAAGGTATCTATAATATGCCATACATATAAATATACGTATTATTTATATTATATATATATTATTTATATTATATTATTTATGTATTATTTATTTATATGATTTATATCATATTTTTCATGTATATGTATTATTTTTTTGTATCATATTATTTATGTATTGAATTGATGATATCGAGTATATTCTTGCTACAATACATAAAATATTAAACTTAAATAAATGATGATAATGATTTTAGAAACTGAAGAAATAAATAAAATATTAAAGAGAATTGTATTTTATTTACTTGAATATAAACTTCTATTAGTATTAGTATTATATTACTTATGAATCAGAGTGCGAGTCACTCATTGATATTAATAGTAGACTAATTTGTATTTATATTACGTTTATTTATTTATTTAATTTAATATAATTTTAATCTGCAATGATCACTTACATAGCCGACATTTCTTTAATCGTAATTCATAGTCATAACGCATCTGTACATCAATTTAGCCTGCCAAACTTGCAGAGTATAAGCGGGCATAAAAAGCGAAGGCGTTGCTGTCCGTGTATGTGTTTCCTCAACCCGATATAAGTCCAAGTATTTTTATTCCCACAAATGCCATGTGAATGGTGTGAATAGTGTGAATACTGTCGCCAATTGTCCTTGTCACATTCGAGTACTCTCTTTCTCTTTCCATCGTTCTCTCTCCCTCTCTGTCTCTGTCGGCACTGGCATTCCATAACAATTTATGCAATCAGTTGGACAATGCGTATGAGAAGGGAAACTGTTGGATTTGCAGTGCAGCTGGCAACCCTTGAGGACAGCTCAGTGCCAGCACTGCCCTGGCATCCCTTCCACTTCACCCTGTCCCCTTGCCCCTGGGCCCTTTAGCCGTCGAGCTCTCTTAATCCTTTTGAATATTTTTGACACGTGCGCTGCAATTATTTTATTACCCCCGCGAGTGCAGTGTGCACACACTCCACAACAGCAACACCAACAGCAACAACAACAAGAATGTATGTGCAACATGCCACGCCTCTTTTGGCAATGGGGCGTAACAGTTTTTTGGCAGTCGCGCGTCAACAATCGGCCGGCAATTGATGCAATTCATTGAAATTGTTGCGACTGTTTAGACTAAAATTGCATTAGTCTCCAAAGGCCTTTGTTGTTGCTGCTGTTGTTGGTGTTGTTGTTGATGTTGTTGGTATTGCTGCTGATGTTGTTGGTGTTGCTGCTGCTGCTGCTGCTGTTGTTGTACGTGTAAGAGCACAAACAATTGACAATAATTTTCGCGGTTGCATTGAAATTCAAACGGCGCAAATTATGAGCACAATTTTTAAATACGCCGTGCACAGTAGCTGCCCCGCCTTCGGCACCCACTGGCACCCCCTCTACATATTCACGCCCCCAATTATGGTCGCTTTGCATTATCTCACACGCATACTCACTCATGCACACTTAGGTACATATATTTTAATAATGATGCCATTTGTTTGGCCATAGAATTGCGTTGGCAATAAAATTTGGCTTTGCCACATAATTCAAATTGTTAATCACGTTTAATGGGCGGCATTTATCAATATTTTCACAGAAAAGAAGAAGCAGCATTTGCATGCCCCTTTCTCTGCCGCTGCCACTGCCACTGCCTCAGCTGCGCTGTCTCTGCGCCCAATGACAATATGTTGACAATGCGAAAACAAAAATGGCGTCTAATATGGCGACAAAATGTGGGGCGGAAATAAAAGCGCAACGGTCAGCGTTGCATTGTGACAGAACCAACCGAAGACCCCACCCAGTTCAGCCCCTGCACAGTCTCCACAGTCAACTGCCCCCTAATCCCCTACCCTACTCACTCGCCCCTTAGTTATGAAGTTTGCCAGCAGTTGGCCATCAGGCTTTTAATGCGCACCATTGTGTCAAGATAAAGCAGCGGAAATTAGCACGATAGCAGGAAGTTGCCAGCGTCGTTGGCGTTGTTCTTGACGACGAAGACGACAGCGACGAAGGCAGCGAGAAGGCGACGATAAGGCACGATAAAAAAACAACACCAGGGCAGGGGTGGAGTGTGGGAAGAAAGCCAGAGGGGGTTGGGCCAACACTGGCAATGGCAATGGCAAAGGCGTGAGCCACAGACGGTCCTCAGCCACAAATAATAATGAAAACGGAAATGAAATACAATACCCAGGAATACCAGAAGAGATGCTGAATAGCATCAATGATGATGATGCTCATCATGATCTTCTTCTTCTTCTGCTTTTTCTCTAGCGCCTTTGCCTCTTTCCTTATTGGCCACTTCAGAAGGGTCCTGCTAGGTGTCCATTTAACATTCCTTTGGTCACTTTTTATATACGTGACAAGACAATCAGCGCTAATCAGAGCGCACTTTTCCTTTCAATGGACCCTTTCCCTTCATTTGCATATGCATTCAATTTCATTTTGTCTACATTTGTAAATAAAAGTAACTAATTTGAAATTTAAATTTATACATATACATTTTTACATTTTTTATCGATAAGTGATAGATACAAAAATTAAGTAACTTCTTTGAATTTGATTATATTAATATGATGACCTTATTTGTTTATTATTGAGAATTATTCTTATAACTCAGGTCAAGAGTGAATGGAAAATATAAGTTAATATTTCTATTATATTATTATTATATTTTCTATTAAGATTATTTTCTCAAACAAGCCTCATTTAAATATTTCACACTTTTCTGATGTTTCTCTCTTTTTTATCATGCCAACAATTGGATATTAATAAGCCACGAAAGCAAAAAGGGAAAGGAAGAGACAACTGCAGCAATGAAGAAGGAGAAGCAGCACCAGGAGCAACACCAGGAGCAGGTTTAGGAGCAGGAGTTGGTAGTGTTATTCTTTTCATAAACCGCACACAAATTAGACGCATACAAAAAAGCCAAAAAAAAAGGAGACGAAAATGAACGTTGATTGTCGTCTATTCTTGCCAAGTTTTGGCTGAAGGTGGTGGGAGGCGAAGAGGGAACGGGGGCGGGGGCGTGGTTCACGCAAAGTCAATTAGGCAAAGCGACGATGGGCAAACAAAACTGAAAACAATTCGCATTTAAATTTGCGCATTCTTAGAAAATGTGCGCGAAAATTGCGAACGAAGAGAGCGGGGCGAGAAGCGATGGTGGAGGCGGAGACGAATGCGGGGAATTGCCGTAAAATACGTGCATATTATTGCGCTTATCTGGCAGCAAACACGCCCGTGCCTGGGCTTGGGCCCGGAACTTCATTCCCCATGGCAGGCCCTCAAGTTGATTCGCTTTTCTTTCTTTCTGCCAAGAACTGAGCTTCAGTCTTTCATTGCCGTTGTGTAGTTGTTGTTGCTGTTGCTCTGGTATTGTGCATTTGTTTTTATGCGTGTGGCAAGGCTGACAAGCCCGTCTCCCCTTCCCCCTTGTTGGCTCAGACTCTGTGCTGCTCCACTCACGCTCCGCCCCCGTTGTCAGTCCTAAGTAACACATCCTTCCTTAAACGTTTCTTGTCTGCCAAATGTTTCCATGGGCTATACGATTGTGGGCACTGCTGTGCTCGCGGTGTGGAGGTGTGTGTGCGGTTTTATGTGTGCATTGTATTGCTGGCATAATAGACACATTTAATTTTACTATTATGCCTTTTTGTTGTCATCGCATTCGCATAAGCATAATAAACCGTTTCGTTTTCAAGTTTTCTTTGGGGACTTCTCCATTTGCTTATTTGCCAGTCATTTTATTTGATTTTCAGAAGGAAGAACAAGGAACATAGGAGAGAGTGTGGAAGAGAGAGAGGGAGAGAAGTAACGACAAATGTACAAAATATTCTAAAGAAATTAGAGATGTGCAAGGTGGAAAACTGAGACTGAAAGGACTCAAAGATCATAAACTACCACACTTATTTGCTGGATAGCATTATTTAATTTATCTGTCCCATTGTCTCTTTAATGATGAAGTAATCTGCAAATTCAATTGAAAACTATGCACACCCTAATGACAAATTGAATCTTTAGCAAATGTTTTGGCGATTAGCGTATACTTTGCATAATAAGTTTCAGTTTAGTTCCGATTAGAGAATAGTTTTTGGAAATGTAGACATTTGTCCATCGAATAGCAACAAATAAAGTTTAAAAAACCCAGCATATAACTTATTTTATTAATTACAAAATCAGCATCTCTCTCTCTCACCCTTTATGAACTGGAAAAAGAAGCAAATAAAATGATATTAAAAACAAAAACGCATTCCGGCATTCCAGTTTTCCACAACTCGAAAAAATTATAAAGCTAAAAAAAACGTTTTTTTTAAATATCTTATACCTTTGTTACTGTTGACACACACATACTCCAGAGGGCGCTTGGTTAATCAAAAAACAAAGTTGCGTATGCGTGCATGAAGAGAATTACTCAAACGAACAGGGCCCAATAGATGGCGCCAGTACAATATTTACGTCAATGAGTTGGCGATAGGTGTCTTTCTCTAATTGTCTATCGATGAATGTGATAAGTTATCGGAAGTTTATTTTTGCTTTCACGATTTGTTTACCTTTTGTATTTTGCAAGTTAAATTTGTATTTGAAAATATGGGAGGTGATATCGAAGTAAATGATAGAATCCGACGTATAGTAAATAGTTAATACATATACATAATCATCGCATTCATATCTTTGATTCCAAAGGTAAATTATTGAAACTGTCACAAAGAGAAGAGTAAGCTAAATAGAAGATCGATTAACTGCAATTGTTTTTTATAGGAACAATATTCAATCTACTTTGTTTGATGACTATTTTTAGCTTCTATAATTCTTACAAAATAACTATTTATTTTATTAAATAACAATATGAATTCTGTGATTAAGTTTGTATATTATTTTTTTGAACTTTTAATCAATTTAAATTATCACATATAAATTCATTTTTTTTACAATTGGCTGCCTGAACAAGCTTCATAAGCGAATCAGTTGAATGCGACTTTGGCCTTTCGATGGGAAGGCCGAGTGCTCGATCCCAAACAAGCGAAGCCAGCACGCCCAATGCACGAGAAACACCAAACAATACGGTGTAATAGTTCATTTCAGTCATGCAAAAGTGCTGTAGGAGGACCCCCGAATGGGCATCGACATTTGGCCAAGGATTTTTCACCTTGCCGAGCTCAGTTAATATGGGAGGTACAACTTTATAGATGTTCGATACCAGTTGAAACATCTCATCATCAGGCAAGTGCTTAAGTGCGAACTCTCGTTGGCAGCTATACCGAGGATCTGTCTTACGGAGCACAGCATGCCCATAGCCGGGCACAACCCTGCCCGACTTCAGTGTCTTCCAGATATACTCCTTTAGTTGCTCTTCTGTGGGATTGTTACCCGCTTCTTTTTGAATCTGTTTTAACCAGATGAGAACTTCCTGATTAGCCAGTCCATGCAGAGGACCAGCCAGTCCATTTATACCTGCTGCTAAGGATAGGTATGGATCTGAGAGGGCTGAGCCCACCAGATGTGTTGCATGCGCTGATACATTACCACCCTCATGATCACTGTGAATGGTCAGATAGAGACGCATCAGTTCTATGAACTTGGGATCATCGTAACCCAGCATGTTCATAAAATTGGCCGACCAATCCTTATTGGGGTCTAACTTGGTGGAACCCTTGCCCCCTTTATAGGTGTTCGTATAAATGGCAGCAGCGATAACGATTATCTTGCCAATCAAGTCCATGCTATCTTCATATGTATACTTCCAGTATTCTGACTTTTTTACACCCTTGGAATACGCCTTGGCGAACTTGCTGTCGTGATTGAGAACCGTGATGGCCGCAGAGAACTGTGACATTGGATGCAGGGTCTTTGGAAAGTCATTGAGCATTTTCATTACATGCTCTGGTATCTTGGAACCACGTTGAGCCCACTCGCTTGATATTTGTGTCACCTGATCCTCGGTCGGTATTTCACCAGTCATCAAAAGCCAAAAGAGGCCTTCGGGCAGAGGCTCACTGCCGCCTTTAGCGTGCGGCAGTTTTTCTTGGATGTCTTCAATTGTGTAGCCACGAAAACGAATGCCCTCATCGGCATCCAGCACAGATGTTTCGGTTACCAAGGCGTGCATGCCACGCATCCCTCCATACATCATATCTATCGTAGTCTCGCCCATCTTATGTTTGCCCGACTCTTTGCGGAACTTAGCAATCTTTTCATGCTCTTGCTTTATCTTGCACTCCATCACTTCCATCAAGGAACCCTTGGAAAAGTTTGCCATATTTCGCACATGGCAAACCGTCAGCGGCCTCCGCAATGTCGCCATCAAGTGCAGGTTTCTAAGTTGAAAGATAACCATTTTTCTGCGGAAACCGTAGTCTGGATTGTTACAATTTCTGATTCGCAAAAAGCGCGAACTTACAAACTTTCGTCAATTTTGTTTGGCCAAAAACAATCGAAATACTTTTTAAAAAATATGCAAAAAAAAAAAAAAAAGAATTGTGACCTAACTGTTTTTCAAGGTGACTTGTGAAAGGTTCTGCCAAACATACTCGACTGCTAGATATCCCGCATGTAAACTTATCACTTTCTACAATTGATACAGTAAGCGATTAAAACGAGAACATTTTTTAGATATATTCTGTTTTTTATATTACTCAATATGAATGGTGAAAGTAAAGAAGTTTTCTCTTTAAAAAAAAAAAGTGTTCAAATACTTTATCATTACCCGATTGCTATCATTGAAATTAAGAAAATTAATCGTCGTCTCATGTCTGCAACTAATTTATGCTCCGTAAAGTATGCTAAAAATGTATAATTAAATGACAAATAGGAATGCAACCTTGCGATTACTTCAGAATTCAGTTAAATTTACATCACGATGTCGTATTGTTACATTCAAGACGCGACTGCCAAGCATAACTTCATTCGAATACCCTGCATAGGCTGCACATGTGGTAGTCTTGTTTAGTGAAAGAATCTGCACAATTAGACGTAGATTGAGACCTTCCTTCGTTCCGCGAGGCAGTTGCAGGTGCGGGGGAAAGGAGTACGAGTTATTCGGAGCAAACGCAGCAAATGGTTGCCTCGCCTCATAGAGATCACTGAGAGTGTGTCCACTGGTAGCCATAGGAAATGTACGATACAGTCGATTCTCGCCCGCCTGCAAATGACCAACGAAATGGTCAAGCAGCAATCGAGGCTGATTTTGGGACATTGGCAGTAGATAACTGCGAACCCGAATCGCAACGGAATCCCTGGCAAAGATCTCGAAACTCATGTTAAACGCTTTGTGGTTCAGTCGGATGTGGCGAGCCACAAGACGTCGTTGCAGCAATGGCAGATTATTGCGTTGCGCTTGCAACAGTTGCTGATCCAGGAGATTGATCAGATCACTCTCCACTTGTTGCTCAAAGGTTTCTAGCTGCCCCACATGGACTTTCTGCACATGCACATGATGCACACCTGCCTCCAGTGGGCCATCGTACTGCGACATAAGTCGGTCCAGCTGCATGATAAGCTCGCGATACATGGGATCTCTCAAATTGGAGCTACCCATGGCCATTAGGTTGGGCTCCGTCCGATCACCATTGATAAGTCTGCTTAGTTGGCGGCATATTTGCCAATATTCATTTGCAATCACTCGACCCACAGTGCACTCATGCTGCGATCCATCAGTTCTAGCATGCAGCTGTTTATCAATCTGGCTTTGCAGCGCTGCGAGAGATGCGCTTATCAATTGCTGAACAACCTCTGCATGTAGCGCTGTCGACCTGTAGGGCACTCCTCCCGTTGTCAGCAGATCAGAGTCCGGTGAACTGCCGCCCATGGCAAGCTCCTCTAGCTGCAAGTGAGCAGCGAGTTGTCGTACGCTTTGAAGGAACAAGAGATCGTGATGAGGCTGCTCCTGCTGCTCGACCAGCTGACAACTGAGCAGTCGATTCCATTAGCTACGCAAGCTGACATCCAAGCTAAGCTGTATCGTCGCAGGTTGCACTTCAATGATCAACGGTTCGGCGGGGACTTGCTCGGGCAGCTGGAAACGTTGCCTGTAGAGGATCTGGTGTAGTGTATCTCGCCAGCTGATGCGACCTGGTGGCGACAGTTGCTGCCAACTAGTCTGCTGTGCAGCGAGTATGACGCGTCGATCGAAATACACTTGAGGCAACACCTCATGCATGTCTGGCAACTGTAGATCCTGGGTATCAGTGCGGTCCATCATCGCCAGTTGCAGTGCATTCACAAACAGCACGGGATGAAGATGGATGCGGGCATAGCATGCGTTCTGCTGAAAAGTCTGCCAATCCCTGGCCAGCGACAAGAAGCGATAGGTGCCGAGCAATTGCTGAGGCATCTCTTCCTGCAACTGGTCGTAGATGCTGTAGGGGTGCAGCAGGCGGCCCTGCTGGATAAGGTCCATGAATTCCAATAACAATGGCCAAGTGCCCTGCAAAATTAAATTATTGTACAAGCATAAGGGAATCTATCCAAGATAAACTTACTGGCACATAATCATCGGGACTGGCATTCAGATTGCGTCCCATTTCGATGAGCTCTAGCTGCAGCAGAGGCTTGTGCACCTGCAGCAAAATATCGAGCAGGAAACGTTGACGCAACTGCCATTGCGAGCTCACATCCTGACGGGATGGACTGGACCACCAAAACGAACGTGGGTTCCATCGACTGATGCAGTGCGAAACGCTCAGAAGAGTCATGAGCACGAAGCTTAATCTCGTCATTGCGAATGAACCGGAGCTCGAAAGCGAATGTGAATAATAAAGTACATTATTCGAATACCTTATCTGTCTATAGATACATATAGTATTTACAATAAATATATTGTAATGTAAATATCATCACAATATAATCAGAAGCTCATTTATTCAATTTGGTTTTAAATAAATGTGTTGTATATTTTCAATATGTATTTTGAGTGTTTCTGATTCTGTTTAATAAAGTTTTAGCAATATATTTTATATCACTTTCAATAATAGGTTTAATAAGTTTGTGAAAATGTACAGATATATAACGCAGAAAAAGGCGTGGCGATCGCCCAATTTTCTTTTAATAACAAGTACAACTATCCTTATATTATATTTTATCCAGCAGTTTGCAACGCACATCATAAGGTGGACAAGGTTCAAATATCCAATAACTCTAAAGGGGTTTTATATTGTTTTAGTTAAAATTTACTTTCCTTTGTTGCTTGTCAGACTTTAAGATCGCAAAGAGAAATTTTGTTATACAAAAAACAAATTCACAATAAAATATTTAAAAATTTTCATATCAGCATTTCTATTAAAAGTCTATTTATTTTTGTTTAGGGATTTGCCACACAGCAATACGCGCTTTTTAACATTGTTCGCACAGTTCGCATGGTAAAATGTTACAAGGTTGTGAACTTGAAACAAAGCGAAAAAGTACATTAGTTGCTGAGAACTGAGCTTACAGCTGGAGGTTTAGTCTCTCTAATCAGCTCAAAAAAAACCAAAGCGCGCGCTTTGAAAGCATATCAGCTGAGACTAACGCACTGCTCTCTTTGTCGATGAATCATAATTATCGTATATGTTTTTCCCACTAACAGTCAGTTCACACCGAAATTGTTCTCTTTTTTCAGTTCACTTTTTTAGCAACAGTCCAAACAGAACTCTGTGCCGCGTTTTTTTTTATCGTTCCTGCTTGGATTTCTAGAACTAGTCACATCACTTTCGTTGTCTATATGAAATTCGTGATTTATTAAAAAATATGAAAAACATTGTGGACCTTCCGTTCAATGTCCTAAGTGATATATTTAATCAAATCGAATCATTTAATGATAAAGTGAGATTTGCTAAGGCCCATCCAAACTTTAAAAACGTCTTTGAACATTGTCAACGATCGGATGTACGACCGGAAATTTGCTTTGATAATAATGATAAGGCCCAAATATATAATTGGCGTTTCATTTTGGAATGATAGGGCTCAAGTGTTATCTCTATAGTTAATGAATATAACTATGTGCCATCGGATGAATTAGTAAAGGCTGCGGCTATGTTTTGCCCAAATTTGGAATCAATTCGCTTTAAGATTAACGAAACAAGTAACTTAAAAAAGTTTGAAGAGAATTTACCAAAATTAAA
This sequence comes from Zaprionus nigranus, assembly GCA_018903425.1. Classification (NCBI taxonomy): domain Eukaryota; kingdom Metazoa; phylum Arthropoda; class Insecta; order Diptera; family Drosophilidae; genus Zaprionus; species Zaprionus nigranus. Next base: position 1,604,093 of record JAEIGD010000024.1, read on the forward strand.
AATGCTGAAAGTTATACACATAACATGTTATGTTAAACGGATTTTCATGAATAAACTTATTGAATCACTGCAAAAGCTAAAACAACTAAGCTATCTTGATTTTGGCACATATTTTTTGAAGAAGAAAGAAAGTAAGTAAAGGCTGCCTTTTAATAATGAAAATATACAAGTGTATGTGTATATAAGTAATCATTTTAATAGAGTGCTTACATTAATACATTATTCCATGTGTACATGTAAATGCTTCATACACGTACGTTCATGGATTTTATGAGGGCCAATCACATAGCATGTTTAAATTATTATTATATACCTCTATATATGTATATATACTCCAGTGGCTTCCAAACTTACCTATTTGCGCATTTCAAAAGGCAGCTGTCAAAATCATTTGCTACAGCATTTGGTTGAGCGTTATAATAATCAGTTAAAAGTTCTTTAAATACCTTCTTTAACAATAGGAGAAGAAAAAATTGATCGAATTTCTAAGCTTCAAAGTCTTAAGGTGCTCTTCTGCGCAGACATAAAAGAAACCTCAATTGACGCTCTGGCCCTATTGCCTTTGGAACATCTCAATTATTGGCAATCAGAAAACATATTAAAAGAATCTATTTTACGACTCGTAAGCAAGAGTACAACGTTGAAGATTTTGGAACCGGCATGTTTTGTCGATCTCGACTTCCTTAGTAAAATGCTAGAAATATTAGAAGCTAAAGGCTTCCAACCAGATCAACATTTTGTCTTTCATAATGAATATGTATATGAGATTCACAGGAACAAGGACTTGATGGCTAAGGTTTGTTTTTAATAGCCACCAAGAGTTTTTTTTTAATAATGATTAATTACCTACAACTATTATTTCAGTATGCCTCTCTTCCAAAATCAAACCTAATGGATTTGCGACTGTTATTAAAATTGTGGTGGTCACAATAATATGAAAACATTAGTAAAGTATAACATAACATAATATTATATGTATTACATAATGTATTATAATATACAGCTATTCAACGCACTGTAAACACAAATTTAATGAACCTAGTAAATGTTCAAAAATATAAAATTTTCTCTCTATTTATTTCGATAGCATCAACAAATTTCAAATAAAAACCGTAGGTACTAAAAATCTAAATGTAAATAAATTCAATATCCCACTTTAGGGTTAATCACTAGGGTACTTTATCTTATTTTAGTCGCAATCGCTAGGCCAATGTGGTCCTTTTGGCCACAAATTCCCTGGAGCTCTTCTCCTTGTTCGTGAAGCGTGCATATCTAGGGGAAGGAAAAGAATAGAAGACCATATGAGAAACTACTACGACAGATTTAGGAATAATATATGTTAACTTACGTTTTCTTATATTTGGACACATCGGCCGAGCTCAGCGATGGGCGGGTCGTTTGAAAAGCTTCAATAAGATGTTTTTGCTTTACTAAAATTCTCTTTGGCAGTTTCTGTTGGAGGGGGAGTGGAAACAAGAGTGTTGATTAATATGTAAATTGATAGGTTTATGTATTTCGTATGTGTACATATAAATTCGGACTTATGTGTATATTATAGATGAGTATTTTGATTGATCGATGCTCAATGAAAGTTCTTGTAAAGTTAAAGCCATTGACTTATCATAGATGTCTACTGTGCTACTTAGTTGAACTTATATGTATATTGATATTTAAGTGGTAAAGTTCCCCGGAATGTTTCTGTCTCAGAGTCGCCGATCTCCTCATCGTCCTGCTCATCGCCTGACGATGGCGGCGTCTCCAGCATTGGCATGGATAGATCTAAGTAGGCATCGTTCGGATTACTGCTATACTGCTGCAATATGCCGTCAAAACTTTCGACCAGCTCGGCAAATGTCGGCCGTGCCGATGATTCAAAGTTCCAACATTGCCGCATCACGAGGTATATGTTAAGTGTACACGTCGGCGGTTTCTCCATGCGTTGCCCGGTGATCAAATAACTATAAAGTTCCTCTGCAGACATAATGTTCGGATACGGCTGTTCACCATATGTCATTATCTCCCACAACAACACGCCGTAGCTCCAGACATCGCTTTGGGAGTCGTAGAACTTCTCCTGCAGCGACTCGGGTGCCATCCACTTGATGGGCAGTCGTCCATTCGTATTCTTGCGATAGTAGTCTGTATCCTGTATATCGCGGGCCAGTCCAAAGTCGGCTATCTTCATAACGTAGCCATCGCTGACTAACACGTTGCGTGCAGCCAAGTCACGATGGATGCACTGTGGGAGTTGGTCAGTGATTAGAAAAGGACTCGCACTTGATATCAATTGTCAAGTCTCCCCATTGCTTACCCGTCGCGAGGCGAGATACTCCATGCCGCGTGCGATTTGGAAGGCGAACATGATGAGCTCCTTCTCCCCCAGCTGTTGTTGGGGTGCCAGCAGTAAGCTGTCATTTAGATAGCCATCGCTGTCACTGCGCCGCTGCAGCGTACCCGGTCGATTTTGCTTGAGAAAATCTTTGAGATTGCCGTGCGGTGCAAACTCGACAATTACCCACAATGGTCCGTTCTGGCTGCAGCAGCCTAACAGATTGATGATATTGATGTGCTTGCCAATCATTTTCATCACCTCCATTTCACGCACCAGGCTGGCCATGTCCGCGTCCGTATGCTCCTCCTTGACCATTTTGACGGCAACGATGGTGCTTCCACTGCCAACTGGAGGTGGACACCGTGTTAGGCCATCGGCCTCGGCCATAACCACACGCCCGAAGGCGCCCTCGCCCAGAATTGAGCCCAGGGAAAGCTGTTGCCTGGCAATTTCCCAGTTCGAGTCCAGGGGAAACTCGTACTCATTGAAAGCCTGTGCCGGATCTGATGTACTGCCCGTGCCAGTTGTGTTTGAGAATGTTGTGCGCTGCTTCTCGATTTTAATTACGGGAATCTGCAGATCGCCCGCAAACGTACTGCCCTCCAGACTGGCCGGCTTGTATATGATAACCTTCTTAGTCCACTGATGCACAGTCTCAATGCGATGCTTGAGCAGCTTCTCGCGTCGCAGTCGGCGCAGCATGTACACTATGAATGCGCTGCCCAGCAGGAAGATCAATAGGATCATAATGGCAGTCATGGCGAAACCATAGGGATGCGTGCCAAGCAGGTCACCCAAGTGCATGAAGGGCAGATGATTGACCACGTGCAGGTATAGACTGGCATTTGTGGTGCCCAGCGAGCTAGCTGCTATGCAGGTGTACCAGCCCTCCTGGCTGTAACTGACATTATTCAGCTCCAGTATATGCGGCGTATCCAGCGAGGTGTTCAACTTAATGCGCATCATTTGCCCCTCCTCCTGCCCGTTCCCCCCCAGTGTTGAGGGCGTCTTTCTGCTGTATGACGCGTATCCAAGTGACAGTGGGTTCATTATCCGATATGACGTCGCACTTGAGCACCACACGGCTGTTGACCAGGGCCGTCTTGTTGGCCGGCGGACTAATGATTGGCTTCGCCGGAAAGCGATCGTTTACCATGACCCTGATCTCGCCTTCAATGCACTTGAGTGGATTGCACACGCGACACAAGTACACAGCTGAGTCCGTGGTGATTATATCGTCCATTCTAAGGGAATATGTGCGATAGGAGTAACCACCGATTTCACGCTCCAACGGACGAAAGTCTTTCTCCCCAGTCTTTTTGAAGCTCCAGCTGATGTTTGCCGGCGGATACGCTGTGAAGGGGCAGGAGAGTCTCAATGTTTTTCCCGAAATGGAATGCTGTAGGCGTTGAATGGGCTTCGTGAACTCGAGTCTATACTCCCCCGTGGAGTTCTTGGGGTCCGTATCGACACCTGCATCATCCTCAGCATCGTTGAACGTCGGCAGCGCAGTTGTAGTTGTTGTCGTTGTTGATGGTGTAGTGGAGCTGGTTGTGGTTGCCGCCGTTGTGGTTGTGGTTGCCTCGGGCGGAATTACTTGCAGGTAGACGGCAGCCACAGTGCGTCCTACAATATTCTCGGCCACACAAATATACCAGCCAGCATCGATGCTCAAGACACTGCCCAGGCGCAACAGCTGTGGCTCCTCCTTGCTTGTCCACATGATGTCCAACTGTGCGTTGTCCGACAGCTTGGTTTGCCTTTGATGCAGATGCTTCAGCAGCGCAGCGATGTCCACACCCGAATCCGTTGGATGCACCCAAGTTATCTTTGGCTCCAGCTGTGAATTCTCGAGGCGACAATCAAAGCTGACATGCTCCCCGTAGACAGCAGTAGCATTGCGTGGATAACCCGCACTCAGCACTGGTGTCGAGTGCTGTCGACTGATGACCTCCAGGTGGCTGCTCTGACTGTCGCTGCACATGTTGCCGTTGCACAGGCGACACAGATAGTCGCCTGCGTCCTGTGGCTGCAACTCCCAAATGCTCAGTGACCACTTCTTAATCCGCATTCTATTCGTGGTGCCCGCAATGATTTGGTTATTGTTGTGGAACCAGCTGATGTTGTTCCACAGATGCACATCGGCGACGGGCTGGCAATTCATTTGGAACATGCCACCAGCTGTGCGTTCCACTGTCGGCTCAATGGGCTGTGCTAGGCGTGGCAGTCCGCTGGCATTCAAGGGCTTCAAATATAACTCTGGTGCAGCTTGGTCACTAATCTGAAGAACTTTCCGCTGCCAATCCACTGCCAATGTGCAATGTGAGATTGGCCCACTTGGAGCCACTGTACTGGCAGGCATAGCTGCCCGATGCACTGGCTCCGGCGCGATCTAGGAGCCAACTGTTGCCGCTGTGCATCACCTGATTCTCATAGTACCACACGGCCAGGGGCTTCTGGCAGACTAACGAGATGTTCACGTCTTCGGGCACATGGCGACGAGGTGGGGGGGACTTGGACTCCTCCTTCGACTGCAATTGCACCACATCGAATACGCAATGATGCACCTCCAAGTGGCAGCCCGGCGTGCTGTTGCTGTTGTAGCTGGCAGCGCTGCCGATCACGATGTGGCTGATCACGATGATCAAGTTAACGATGATTCGCAGTTTTTGCATTCTCAAGTGTGGCGAGAACTCGCACAACTGTTGTTGTTGTTGTTATTATTATAATTGTTGTTGTTGTTTTTGTTATTGTTGCTGTCGTTGCTGTGATTGTTGTTTGCTTAGCCAAAGTTGTTGCCAAATTGTGCTGCTCGCTAAGCCACTTCTTGTCTTGTGCTTAGCTTCATTTTTTCACATTTTTATTTATATTTCTTTTATGTTTTGTATTATAATTTATGGACAAAGTTTTTTTTGCTTCTCAATACGCGCAACAGAAATAAATCTAAAGACAAAAAAAGTCAAGAATTATGTGCACTGCCTTTGTAATGAGCCACAGTCGTTGCCAAGTCGTCGTTGTCGACTCTGTCTATTCCGTTGTCTATATACGCAAGTATACTGTACATATATTATATGAAGTGTGTTCGATCGGGCCACATGCCAAATGCGTTAAATGTCGTCATTTTCCATTAACTGCGTACAGTTAGAAATCTTTTCGTTGTTGCACTAATGATAATGATAATCGTGATTCCCTTGAGTTGTCAAAGTCAACACAGATCTTGCTATGGCACAGTGGTTCAAGGCTCACAACTGCCTTTGATTCTAACAGTATAAAAAGAGTCAAGAAGTAACCCCAATCTAATGACGGCTTATTGCATGTGTTATTGCCACAAAATCTTACTGATAAGATAGCCCCAATTAGAAGACTAACATTCTTGTATACTTATCAAGAGGAAACAGGTGTTTTTTGCAAATGCATTAACTTATATACTAAATTAAATACTATATATGTATATTGATTAGATTTCAGTTCAGCACATGCCACTAAACGAATTGTTTTCCATTTAAAAGTTTTATCTTGTTTCCGTGATTAAAACATTTGCGAATTTCTGATTTTGCATTGATAACAAAAAACTTAAATGGCTGACCTTTTATTAAACCCAACTCAATTATAAAATAGTCTGATATTTTGTTTTATATTATACAATGATTATCTTCAGAGCCAAAGACTTTAAAAGTACCGACTGAATTGCATATTCTAATAGAAATTTTGAATCTCCCTCATAACTTTCTTTAAACTTGCTTAAACCTTTTTCTTAGCCCACTGTGCACTTATGAAATTTGTATTTCTTGTTGTTTTTGTATGGCAAGCCGTCAACAGTTGTTGTTTTTTCGTCAATATGACATTTGTCAGACACCATTGTTATTCTTGTCAATATTGTTTGATATATGCAAACACACGCGGCGATTTTTAATTTATTCAATTTCTTTTTTTGGTATTTTACCAAATTTTTGTATCTTGTTGTCACTTAAAACGCATGTGCTTTAAGTATGTGTTATTATAATTATTAATTTCTGCACAGTTTATAGGTTTTATTTTGTATTTAATTTGCAACTTTATATCGCCACTTATCAGAGATATTTAAACGTCTTTTCGTGCATAAACAACTTTTGAATAGGTTTAGAAAATAGGTTCAATTCGTTTAACATCTTCCACTTTTGCTAGCTAATTGGTTTTTAAGGTTAGTTTATATGCGCTATAAAGCAGCACTTTTGAATTATTCCGTACACGCGGCATTTTATAAAATACTGGAGATCATTTACATAAAAATATATGCGTATAAATCATACGAATATATCATTTTCAGCATTCAACTTGACTTTGAATAAATTATATATATTTCCAATATGAAATGGACATATTAAATTTCACTTTAAATTTTGAGTTAGTTATAACATTGAGTTATTCCTGTATCAAGTATTATATCATATCTGTATAGCTTGTGAATTTAGCTTAATAATTTGGGATCAATGTGCATTTCACGTTTTATTTCTCATTTACATTTCACTTGAGTTGCTTTTATATGTTTTCTTGAACGATCCCATTCCATACCAGTCTAAATGTGGACATAATTCTTCTGTGTTGCCCAAAAAATCACGTTCTTTGTCCGAAGACAAGAGCAACAACAACGAACGAGAACCGCAAGAACAACACGAATATTGTCACATTTTAGTTCGCTGTTCCTGCTCGGACGCCCTTTTTTGAACTTTTGTGCATTTCCGCTTCGTTGCCAATACTTATTAAGCCCACTCTAACGGGTTAGCAGCGGCAGGAGGGGAAAGGGGGGGAGACTCACTTCCGTTGCACTAACCGTAGAGAGATTCGCGGGAGAGAGAACCAACCGATTTGCTTGACAGTGCGAGTACAACTGAAAGTAACGATCGATGATCGCAAGACAGCAACAAAAAACCGAAGTGAATACAAAAACTTTTGGTCGATCGGCGACAACATCGTGAAAACCGAATGGAGATATAGTAGATAGCTCCTCTATGTACATGCGTGGGTGTATATGCATGTGTGTGTGTGTGTGTGAGGTACTTCAACACAATATTTATACAAGTTGCGAGCAAGCGAAACCTTTACGATCCTGGCGACGACAACGTTTCCTTTGCCTTCTACCTGTTGTTGCAATTGTTGTTGCTGTTGTTGTTGTTGCCGAGTAATGGTGTGTAGTTTTCTCCACTTTATTTTCTTTTTACTTTTATTCTAAGCATGTTTTTGTGTGCAGAAGTAGAAGGAGAAGAAGGTAGTAGAGATTTTTGTTGGCATTCTTCGTATTATCGCGGCCCTTGCGCTTAATTTATGCACAAGAAAATGTGTTCAGTGTCTTTTGTTGTTGTTGTTATTGTACGTGCGCATGCGCGATAATCGCATATCAATAAGGAAATATCCGTTACGTGACTTATATCCCTAAGAACACCATGCGGGGCACGGCAGCCCGCATAGAGCCCAAAACCCAGAGAGACTACAACCCGTTTCTATCTTATCCTGTTGCAGAGGCTAGGCACGTCTTAATAAATCCCAAAAATAGTTAATATACAATTGCATTGCACTTGTCTGGGAACGGAAGGGCCTATGCTTAACAAGAACTCTCTGAGCACTTCCGGCGTAATATATATACGAATTCCTCACTCACCTCATGTCCGAATTGTGCCAGCGCCTCCTTAACCGCCGACATGTTTGCCGAGGTCAGAATACTCTGGATATCGGCTCCGGTGTAGTTCTGTGTGCGTCCCGCAAACCAATCAAAGTCCACGCACTCATCCAGATTCAGAGTGGAGCTCAAGGCCTCAAAGATGCTCACACGCGCGACGGCATCCGGCAGTGGACACTCCAACAGGCGATCGATGCGTCCTGAACGCAGCAATGCCGGATCTAGCAGTTCAGGTCGCGATGTGGCCGCTATAACCGTCACTCCCTGCAACCCCTCGACGCCATCGAGTTCGGTGAGCAGCTGATTGACCACACGATCAGTGACACCAGTCGAGTCGTGGCCACGCTTCGGCGCCAAGCTGTCAAACTCGTCGAAGAAGAGGACACAAGGCTTGGCACTGCGTGCACGATTGAACAGATTGCGCACATTCTCCTCGCTTTGGCCAATGTACTTGGCCAACAGTTCAGGTCCCTTGACCGATATAATACGCAAGCTCCAGCAGGTGGCCAACTGTGAGACCAGGAACGTTTTACCCGTGCCCGGGGGTCCGTAGAGCAGCACGCCCGCCTGGTTGCGCAGTGGCGAATTGTTGAATATCGTTGGATACTGAGAGAGGGAGAGAAAGATCAATCCATATCCAAGATATTCTTTATTTCAACTGAACTCACCATTGAGGGCCACATGAGCACTTCCTCCAGCACACTGACCACCGGCTCCAGTCCAGGTAACTCCTCTACACGCATTTCCTGCGCCTGGGGATCGCTGCCAGTCTTCTGATTGCTCTGTATGCCCTGCAGACAGTAGGAATTTGTGTGCTCCAAGGACTCGACGAGCTGATCGTTGGTTAGCAGCGGCTGTGTTTTGCCTGCATAGTATAAATCAATGGATTAGGATAAGCCAGATAAGCTGAGCTAAGCTGTCAGTTAACTTACTTATACGATAGGCATAGAAAATGGCCCGCTCGACGAACTGCACAAGATCGCACTTGCGATAGCCTTCCGTGAGATTAGAGAACTTTGCCACATCGAGATCCCTCGAGGCTATAGGGCTGCATAGCTCACGCAATATAACCTCACGATCGTCACGCTCTAGACTGGGCAGACGAGCGACTGTCTGGAACAGATGTCGACCACGTGGTGCACTAAGACGTTTGTTCAGTGTCTGCAGCTCAGTAACAGTGGCAATGACGGCGATGGCATTGCTGCTTGTGTATTGCATGATAAGTTGATGCACTGTGTCCGCCATGCGATTGAAGTATTCACCATCCTGGCTGGACTGTTCTCCAGCTGCATGCGCCAACACATCCAGATTTTCAAGCACAACAATTGCCGGCGCATGCTGCAGGCAGCTGGTGAATATGTTACGCAAATCCTTTTGAATGGACTCCGTCTTCCGTCCCTTACTGCGAGAGCAGTAGAAGATATCGAAGTAGCAGTAATCTGGCTGGCGGGACAATTGGTCCAAGATGCGCTCGACAAGCACAGTTTTACCCGTTCCCGCAGCGCCCGTAATCAGGACATTGCCCTGTCGCAAGACAGAGTTCTCTGCATTGAGGCACAGATTCATGCGCAGCTCATTGACCACCTGAGTGACAATCTTATCATACTCTGGCAAACGTATGAGATCTTTGACACTCAATGGCGTCTTTGCTGGCTGCTGCTCCTTGATGATCTCATTGACAGGACGCACCAGATCAGCGGCATAGATCTTGGACTCCTTTAGGAACTGTGCATCCACTACACAATAGCGAAAATGTTCAGGTAAAATGCCCACAGTGACAAGCAGATCATCCTCCAGACGTACCACTTCCTCCTGATTGAATAACATCGGTGCCTTTTGTGTCTTCTCGATGACAAATCGTTTAAATGAATTCTCGATGATCTTGTAGTGCGTCTTCCTGTGCGCAAACAGTTCGATCTTCTCGACAAAGTTCAACACGGTAGTTTTGGGACGCAACACTACACGCTCCAGTTCCTTGATGTTTAGCAGTTTCATGAGGTTCGCATTTAATTCAATGGACGGATGAATTGTCGCCGGCAAATCGCCATTGTCATCATCATCATCACAGACCAGACGCACTCGCACAAAGTATTCCTTGTCGCCGGCCGTGCGCATGCTATAGAACTGTTCCAGATCCATAAACTCGGGCAGATGCGCCTGCCTTATATACACATCCGATTCCTGCGCCTTTTCCTGCCACAATCCCCGTATAACCCGAAACTCAAACACCCTCGAGCTCTCACGGCGCAAATCCTTCTTTAAACGCTCCATGTGATCCTGTCGTTTGTTACGCTGTGGATTGCTCTTCACGCTGCTCATCGTAGCAGAATGTGCCAGGCCTGTCGTAGCTGGCGCTGTCACCTCACCACGCACCTGTGCGCTGGTCTTGCTGCGGGATAGCTTGCTGTTATCATCGATGGTGCCATTGCTATCATTGTTGCCATTGGTCAGTCCCTTGTAGAGATTGGGTGCCACCACCAGCTCCGTGTTGTGATCAATGCGTCCGTAGCTTATGACCGGCTTGAGGCGATCTACAGTGGAGTAGAATAACAAGCATTACTTTTGGCACTCTGCCAATATTACTAATTATTTACCCACTGTCAGCGCCACTTGCATTGATTTGTTAATCCATACAAACAATATTTGTGACGAGTTCACAATGCGCGTTTGCTCCAGAACGCTTCCTGAGATCTTCTCCGTGCTCAGTTCCTGTGGATGGGTAAGGAAAAGACAGTAAATAAATATGTACATACATATAGTTAAGAAATAGTTATAGTTGCTTAGAAGTAAGGCAATTTAATATTTATTATTTTATCTTTCTAAATAATTTTCCGACTGTACAGCGCAATAACGTGCAGCCCAGTCTCACTGCACTCACACAGCCGAGAACTGACGAACTTCCGCACCCGAAGCCACCCTCGCTCACACACCCGAAGCTCTCCAAACATACGCTCTGCAGCCAGCCGCGCTCACGCAGCCGAAGCTCTCCACGATCATGAGACCGAAAACTCTACCGCTCTCACGCATACGAAATGCCTGCATTCGCATATCCGAAAGAGCGCAGCGCTCTCTAGACGGCCCGAGTTGAGTAGCTGAGGAGAGTAACGACTAAAATGATCAGCATCAAGCAAGATCGGCGAAAGTCGAGGCCCGTAGCCAACAGGGCTGCCCTCTGACCGAGGATGTAATGCGAACTAAAAGGCCATGCATTTATTAGTGTGCGCAGCTGCTTCATCGAAGGCACACGGCAAAGGTAGACCTACGACGAACACTGGCAAAGACAAGAATCACAGCAAAATACGTCTGTGTTTGAAATGAATAAAGTAAAATATTATATTCTAACGATTCTATAAAGTAAACTATTCAAGTTTTGGAACTACTTGTTGATCAACTATCCTACCTCAGTAAGTTTAAAAATGACACAAAGCATGAATTATTATTATAAAGTAATACCTTACGATTCCACAAGTCATACTATTTACATTGGATTTTGGAACTACTTGTTGATATACTCTGACGTACCTCAATAATTTACAAATATATCTGTACCAAAGAAAAATTCCATAAATTCCATTTATTGCCATTTTCAATTGTCATTTTCTTTTATTCTGGCCATCCACATGATAATTATTATTTCTCAACAATGTTATCATTTATATATTTAAAATATGTATCGGCCGCATAGTTTGACCGTTATTTCAAAAGCAACCATCCCTGACAGAGAACCCCCCAGTGGGGTCAATGGCAATGCCGGCGAAACTGTCGACCGCACATAAATAAACACTTAAATTATGCCCGCGCCAAAAGCTAATCCGATATAAAACTATTTTTATCTGTCCGCAGGCAAACACATGCACACAGACAGGTGTCTGACACATTCACACACACAAACCCACACATGCATAGTTAGATGATAAATACTCACAATGATCTCCCAATCTTTGGCCGACACAGGAGTGACGTGAACGCTGCGCAGATTCAGAACGTCAGAGATGAGGGCGCACTTGACCAAGTCATTTTCATGAAGACCTACAAGAGAGAGAGGGAGAGAGAGCAATAGAGAGCGAGAGGGGGGTGAGCAAAGTGCATTTAGCGTATAGCAACGATATATTATGGCATACAGCTGCTGCACATCCGCTTGTTAAGTAACTCACCGAGTTCCTTGGCCGCCCTGGCATTGATCCCAATTTCAGTGTCTTTGATGCCGCCACCGCCAGCTTGGGGCGCCCATGAAACATAGTGCACGCGTCCATTATACTGCAGACTCAGGCAGCCAGTATCCTAAATAGCACATGCACACACATACACAACATAATACAATAATCTCTCTTTAGCTTATCTAATCCCGATAATAACTTGACTTTTGGACACACTTACATAGGTCGAAACGACGCCGTAGTACTGATCCGGCAGTAGCACGAAATTATTCCGAATTGGCCGATAAACTACTTTGAATGTACGTTTAAACATTTTCCTTGCTGGCGCCCACTTATTACGCTGCTCAGTACGATATTTTTGATATATTTTCGCTTTTTAAGTCATTTTTAAAAAATATTCCAATCGGAGCGAAAATATCTGCAAACAGCTGTGCGCGATTCTCACAACTGGACTGCGGTAGACTAGAGATGAACCAATCGATTTCGATAACAGTGGCACTGTCGACTTAACAGTGGCAGAGCCAACTGATAACCCAAAACAGGTTGGCAGCTCTATTAAAACATCTGTTGCTTTTTGAAAACTATGTCCGCGGGCTCCTTTTAGTTGTCATCTTACTTACTTTATGAAGGATTAATTTTAATTCCAATAATCATAACAGATAATAAATTACATAATTAAAACTGCAATTCATTCTTTTGGCTAGTTTATTTGGTTAATAATAATATATTTAAAATAGTTAAAGTTTCCATTTATATTTATATGTATGTTGTGTGTGTATATATATATAAAATGCGGCATCTGCTTTTCGTTCGCTTTTTGTTGTCGTATACCAGCTTGGTTTCTTATTAAATTAAATAACACAATATTAAACTAACAATGCAGCGTTCTAATTTGTATTTATTTTAAACGCTTCACTCTCGATTTCGTTTCATTTGATCGCTTCTTATTTTTGGCAAATTAAACAAACACGTTAAGAAAAGATATGCATAAGGACCATGTCAATCATGCCAATGGCACTACATATAGGTGTGTGTATATATGTATATGTTTATATAAAAGTAGTTCTTTATGTGCTTATAGTTCAACTAAATTCGTTATGTTTTTTTTTTATTTTGAGTGTTAATTAAATGAAGACACTAGAGAAAGATTGTTACAAAGCTTTTTAATATAGTTATGCATGTTCTATATGTACTATATATATAATAATATATATGCGCGTGTATGTTTTCTTGTATATGTTTATATAAACTGTCCCATATCAGTCTTCGTCAAGATTTCGTGGCTTGTGAGAATAAATTGGCTCATAAATTGCATTTAAAGTTCATACATACTATAATTTTGTATAAAAAACCTACATAAAATGCTATATAAAATGGTTTTTTGTGTGTATATTTTTAAAAAACTTTTTTAAAAAATGTGTTGTATACAAAAGTTGCTTATAGTTTTGCTTGCAATATTTTTTGGCGACTGAACTCGTGTGGGAATCATGTGGAAAAATATATATATAAGTTACAGCATTATTAAAAAAACATATTCGAGTAAAAAAAATATATAATTTACAATTTTAAGCAATATATATTCATCATACAATTCATTACTTAACCAAAAATGTATAAGAAATTTAGTTTAAAAAAATACAACTAAATATGTATTATATATGTATAATATATAGTGAAGTTTTGCCATCTCGGATGCAAATAAAAATTTCCAATTTGGTTTTGAAAAACTTATATCAAAACAATATAATCATTAAAAGTATATATATGCATACATATATTTACAGAGCTTTAATTTAACAATTCGAATTTCATAAATACATCGTGTAAACATTTTCGACTTAGAGGCTACGCAACCAAATATGTTTATAAAACGCACTTTCATAAATTTGGCTACTAAATAAATATCTCAACAATTTGAGATTCACAGATTCGTTAAAAAACCGAAAATTTTGAGAAAAAGGATTTTGGGAAATCATGCAATAAAATATATATTTCGAATGCAAGCAAAAAATGTATGGTTTGAGGGATTGGGGGAATGTGTGTCTGCTTATTTGGGATGTGTGTGTGTGTGTGTCTGTGTGTCCAAACAATTAAATAGCCCAATCACTTATTGCATTCTTTTTGTGTTTCATTCGTAAAAGTTTATACTTTCGTTTGTTTTTTGTCTGTTCTTTCTTAAATCCTCTTTTAATAATGTAATGTTTCTTTTTTTAGTACTTTTGCTTTTGCCCCTATATTTTTAATGGCCAGCCAGCTGACCAATCTAGCAGTCCATCTCTTCCAGCGTTCGCGACAAGCGATTATTGTCGATGCGTCGGCGTTGGGATCGCCTAACCGCGTCTGCCCTTCGATATGGCTCGCTTTTCAAGCCCAACAATATATCTTCCAAAGCGCCATTGTAGACCTCGTCCTGCTGCAGCAGTTTCTTCTCGCGCACCGAATGTGTTTTACTCTTCAACTCATTGATGACGGCATCCTGCAAGGAGATGGCGCAAGTTGAGGGCATCTTTTTTGATAACAACGAGCAAGGTAAACAAAAGAGAAGAAAGTTTCCAAATTAGACAGATCTACCAGCACCAGAAGAGCAAGACCGAAATAGACTTGTGAAAAATAGATTCCAATTTGTTGTAGATATTTTGGACAATATTGTCAAAGGTGAGTGATCAAATGGGGATGAGAGATTAGTGAGAATTAGTAGAGGGATTAGTCAAGAATTCCAAAATTGTTGTTAGTTTATTAGGAGATTATCTTGAAGTGCTTAGAATTGTTCTACGTGAGATTGTAATTCACCTACAACATAATTTGTCTGCAATTTATAATTAATTTTAAATTTATTTAAAAAGTATAGATTAAAGTAACAGATACATAAAAACAGTTCAACGGAACTACATGTTTAGTTTCCCATGAGGTATTAGCTTGTTAATCTCTTTTTAAATCCAATAAAGTGCCAAACGTAGAGATATTTGTGGGATTATCTAGGTATTTGCATTGGGTGGATTAGCAGACAGCAACAAGGCAGGCGGATTAGCATTGTTAACAACAGAGGAGAGAGGAGGGGGTACGGGTACACACACACATACACACAGAAGCCAGGCGACTTACACTAGGATATAAAATACACAAACAACTTCCGTCACATGCCGCCCCAAAGCACTCGAGACTAGATGCTAGTAGATGGTGGTTTTGGTGCTGGTGTTTCTTGTGATGATATTTGGATATGTTGGGATATTGTTTGCCTGGGGCTTCGGATTAGTTAGGTAGTAGCTCGTGACCCAAATTCTCTCCGCCCCACGACCCCACACATTGCCCGCCCAAATTGAGTATTACTAGGAGATTGTTAGCCAAATAACCATGGAGTACGTGCTAAAAGATTGTGGTTGTGGTGGTGGTGGTGGTGGTTGAGGTGTAGGTTGAGGTTGCCATTTGTGATGTTATACAGTTAGGGAGACATAGGATCCACAGTGTTATGCTGCTTGGCAAAGTCAAGCAGGCAATGTATTTGCTGCATAAATCAAAAGCAATTAACAAATTACAATCGCAGATCAGAGATCAAAACAAAACAGAATGCAAATTTGAATGCCAGTATGAATCGTGATATATATATATATACTCGGTATATATCATGACAAGAATGACACCAACTTGAACGATTTGTTGGCCGCCTTGTTAGCTGTTGCTATGCTTCCACTTCGTCGTCCACTCACCTGTTGCTTTTTCTGATTGAACTTGTTGCGCAGCATAACCTGATCGCTTTCCTTTTTCGTAGCAGCCAAAGCAGCGGCCTGTTCCAATCGTCGACGCTGCTCGTTCTCCTGATCTAATTGCTGTACGAACAAAATGAAGTTAATATGAGATTACTTGACATTATCCCAGGCACGTACCTTAAATGCACGCGTGAAGCGCACAATCAACGCAAAGAATGCAGCCGCATCTGCATTGCGTGATGAGTCGCCAAAGTATTCGACGCATTCCTTGAATGCATCCTGTGCCAATCGCAGATCACTTTTAATTTTCTTCAACTTGTCCTCGCTGTTGTTCAAGAAGTCACGCAGTATGTGCGTCTGTGTGCCCTTCACACGTAGCTCGGCCTCCTTGCGCACCAGCTCCATGCCCTTGTCCAGCTCTTGGACATCAGCCACAACATTCTCCAGTGCCACAGATGCTGCCTTATCAGTGCCATAGAGCTCACATTCGAAATTCAATAGCTCCGGGAATTTGGCCCGTATGGTGGCCACAATATAGTGTAACAGCGAGGAGCGTTTATCTGTCGACTTGGTGTCGATCAGTGTGTCCAGGGACTGCAGCTTAAAGCCATAGGCAGGACCACGCTTATTGCTGTTCAGATAGTTGCCAAAGGCGAGCACAATTTCCAGCACAGCCTTAAACTTGCGCGATTGCTTGAGAGAATTCGAGGCACTGGCGATAGATAGAACTTGCTGTGGAGCAGAAGAAAGGGGTGTATTAGTTACTGTGCATATATGAATGTCTCTATCACACTCACTGGACTAATAAGATGCACGCTATCGACAAAGTTGCCCATATAGTTCATGATGGCCAGCTTGGAGGAGATGCGTTCCACACGCGACAACTGCAACATGAACTTGTCCTCCTCGGTGAGCAGCTGTTGATCCTTGCGCTCAATGATGTACTCCTTGTAGGCCTTCACTTCCGCATCTGTGGGCACCATCTTCTGCAGCAATTCGACATTCTCCAGCGACAGCTTCTTCAAATCCAAACTGTGTATTGCGGCAACGACATCGTCAATGGGCATGCCCAATTTACGACGCGAGATTGCTAGAGAAACTCACAAGGATGCACTTAGTATATTTTCAACTGAAGTATTCTTTTAATACTCTACCTATGTTTCTTAACCTCGTGTGTTCCAGCAGCGACACATGATCGGGCTTCTTGAAACGTTTGCTAGGATAGCAGGAGAGCGTGCCGCCATCAACCTCGCTGCCATTACTGCCGCTGTGTAGGGCGCCGCCGATGCCGATCTTAAAGCGCTCTTCGAATTCGTTAAAATCGATTTGTTTAAAGATTTTCTCGTCGTCCAGCTCATTGAAGATTGTGCCGCGCACCTGTTGCAACAGGGAATTCAATATTAGAATTAAAGATATAATATAGAAAAGATGTGTATGTTGTTCCTCACCTGATTCGGCTTGAGCGCAATCCAGTTGAGCGTTGGCAACTTGTATTTGGTTGGCACTTTGCGTTTGATGGTCATCGCACCGTCTGGCGCTGGCATAAAGCCTGCGACTGGCGGCGGCGGTGGCTGGAAGGAGCTCAACATGGGCGGCGCATGTGGTGGCGAGGGCACAGTCGAGATGACGCTGCCATTGGGGCTGCCAAGTGGACTTAGTCCTGGCATCATGGGCGGCGGTGGCGGAGCTGGCGGTGCTGGTGGTGGTGGCGGCGGTGGCGTTGCAGCTGCCACTGGCATTGGCGGCGGTGGTGGCGGTGGCGGCGATGTGGTACCACATGTCGCTGGGCCGCCCGTCAACAGGGTGCCATTGACCAAGGAACCATCGCCACTGGAAGCGGAACGTGGCAGTGAACGCGACAACGTCTGCAGCTCCAGATTCTTGTTGTGCAACAATGTATCTCGTTTCTTGAGCTCCTGTTCGTTCTGTTGCAGCATGCGTTGCAGTGCGTTCAACTGCTCCTCCAGCTGCTGCCGCATGATGCCCAGCTGCTCTTGCTCCGCCTTCAGTGTGAGATTCTCCGTCTCGAGCTCTGCAAACTTGTACAAGAACTCCGAGTTCCGATCGATTTCCCTCTCCAACTGATCCTCCAGCTCCTGCACACGCTCCAACGCCGATGTCTTCGTCTCTGAATCCTCCATGAGAGCCGCCACATCGAAGACATTGTCCAAATACGCAGAGATTTGCACCTTCAGCTCTTCGGACTCTGTTAGCCTTATGCGTTCCAGATACTTGTCCAATCCCAGCGCAGTAAACTCATACTGCAAATGGACGCGATAGTTCATATCCTCCACAGAGTGCACCACAATGTTCATGAACTGCATGCAGGCAACCATGAAGTCAATGTTGAAGGCCTCAAAGTTCATAAAGTACTCCATGAGGGTCTGGAAGCGACGCTGCTCCTGGCACACGTCCTTGAAGTTGTCGAACGAACTCAAAATGATCTCGTGTCCGCCCTTCACCAGACAAATGGCCGCCAGCAGCTCCAGCACGAGTGCCTTGGTGCGCAGGGACTTGTGGATCAGGCTCAGGGCAATACAGTTGATGGCCTCCCGATGCTGGATGACCATATTGAAGCCATATTTGTTGTTCATTATTGCACGCAGACACATGATGGATACGTGAATGTCATCGGTGGCTGCACCCATGTTCAGCTTGGCAATGTGCCTGGAGCGACGCTTAAGACTGGGACTGTCGAGCACCTCGGCTATGGTGGGTCGCACAAAGCTATACGAGTGCAGATGATTGGCATGGCTGCTCGACTGTTGCCGCGAACCGTCAAGCAGCAGAGAACCATTTGCCATGCTCGTATTTCCTGCACCACCGACGCCGCCACCGCCGGGACTCATCGAGTTGCCGCTCAGCACCACTTCGCTGGCGTCCAGGCCATTGGCAAGATGATTCAGACGCTCCTCGGAGGCAGAAAGCGCATCCTGCAGACGCTGTTCGTGTCGCATCATCTGCAGACGAAAGCTGAGATAATCCACGAGAGCATCGAGACCCTGATTCGTATCGTCGAGAAACTCTTTGACCCACTCAATGTGGTTGGTGCGCAGCGAGATCTCGAGATCACGCAGCACCTGGGTGGATGTGGATTCGCCGACCATTTTGCGTTTCTGACAAAGAAAGTAGAAGAGGTACAGCTGTAAGTGTACAAAAGAAAGAGAGAGAGAGAGGCAGAGGAGGGAAGCAGGAGGAGCAGGGGAGAGGGAATGGGGGTGTGAATGGGAGATGAGGAATGAGTGTAGAACAAAACAGGACAAAACAATGAACATGATAATGAATTATATGAGAGACAGCAAAAGGAATAAGGGAGAAGAGGATAGAGGAAGAGGAAAGGGTTTTGTGTGTGTGTTGTTTGCGTGTGTTTTTTGTTGTTGTTGTTGTTGTCAGTGTTGTGAGTAGAGAAATTGAAATTTACACATTAATATCAGAACAACAATAGATTTAAAAGCTCTCGATATAGATTTAGTTAAAGTTAAGTTTGATTTGCTTTTATCGAATAGTTGGGGAAGAGTCAGAGTCAAATCCAATACACACGCACAGACGCACACACACGTACACAGTAAACTACTAGAGTTAACTACGATAGAGTTAGGAGTCTGACTAGAACTACATTCAATATAGTACAGTTAGTTAGTGCTTAACTTACCCGATGACTGCGCGACGCCTTCGGATCCAAATATGTTCGCAATTTACTCAAGTAATGTGAGGGCGGATCCTTAGCCTGCACCATTTCCTGTAGATTGTAGAAATGAAGGAGATGTTTATTAAATAATCTACACATAACTTTAAGTACGGGACTATATAAATAAAGTTGTTGATCTCTGTTACTCTTGGTGCAATAGTTATCAAGTTTGGCATGTGGTTGCATAAATACACTACAAACATATCAGGTATATCCAATTTTAGAGCAAACCCAATTAGCTAAACTAATCCACAGTCAAGTTTTGCAACAATACCCTATACTAGGCTCGTATGGGAAGCTTGGGGGCTCAATAATTAAGCATTAATTGAACACGGTAGTTGGCGCAACACTCAAATATCTTTTTTTTTCATTTATTTCTTCATTGCACTCGTTGCAATGTGTTGAACGCTGGCCAAAAGAAAATGTGCCTCCTCTCATGCATTAACACTAACTTAGCGGCTTTTACTTTTGTTTTGCTTCCACATATTGTGAGTGTGTTTACTGTTTACTGTTGTTGCATATTTGTGTACGGTATATAGCGCTAGTTCCCCCTTACATATCATACTACCTTCATCCCGTAATTCCTGGCAAGACCAGCCAACGATCACATAAGCATCGATGGCTGCTTGCCTAACTTTTAAACATTTTTAAGCATGAAGCGTGGTATACTTGTTTTTGGCTTTTTACTATGCCAACAAAAGCAACACCAGCAACAACAAAAGCAACGCATGACTACAGCTGAAACTATGTGTGGGTTTTCGGTGCTTCGCCCCCCCTCCCGGCTCACTCTGCCCGTACCCTCCCTCTCGAGGGAAACCAGTTTCATTCTTTTCCTAGTCAGAGCTGACTCTGCAAAGGCTGCACTGCAGCAACGCAGCGCATAAATAGAAAATGACATACACATAAACACGCATACACACACACACAGACACTCACACATACAGGTATATTATATTTAAGCCGAGTATGGTGGGGAGGGGGCGTCCAAGCTGCTTCAGCGATTAAAAACTGCAATTTATCGCAGTCATAATAATTTGCATTTTGTCACTGCGAGCC
Source organism: Zaprionus nigranus (assembly GCA_018903425.1). NCBI lineage: Eukaryota > Metazoa > Arthropoda > Insecta > Diptera > Drosophilidae > Zaprionus > Zaprionus nigranus. The sequence goes on from JAEIGD010000024.1 coordinate 1,624,683, forward strand.
ACAGTCACAGAGCCACAGAGTGCGCGTGGTGCAGCCTGGCAATACAACCTGGTGTTGCCCATGTTCCCCATATTGCCTGGGATTGGCTTTGGAGAAGTCCTCACCAAGCTTTGTGCTGCTTTTTGCCATTGTTTGTGGGCTGTATTTTCATTCAAGAAGTGCCTGAATTTATGGAAAACAGGTCTGTGCTGTGGCATGCAGTCGGAGACGCCAACGGAGAATATACCAAATACCCTGTAATCCACACACACACACTGCTGGGGTAGAACAGGCAGAGGGTATGATAAAAAATATGGTATTATTGTCTTTCATTTAACAAGTTAAAGCAACATTTTCTTATTAACAACAGTTGTCAAAATAATAGGAGTGCACAATGTATTACTTATGATTTGTAAATCTTTTGTATTTCTTATAATAATAATACTGACTTATAATATGTGCAAATTTCTTTAAATTCTACACTCTAAATTCTACACTCCAAATTCAAGACTCCTCTATTGTAAGAAGAAGAGAACATAATTAAGTAATGCAGAATATCAGAGATGATATGAAAAACACTTCTATTAATTTGATACAATAGTTGTATGCAAATCTATGAACCTATTCCTTATTCCTTTTCAGCGTATCCAGCAGTCACGCATTCCCCACTCTAACTGCAATCTCAATATCATGTTTAGGCGAATATTTTCTAGGTGCAGCTCTTGAAAATTCAGTGACCCAGTTTAATGCACTCTGGCCAGCCTCAACACAACAGCCATGGTCGTCCCTCTGTCTCTCTCTCTCTCTCTGTATCTCCCTCTCTGTCTGTCTGTCCTTCTGTTCGCGCTCACCACGCTCCGTCGCACACGTTAATAGTTTTTTCATCGCTCCAAGTCCCTCCCGCGATTTAAATAAAGCACGCAATGTGGATTAGTCGACATTAGCTCTACATATATATCTATTACTACTATATAGAGGGTGCCCTCCCACTCAGTGGGCCGCCGCCCATCCGTTATTAGTGGACATGTTATAATTTTAATGCTCCGTTTGTTGCCTCCATTGTTCGACGATATTTGAATTCAACAAACGCCGAAATCGCTTTCAAATTGGATTCATTTCGCATCAAATAAAGTACAACAAAGTAGCCAAGCGTCGAGCACGCACTGAATAATGAATACGAGAGATGCTTACGAGTCTCAGAGAATAAAGCCATAAACATATGTCTAACCTGAAGTTCATACGAGTTCAGACTGGCGAATTCAAGATGAATTGCACACAGATAAGTGCAGTCTGGAAGAGGGGATTGTGGCGTGGAGCGGGGGAACATAAAGTACCTGGTTAAGTACCTGAATGTAGTTCAGGTGTCAACTGCGACAAGAGCATTATGAAAGATGTTCGTAATGAGTTTCATTCACAGCCTCTTTCTGAGTTGACAGTTCTCTAAGTTTAGACAGAACTGACAAGAAGATGGGTTATTATAGAGACCTTTCCAAGACCTAGAGAAAGGGCATTATGTAGTGTAGCCAAGACCTTTATAAAGCCTAGAGGAAGGGCATTATATAGTGTACTTAACACCCTTCTAAGACCTTTATAAAGGTCTCTTTCGTAAGAGACAGCGCAAGTACTGCCAGGGTTAAGGCTCTTCTCTTATGAACAGTTATTACGTTATAAACTCGTGTTTTTTTTGAAACATGCGCTTCAATCAATCAATTCTACTGTAGCTTTCATCAACATTGACAAAACTTCCGAGTCTCTCGTTTTTTTCAATTGATGAAAATGATTTCACAACATGCGTGCACGCATAAACGCATCATGTGCGCATTTATCTAGCTCACCATGTGAGCCACAATTAAGGCACATGTCATTTGGCATAGTTAATTAGAGTCGACACTGACGCAGGTCAAAGTTCAAGGTGTCGACCTGACAAGCGCTTAGGCACTATACAGTTACTTTTAGGCGTTGCCTAAGTGACTATTCTCTGGCAGAGACACAGAGCGAAGTCTGCTAACCACTTTTAATCTGCGAAATTTGTGTTTGCCATAAACAGGAAATGACGGAATCAACGATGAAGATAAACACGAAGACAAATAGAGCGAGAAAAAAAGAGAGGAAGTGTGTCCCTCTAACAGTTTTGGACTTATGAGTTATATAGTTCATTTTACTTACTTGATCACATATCATGTCCCACTTCTTCTCGTCATCGTAATTACGCAACAGCTTTGCTTTGTCCGGCGGCAGATCCATCGAAGCCTGCAAAAAGAAGGAATGAAGGAATGTACGGGATAAGCAAACGTGGGTAATGGCGAAAAAATTAAACGATTTTAAGAAATTATAAATAATTCTAATCAATTTATAAACACAGTCAGAAATATACATATTGTACATACAAACATAAATATCCAAATATATATATAGTATATTCTCAGAAATTTCTCAAGTTCTGTTTTTATAAACTGTGAGAAAACTTTTATCATAACAAGTAATATTTTCTTTTTTGTTCTATAGGTTATTTCAGACAGATAAGAACGACGTGACAGTCCAGAAAAGGCATAAAAAAAGGAATACCCTTAGAACATAAACAACTCTTTATTTAGCTGTATTCTTTTGAATTTTATTTAGCTATCTGCTATCCCTAACAGACACTAAAGATACATCTCTTCTTTATTATCAACGCAATTGACTTATCCATCTGGTTAACTGACTTACGTATGATGAGTGCCCTGTACAAGGTATGTAGATAAGCAATAACCAAGCGATAAAATTCCGGGATACCTAAAAAAAGAGGTGCCAGCAAGATAATGTTCAGATGCTTCGAAGGCTTATCCAACCTATATCACTTTGAAACTCGAAATATTAAATCATGTGATATTGAGAGAGATAATTTTTAGGTCTTTCTTACTATTTCAGGCAAATCAAGAAGTTGTTTGTTGTCTATAAACTATTATCAGCATTTAAAGTTTAAGAATAAAGGAAGCTTTAAGGCGAATCTTTAATTATAGCGAGTAAATCACACTCGAGTTTAAGAATATAATTGCAAAACAGTCGAAACTATGAACAGCTTGAACCTGAAATTGAGGAACTAATTTCACATAATTTATGTCAGACCATTAACTCCGTAGAGCATTAACAGCTGCATCCATTGGCTGCACCTGTTGAACAGCAACAACACGAAGTATTAACAGGAAGAAGGGTCAATAGATGATTTACCGTTTTGTTACACGACAAAAGCGTTAACCGATCACTGCAACGGGGCTTTATTCAACCCTAAAGAGCATCAGGAGTAATTTCCAGCCAAGTGTAAATGTCAATATACTATGTGTGTATGCACTGTATTGTACTGTGTGTATTGTGAATTTTAGATTTTGGTGGATGGTGGAGGCGCACATTCTACAAAATCGGGAATACGAAGAATGGCATAATGAAATCAGCAAATATGCTTACGTGACTTCAATGTGGGTGCAGCTGCAGGGCCAAGTTCTAATTAGAGTGCCAACACACACACACACAGCAACACACAACACAGGAAAGGGTGTGTACGACGAGGCAGGAGAGGAGAACGTTAATTTTTTATTTTGTTGAAGGATGTTGATAAGAAATAAACATACATTACACGAATAGAATTAAAGTAACGACTGAAGGAAGGCAAAAATAAATATACAATAGTATACACATACAGCTGAAAATGTTCCTAATAAAAATGTTTATTAATGTCAGGTCGGACAACCTATTGCGTAGTAATTTAAAAAAACCTCATTTTTAAAAATGTTATTCATGCAAAACAAAATACTTCTAAAGAGTAATAGCTGCAAATCATTCCTTTTATCAAATTTAAAAATAAACATTATATCCAATATATATACAATACAATACAATACAATGGAAAACCGTACAATTTATAGAATATTTTATGTTGTTTATTAAATTTTGTGCTATTATAAAATACACTATAGCAGTTTCTTTCGGACTTCTTTTCTCATTCATTAAGAATTCAGGCAATTTGTAGTTTAAAAAAGAAATTTGAATGAATAATATACAAAAGGATCTTTAACTCAAGATGCCTTTACCTACACCTACACCAATAAATAAAACAGAGGCATGCTAAAATGTACGCATTACTCTATATAAAGAGTGTTTACGAATACATTCTCTTTGAGAAATTGAAATCATTCAATGAATCACGCCATGCGGTCTGCTAAGTATATAGTAAACCGAATCTACAAAGCAAAGCTAATAAAAAGTCAGCATGCATTAAGTGTACAAGCTAAAAATACCCTGTAATTGCCAATAAAATTGCAATATTATTTATATCAATATAATGCTATCGTGCTGTGATAAAATGACTTCTGATTTACAACCTAATAGTTCAAATATGTTAAGTCCCGTTTCAGATGCGATGGATAGTCTTCCATATAGCAATGAATAGATGTGTCGCTCGCTTTTGAAATGAGTACGCTTACTCATCTGCCACAAGCGTAGCTGGAACGGGGCTCCCATAGGCTTCAAATTATGCACACACACACACATATTTAGAATTGCACAGACACAGGCAAACAAAAACACACACACACACAGACAGAAGCGCACACACTCATTGAACAAATTTTTAAAATGCGTATCCGGTGCGGCGGGCAGGCAGGCAGGCCCTCGGATTATTGTGTTGTTGACTAATTTATATAGAAAATACAAAAAATGACGCTATGTTATACCCTGTACACATTGAGAGGAGATTTCTAGGCATGGGAATATAAGTTAATCTTTATTAAAACTCACAGATATCTGCAATTTCATTATAAATAGCTAGATCATCTCTGGGAACAAGGAACACTTTAGACTCAAAGACGTCTACAATTGTTAGATCTACAATTACAATATTTATTATAAACATGTAGGATAATCTCTGATTACAGGGTATCGGTTCGACGAATCGCCTGGGAGAACGCCTGGTTGTCATTTATTATTCCGTATATATACAATCGTATATTTGTATATTGTTTGCTGTTTAAAAAGCGCGTCGAGGCAAATCACTCAGCGTCAAGAGGCCGAGCGTAACTGCAGAGACAGGGTGCCTCAAGGGGTGGCAGTAGGGAGGAAGACAAAGGGGGAAGCGAAAGGTAACTGGGCAACGTGGTGGCATTGACGATCACCACGAGGGCACCAACAACAGCCACAGGCAATGCAATAATAATAACAATAATTAATCAATAAAAAAATCATTGCAATCATTTTCCATTTCATTTCCATTGCATTTTCCGTTATGGTGCATGTGAAATATTTATCATTAAATATTACATTCAACACGTTTCGCAAAGCCAGAGCAGCAGGGAGAGTAAAACAGAAACAACAACAACAAAAACCTTATGACAATGAAGTGAATTGTTTGGCTTAATTAACACACAGTTAAGACTCGGAAGAGACTCATGTAAATGTATAATAATTGACTGTGAACAAACAAACAAAAAATAAAACAGTGGCATGCGAAAAAGTACTTAATTATCAGTTTGCCACATGGAAATAAATATAATTAAGCCACAAATTTGTTTATGCAGTTTATTTAAGACATTCTTGCCCTGTTTGATGTGAAACTTATTGGTTAACATTAACAATTGAGCCAGACTTGATGGAAAAACAGAAAAGGAACTAGAATTAAGTCGTTTTGAACTGGTTCTGAACGGGTTTAGTTATTTAACCTTTTAGTGGAACTTTACAGGCAATAATTGTAAATTTATTTACTATAAAAAGTTTAAACAAGAACAAGTTTCGTTGTAGCAGTCCAAGTATCATACAATTTGTACAATATTCTCTCAGAAACAGTATAAGCATTGACAATTCTCCTACTCTATAATATAGTAGTAATATAAAACTTAAACTAATCGCAATACACTTCACAAACTGAGTGCATATTTCGCACAGAAATTTAAGGCCAAATAAAAAGTACTAAGTGCTGGATAATTCACCAGTTCTGGTTTATGAGTTTCACATCAGTTCACATTGAGTTTAAGCTCGTACGTAGGGGAAGCAGCAGGGAGAAGGGGACGGAGGAGAACTCAGTTTCTTCTTGAACTTTTTGCAGACCGCAAGAAACAGAAGCGAACGTCTGCAAAAGGGCCCGCCAAGGAAGTCGAAGCGCAACGATAAACAAATGCGCGCTCTATATATAAAATAGATAAATACACTCCACACACACACACACCCATAGTCGCACACTCGTACACACATTGGGGTTGCAAGCAGTAATCGTTTGCTCTTTAGTTGGTTTTTTTCGCATCCATTAGATAAAGCCGAGCTGCAAATGGGCAATGCTGACAAAGTCATCAAAGTGCGGAATGACTGAATGGATAGACACACATTTGTATGTACTGCATACAATGGGTATTAATTCAACAAAAACAACTGCCGGGGCAATACTTTTTTTGTAGACACTGTTAATGCCATTAAGGGAAGCCCAGAGACCGCAACAGATTCGTTATGATATATTCTAGACAAAGATGGGAGTAAATAAGCCTCTGAGGAGTCGATGATTAAACGAGTGAAAGTCATTTGCGTTTGTTTCCCTCTTTGTCTCTCTCTCTTTCTTTCTATCCGTATCTCTGTCCTCTCTCTCGCGCTATTCTCTCTCTCTCCATTTGTCTGTCCGCCTTTTTATCTCTGTGAAAGCTTGTAAATTAATGAGGATTTTATGTGGTTAGTCTCTAACGATACCCACAATCGACACCACAGACAGACAGTAAGAAAGGCAGACACAGTCGGGTCCATTGAGTTAAGCCCATTAACATTAAAACGCAATCAAAATATTAAGCAACTATTAATTATAATCCCAGCAATTGTGCCAATATATTAACAAATAAAAAGCAACTTAAAGTTATTATAATTAGTTACGTAAACCACTTTAGCTACGATCAATCAATAGTTTAGCAATTTCGGCAATTATTCCCTTCTTTTACTGCTTGTAAATGGAATCTTAAATCTTCTATATTCTTTTAAATCATTGCCTAGGGAATTGTGTTTTATAGGATCTGATATAGGGTTCTTCTAGATTCTTTCAAGTTTTACTTATGGTAAAGTCCTGTATCAAGCCATTATAGAGAATCTCAATCTCTTCTACATCCAGTGGATTTCGGATTAACCCACCCATTGCACTTATCGCAGTCTTACACAGACTCTCTGGAGATTTGTTGGCTCAGCTTGATCCTCGAGTCAATTTGCCGACTGTATCTTGAGCAAAATGCAAAGTTCAATCAACCCACGCACCACAATGCAACTGACGCAGTGGCAGTGGCAGAGGCAGTAGCAGCAGCGCAGTCGCCAAGCTCTAACCGGAAACATCTGCGTCGACTGCCTCCGATTAGACATAAAACGCAAATTATTAGCGGCAGCATAAAGAAAAAACTATTTAACTATTTTTAGCCATGAATCAGGCGAACAATTGCTTTCAATTGTCGAACGGACAGACAGACAGACAACAGGCAAGGGCAGCTCCCCGACGAATATGAAAACAGGGTATAATAAAAAGTAAACACAAATTAGCCTAAGCCTTTTTGGCTCTCTTTTTTGGCTTGGCGAGGCCAAGCCCGAAGTACGCTACCGAAATGACAATACAAAATGCCAAGAAATAAACAACAAAAGAGTGAAATATACAAAACAGCAGCAAACAGCAACAACAACAACAACAAAGTAAACAAAGTAGTCAAACACTTCCAGTGCCAAAAAAAAAGCCAAACAAAATAGCCAGAATAGTCAACAAGTGTGTTATCTGTGGCGAATTGAAGTCTGTATACCCTTGAAAAAAAACACTAACGGTATCTGCAAATTGATAAAGAAGAAAGATAAATAGAAACCTAACCTAACCCAACAGCGAAATAATCTTTCATTTTACTGCCCCATTATATATTTTTACAGCCATACTAAAAATAGTCGCTTGGTTTTACAAGCAGTAAATATTAAAGAATGTAGATGTTATAATATAATATAGTATATATTATGTAAATGAATTGAGTACGCCATAAACATTTTATATGTTATTTGTGCATTTCTGTGCTTTCTCGAAAGTAAACTTATTTTTCCAGACTTAAAGTTAATTTAGCAATTAAATAAAATCCCAATTAGATCCTGAGCATGATTAAAGTCCCTTAAATTTAATGACAAACGTTACATATGATTTGAGAAAATGAGTATGCCCGAAATCGGTGGTGAGTAGTGAGTGAAATAACATGAAGAACTCGTTGAGCTGCGTTTCATATTACATCAACTGGGAAGGACAGCCCGAAGGGGGAATGGAGGTGACAGAACCGATGATGATAAGTGAGAATTCGAGCTCTGTGTATGGGCAGAAAGATTTCGTGTTTTTTTACTGCGTTTTTTTTTTCTTTATATACCCAAATCGGGCGCAAACGACAGATAAGCTTAAGCAGACGATGAGTCAGCAGCAAGTGCGAAAGAGAAAGATGACAATCGATCAATTTGCTTTTAATTGTCATTTGCATGCGGATTGGATTGTGATTCAGTTTCGAGTTCGAATTCGTATTCGAATTGAGAATGAGATTGGGTCACACTCAGCTGGTGCTGCTTCCAGTTGTTGTTGTTAGTGTTGTGTTGTGTTACTGTTGTCTTTTAATGGTGTTCTGCGCTGACACAACAACATTTTATTATGTATTTTGTTATTCGCTGTTTTATATTTCTTTTTGGCAATATAAAAGTGTGCGCCCATTGTTTAATTAAGTTCGACTTTGTTGCCCGCTTTGGGGTTGGGGCTCGCTCAAGCAGCACTTCACATGGCTGACAAACAGAACAGAACGACGTCGCCGCCGTCGCCAGAGCGAGAGGGATGGAGAGCAGCTGCTCGAACCGCACACGAGACAACGCACCCAGCAGCACAGCGCAGCATGCAAAATGCACAGAAAGAACGTGCAAACGAGCTGGAAAGTTGCTAAAGTTGCCACTGCGAATGAGCTAAAATTCAACTAAGCTTTGCTTAAGGAAAGATTCTGGTTGACTCGCAAGAAATACGAAACTTTATATAGCTGCATCTTTATTAATGCCAAAATAAAGTTCAGCTGGGGTTATCAGCAACAACTCCGAAGCACACTTAGAAAAACACACACGATGAGCTCATCATCAATCACATGCATTGTGCGAGAGGGAGAGAGAGAGAGAAGAGTGGATACAGGGAGGGAGTTGGACAATAAATTGAGGGTGTAATGGAGGGATAGATATGATTCAAAAATTAATTATCCTCTGAGTAGGGGAAACACTTACCAAAACCTTGGCAAAGCGACGATCCAGCTCATCGGTAGTTGGCATCGGCTGCTGGCTGCGGCTGCGTACGCTGGGCTGACGCACATGATGATATTGCGAGCTGGAGCCGATGTCATAGCGCAGATCCTGCTTCTGCAGTGTGCCGCCTGTGCCTGTGGCACTGTGATGGTGTCCATTCCGAAGCATCGAATGGGAGCTGTGTTGCTGCTGTTGTTGTTGGTGCTGATAATGATTCGGCTCATCCCTTTCGACATCGACATTGCTGATGCTGCGCGATTTGACGGCTCCCATGATGGTGGCAAAACGACCGCTGGTCGATCCTGCTGCTGCTCCACTTGCTCCGCCGTTGGCCGACGCGGCTGTTGTTGATGTTAGAGTGGTGCACCAGCCGCCAACAGCCGATGACCCACCGCCGCCGCCTCGTCCTCGTCCTCCACCAACACCTCCACCGTCGTCGCGGTCGTCGCCGGCTTCGATGCTAGCTGCGGTTAGCGCTGTGCTAAGGGACGTTGATACCGCGCCCCATACAGTGCGGCAGAGAGCACGGGTGCGTTCGGGGCAACTTGAAAGTTGCTCTTTTAGTTCGTTGAAGATATCCAAAGCGATGTTGTTGCTCTGCCTGCGCTCCCCTCGCACTGCAGCCAGTGAATTTATATATATGTGGTATATATATTGTCTTTACTAGATATCTGAGCCGAAAATGTATCAATTTGACGTTTGTTCTGTATGTGAATCTGGTGTTTTTTATTTTCTATATATGTTTATTTTTCGTTTCTTTTGTTGAACTTTGGCGAAAAAGTAGCTGCGTTTTATAAATATTTCTTTTATTTTTTGGCAATGTAAGCACTTTATGAAACTGCAATATTATTTTATCTATATATATATATATATATGTTTGTATGCACACACACGCACACACCGACAGAGAGACATACACACAATTACACGCCCTAAAAGAATTTGTTGTTGTTGGGACACAAAATGAGTAATGTGTTTGTTGTTGTTGCTGTTGGTGCAGCGGCGGCGGCGGCTGCTGCTTCTTATATGCAACTGAACAAACACATACACACGCCAACGCACAAATACATGTACATGCACTCAACCACACAGCACACTTACACACACGAAGAGACACCAACACTGAGGCACAGACAAAGCGCAGATTTCAATAGAACGCTCCTGTTTTAAGGCGTTTACCTAATGCAGTTGCTGTTAATTAAATTATATATAGCTGCTTTATTTGCTCGATTTAAAAGGCATTTTGATATGCACTCGGAAATTACTTTAGTTTTGATGCGCGAAATTCCACTGCAATTGTTTAAATGCACTTTGATAGCGACGACGGCGCGACTCGTCCGACTGGTAACTTCTTCGTTTGTCGACTTTTCGAACGAGACTGACAGCGTGACCGACCTGCGGGCTGCATCTAAATACCAAAATTATTAAGGTCTACATAAAATATACTAAAGTACTGTATTTTTACAAATATTTCTACCAAAATAACAACAATTTCAAAAATACCTTGATCTTTGCAAAAAAACGACCAATTTCCGAAACTGCTTATTTGTTTTTAAATTAATTCATGCAATTCTTTAATAAATTTATTTGGGCTAAAAATACCGCTATACTGCAGATCTTTGCATTTAATTAATCGATAACACGTTGTCGGTAGCCCTGGTTATAAGAAAACGAGTGTGCATTTGTTTACTAACAATTTCAATGGGAACTCCGCGTAAAAACTTTAATTTTAACTCTCCTTATGCACAAAATGTTGGGCAGTATCCATCCCAGACTTCGGAATACATGCTGCAACATGCTGGCGGACAACAAACGCCGCAGGAGAGACCACGGCAAAACTTCAACTACAATCAAAAGCAGAACACACCGCATTTCTATCAAAACAGAACGCCACAACAAAATTGCGGTTTTTACGAGGACAAGCGGAGCTGCAATCCAAATTCCAACACTCCACACTTCTACCAGAATACAACACCACACCAACAACAACAAGGGTCGCATGGTAGAAACTTTGGACATCGTGGCGGGAGACGTGGTCAACCCCATCATCATCACCAGCAGCACCAGCACCAAAGGCAAGATCAATACTTCCACAGCTCGATGCTGGAGGATCCTTGGGCCGAGCTGATGCAGCGCCATAATGCAATACACGGCAGTGTCGTGGCGGATGCGCCAAAGAAAGAATTTGATAGCTAATTTAAGTTTAACACTTTATAAATTTATCCAACATTTTCTTACAAAAATCAATTCTCTTAACTCTACGCGGCCTTTCTTTTAGTTTTCTTCTTTTGATTCGATGTCATTTCTGATGCTGTCGCTTCTCTATGTACTTCTCCCAGTCGCCAGCAATAAGATTATAGATACTCATGGCAGCGCGTGCATCCTCGATAGAGTTGTGCTCTCCTGTCTGAATCTCCTTACCCAGTAGGACCATAGTCACACGTTTGAGACTCGGTGTTTGTCCATTGGAAACCAGTTTGCAGAGCGGCTTGTAGCGTGAGGTGTCTCTTATGTGGGCCGCTGGATGCTTTATATTGAGCACGGCGAGATCGTTGCGCAGCGCATGACCAACGAGTATTTTTCCGTGCAGCATTCTGACTACTTCATTCTGAACCAACTTGAAGTCCTCACCGTTCTCAATGTCGTGAGGGCGTATGCCCGAGACACTGGTACGATAGTCTGTTACAGGTTGGCGTGGCTTCACGTGCTTATCGAGCAGCACCTCACCAGTTTTGTTTACAATGGACACGCGTGCCAGCATATCATCCTGTCCATTGTGGCCAACGCCAACCATCTCACAGTCCATGGCCAGGTAAAGATTGTTTTTTGCCTTGCGCTTGAGACGCGAGCGCGCCGATTTGGTCAAAGGCTGGTTAGGATTTGCATTTGCTGCAGGATTCGATGCTCGTATAACTGTTGGTTTAGCTTGATTCTCACTTCCTGTGCACATTGCGGACTGCCAATTAGAGCCGGCGGCTCGTCTGTTTACATTTGGATGCTGCACTTGTAGACGTTCCATCGAGGTTTGAAGCTTACGCTGTCCAGGTGAATTCGAGTTCGAATTCGGCATGATGGGTTTCTTTTGTGCGTTGCTTCGATTCATGTCAAACTGCTTTTGACGCTGTGTCGACGACATTTAACCGGAATTACTTTTATGTATATATTTTTTGTGGCTCCCCTTTTTTTTAATAACTTATTGTTTTGCAGCGAATGGACCACAAAATGTGTTTTTGTCAAAAAAGTGCGAAATCGATAGGTTATTTATCGAGCGTAAATAAACTCCAATTTCGATAGTCGATCCGCATTTCTCCGATTTTAAAACAAAGATTTTTCATAAAAACTTGATACCTAGAAATAAATTAGAAACAAATTTTTTTAGTTTTAGAACTTGCGTGAAATATAAAATATATAGGCATTTATGGTTATCTCTTAGATATACGCTACCAGCTGTTCAGTAAAAATATACAGCACTGGACAATTAAAAACTATCGATAACAAACATTAGTTTTATTTTTCGTTTTGCGCATCCCTAATCAAGCAAGGTGCCTGCGTGGAAAATAAACTTAAATAGAATAAAAACTATACATTTTAACTTTATTTACGACGGTTTTTATCAACAATGGCCGCATCTCCACCAGTGCGCTCAAATTGGCATCCAAATATGAAACACAACGAAGTGGAACGGTATAAACTAGCAACCAAAACAACAACAATATGCAAAACATTAACAACACCTGTGCTTTCATGTTTTCAGATGGATCTGTATATATCCCGCCTATATTAACAGCAAGAAGACCCGGCAGGAAGGTCGCCGACTTCCCAAAGAGAACTGCGTGGAGAACCCAACCTATGTGGAAATACGGGATGTGCTCTCCGTGTCCAATTTGCATTTTGCTGTAGAGAACAAACAGTACTGCCGCGAGAAGAGCAGGGAATTGCAGTTCCGAGGACGTGTGCGCGTTCAACTGCTTAATGCTGATGGCACACTGTGCAACAACAAGTTCGCAACGCGCGAATCTGTTATGCAACATGTGGCCGGCAAAATACCACAACTTAAAACGCGCCAGAACAAACCGAACGAGCCGCAAGCACAGCAACAATCTAGTGGCGCTGGAGCCAGCTCTGGCGGCGGTGGTGGTGGTGGCAAGAAGGGCAAGGGAAAACGTCGATGAATTATCATAGTTTTGTTTTAGTTTGTTTTCTATAATAATAAATTCTGTATCTTGGGCGTGAAGTTCAAGTGCAAGAATTCGGCCTTGGTTCGAAATAAAATATTAATGTATTAGTATGTGGAAAAAGTCTAAGATGACCCTAAACTGAATATGAAGCGAAAGCGGCTTAAATAATTACTTTAAGAACTGTTCTCTTGCAAATGTACTCAATTAAAAATGTCTCAAGATCATATGGTGTCAGCGAAAATTCCGGCGAATGACAAAGCAAAACAAATCGAAATTCGACTGACAGTCACGAAGCGGTTGCTACAAAAAAACACTGTAAAATAGCGTTTACGATTTCACCCCAGTCAGCGTATAAAACCCGCGGTGCACCACAAATGCACAGCCAAAACGCAATTGGTGCAACATCTAGACGGAACTGCAGATAACAATGAGCCGGGATAGACGAGATATGAGCACCATTCTCATAATGGTGTTGTTGTTTGCCATTGCACAATTAGATGTATCATCGAGTGTGCCAACGACGACCACACCGACGACGACGGCACCGGATCTAACATCAACTACTTCCCGGTATGATAATCCGCTGGTGGAGCACAAGCACGAACAGAACTGCAAGGCGCTCTGCGAGCATTGCGGTTGCCTTGGGTTCTACTGTGGCGAGGAGTGTATTTGTGAGTGCAACGACGAGAACTCGGACACCGAATGTATTCACACAATGCAAGTGAATGCTCGCACCTTAAATTCCCCCTTTGAGATCCTCATTCAAGGGCCGAGCAGCAATCGCTTTGTCCGCAATGCACAGCAGTTTGAACAGAGGGAACTGGTGGTGGTGGGTAGCAACAGAACCACACGTAATCGTCGCTCCACCATAACCATCTACAAACCAAACACGTCCGAGGGAAAGAAGAGTGTGGCCTTCTCGTTGAATGCACTGGATACACCATCAATAGGAGCGAAGAAGTCAGAGATTATGCGCCATAAGCGTTCCGTGGAGCATCTGGAATGGTTCAATGACTTTGCCAGCACATTGGTGCGTCCGTCTCCTTTGGGCACACGGGCTAAGCCTGCTTCGTTTAAACGTCAAGCCGCTGCTGCCGTGACTACCATGGAACCAAGGGTGAAAGCTCATCGGGAGCCATGGTTTCTGGAACAAACAGCAACACGTTTGAATCGTCCAGCGCCATTAAGCAGACGCCACCAGCAGCTGAATTCCAGGAAGACCAGTAAGAGCTCAAGCCGCAGAGCAAGCAGACCTGTTTCTATTGAAGATGAGCCAGAGCCACCAAAGTCGGAATCAAATAATGCTCGACCATTTAGAGATGCACTGCAAGTTGTCGAACATATTCCTCGTGTGCTTCAAGAGACGGTGAACCATTTGACCGCCGACAATGGTAAGGCGCAGGATGTCTTCAGCTTGAACATCATGAACGATGTGCTACCAAAGCCGATAGACCGCCGGGAGAAGGTGTATGCGAAGCGACGCTTCAGCGAGCGGATCCGCGATAACGAAGTTCGGACAACGGCCACTCCTGTTACCCAGGCACCACTTGCACTGCCACCAGCTCCGCTTGCCCCACGAGGTCTCTTGCTGCCCTGGCTACGTCAGCGGCGTTTCCGTCGTATGCACGGTGGGCAATAGACGTTACTCTTTTAAAATTTAAGTATACTGTAAATCTATTCCCTCTTACTGCGAATACAATCGTGGAAGAGGTCTGTTTATTGTTGTTTTTTGATCAATATTATTTCTTGTATCCAGGAAGCGAAGTTATGTGTTAATAATAAATATAATTATCTTAAAAAAAAGCATTCAGTTTTTAATGTTTTTTCTTAGTTTCTCTCGCTTTTTTAAGACGAAAACTTTTATGAAAAACGGTCAAACCGGACGAACTGCAGTCGATAATGCAGGTGAGGTAAATCCTCTTTGAATGTTTTCAATACTTAGTGGATCGCAAATAACCGGGACACAAACGGGTCGTGTCTTGGGAAATATTTCACTGAGAATATATGCATTGCATACTTTTGGGTCAATGTAGCTGCTAATGGTGTAGTTTTTTCCTCTCGCCACCAGATGGAGGCAAAACCATCACACGCTTAAATTGATTGCATACCTTAAGGCACATTATAAATTCACAATAGAAAGCAATAGAAGCGAGAGCAAACTTGAAATTCACAAGAGAGCGAGTGAGAGAAAACTTGAATTCAAGACGTTGGCAACGGACCTCAATGGTCCCCAGTTGGGAGAGTCGATCGCACAGTGCGTTTTCAGCTGTTGTCATAGGTGGATCGTTTTGACGACGCTCCAGTTAAACCGTTTTTGGTAGAAAGAAAGACGAGTAAATAAAACACAGTTACTAAAAGAAATCAGTGCAAGTGCTGCAACCTAACTGTTCTCTCTCGCTATCTCTATCTCTCTCTCTTCTCAAACACTCTCTCATTCTATCAATATTATTGTTTATGCAAAGTTACAAAGTGCAACAACGGCCGCAAATAAAACATATTTACATACATAATATGTACGTATTTAATTCTGCGTTGGCCCCACTTTGTTTGGTGGCGTTCAACCAACGGATGACACTGTTTGAAGACACTGAGTGCGTGTGTGTGTACATGCGTGAGTTGGCGCTTGTGTGCAGTAGCAAAAACAAAAACAAAGCAAAGTAAATACAGTACTTTTTTACAACTGTACATATGTACATGTATATAGATGGAGACGAGTGAAGAGCGTGTTTTATCACAAATTTGCCCTCAAAGTACAAAGAAGAAAGGCGCAAAACGGAGGCGGAAAACTTTGGCTTCTAGTGCATTAACATACACAAATACATATTTATAAACGATGCTAGACGCGTGTACATACACACACAAACATCTACAGATGAGTGGCACTACCTGAATTGCTGTTCGAATTGATTGAAAGCATTAATAACTGTGATTCGCAAGTGCATTGCAGATGCAAACTCATCTCACTGACTGGGAACAGTTTCTTATATACACATATATATATAATTTATATGTATATGTAGTCGAGTGCAATAGACGGAAACTTGTAATCACAGTTACAAAGCGTATCATTATCATATGTTGGCACCAAACGAAATCATGTAATAAACTGAGACACTGCCGATTGTTGTCGCGATAAATGTGATAACGCATGGCAAATACAGCAACAAGTGACTTTGACTAAAAATACACGCATACACACACATACTTATACATATACACCCACATGTATGTATATGTACATACATATGTAGATATGGCCATTCGTTTTAACGTGATGGCAACGATAATTATAATCGCTTGAATTAGTTTGATGATAAAAAAACAGCTGGGCAGTTGGTGATGCCCATTTAGTGGAGTCTGTAACTATTGCGATACGGGTTAACGAAGAACTTAAGATTGCGGCTATAAACATAGTCAACATATGCATATGTATAGTGACCAACAATGAAATACCCTGTAGTTAATAGAACAGGTGCCAATTACTCCATAAAGTTTTACTTATCAAACAATCAAAAATCATTTTATCAGTTTATAAGTTTATTAATACACCCATACACACGCACGCACACACATACACACATAATGGCTACAAAAACGCGTTTCTCGTATTCCCAGAATGACACAGGATCGGTAATACCTAAGAACAATACCTCCCTACACGCATACCTCTATCAGCACATTATGGACTTGTATCGCAAGTTACGCGCTCGCTTTGCGACTAATGAAATACCGGAAGAACTTGACGATGGCCTGGAGTCGCTGGATGATTATAAACAGCGTTGGAGATCCATACACATTATTTATTTCACAATGTTCCTTATGTCGCTGGGATTTAGCATCATTCTGACCGGAATATGGCCTTTTCTTACTGCGGTGCGTGTTATAGTCTCTAATTCCATTCCAAATTCAGACTGTTATATCTCCAATCCCTATAGCTAGATCCGAAATCGGGCAAAGAATTTATGGGTGTGATTGTGGCAGCGAATCCGTTGGGTCAAATGATTTTCAGTCCTATTTTTGGCTGGTGGGGCAACAAACTGGGCAGCATACGACTCCCCCTGCTGCTGTCCTTGGGCCTCTTCACGTTTGCCAGCGGAATGTATTCATCGTTGGAGCTGATTCCGGAACATGCAAAATACTGGATGTTATTTTCACGATTCCTCATCGGCGTGAGCTCGGCGAATATTGCCCTGTGTAGATCATATTTGTCCGGAGCCACGCGACTTAGTGAACGCACACACGCCGTTTCAATGGTATCTCTGGCTCAGGTGCTGGGCTTCATCATTGGTCCTGGGCTGCAGACGCTGATGACACCCCTGGGACGTCACGGATACGTGTGGTTTTGGGGCAACATGCATGTAAACATGTACACGGCCTCTGGCTGGATAAATATGATCATGAGCACAGGCAACTTTGTGATGTTTCTGCCGTTTATGTTCCAGGTAATCGTCATATAACAACCTTATCGAGCTTGCTCCAATATCTTTCCATTGTAGGAGCACCTAATAGCCGCTCGAGAGATAATGGTTATGCAAGGTAAAGCAACTGAGCGCGAAACCTGGAAGGCAATCAAGCCTAATTACTTCTCCGTCTGGACTCTCCTCGCTGCCTTCTTTGTGCTGGTGTTTAACTTTGTGCTCTTGGAAACGTAAGTGGGAATACTTTTAACAGATATTTGCTTATCCATATGCTTTCCTTGCAGCCTTGGCACCTCTCTGACCATGGATATGTTTGCGTGGTCCAACGATCAAGCACTCTACTATATGGGAGTCTTCATGGCCATCGCTGCATTAATATCGCTGGGCACTTATTCGTGCATCGATGTACTGTGCAAATTATTCCAAGAGAGATTTGTGCTCATTTGGGGAGGTTTCTCGCTGATGGTGCTAGGTCGTCTACTCTATTTACCCTGGGGACCAGATCCCCCTAAAGTAGCTATACCGTATAATGAAAGCTTGAATCTCGACATCGATGATCCCCTCTATTTGGGCTGTCCGGTGGTGTCGCAACCGTGGTGCCCCATACTGCCAAAGCTAACAAAGGTTCAATTTATCATTGGATTTGCACTGACCTCTGTGGGTTATCCCATTGGCGTTACCCTGATACAGACAATATTCTCCAAGGTACTTGGTCCACGGCCGCAAGGAGTTTGGATGGGACTAATGACTGGCGCAGGTTGTCTATCCCGCGTCATGGGTCCCATCTTTGTCGGCTCCATTTATACACGCCTTGGAACATATTGGACTTTTGGCATTACGTCGATTATGATGATGGTAGCACAGTGCTGGCTGCTATGCAGCAAGTAAGTTACTGATAAACCTAGAAATGTTCTCTAATTGTTTCTTTCTTTAGTAAATTACTCATACCACCGACATATGAAAGGCCACCACCACCACCACCACCATCATCACCATCAGCAGAGATAAAAGATGTGGAGCTGCAAGAGCTTAATAGGCCAAATGGTACTGACACTGCAGATGCAGCT
This sequence comes from Zaprionus nigranus, assembly GCA_018903425.1. Classification (NCBI taxonomy): domain Eukaryota; kingdom Metazoa; phylum Arthropoda; class Insecta; order Diptera; family Drosophilidae; genus Zaprionus; species Zaprionus nigranus. The sequence goes on from JAEIGD010000024.1 coordinate 1,643,595, forward strand.
GCGCCTACGGACGCAGATTCACTTAGTAATGCGGAATCGGATGAGCTGCTCACTTCAACGATAAACGTACGCGTCGTAACACACAGTCCACAGTCCACGTAGCATTGAACGTACAATAGAATGCAAGATATCTTTTACTACTGCCCGTTTAGGTTAAACATTCTCAATGAATTTCTAGAAGATAATGAACGGCGCCTCCATAGCAATTGCTGTAATATACCTCAAAGCAACAAGGTGCCCCAGAGCAGGCGAGAACTTTTAACAGACTTGACCAAGAAACATTGTGCCCATCGATATGCAATCAATACATTATTTGTAATTTTTGATATTATCTTAATATTTATTGGAATATTCAATTCGCACAAATCCAATAAATTGTAGTAGAAGTAGTTAATGCTAATGTATGAACTTCTTGGATGAAATAATGATGCAACACTCACACACAACTGATGCCTCTCAGCTTTGGCATTATATTGTTGTTGTTGCCATCACTACCATCAGTCAAACAATGTTACAAGTATGAATAGAATGAGAAAAGGATGCCTAGAGGGGATTCTATAAGATTTAGTTTTTTTGCTTAGTTATTGTTTTGTTAGAACTACTAGTGCAGGACTACCAAGGTGACGGCATCCACACGTGCAAAAAGCGGAACGTGCTGCAATTGCTGATCGTGTGGCGACCAATAGAGGAGCCAACATGCCGCGCCGTCCATAGCATTGTAGTTGTAATTGTAGCCGGGTAAAATCTGGGGCGCAATTGTTGCAAATGCACCGCCATAAGCAGCCGCTGGCACTCAGCTGCCGCCATGATAATAAAACTCATCTCAGTAGGGCGCATAGCGGCGACCTGGGGGGTGATGGACCTCGCATGCCTCGCGACGAAATCATGCGCTCATCGAATGAGTCACGGCTGAAGTCCTCATATCCGTGAGGTGTTGGAGAGCTGGTGGGGATCAAAATCATTGAATTAGTAAATTATACATGCGAAGAAAATGATGAAGATTCTACTGTCTGCTTACCCATAGCGACTCATGCCATTGCTGCTGCGTGGCGGCGGAGGTGAACGTCGGCTAAACATGGTATCGTAACCACGGGAGACACTGCAGGAGCGCAGACTCCCACTCAGCGGTGGGGGGAGAGGCATGGGCTCACGACGCGAAATCGGGGGCGGTGGGAAATCACGCATACGCGATGACTGATAACGACGCTCGTACAGATCACGTGAATCTTCAAAACGGCGGTCATAATAATCGTAGTCCTGTTGGTGTACAAATAAAAATGATAAGTATTTTCAAAATACACAACAATTAGATACTCTTGTATATATATGACACTTTGTACATATAGATTAAGGGTATTCGCGGCAGGTCGATTTAAAGGTGAACATGATTTAAGTAGACTCCAACTTATTCCGAATACTTTGCAATAAATAATCACAGTGGATGAAAAAATCCACTTAAAGATTGCTCAGTCTTCCATGTATTCAAAATATGATTAGATGGGGGAGACTTAAAGTCAATAGTTTTGGAGAATACTATATAAAGTGTTACTCTTTTAACCGACCCGTCGAGTAAGCCATGTTTTTTGAATGCATTTACCCTAAAGCCGTCCATTATGCGATCACGCAGGAATGGCGGCGGCGGTGGTGGCGGCGGATACGGGTCACGACTGTACATGCGATCTCTGTAGCCACCGGCACTTAGCGGTGGTGGCGGTTCGCGTCCACCGGTGCCTGTCCAACGCGGACATTCTTTCGACCAATGACCGGAACGGCCGCAACGATAACACTGCTCCGGATCGCCCATGCCCGGCTTAGGGCGTACCCGACTGGTAGACACCTGCACCTTCAGCGGTTGGCCATCGACAACGCGACCGTTCAATTCCTTTATGGCATCCTGCACATCACCGACACAATCCAAATGCACGAACCCATAGTTCCGCACAATGTCGCACTCAACGACGGTGCCGTATTTCTGAAACAGTTCACGCACCTCCGGCGCTCGCGTTTTATCCGTTAGATTTCCAACGAAGATTTTCGTTGTCGGCGTATTGGGGGCGCGTCGGCTCTTGGCTGCCTCCACCTTGATGGCGGCATCGTTCAGCAAATAACCGTTCAAGTTCTGTATGGCATCGCGACCCTGTTGCTCGGTTTCCATGTGAACAAACCCATAATTCTTCACCACATCGCATTCGACGACAGTACCGTATTTTTCGAACAGCGCACGCAGTTCGGTTGCCTGCGTTTTTTCATCGAGGTTACCGATGAATAACTTGAACGTGCCGGCTCCGGGCATCACGGCGACGGGTTCGGCTGCGGCGTCGTCCACGGTTCTTCCGTTATATGAATATCTGGGGGAAGCTTGAGCGTTAGCGTGCGAGCGCGGTTAATTGAGTTTTTTACGCGTTATTGACGTGTATGCAATATGCAACGCAGCTTGAGAGCGACGAAGACGAGGACGAAGACGGCGAGACGACGAACGCGACCTCAAAGTGAAAGAAGAAGAATTTTTCATCTTGATTTTGACTATGGCTAGGGCGCAGAGCAAGTAATTCGAAGCAAATAAAACATAAACAAAGCTAACAGCGCGTCCATTCCATTCAATATAATATACACATGCAACGCGTGAAAAAAATAATTCATTTTCACACATTTAACAAACAAGATGGCGGCGACAACGACGGCGGCTATGCGAGACCGCGGAAGTATTTGGAGGACGGCGGCTTCAATGCTATTTTATATGTTTTAACAATTTAAGACTTCTTACCTGTGCTCTTCTTGTAAAATCAAAAAATAAAGCCCAATTTTGTTAGTTTATTTTTATTTTGTTTAACACTTTGACCAAGCTCCTGACTTTCCCACAAGTTTTCAGCAGAATGAATTTAATGTGTATGCATCAGAGCTGCTGTAGTAATTAATCGATGTACAAAATTTAACTCGATAACCCGTTTGTTTTCGATGAAAATATTTCAGGGGTGCAACAACAAATATACGTATTGGCTAAGTGCTTTACAGCACTATCATTTGGAATTGCGCTGGATTAAAAAAAAAGCGGGAAATAATATTGCAATTAAAGTAAATTTATCATGAATACTCCTATGGGTAGTAGACGTACTGCTACACCACGTCTATCAGAAAGCAAAAGGCAACTGTTTAAGAGTCGAAGTTCTATATTGGAACAGATCGACGACGATGACGATGTGGATGAAATTCTACTTGGCATATCTCCCCTGCGGCCCAGTCACAAACACAAAAACATTAGCGCTGAGCAGAATCGTAATCGTCGTAGCTTGTTCTCCAAAGGTCAACATGAAACTATATCTGGATTACGATCGCGGAGTAGCACCAGCAGCTCACCAGAGACCAATAAGGAAAATAAAAGTGCTACCAAGGCGGCACGTGCCGTGAGGACAACATCTGGCACTGATGAGCAGCTACCTGATTTGTTTACAACAACAATGCGCATAGACAGCAACAGTGGAACTAGTCAAAACTCAAGTCCATGCACTCCCAGAACAAGAGGCTCTCTCAAATCTGAAGCATCCAATAGTGGAGAGGGAAGCACAGAGAGAAAACCAACAAAGAGAGACCATGAAGTGTCCAATGAGTCCGATGAAATCATCAATTTGGTATCCTCCCCATCTTCAGCTGAGGCCGAGTCCAAGGTGCGCAGAACGCAGAAGGAATGCATGCCCATGAAGAGAGCCCATGAAATGTCCGACGATTCTGATGAAATTATCAATGTGGAGACGACACCACCTTCTGAGCCCGAATGTAAGCTGCGCAGGACGCAGGAGGAATGCATACCAACTTTTGCTTTCTACTCCCATGCTTCCAAAGCTCGGGCAGGTCTGCGCAGCACTCCATCATACACACCAAACCGACGTAAAAAGAAGGGTAGTGTCAAAGGTATCTCCCCCACATCTCGTCTCTTGGGTATAAACAGAGGTGTTGGCCACAAAATACGCAAGCCATGGCATCCGAGTACTTCCTCCACTTCCACCAATCTAGATGGCATTTTGGGAATGTTACGCAATGAAAAGTTACGCAATTTGATCACAACGAAACGGGAGGAACGCGCCAAGGTGGAGCAGGTACATGAGATTCTACGTAGGGCTAAGGATCCCATTAAAATGGCGAAACCATTAAGTGTCTTCGAACATAATGATGCTAATAACAACAATGATAATAACTTTAAAGACACCTCAACCGTATCCCTGGGCTTTTCTGATCTGAGTGATGAAGAAGATTATGGACTAAATATTGGTACCGCTGCCGTATCCCAAATATCCTCGGATTTACAGATGGAACCGGTTATACCATTAATACGACACGGCGATCAAGCTAGCACTTCACCCCCATCAAACCTATCCCCACCTGGAAAGCGCAAGTTCTTCAAATCTGGCAAACGCAGCAGTACCTGCAAGGAGGTGCACATAACAGATAATATACGTGCTAGTGTCACCAATGGGAAGATCCAATTGATGGAAGCGCCGGTAAAGAAGCGACAAGTGCGGGTCAAGTCGGCAACGATTTTCTCTGCAGAGCAAACTACTGTAGACGCCATACTACGTAATCTTGATGAGACTATAATAGATGAGATTATTGAATCGGAACCACTACCACCGCCAGAGCAACAGTCTACTACTGATCCCGAAGTTATGAATGAGGTGGAGGAGGTGGAAATGTTGGATATATTGCCAGCAGATCCTTATGCAAAGTATCGCCAACAATTACCATACCAGACTAACGATCCTGCAACTATGCAGCAACAGGAGCTCCTGCTTGAGTTTCTGATTAGCAATAACATTTGTACGGATGAGAACTTTAAAATCTTCATAGCTGATCCAGATAATCATAAGGAAGAGGCCACTTGCATTGTCGATAAGCTGTACATGGTCGTCAATGCAGAGATAGAATCTCAGGAAACATCAAAGGAAGCGGAGTCTACAGTGCATACAACCACAGATCAACATGAAACCCAATCTACTGAGCAGACAACCGCTGACCAATCTAAGCCCCAATCTAAACCACAAGGAAAACTGTTCCCCATATTCACACAGCAATTACAACCGTTACCACAAAGATCGACACGTCGGAAGTTGAATGCGTCCAAGCAGTTAATGGTCGGTGCTGCCGGGGCTAACCAGTATCAAATCGATGCCGGTCAGAAGGCATTTGGAGCTAGACAGTGTCAGCAGTGTGGACTGGTCTACACTGTGCATGAGCCCGAAGAGGAGCAATTGCATCGGGAATATCACAGCGCGGTGCATGTGCTCCGCTTCAAGGGCTGGATCGATGAAGATATTGTGGCAGTGTATCCCGACTGGTCTGCCGATGGACGCATTATACGCATGACTGAACAAGCCCCCGCGACACGTTTGCAGCGGCTAACAGAACTTATCAGCATTGTAGATAAGGAACTGGGATACTCGTCTTACATTGTGCCAAAGACGTTTGTGGTCTTCTTTGCCGTGCGCAAACATCAGATTGTTGGTTTGTGCATCGTTCAACCGCTTACGGACGCACATCGCTTTATACAAGTCGATGGTACAGATTACCTTAGCGAGGAGACCTTTGAGGCCAGGTAAGTGCAAGATATTTTTCTTTAGCATAGTGTGTATTTATGATCTTTACATTTTTAGATGTGGCATCTCGCGTATTTGGGTCTCGCCTCTGCACCGTCGCCAGAAAATTGCAAGCCACTTGCTGCGGGCTGTGCAGGTGCACACAATTCTTGGTACTAAAATACCTCGTGAACTTATTGCGTTTAGTGCCCCCACAGATGATGGAAAAACTCTGGCGCGTCACTTTACCCAGAATGCTAATTTTTTGACCTATAGCCAGTGAAAGAATTTCAAAATTGTCGTTTTGCTGTTGATTAGCTGAACACTTTTAAATATTTAGGCGAGATTATGTTTGTAAGCTTTGAAATGTTTACATGAAAAATGTGTTAATTGAATTATCAGATTTGTTTTTATATCTTCAATTAATTTTCGAAAACTTTTGTAAATATATTTTAATAAAGTATGTTCAATTAATTTAAAAGAAGCAAGTGATTTGAGTATTATTAAGGCCTACATATTTTTGAATGCATTATAATAAAATTGATATTACCAAAATACAATTTTGTTTTTAAAATTGGTGTTGGCAGCGATAAATAAATAAAAAATAAGTCAAGAACATTTATCAAAGTCGATAAGTCTTTAGCCAACCTTTCAAATTGATATCAATACAGCTGAGCAACCTGAAAAATAAACAAGCCCAAAGAACATTTATAGAAGTCGATAAGTCGTAAGCCAACCGTAATAATCGATATCAATTCAGCAATGTAACTTGCAAATCGATATCATCCAATTTGTGAGCTAGGCTTTGGGCGTTGTTTTCGTTGCTGCACTAAAACAGTTAATTGAGTTTTCAATTACAAACACACTCATTGCTGTAAAACTGAATTAAACCATTTCAAATAAGAATTTTCAATTATCTAAGAACTGTGCGCAAATGGTAAGTACAATAAACTGTATATAAATATAAAGTATACCAACACCATGAAGCGTAGCAACGCCGCAGTTCACGCCACGCCCAATGTGACAGACGACAGAATAAACACAGAAAGTGTATTAAAGAGCCCTAACTAATATTGGGGTTGCAAGTAACGGGTCAAGTCACTTTCAACGTTTCCTTTCGTTACCTTCGTTTGCAGACAATACGACATTGTGTTTGTTTTGAGCAAGAACAGCAAGTGGATAATTCGGAAAAAGGCCATTGACTGCATTAGTCAGCGGCAGCTCTAATACAACTACCAATCACCTTTATCCAGACCTTGTGGGACTATGTCCACAATCGAAGACGAGCGTAAAGCGTATATAAACAATCCATATTTTACTGGACATATCTTCGGCAGCTATAAGCCATTCTATGTTACTATAGCCATCTGCACAGTTGTGCTAGGTTCGATAATTATTTTAAATATTATCTTGGGCTGTTGTTCCAAGCATCGCAAGTACTGGCAGGACAGACACACAGGCAACCGTTGGTTGGTATCGATTTGGTCTTCAACGCCACATAAGCAACCACCCTTGGACTTCACTGAGCTCAAGGACGCATCCTACTTCAATCGGTTCCATGTAAGTTGTTGATGAATGCATTGTCTGCTGGGATTTCATAAATAACAAGGTTATTCTTTGTAGCCCACAACACATCAACAGGTGTTCCCTGACGACGTCGCTATTCCCATTGAGGAACTAGAACCTGTGCATCACTCGCATCATCAGCAACGTCCACCACGCCCAGAGGGTCGTACATTACAACACCAAAGGCAACGCGAGGAATACGTAGAGCTACAGAAGCGTGAAAGCGATATTTAAGCCATGGCTTTATATATTCTTTATCCCGCCGTAGCTGCCTTGGCCTTGTTCGTTATTGGCGTTATCATCGTTATGCTGCGATGGGGCCCACGTTTGTGCGGCTTACGCCATCACGCTCTCCCCGACAACGATGATATGCGTGAAAAAACTTACGAGCATGAGATTAGCTATGCCTAATCCATTTCGCCATTTTCGAATATTTTCACATTTTTAATTCGTCCATATCAACAACTAACCTTAGTTTTTTAATATGCTATTGAGACAAATACTAACTCTTCACTGGCTCACAACAAAACCATATCTGCTATCCCTCTTCAATCTATTTATACATGCAGTACAAAGTGCCTACCACATTTAATTAGCATTCAAAACATTTAACATTCCAAGTAATACATACATATATCAACGAAATTGAATGCCTTCAGTATCTCGATATATTGAGAAATGTTTGCCGTCCAAGTGTCTTCTAGTAAAGTAAGATTGCGTCCACAGTATAAACGTTTACCCTTTTGGTAAGAATTAATTAAATAAAGTATCTAAAAAGTTTTGTACAATTAAAAGTAAATATTTTTAAACCATGCAAACTCTATACATTTGTGTATTCATACTTTTATACAATTTTGTCCAATAAAAATGCCTTTCAAATAAATACAATTCATAAACATTTTACTGCCAAGCATCAAAGGGAAACTTTTATATACAATAAATCTCAATGAAATTAATAAGTGATTGATAAAACAAAATAAGGAATATAGACTAAAATCTAGCTAATAAACTCATTTTGTGTTCAGCAATACAAATGGCAGAGAGCAGTTCGTACTTTCTCTCAATTGTTAACAACTCAGAAGCACCAGGCCCGGAACAAAAATCATATGCTGACATCGATGTAAATTTAATAGTTTTCAACAGTTTACCTATGTACTCTTCCTTCCTGCGTTCTTCCCGTTCGTTTGCTTCTTTTTTTCAGGTCTTTCTCTGAATTGCCCACAGCACCCTCTTCGTCTTTCTCATCTCCGCTCTTCTCTGTGGGTTTCTCATCAACCTTATCTTTCTCTTCTGGGTTCTGTGTTTCTTTGTCTAGTCCTAAATACTTTTCCATGAATGTTGGCGGCTCTGGCGTTTCCTTATATCTTTTTATTTTCAAAACATCATCATTATGATATAATTCCAAATTGTGTAACGATGAAGTTTGGCTTGAACCCAATACTAAGCCATGTAGTTTGCAGTACCGATGGATAACATCGAAGCGAATTTTATCGCTAACACACACTTGAAATTCCTCAATAAACTTTAAAAATATGTCAGAGCTCAGATCAAAGACAGCACATGTGTTGATATAAACATCGGCGTTCAAACATATATTCTAAAAGATATTAAAGTTACTAAGAATTCAAGTGAAAAGAAACTTAGAAAACATACAGATCTAATGGTTTTGAGTAATCCTTCTTCTTCGAGGTGGAATGCATACTCGTACAAATCTATAGTAACATCAGCGTCTAGGCCAGTTAACAAGCGGCGCTTTATCACAGCTATACAATTGGCGGTCATGAAGTTTACCATGAATTTCTTGCTTAGATAAATCAACGTTTGCACTGTCGACAGATCATACGAATCCAGCCGACGGTTATCGTGCCAATACAAGTACTCAATAAATTTTTTAAAATCAGATCCCGATACATCGTCAAGCACGATATTATCTGGAATCACTGCCTCCTCAAAATCACCTTCAAACATACGTTCAAACACCGGTGAGACACTAGAAATATGAGAAGAATTATTGTAATGATTAGTATGTAAATATATATATATATATATATGAAGATTTGAAAAAGTATATAAAGTAAAAAGTACACGAAGAACTTACTTTATTAACACAAACTTGTGGCACTTGACCACGATCTTCTCGCCATCGTCATCGAAGACAATAAAGCTGCAATCTGACAGGTGTCCAGTGGATAGTAAATATTCCATACGCTCTCGGGGCCTACAAAATGTATTGAATAAATGATAATCATTTAAATAAAGCACTGTTTTGCATTCTCACTCTTAATAAAAGAAAGTTAAAGTACCTATATCTTGTGGAGCGTAAACATAGTAGGTACAAGAAAGCGGAACTTATGACTAGGATGATTGCTGCAACGAAAAGCTCAGTGCTTATGATAAGTAGCCAGAGATATTTTATAGCGCTGAGCCAGATGGAAAATTATTAGCTTCTTACATAAATTCTCTACTCTAAACGTGTAAAGCTTGTACCGAAGAATAAACGATTTAAAATAGTGTGCACGGACAGATTTGTTGCTTAGAAAAACAACTGTTATACATATTTTAGCTTTGTTTTTTTTTTATTATGGTATTCCTAAACTTAACAAAAGATGCATTACGCATATTATAGATTACTTACCTGAGATCCTGCCAGTTTCCTTCCGTATCTTCCATTTTTAATTAAATTATTTTTGCAACAAACAAGACCGATCAACAAAGACAAAAAGTGGCGGCGTCAAGTTTATTGTAAAACAGTGCTGGTAAGCGACACGAAGACAATACGCAAACAGGGCAAGCAAATACGGTCACTCTGGATGGAATCAGATGTTTACTGTTGCTGTTGTGGAATTTAATATTAAATTAAGCATCCAAATGCTGTTATCACAATGATTTTATTTATTTTCATTTCGATCGGCATCGGCCTACTACCGTTTTCTCAGCAAGCCGTAATTGAGTGTCCATCACGAAACGTGGCACAACTGCGAGCCGAAGTTGAAGCGACAAGTGAGCTGTCTCTGCTGTTCTACTACGTGTCGTGGTCCAGCGATGCCAGACAAGCTCGTTTGGTATACGATGGCGTGGCGCATTACTACAAGGATTATGCATCCTTTGGTGCGGTGGATTGCTGGCATCTACTGTGCAACTGCACCCGCACACATCGTCAACTGCCCGGCATGGCCATTAACGGCGGTTATCCTGACAAGTGGCCCACGTTAATAGTGAACTATGGACGCCGGCTTAGATTGCAGTATCAAGGAGCCTGGCATTTTGAGGATCTCACAAGGTTTATGAACAACCTCATGCAGCCGATCGATCGTATACACAGTACATTAGAGCTGAGTGCGCTTTGTAAGATATCAGATACTGTCGTTCTGGCGCTGCTGGACTCCGCAGATGGCATAGCATACAAGCGCTTCGTTGCAACTGCCCTGCATTGGCTAGAATTAGATCCAGAGCGTAATGTGCGCTTTGCGGTCACCTTCGGTCCCAGTGCAAAGAAAATGTTGAAAGTGGAGGATGTCGAGCTGCCGCAACTGGTGGTCATCGATAGCCGACACAATTTACACAGCTATAACGAGTCGAATAATTGGAAAACAATGGAGATCTTGCATTGGCTGAGACCAAAAGTGAATCCACTGCTAGCGGCAGGTTATGGAACGCCGGTTAAGATAGCACTTAAAGCACGTCACATGCCTGTGCTTGCCATGAGCATTCGGATGCATCATCATAAGTCAGCTATGCCGATGGTTGCGGGCGAAGAACTGTCGCCAAAGGAGAATGCCGACTGCGCTCAGTACTGGCTGCAGGATGTGCTAGATGGCGATGGCGAGACACACAAATGGTCGCTACTTCAAATGCCACCACAACTCTTCGGAGGCTCTAAGTCAAAAGATGAGTTAAGCAAGCATTGCTTTATCGCTCTACAGCTGAATGAAGCCACTCTGGCAAATTATTATCGCATCAATAGCTACCTGAATTATCTATGGTCTCAGCACAGTCGCGAAAACAACAACTTGGAGACACAGGGGCGTCATTTGGTAGAGCTGCACAGACGTTCTCGGTGCTTGGCTCACACACACGCTCAGCAAGGTACACCAGCTCTGAAAATTGGCATAGCCAAGCTGGTCACCAAATACGGTCAGCTAATGTGGCAGCGCTCGTCGGAAAGCAAGTCTGTGAATCGTTCCTTAGCCGTGGTACTCTTTGACGCGCATAAATACCGTGACTATGTTCACCAGCTGGGCATAGATCAACATCAGGAACAGCATCGCACCTACAAAAGGGATTCGTCTGCGGTGCAAGTTTTTATTGTGGATGCAGCAGCAGAGGCACTGTATGTGATGCCAGAACATCAAACGTTCTCCTACCTGGCATTAAAGGACTTCATCAAACAGTTCTATGCCAAGCAACTGCCACGCCTCCAAAAGAATGATCTTGTAACCAACACTCCGCCCCTGGATGCGTCCTATGTGCAGGCATACAATCGTCAGCTGCTTCTCATGGCACTGCAACGCTCCAATGCCACCAATGTTGTACTCATTCATCGACTCGATTGTGCCCTTTCTGCTGTGATGTCCCAGGTACTTGTGCAGGTAGCAGCTCATCTGCGTAGTACCGATCTGCATTTTATACGCTTCGACAATCAGGCCAACGATTTGCCCTGGGAGTTGTCAATGCCAACAACTCCAGCTCTGATCGTATTCCCTGAAGCGAATCCCACAGAGACTGTGGTCTTTCCTAGTGATGTGCGATCGGACACGGCAAACGTAATGTCATTCATACTGGCACAGCTGGAACCAGAGAAACAGTTGCGTCTGGTTCTGTCCAGCTGCCGTCGACGGATGCGACATGCGCGTAGTTGCCTGGACTTTGCCGCTAAATTGGTGCTACAACATATTAGCCAATATCTTAAATACTGGGAGATATACGAGAAGGAGCGAGACTTAATACTTTCCCACCTCAAGCAGTTCCATGAGATGCACATTGCCATCGAGAGTAGCATAAAGTTATGGTTGATAAGTTTTAAAGATTTCTAAAAGAAAAATGACCGTAGACTTAGTATGTAAATAACAATAATATTGGGTAAATGTTTTACCAACAGCTCATTAAAATTATAATTGTTTAGTTAAGCCAAATATAGTTTAACTAAATGTTGATTGCCTATAAGCATAGTTTAAGCTAATAGTAAATCATAAAAATAAAATAAATAAAGACTATCTCATATACCAATTTAGTTTGATCCCAATTTAGTGTAGTTTCAAATTTCAACTTTAAAACGACGTTTAGTTTCATTTTATCTGGTCACACAACACATTAAGTTGCATTTCAGTTTAGAGTGACCATTTACAGTTGTTAACAGCTGATTACTTTCCATCAATCAAATCTAATCTCTCAATTGCTGGACTACCCCAGATGTTAACTGAATATACCCGACAATTGTAACTTAAAATGTCACGAAGTTCTGGGAAACTCAATATTATAGATGAAAGTACATATCAATGCATGACTAAAGATAATGGAGATGCCACGGCAAGAGCTCTACGTAGTGCAAAATACAAGAATAAACACAAAAAGGACCACCAGTGCACACTGTTTGACTTCCTCATTGTTCCCCGCAAAAAAGACAAAAACTTGAATAAACAGAGACGTCCCAACTTCAATATTAAAAGAAATACAGTGCACTTTCCTACCAAGCGCAAAGGAAAAACAAGATTGATTCCTAAGCTACGTGTAACCCGCCTTAAACGGATTATTAAATATCATAGGCAATTAAAGAAACAGGTGGCTCTGAGGTCTCTACAGATTGTGGGCAATGAATCCCCTTGTGATATTGCTTCAAACCTGCAGAAACTGACTATAGAAACAAGTAATAAGTCAAATGGAGGAAAAGTAGAACCCAAAGTGCACACGGAAAATCCATCGGGATCGATACCTAAACTACATTCTCGCCGATTTAGAAGGTGGGTAGAGCGATTGTTTCATCATTGTCTCTCCTTTCTATATGACATTATTCTCTTAGCTATTGCGATAACTGCACAACGGCACGTCTCAAAGAACTAACAACGCAACTGTTAAAGGACTTGGAACGTTTCCAGAGTCGTGCCTATGGCAACAATGAAATCAAAGCACGCGCTCGTCCACGGATTGTTGTGGGCTTTCGAGAAGCGTTGTCTAGACTGCGAATCAACAAAGTGAAACTGTTGATCTTCGCCACCGATTGTGAGGAGTGTTCAGCTCAAGGTAGGAGTCAAGAGAGAGAGACTTGAGCTCAATCTAATAATAATACTCTACTCCTGCTAGGAGGCCTTGATGACACCATCGAGGAGCTCAAATCAGTTTGTCAGAAACAGAACGTGCCTTATTGCTTCGCCCTGCTGCGCCGGGAATTGGCCTACGTATTGCGGAAGCGTGCACAAATCTCATGCGTGGGCATCTTGGACTACGATGGAGCTAATGAGACTTACAAGCAACTGCTGCAGGAACTGAACGAGGCGCGGACACAGTACAGAAGTTTGCTTGCAGCGTGATAAGTTTATTAAGTGATACAAAGCATATTAAGTGCGAAAGGGTGCCTACTAAGTATGGTAAATACATGATGATATTCAGTTTTAGTAATTTGTCGGCGTCATCATTGTGCTGGTCACCAGATCGAAGAGTGTGGTGGTTTCGTTGTACATCTCAGTAGCTGCTCCCACAAATCCGGCCGTGTCATTGAAGCTATTCAAAGATTGAATGGCATCCTTGGCCTGCTGTGCAGCCAAGTTGAATTGAATGAGAATAATTAGGTAGCTAGTGATGCCACCGCTGACACCATACAATGTTTCCATGTCAAGGGTGAAGAAGCCGCAGGCCGAGAAGTCCACTGAATGATTGAGCAGTTTCAGCGACAAGTGATTCACAATCTCGTAGAGGAAATTCTCATCAGCAATCACACCGCACTTGTGCAAACTAATGCCAGTGCGCTTAGAGGCCAGCGATGTCTTCCAGCTGAGATAGATCAAATATATGCATTTGCCGGAGGTGTAGACCAATACAATGACGGTGATGAAAGGATTCTTAGCCGAACGAAACAAGGAGGGAATCGATTGCGATTGAGTCGCGCAATACAAGAAGTAAAGCTGAGCCGTAAAGATCAGGAATCCGTAAGCCATAAGTGACAGAATCGGATAGCTCCACAATCCGTTCATTGCCTTGCCAATTTCGCATATCTCGTCGTGAATTTGACATAGATTATTCAGCTTCTCTTCCACCTTGGTTGCGTTACTCAACTCGCTTTCATGTGCCATGTTTATCATGGGATTCGGTTTGACTTGGTGCGGTTTGCGAGGCGTTGGGATGGTCTCTCCAAAGGAGTTCATCGAGTGCGCAACTAATGAATAAAATATTGTCAGATAGCCAAAGAGCAGATTCAAGATTACTCACTTGGTGCTACCTTATTGCGGGATTTACTGCTTGATCCCTTAATCGACCCCATATCCATGCCGCCCAACTCCTTGTACAAATACTCCAAGTTACTATCATATTGTGGCGGCTGTGAATCATCACTGCCTGCTGTCCGATCACCAACAGATTCATTTTTCTTGTCTCCAGAGATCCAGGCCTTAAACTTTTCATGCTCGGTCACGAGATCCTCCAGCGTGGCATTGATAGCCTCGAAACGCTCTTTTAACGCATACAACGATACGGCGAACCAAATCTTATCCAGTGTATTTATAAAGGTTGGTATGACTGAGACAACCCACAGTAACGACAGCCACTGAGTATAGTCCACCAGGTTAACGTACGTGCTCAGAAGGATAGCAATCTCAAAGATAAACGTCATTATTATCATTACACGAATGCGCTTTGATATGCCGCTGTTATCAACCAAACACTGTTCGCGATAAAGACGCTCATCTACCAAGCGAATACGTTCGTATAACTCTCCCAGTTGTCCCTGGTTCAACACCGCAGTAAGTTGATCCGTAGCCATCATGATGAGACCGATATAGGTTAGAAAAAGGCCAATAACAAAGGTCAAAGTACCTGAAAAAAGTTAGTTGACATTATTATTATACCAAATACACGAGTATAATAAATTTACGTACTCTGAGATGCCTTAAGAGTGCGATCCTGTTCACCGAACGAATAAATGAGTATATTGTAAAGAATCACGTAAAAGATGAGAATGCTAATCAAATAGAACATTCCATTGCGCGACTTTTCCAATACATTCTTTCGACGGAACTTGTCTAGATCCTGTGGCAATATCCCAACCAACTTTGACAAGAAAAACAACTGCTGAAACTGCAACAGCAATGGTTGCACCAGCGGAGTCGGCTGCGACATCCTGCGTGTTTGCCAGAAAATACTTGACTAACAAACTCCGAAGGTGAAGTTTTCTGAGCCGCTTAGCACTTTCCTTAATTAAATTGGCTTTGTTACTTGATTAAATTGCGTTCTAATCGATACAATCAACGGGGACAATCGCCTGTGAATAACTACATATATACAATATACGTAATATACAGTATATGCATATTGTGTATGTGTTGTTCCTTTTTGAAATGCATCAACATTTATTTAAAGAGAAATTTAATTTATTTCCTTTATTTGTTTGCGTATTACCCTACTCAATAAATAATCAGATATAAATCAAACTATATATATAGATGAAAGATAGTAACAAGGGATTTTTCACGTTACATTTAAATAGAAGATATAACAAGGTTTTATGTGTAGGCGATTGAATGGGATGTATGAATTTATTGCATGTTTTCTTCAGTTTTTTGGATTTGCATGGTTTATATAGTATGTACCAAAGTTTGCTGTAAATTTTGTGTTTTTAGAGTTATATCAAATTTGCTCCTCTTTTACTTTCTCTTACGACGATCGGCCTGTTTCTGCTCCTCCTGAAAGAGAAAAGACCAAGTAAAGATATTACAAAAATTAATCACATCTTCCAAGGTATAAATATAGTTTCACAAATAACGATCAAAATTTGATTTCGATTTTTTTGTAAGCCAGGAAATAAATATACTTCCAACACCATAGAGAAATATGAACTTAAGTACAGTAAATCAGAGCACTGTTTCCAAGGTACTTTTGTGAAAGTATACTTATTGCCTTGGATGTACGAAAAAAAGGTATACACTGCAAACGTTGCATACCGCAGATATTAGTCAATATTGATTAGTGGGCACTTTAAGGATATTAAATGTCTGCTTGACCTTAAACCGCTTTTCGAATTATTAAACCAGAAAACTCTTGAGCTGTAAAACAGGGCACAGTTTTGATCACACATTAAAGTAGAATTCCTAGCCTCCACTTATTATATATGTACATATATATGGTATATCCAATGGATGTATATATGTAGTTCCTTTTCTCAAACAACTTACCTTTTGTGTAAGGATAATCAGCAACCGACGGAACATGCTCAAAACATCGAAGAATAGATCCAATGAATGCTGAATAACGTCGCGGTTGCCCATGCGAACTTTCTCGATGATGTTTTGGGTGTCGTACACAATAAAGGCGGCCATAACACCCACACCGACATACAATTGAGTCTGGAATTGAGGGAAGAAAGCTTAGACCTTTTCATTGGCAATACTAATGGAGGAATTACTTACTATTTGAACGAAATATGATTTGAAAATCATATTGAATAGACTCAATAGTGCCATGCAATTGATAACGCTAACCAGCACGCCGCCCAAGAACAGATATTTGCCTTGCTCGGCGAGTAAAGCTGCTATCGAGAGGGACGCAAAGGTAACAAAGGTGCCAGTGAGTGCTGTCACTATAATTGCCGGATTGATGCTGGCTATGTAGCCCAATAGTGGTCCCAGGGTCTGACCCGAACAGAAACCAAACGCGTAGAGCATGCCCAAGCGTGTGTAGTAGTTCTTTCCATTGTCGCGATAGAAATGTAGACCCAGGACCAGCACCAACGATACAATTGCCGCCAGCATACCCAGATCGAAGGATCCTTGCATCTGGGTAATGGATCCCACTGCAGTTGCAGCTGTGGTGCTAGCCAGCACCATGTACACCTTACTCAGGTGGGAGCGCACGTAAGGCTCACTGTGAAAGTCAAACGAAGATACATTAGTTTATCTATGTATGTGTATGCGTGTGTGTGTGTTAGTGTTTTTGTTTTGTTCTTTTCAAGGACTATTGATTCAGTCTGACCAACTGTTGATGTGGCTCAATACCAAATCAACACGTCAGCCCCGTCGTGACGCAAGGTGCATGTCTCCATTGACAAAATGTCAAGCGACTTTTGTACCATGTTATATTCTTCGCAAGTTCAGGTGAACTCGTGATGCAAATCTATTTGTTTTTGTATACTTACTATCGCTGTTTAATGCCGCGCACAAATCGGTCGAAACGATCATTGAGATATTGTGCTGTGTCTGCCATAATGAATCCCTTATTACTTTCCACTTGGTGACTAGTTATTTGTTGTTTTTTAATCAAACGGAGGAGATCTGAATGTGAACTGTAGCTATCTTTACTTGATAGTCAGGCTGATTGATTTTACGTTGTGTACTACGTTCTTCTTTCTTTCTTCTGTATTTCACCCAATTTATGTCTATTGCACTACAGTGTTGGCTAACATTCAATAGTGCGAAGCTTCCAGATGTTGAGGTGACCATGCTTGCAGATTTGGTCACACTTAAAATTGCATAAATGTTTGGCGCGAAATGGGTATCGTGTGCAGTTTCAAAAAAAAACAAATTTAATTTGTCGTTTTCTGGTTCAATAATAGAAAAAGAATTTCTTTTAATCTTGATTTTGTATTTTGGCATTGTAGTCTTACAATATTAGGAATTGGTGTCTATTTATAGTTACTTTTGTTGTCTCATGGGCTTCACATATAAGGCAGATTGTTTATTTATACCCATGAATTGTAGTATTCACAAACCTTGGATTTAATTCGAAAAACTCAAATAAGATAGAACTTATCGTAGACCCTTCTCTATATACTCATGCACATCTGGCATAATCATTGCTGTATCTGTATAAAAATTCTGATTTATAATTTTCGAAAATAGTTAAAGTGGTTGGATGGCGTTCAATCGTATACTTTGTGTATATGTATTTATAAACAATAATCAAAAGTATAAATATTAAAAACTGCGAACGCTCACATAAATGCATTTTCCTAATCTTGTAAATATATCTCAAACAATTAAGACTTGCAATATGTACAATAGATTTTCATATCTTTCGTATATAAAACTTTACCTGTATTTTGTATAACTTACATTATAAATATATGTTTTTTTAGTTACTCTCAAAATCACAGTTAAAATTGTGTAAGACAGATTTGGTTTTTTTGTTTTTTACGTGTAATAGCTGGCCATTAAGCTCGTAATACTGTGTGTTAGATCAAACCTAGGAAAGTTACAGGTTCTAAATGCCGAATACTATAAAATTACACAAATGTCGTTTGGATTAGTGTCGAAATTTTTAAGCTAAATATCATTTACAAATGCTTGTGTGTGTACATTGTACAAATAAAAATAGGATAAAAGAATAAGTATAAAATTAAGATGTTACATTGCAACTACATAAAAATTGATCGCGTAAAATATACTACGATAAATGCGGTTAAGTCGTTTTGTTCATATGTGGAAATATTTATACTAATATTATCTATCATCGCAGGCAAACAGAGAACTCATTCATACAATTTATTTACATATAGTACTTTGAAATATTGTCACTTTATAGCTCAATACGCCTTATCCGTAGGATAAGTTAATCTCTTGATCACTTTCACACTTTCACGCACAATGAACTTGGCTTAAATGTATATAAATAAAATCAACTTTAAATAAATTCGTAAAAAGATTTACAAAAAAGGAATATCTTTGAATACAATTGCGCTTATTATGATTCTGCCTCATTTGGCAAAAGCTTTGCAACAAATTGCAAAAAGATGCTGATGATATTATAACAATATTATTTAGAATGCGTTGTAGTTTTACAATTCAATTTATAAAGTCGTAAACTATAGTTTTATTATTAAAGAGATACAAGAAGACACGCAACGCAAGACAGTTTGAGTATTTTTTTTTGGAACAATTCTTTTTTTTTTTTGGTTTTCATATATATATATATGTTTTATTAAATAAACCGAAATATTAAAGTACAATAATATTGAAATTCTGCGCTGAAGACGATGATGGTGATGGGGATTGATGGATGCTCGTTCAATCTGTAGGTTCTGCGACTGAGTTAACTGAGTGTGCATCCTCTCCTTGTCTCCCGCTGACGGTTTAAACGGGCTAAACGCAAATCTATCTGCAGTATTGTGCAGATTGAGTGTGAATATTTGTGGGCGTGGCAGTCCGTCGTTCGATTGTGTATTGTAGAAGTTGTAGAGGCGGCGGCTTGTCAACATTTCGGCTTATTTTAGTACGTCTAGGAGAAACTATGTTATGCCATATTCATATCCTACGTATTGGTAATGTTAGATACAAATTAAAACTTGTTAAACTTGTTGTTGTGGCTGGCCATCAGCTTGCTGCATTATTATGTGTTAATAAGAGTGTCTAGGAGGTGTGTTGGAGTTCTTGTGTATTGTTTGTTTGTTACTTTAGCTATCGCTTGTGTAGCAGTCAATGCCTGGAACGATGTTCCTCACGCCTATCCCGATCACGTTCGCGCTCACGCTCACGATCACGATCTCTGTCCCGACGTTCCCGATCCGATGACCGATAGCGCTCTCGCTCTTCGTAATAGCGTTTGGACGAAGGCGCTTCGGCGGCTTCTGCAACAACTGGCTCTGGCGATTTCCGTGGTCGTGCGGAGCGGCTGCTGCTGTATCAGAGAGGGTGAGAGAGAGCGTATACATGTTTATTTCCTATTAATGTATTCGAATAACGCCACATTTACCTGTCATCTCTGTAATGATCCTGAGCTTGACGCTCGCGCTCACGACTACGTGAACGTTCCCGGTAGCTAAAGTGGTATCTATATTATTAATTTGTTGTCTCAGGCATAAGCTCTCTCTAACTTACCCTCCATCGCGCTCACGCTCGCGATCACGATCACGTTCTCGTTCACGAGATCGCTCTCGGTAACGTGAAGTTGATCGTTCCCGACGTTGTCGGCTTCGATGAGAACGATCTCGGGAACGCGAACGCTCACGCCGATTGTAACTCTTCGCCTCGATGCCGTGCAATGTGTCCTGCAGTGAACTGATTAAAATCTTACAGCGCTCATCGTGAGCCACTTTAGATTGCTTTATTAACGAAATGGCAGTAACCAGCGTCTCAATAGCGCTTGAATACTCGCCTGCCGCAGCATCAGACACAGCTCTGCGAAAATTAGATAACATTTTAGAGAGAGGCTTCTTTTGTAGATTAGCAACACTCACCTGGCAATTGCCGAGCTGCTTACTGTACGATTTCTGCTCATTACCTCCTCGAACTCAACCTCTGTTAGTTGCGGGCCCATTTGTGGGTCGGGGAATGCACCCGGTGGCTTGCCTTGCGGAGGTCCTGGCCAGGGATTACGTGGTCCGCCCTGTTGTCCAAAATGTGGAGGAGGTCCATGCTGGGGTGGCATATTCATGCCTGGCTGTGGTCCTGGCTGACCGTGTGGTGGTCCACCCATACCAGGATGTGGCGGAGGGCCACCAGGTTGATTGAAGAATGCTGGATTCACGTGCGGTGCGGGTGCGCCATGTGGTCCACCCGAACCAGGCGGCGGACCAGGACCCATTTGAGGCCGAGGTGGGCCTTGCATATGGGGTGGAACTTGTGGTGGTCCCTGAGGCGGAAAACCACCATGCATTTGCGGCCGACGCCAATCAGGACCTGGCCCTGGACCACGAACTGGCATACCCATGGGACCTTGGAACTGCAAAAAGAAAGCGTAAAACATAAAACACAGACCTTAGTATCAGGTTTGAATATTGGCGTAGGAGGAGATTAGGTATCAACGTTGTCAGCTGCTGTTGCGATGCAGCCCTGCAGATGTGCATGAGATTTGTGTCTGCGGAGAGTATGTATGTGTGTTTGTGTGTGTGTAGGTGCATATTTTATGGGTGTATTGCAGTTACAATCATGTGCAGTTATTTAAATGTTCTGAATACAATTCACTTAGTTAACTTAAGTTGGTTAGTTTGGTTTCGTTTATCTACTGAATTATAATTAGATAATTTAACGTTATCATAAATAGGATTTCTTTTTTCTTGGTATTTTTGCATATATATAGTATAAAGTATATAGATTTTTGTTTTTGAGATTGATTTTTGTTAGGAATTTGTTACCATTGGTGGTCGTTGAAGTGGTCCATTTGGTGGACCCGGTCTGGGTCCACCGGGACGTTGACCTCGCCATTGACCTTGCGCTGGCGGATACCTGGGAGGCGGCTGTTGGTTGCCCATTGGGCCGCCCTGAGGATGCATTGGCGGCTAATAAATTACATATTTTATTATTGTAGATGTAGTTGTTGTTGTGGTGGGTAGAAGTGTGCGTAAGCGTTGTCAATAAACACATGGAATGGAATATAAATATAAAGCGTAATACATAAACATTTTTTATATTATAATTTTATATAGATATCATTATTACAATACATATTAAATACATAGAGATCGTAACAAATTGAGCAAATTTACAAAATCATAAGTAGTATATCCTAAATATCCAACTATATGATATACATAATGTAACTACCAATAGAAGGTTCTTCTAATTGCACTAGTTGTCTGAAGATTCGACTAAATTACAAGTAAAACTATTGGTAAATTACAGGCTTATGTATAAAGGCTTCTTAACTCAACAAATTTGAAAATAAAATTGCTCTGAAATTACAAAAGGTAAACCAAACATAGTATCGTACTTAAAATCATAAATAACAACATTGTCCTCTTACAGGCGAAATCTTGCAATTGCAACTCCAGATACTCTTAAATTACCAAAGACACACAATGCAATTCTTCTTCTTATATCATTTACTTCACTTAGTGGTTTGCCATCATTATATCTATTGTATAGTTGGTTTTAAATGTTAGTTAGTTAGATACATATGCAAATGTATGCAACAAAAGTAATTTGAGTAAACCACGCTTAAATGAAGTAAATATTCGCCTTCGTTTTTAGCTTGTGTGTACAAAATTTTGCATTCAGAACAATTTCAATGAAAAGTTAAATAAAAATGTAAATGGCGTTGTTAATACGGGGACTAAGGAGCCAAAAAAAGATCCCAAAACAAACTCATCAACTTTTTGGTTACGCTCGCTTTATAACGAGCAATCAAAACAATATAACAAAATTGCTTGCAATGGAACGGAAAACTCACCTGCATTCGTGGAGGACCTGAATTGGGTCCAACCTGCTGGACTTGCGACATATGGGGTCGGTATTGACCCTGCGCCATGTTGGGATTCATGCGTGGTGCATGACCTGGCGGCACACCTTGTGGGACGCCTGGATGTGGTGGCATTGGTCCACCCATATTTGGTGGTGCCGGTCCACGTGGTGGCCCATTCTGCTGCGGTGGCGGCACTGGACGAGTCTTTTGTAGACTTTCGAATTGCGTTAAAGCCTGCTTACTTGGATAAGTAACAACTACGGTCTGGCCGTGCATTTCCTTCTTGGGTAATTGATCGAGCACAGTGCGCAGGCTAGGCTCCGAGCCGAGAGATATAACACTGAATCCTTTTGATTGACCATTGGCCCGATTCTCGAAGAACTTCACTTCCTGCAGATCGGTAACCCCAATGTCACGCAAGGCATTCGAAATATCCTGATCAGTGGTCCACCAGGTTAAGTTGCCCACATAAAGCTGATAGCGTCGGTTCATGGTTGGAGTTTGGCTACCACTGCCCTGATGGTAAACTCCATTTGGTCCGACACCACTCGAAGAGCCGTCGACAGATCCAGGACCGGATGCATTATCGCCCGTTGGGGTTCCACCACCGCCACCGCCGCCTGCAGCTGCTGGCTCAGTGGGGCCGATGTCATCATACAAATCGACGCCATCACCACCGAATTCGTCCTGTATAAATAAAAGTTAATAAATTAAATATGCACAATATTTGAAAATATGAACAATTCATATAATATTGATACCAGCAGATTCACATATACATACACACATGATTGCATGTGTGTCGTATGTACACAAACACATTTGCACACAATCTGTATATACAAAGCGTGGTTGCTGACTTACTTGAGCTTGCCCGGCAAAATCTTTATCCAAATCTTCGGCGTATAAGTCCAGCACAACGCCGTCGGCCATGATTACGTGACCTTCAACTGGACTAAAATTGGTGAAAACGCACTCAACTAATTTATTTAGCGGTGCGGTGCACACTTTTTTCACTTTTCCACTTTCACACACGCACACAATCGTAAGCCGCTCGTACAGTCGAACCAGCAGCCACCCGGCGTGCGGCGAACTTAAAAATGCAAGTAAAGACCGTAGTTTAAAATAATCGTTATACTTTGTTATTAACAATATGCAATATACACATATATTGTATTTGCATTATAAACAGCGCGGCTTTTTCGACTTCTATTGCGAAAAATTTTCTGCAGCTATAGCTAAAATGGCGGAGAAGTGCAGTGTGACCGTTCTATTACAAATGAAATGACTAGAAAAGGCGTAAAACTGCCGTCAAGATTTTTCTTGATTGATTTTTAGTATTATTAGATTTTTCACATAACATTGAAATATATTTGATAAGCATTAATTTACAATTTAAAACGTATGTTATAGAAATTATTTTGATTATGGAATGCTAAGCTAACGATGTAAGACCCTGAATATAATTTTTGAAAGAAGTAGTCATTCAATATAAGCTCTTAAAACTTGGCCTAGTTCCATAACTACCCTTACTCATGTACATTTGTATGTACTTACATATGTATCTGTATAAATACTGTATAAAGTACAAATGTACATGCATACAATCCCCATTATACATACATACTTATTCATAAGAACTTTAAAAATATTGAATTAAAAGATATTCGGATTGTGAAAATAAATAATGGAATATATTTGATCATAAATATTATACAAAATGTACTATCATTATAGAGGGATATAGGGATTTTTAGGAGTGAGATCACAGTAGGTAATTCCAGGTCCAATGCATGCAGCGTAACCCATTAGGTAGGGTATCGTGGTTTCTTCATAGACTCCGGTGAACAAATGTGCCCATGGACCTGCAGTAGATGATTAAATAAATTAATGTATTTGAAATTTGATGACAACATTTAAATTTACCATGAGCATACACAGCCACATCTCCACCTCCATGTGTTTCCTCAGACATGGGCACGCCGTGTGGATGCAGGGCGTCTTTATCTTGAATGTCTCGGGTTCTGAGATCAACCCGTTCAACCGAACCATTAGTTGCAGCTGCATAAAACCTTTCGAAGTCGGGCCCATTAGCATACGATAATGTAGCGTAGGGAAGATTATCAACGTCGCTCAATTCTGAATTCAAACCGGTTATGCTGTTGTCGATATCGGGGTAACCGTTAATAGTCATCGTATGCCCATGATCTGCACTGACCACAACCAGAGTATCCCAAGGGTTTGTCAGTTGCAGCGCCTTCTTGATGGCATTTGAAAACTGCACAGTTTCGTCCAGCGCCTTCTTGGCCTTAGTCTCGTGATGGGCATGATCGATGCGGCCGCCTTCGACAAAGAGAAAGAAGCCTTCTGGATCGCCGGACAGCACTCGGATGGCTGTTTCTGTCATCTCCGCCAGCGTGGGAGTATCTATGCTATCATCTAAATGATACGCCATGTGCGAGGCATTAAAGAGGCCCAGCAAATAGTCTGTTTGCCGAGGATCGATTGCCATCAACTCGGTGCGATTAAAGATTACACGCGCACTGCCCGGTTTGCTCTGCTGCCACTCGTCCAATAGATTCCGTCCATCGACGCGCTCTCCTACATTGCCGTACACATCCGACAGAGTGTTTGGCAAGAACTTCTTTGTGCCCCCACCCAGTACAACCTGCAAGCCCTGCCCCACCTTGTCCAGCAGTTGCTGTGCAATATCGGGACACGCACTGGGGTCATGTCCGAGGTCAAAGACATCGTAATCACTCTCGAAATCTCGATTTGAAGTGTGTGCATATACTCCGGCCGGACTTGCGTGGGTAACACGAGTCGTGGTCACAAGACCCGCTGCTTTGCCTCGCTGCAGTGCCCAGTCCGCAATGGAGGACAGACGATTCTGTGGTTGCTTAGCGGCTGCACAGTCATTTAGCTGCACATCTGCTGTGACTCCAATGGTCTGATAATTGGCCTTAACTCCGGACAAGTAGGCGGAGGCGGTGCACGCGGAGTCCGACACCTGCTTATTAACACAATAGGTCTACAAGGAAGAGGAGTATCATCTATAAATCTGAAATTGATTTGGTTATCTGTATTTGCTTGGTTACCTTTGACAATCCCACATATTCGAACTTCTCGAACTCCAGGCGATTACGTTCACCTATAATCCCCCGCAACTGTCCCTCGTAGATGCGACTCGCTGTCACTGTTGGCACCGACATGCCATCGCCCAGAAAGAAGATTATATTTTTCGCCACATACTGATTGGGGGGTTTGTAGAGTTTCTCGTAGATGGTGCGTTGAGCATCATGGAACCAGAACTCCTTCTTCTTCAGTTCCTGCTTGGAGCGAATGTTCCAAGTGGGCTCTGAAAGAAACGTGATTCGGATGGTGTGTAAAGCGAAAGTTCTAATTTCTTTTATATGAAGTCACATTTATTTATCAACTCAGTTCCGATTATCACTTGATTAGGCAAATGTCTTTCGTTTATTTTGTATTTTGTGTTATCTCTTATTCTCTCTGCTTTCGATCTTTCAATCTTTCACACTTTTTACTGTTTATACTTTTCATAAATACCGCACACCGTTAAATGTCACGCACCTGGTTCAGAAATGTACTGGCAGTAGCACAAAGCGACCTGGATCGAGAGCGTTAACCAAAAAGCACGCATCGCGTCGTATGGCTATGAGATGAATTTTGATGAACTTGATGTGGAAAAACTTTCGATTTTCGGCTTTTTGTAG
The DNA here is from genome assembly GCA_018903425.1 of Zaprionus nigranus. Lineage (NCBI taxonomy): Eukaryota > Metazoa > Arthropoda > Insecta > Diptera > Drosophilidae > Zaprionus > Zaprionus nigranus. Next base: position 1,669,774 of record JAEIGD010000024.1, read on the forward strand.
AGTTGAGTGTTTCTGACTCGACGACGCCCGAGAACCGATTGAACTGTGCTCGGGGGAATACGCGCTTATTTATATAAGATCTTCGACAAACGGTAGACAGAAAACAAACCCGATTCAAATACCGGTCTCATCTCAACAATACTTTGGAATATGCATACTATATCCATTTCCAGACGCCAACCCTATTTAATATGTACATATACATGTATTTTATTTAGTATTTATGCATGTTTGAAGCGATAAAATCCACTGTAACTGCACGTGTTTCCACAGCCTACGCAGCGGTTAGAAATAGTATGCAAATTAAAAGAAAAGTCGTAAATTAGTCACTATAAATTCTGAATCTCTAGGGTTTCACTTCGTGGGGATCGGATATAAGTTAATTGTAATAAACTTCTATCTGAAACCGAAACTTTGTTCAAATTATATTAATAATCATGTATGCATCTGTTTAATTGCTTTTTTTAGATTGTTAACTTTGTTGTTGAGTCAGTAAAACTGCTGAATCCAGTTTTGAACAATGTACGTAGCTGCACTCATTAGTACATTGTCAACAGAGACACATACAAATGCGAATGTTATGAAAATCTATTTACCGTAAAATGTCAATAAAAATTGCGGTTTAAGGTTTATTGTTTTGGACTTATACAAAAACTGGATTACATTTCATGTGTATATTTTATTCATATTTCTACCTTCAGAAAAGTGATTGACCGTTATATTGTACCATACATACGACATAATATAATATAGAGAAAATAAAATATAATGTACGTTATTCAGTTTAGCGTACTGATGTAGAACTGCTATCGCTTGCTTTTCGAAATCAATTTAATGCGCGCCTTCTGCAATCAGCTGCTTGTATGTTGGCAATGCCCCTTCTATCGATGACATTACGAGACTGCGGTCACACTTATCGGTAAAGAAGTATCGATATGACTATCATATCATTTCACGGCATTTGTTCATCACTATAAATTCACAAGTTTTTGGCAAATTTACTATTTTTTTGTGCGTTAATAATTGCTGCCAATTGTTCTGCGTGCTAATAATATTTGTTCAAATGTCATGTGCTAGAATAATCTTTGATTGCTAAGGTCGCAGAATAGCAGACACGGGCAAATAAGGTGGGTGTCGTGAAAGTACAAAAGATAAAAAGTAAAACAAAGACGACAGCTCATGCCCCCTCACAGAGGAAAAACAGAAAACAACACACACACATACACACGCAGATACACTCACTTGCAAACAAATGCCTTGAACTGCAACGCATATAATGATATAAGTGTTATATTCCAATTGCAAATAGTTTATTTTATTGCGAGCATTGCAAATTTGCAGCTTAGCAAAAACAGAGAGTCATTCTTGCTCCATTGAGAGAAACATCAGCAAAGTGTCTGCTTACGAAAGCATGGATTTGCAGCATATGGAGAATGGCCTGACTGGTGGAGGCGGTGGCGGCAGCGGGGGCGGAGGGGGAGGAAGTGCAGCTGGTGGAGGCCTCAGTGAAATTGACTTTCAGCGCTTAGCGCAAATAATCGCGACAAGTATTCAAAAAGTCCAACAGAATGGTGAGTAGTTGCTTGGGGCGTACCAAAATTATGTTTACCTATGACTAATCACTCTACTCTATAGTGTCCACTATGCAGCGAATGGTCAATCAACTGAACACACCGCAGGATTTCCCTGAGCTGAAAAAGAAACTGTAAGTTCATTATGATACTTTGCCTTATCTAAGAACAGTAGGCAAGACTTAAATCCTTATAACAATTGTGCTATATATTAACTGAACGCTATGCTCGATATGCACAGTCATCAGCTAATGAGCTACACCAAGCAGTTGGTCACGGACACTAACAATCAGCTGAAGGAGGTGGACAAGTGCAAGGAGCGACATTTGAAAATACAACGGGATCGCTTGGTGGATGAGTTCACAGCGGCATTGACCGCCTTTCAGGTATGTTTATCTCCCTCTTGATAAGAAATCTACGCAGTTAGATTACTATATTTATTGCATCTTACAGGCTGTGCAACGCAAGACGGCGGAGATTGAGAGAAGCGCATTGCATCAGGCGCGTGCCCAGAACTATAACATTGCACATCCGCCCGGATCGACGCGCGGCAGTAGCGGCAACAATAGTGGCAATGACAGTGGCTCCTTCTTCGAGGATAACTTCTTCAATCGCAAATCAAATCAGCAACAGCAGCTGCAAATCCAAACGCAAATGCAGGAGGATGTCGATCTGCAGGCACTTGAGGAACAGGAGCGTGCCATACGCGAGCTAGAGAACAATATTGTGGGTGTCAATGAGATCTACAAGAATCTGGGTGCTATGGTCTACGAACAGGGCGTGACGGTCGATTCCATTGAGTCGCAAGTGGAGCAAACAAGCATTTTCGTCTCACAGGGTACGGAGAATTTGCGCAAGGCTAGCTCATACAGGGTAAGCGGGCAGTCGAGTCGACTTCTCTATACATAAACTATATGTATATGCTATATTTTTCTCTGTACTTTTTTCAGAACAAAGTGCGTAAGAAGAAACTGATACTGGCTGCCATCCTGAGCGCTGTCCTATTGGCAATCGTATTGATACTGGTGTTTCAGTTTAAGAACTAGAAACTAGAGAGTATCTACAAATTTAATAAAATGAAACTAGTAAATTGTGAAAAAGACAAGTGTTGCCGCAAGCAGGCCCCCTTCACCCCCCATTATCCGTAATTTAGACGCATTTGTGGCTTTAAATCTAAAACTAAACTTCCAAAACTGAAAAAAAAAAAATTGGCTGGAAATGGGAAAGTTGTAAAACCTATGGCAAAAGTTGTCAACGCAGTTGAATGTATTGAAAGAGTAATCACCCGTTAGAGGCGTTTACACACATACACACACTCACACGCGAACCCACATGTTATATACTTATACTTATACTTATTCCTTTAAAAGTTATACTATATTTTATATATGTATTATGTTTAATATTAATGCACTTTGTATTGTATTATAAATCGATTAAGCGGATCATTCTGAAGTTTGTTAACAAGTTCTGCAAGTTCTAATATGTTTCCAAACTCATTATCCAGCGCTTTGTAATGTATTTAAGTTTAAGAGGAAGGCATATACGAAGGTACATAATAATAATAATAACAATAATAAACACACACATAATAAATACAAATATAACGAAACGATCAGTGAGGGCATGCAGGCGATAAAGATCCTTTAACAAAGCAATTCGAGCACTTCATTTCGGGGCACTGGACGAAATGAATGAATCAATGAATGAGCTGTAGCAGGAGTTGGAACTGGAGCTGGAGAAGAGGGAGCAAGCGAGTGTGTGTTGGGTATTCGAAAAAAGTGCTCGATCATGCGGCCATGGTCGCATCATCAACGCTCCGCACAGCCTTAACGATCATTAAGATTTGTTGTGCACTGATGATACGCATGCTTCAGCGGCTTAGCCCCTGGCTGGAGGAGCATAGGCTGCCTCAGCTCTCTCGACTGGCCAACTGGGTGTTCATCACACATTAATGCAATGAGGCAGACGGTGTCATATGTGTGCGCGTATGTGTGTGGATGCCCACTTGAGCCGCAGTCGTTGTTGAGGTGTGTCAAGTAAAGGGTTTCCTCGGCACGGAGTCTCGGGGAACGGTACCGGGGTCGGGATCGGACTCTGGCCTGCATACAAATTGAGTTTAAATTTTTTGCCAATTCACTGACATTGATAGTTCGTTTGGGCATCGTTTGTGTCGTGGTGGTGGCTTCTTATCCACTTGTTGGCATCGAGTGGTTTTCTCGCATGCATTTAAGTGCAGCTCATTTCCTTCTCTATCGCCCTGGGGCAGTCGAAGATTGTGCGGCGTCATGCAGCTATTTTTAATACCAGCTACGTTGTGGTGCTCTAACTTTCCACTGGGGTAGCTTAGCTCTGTGGGTCAGGCTGCCACGCACACACACAGTCGGAGGGTGGGGCAGAGATACACGCACATTAAGAGTCCCTTCCTAAGCCTTGTATTAGTCATTCATGCACACTTGACTTCATTGTGCGCATGACAGAAATAGATAGATTGTTAAATGACATTGGGCAATGACTTCCTTTCTACAATAAATGTTTCAACGTTATAAATCAGTATTCTTTAGTTTTAACATTACCCGATTCAATAGTCAGTGCTGTCAGCTCAGCCTTCTTTTCGCACAAATATATTCATATATCCATTACTTATAAAAATCTAAATGGACGGAAAAAAGGGGACCGTTTTGGTGTAATAAAATAAATAACGTTGCATATGTATGATTTTAATAAAGTTATTACTAATTAATTATCGACGACCACCACATAATTTGTAGGCAAATCGTTATCCCGGCTTATCGATCATCGACCTATCGAGCTTTGGTGTTTATTTTGGGGTTAAATAACTGAGTTGGCAACTCTGTTTCCAATTGTAAATAATATCGTGGAACAAATATTCAAGGACAAGAGTCCTAAATAACTCTATTTTGATTGGGCACATCTTCAATATACAAATAACTGATATAAATAATAATATATATTATGTATGCAGTTAGTGTATTTGCCGTTCGACTTGTTCGTGCTTGTGCCTGTGATTTCTTGATTCTCTTGAGTCTGCTTGGCCTGTCAGTGGCCTGTCCAAATACGTCACCGAGTTTTTTGGAATTAAATTATTGATTGCTCGACTGGGGGTTACACGGGCAAGGGGGAGGGGCGTGGGGTTTTGGATCGAAGACACGGCCTAATCACATCGATTACCGCTGCACATGGCACTTGGCAGTTGGGCGCCCATTCACAACGAAATCCAGAGCCAGGGCAAGAGGTCACGTTGCGGTCGACTCAAGTGCGAAGGTGTTGGACATTAACCGAACTGCAGCACACCTCGCACACACACGCACAGCAGGTAGCCCGACCCCCGGGTGCGAGCTGTGCGGCCTGTTTGCATAGGCCTGGCCCGGGCCATGATAATATTGACACATTCGCTGGTCAGCAGGGAATCTCATTTGTAAAGTCATTTTGTACAAATAAATCCAGCCTCGCATCTTTCTTTCCCGGCTTGTCTGCTTTCCGCATGTTTTGACTTTGTGCGGGAAATGCGCATGGAAATTCCGGCCGAGCACCTTGCTAAGCGCAAGGATTGACTTACCAACTTACCAACTTGCTGGCCAAGCAACGGGTTTGCACTAGTTGCTGTATGTGTGTGTGTGTGTGTAGGTGTGGGGGGATGAGGATTGAGAATCTGCAATTGCAGTCAGAGCCGCTTGGGAACCCACATAATCCCTGCACATTTCACACGTTGCTTATTGATTGCCTGTGGCATCCATCCATCCATCCAACCAAGCAACCAGTCAGCCAGCTAGGCAGCCAAGATGTAAACATCCGGCTATGGCATTTCCCAAATCAATAAACTTATTACGAGTATATTCTCAGTTTCCCCCCTGCCTCTCTGCTCCTGCTCATATTCCACAGTTCCTCCCCATTCCATTCCCCTCTTGCAGTTTTATATGGAAAAAATCTTAATTAAGCATTTGCTTTTCTACACATTTTTATGAATGAAATGACGAAGAGGAACCTCTATTGCACCTCCCCCTTCCCCCTGCTACTGCCCCTGCAGCTCGTACAACTCTTGCTCCCCCGCTTCGATTACAGCAATTTAAGTGGAATTACTTGTGGGCTGTAAATCTTTAGAATTTTTATGAAAAACAAAAATGCCAAGTGAAAATTCGTTTGATTGTGCTACCTGTGTGAGTATGGGAGTGCCTGTGTGTGTGTGTGTGCGAGGGCAGAGCGGGTCGACTTTGCTGCACACTTTGCTCTCCAACACTTTCGACATTTTTATTAATGAAATTCGCAGAACCGCATGGAGTGGCTCACCTTGCCACGTTCTGTTTTTATGTACTACTGAGTGTGATCTATCTGCAGCCAGCCCCCTTTCCCCACTCATCTCCCTCTTCTCCCTGCCCCTGGCACTGATGGGGCGTACACTTCTAAACAAATTGGGTGTCAAAAAGTGCGCACATTTCAAAAGATTTAACCGTTTTGCGGTCGCTCGCTTTGATCTTTGCCGCCAAACGCAGACGCCGTCGAGCCGTTTATGCCCTGGCCACTGTGGGGCAGGCAGCTACTTAGCTTGGAGCACAGTGGCAGCAGTGGAAAGGGGTGTCAGGTATTAACTGTTTATTAGGAGAGCTAAGAGCTTTAATATGATTCAAAATTCTGTCAAAATAATATATGTATCAAAAGAAAAGGGAGCAAAAAGAGATTTAATATAATTAATTTTATAAATTAATAAAATTTAGTTTTAATTTAAGCGTTGCCTGACATACAGATATTTTAAAGGGCACTAATAGACTTGATATAATTCATAATTATAATAATATTCTATAAAATAAAAGTGATGCCTGCCATTAAAGGCATGTATATGTCAGGGGGCATTAACAGATTTAATAAAATGTATCATTATAATTATGTTAATAAATATATAAAGGGGTTCCAGACTATAAAAAGTTTCAAGGGAGAATTACTAATTTTGATAGTATTTATAATTATAATACAATTAATTTCAAAATAATGGAAATTTAGTTTATTTTCCCTTGAATTGGCTCCACTGTAGCCGTATCACTTGTGCTACACTCAATATAAACACACAGCGCTCGTATATCTTTTATCTGATGCGGTTTGCACGAACCACGCGCCGGCTGCGAAAAAAGCGTCAACGCTGACAAAAATGGCAACTGGGGGCGCTGTTTTTTATAGACTGACACCACCAGCACAGCAGAGCAGGCCGTAGAGGGATTGAGCGGATGAGACGATCTAAGCTGATCTATCCAAGCGCATCGGCATAACAGAATCGCAACTGTAACGCAACCGAAGCGGGGCATATTGAGTTGTCCGCAGGCCGGGATTAGTTGCAAACAATTGCACGGAACGAACGGGGGATGCCACCGTGCTCGTGAGCAGCAGCAGCAGCGAATCCCGAGTTTGTCTATTGTCTCGGCGCTCTTTTATTATTTTGCTAGGTGTCTCTAGTCTCTCTATCTCCCTCTCACTCTCCACTCCCGTTATCTGCATTCGCATTGTTCTGTAATTGTTTGTTTACCAGTTTGCCAACAATGCCAGACAAAAGGCCATGGCCAAAAGACTTTCTAGTTCAGCGGTTCACACACGTTCCAAAAAACACCAACTGCAGAAAAAACCCAAGCAGCAAATGAGAAATGAATCAAAATCCAAAGCTGCAATAACATCATGATCATCATCATCATCTGGAGGCCTTGCCTCTCCTGAGGCATGTCAAATAATTTCTTCTTCGTGTCGCATTTATCGTTTTTTGATTGTTTTCCTTTCCTTTTTTTCTCTCCAGTTTTCAGCTTTCCTCACGCCTAATTGTGTCCGACATTAATGTCACTGCGTATTAAATATAGCCTACGAGACGCAGCTCCCCCTAGTCACACAGTCGTGGATCCATTTCAAGTTAGAGGAGGCGTCATATGCCACAAGTAGTACGATCTGAGGTCGGTTGAGGCTTCCGACTTAGCAACGTGTTGACAGCGAGTGACAGACACATTCATTAGACGCAATGATTCATTTGGAACTGGAAGTGGGAAGTGCCATAGGGACTAGGGAGTGAGAGTGGGATTGGGTTGGGCTGCTGATCTGTTAAATGCGCGGCTAATTTGAAGAGCATTAGGCCAAATGATTTAAAGATTTCGTTATGCCGTTGATCAATGAGGAAAGTGATTTAAAGCTAGGAATGATTTATGTAGATGGGAAACGTGTTGGGTTTGCTTTGATTGCTGTTCAGATTGAGCTGTTATTCTAGCTAAGCATGCAGTTGAATCGGGAATAAAGACATATATGTTATATATAATTCAATTCCCATTAGTTAATGCATAATCTCAGTTTGCCTTGTGCTGCAGGCAAAGCAATTATGGAATACGCTTCCAAGTTCATATGCGTGAATAATATTTTGATTAGCCCAAGGGAACAAGGAGGGGGTGGGGGACAGACCCGTGATAGATGCCAGAGTCCTTAACGTGCCACATCATTTGGCATGCAAGCTGCGGGCGCAGCTCGGACACACACGAGGCGCGGCCAAGTTGCCTGCGGTTGCTTGGCCAGAGCACGCGACAATGCGAAAAATTGTGCAATCGATTGGCAAACAGAGGGAGGAGCAGCAGCTGGGGGAAGGGAAGCAGAAACAGGTTGAAGCAGGAGGTATATGTGGAGCAGTAGCAGCAGTAGAAGAGAGAGTCAGAGGAGGCATAGCTGGAGGAGCTGCAAGGTAAATCAGAAATTGCAAATCAAAGGTTTTTCTGGCGAGGAATATATCGCATATTTTTGTATATATTTTCCATGTGTGTGTGTGTATGTGCGAGTGTATGTGCATGCACATATGTGTGCCTTGTGCCTGATTGTTTTTTATCCATAAACGAGCCTGAGGATACATTTCTACGATAGACTACGCATGTATTTGTAGCTGCTACAGGTGCAGGAATTCTCATAGACAGACTGTCGACTTGGTTTGGACCTGAGCACTGGAGTGGAGACCAGGCAGACCAGGGCAGGTCTGGGTAGAGCAGAGTATAGAAGTGCAGACCAGCGCAGACCAAGGCAGACCAGGGCAATCCGGGACAGACCCTTTGAATTCTGTTGAAATTCAATAGAATTTCGGCCCAGCGGCATTCCCGTGTCCCCTTACTTCCCCGGCTTCCCCGTGCCCATGCCCGTCTCCCTTCCCTGCGCATTGCGTTCTCCTCTTGTGTGCAACATCTGCATATAGTAAATTATACAATGAGTGCGTAACCATAAAACCTGTCCCAGTCCAAGCTAAATTCAAGTGTCATTGCTATTTTCGGGCTACAAAATTTGTCGCCCGTTTGCCTCAAGTGGTTGCAAGAGACTGAGGAGACCGACTTGGCAGACCCTGCCAGACTGCCGGGCGACACTCTCTACAGACTCGTAGACTCGTATTTGCTCATGTTACACCACCACGAGCTGCTGCACCACGATCTGCCTGGCCACTCTCCCCCTCTCTCTCTTTCTGTCTGAGCTCGACTTGGTTCGATCTTGGGTCTTGGTGCTGCTGCTGCTCCTCCTCTCGCACTTAATTGTCGGTCATGCACTGACGCTGCATTTATTTATGGTGCTCTTAATGAGTCTCATATTTATTACACTGACACTGGACTGACGATGGGCACGGGCTAGCCATAGGGCTGGGACTCGCTCGTTCTCTCTCGCTCTCGTTGTCGATCTTGGGTCTTCGTTTGGGTTTTGGGGTCGACTGCATTCCAGTTTGGGCAGGGGAAATACGTGTCACATTTCATTAACGGGCTCCCATTCAAATATTTTGGGCAGTTAAGTATATCATCGCCACACACACACATACCCACAATATATATATGTGTGGGTGTATGTGTGTAATTTGAATATGCACTTGAAATCGCATGGAAATTATTTGTCGGGCTTTTCTTACGGAAATGCGGAAATACTTAAGAACGATTAAACGAATCTCGAGTGCGACGCGTATTTGTTTTGCCTCCCCTTTGGTCATGGTTTAGTCTAAAAGGGGAAGTGGGCGTGGCAGGTCAGTGTGTGAAAACTGGGTGAGTGCTTGTTGAGTAATTACGTGGGCGGACCAAGGAGACACCTTTTTGAGCACAGGAAGCGCACGGAGACAAATGAGCTAGAGGATGCTCTCCTCTTTTAAGACTAACGGTCAAAAGGGTATACATGTGAACGAGGCGTGCAAGATCCTATAAATATATACTTATATTCTTGATTAGTATGAACATACAGTTCTCTGCTATTCAAATTTGGTTGCCCCACATTTATTAAACGAATTCTTTAAGTCTACATTATCTACTTTAACATACACAAAGAAAAATAATATATAAACTCATGGTCCAAATTACAATCTGATCGGACAATAATCATAGAAGTTCAAGTCAATTCTATCAGTTTTTCTGTCTGTATGAGCACACAGATCTTTGCTTTGTCTGTATGAGCACACAGATCTTTGCTATTATAAAAGCTAGAGACACCAAATTTAGCATGAAGGTGTCTGTATTTTCTGAGTAGCCAAAGCTTAAATCAAATATTAGGTGCCACGCCCACAGTGTATGTAAATCAGGGTGTTAGTTATTACTAAGCCATGTACTTAAATCATTGCTTAAAGCTTAAACATATATATAGATAAATACTATATCCACTTATTCCTTAAATTTCTATTCACTCAGATAACCAATACAGTAGCTGTGCACGTTTATGTATTTCTTAGGTCTTTTCAAACTGGGCAAAGTGTATCTTCACAGTATCTTGACTGTACCTTAGGTTACTTGTCCAACTTAAGTACTGCATACAAATTGTCCACAGCTTGTTGATTAGAACTACAAAATTGGACTGGAATAATCCTTGATAGTATTGAAAATAAACCATATTCTTTGGGGATTATAATGAACTCTGAGTTTTCACTTAGATCCCTGCCACATGCCTGGCCTGGCCAAAGCAATCAATTAACTCCATCGCCCACGCCACACAGCCCTGCTTTCAACTTGTATCTTCGGGCCACACACCTTTGCTTCCTTCTTCCCCTTTGCCCCCCTTGCTACTGTGGTTAGCCGCTGGGCTTGAATTGATAACATTGTAACATTGTCCGCAACAACAAAACGTCGAATTTTCTGCATATAAATGAATTAATTTGCACACACAGCCCGCACATATTGAGCCCTTTCCAGGGCTGCAGGCTGTGTACAGGGCTAATTTCCATAAGCCTCGAACGTAAGAAGTCGCAACGCCATTGTTATGCTAAGTGTGGCAAGGGGTGAAGGGAGGTGGAGGCAGGCAGCGAAAGGGGTTGCACACAGGCACTTGGGGGTTGCGGCCTCGAGTGGCTCATTGAATGTGCTCTCCCCCCACCACTCACGCTGCCCTCTCTTTGCCGTCGGGCTTAGCCCTCGACCAGGACAAATTGAAGAAGATGAGAAAAAGAGCAACCCGTGTAAGCACCTTAAATAACTGCAGAGCCTTAGCTGTAACTGCAACTGTTTCTCTTTTTTTCTCACATGCGCCTAATCGTGCGTGAGGGTGCGCTGGGAAAGGAAGCAGTCAGAGAGGGAGGGAGAGAGAGGGAGAGTAGGGGGGGATGCCCTGGCTGCTGCTGTCAGTCTGTGAGCTGCTTAGGCCCATTGTGCAGTTGCTTGCAATTGCCTGGGAAATTGCATTGAAATGCGAATTGCATTAGATCCACAACAACAGCTACAACAGCAACAGTAGCCGCAACTGCAACAGTAGCTGCTGCAACAACAACAACAACAACTAGAACAATTCGTACGCCCCTGCGGCCCTGTCAATCACACAAGACGCCGTAAGGTGTGCGCTGTCAGATTTTCTTGGGTAGCGGGCGCTATAAATTTTATACGCTTCTCGAAACTTTATTTTATGGCTGCGGCAACAATGGCTGGCTGACTGGCTGACTGGTTGGCTGCCTGGCCAGGAACGCCGTTAATTTACGACATATACTCCCCACGGTTCCGATCTGTATACAAAAAACAAGAAGAAGAAGAGAAGGAGGAGGAGAATCCAAATCCCAATTTCAAATTACAAGTCCGCATCCAAATCCAAACGAGGCAATCATTCCTGGCCTGCTTTATTCGTGTGAATTTGAAATAAAACACACTGCACACATATTCGCGGGGGCAGACACAGAAGGGGGAAGGCGTGTGCAGGGGAGTGGGGTGTGGGTTAGTGTGGGGCAAAGTGCTGGGCATATTTACGAAATCATGTAAATCCCGTCGCCAGGCAACATGCCACAAATGGACTGCCAAGCAATGTGACAGCACTCCCTTACTTCCCCTCTCCATCTCTCCTCCTATCCCTGTGTAGCTCCCCCTGAGACATCTGTCAAATCGGGTGCGTGCCGCATGTTTGTGGAGCATTTAAGAAATATTTTCTTGTAATTTGGTAAACTAATTGTTGCCGTTTGTTTTGACAATAAGGCATTTGTAGCTTTTCAGCGATCTTCGCTGACGATTTGATTGACTCGCAACTGACAGCCCCAGTCTCAGTCCCAGTCCCAGACTCGACTCAGATCTATAGCTGGATGATCCAAACACAGATCACTCTCCCCTTCCCAGCCTTCTGCCCCTGCCAGCTCGGGCACTTTTCCTTGTTTGTTGTTGTTGTTGTTGTTTGGGGTTTTCCGGTAGCTGCATTGCATTATGTTCGACATGGACATGTAATTGATATATTGGCTGCAGTTAGCAGAGGTGAAGAGGGGGGAAAGAGGGGCCTGGTGGGGGTTACTAATTCCCCCGCACATCGAAACAGATGTTGTGACGTTGTTTGTTTACTTTGCATTGTTTTAAAACTAATGTCGATCGCTGCAGTTTTCCATATGGAGAGCACAATTACGTGTACTCAGATGTCTGATCGTGCTGATCTTGATCGTCTCGCTCTCTCTGTCTCTCTTTTTAGAACCGCACATAGAAAAAGTTGTCTGGCAGCAACCACTTGACTTTATGGAGTACTCCCGCTGACTATACGCATATTCCTCCATCCCCAGAGATCTTAGAAATCCTTTACACATTTTGCTGCGGCAATCACTCAAAAATTCTATAGAAAATGCATAAAAACTCAAGCATGGTTTGTATACACAAATTTGTTTGCTGGTAATTAACAAATTTAGGAGAACAAAATCATTAATTCCAACAATATAAAATCAGAGTTTATTTCCAACAATAATACAAACAGAACGCGGGCAACCTCCCTTCCTCACTCTCTCTCTCTCTCTCTGCTTACCCCATTCCGTACTTCAGTGTCTCCGTTGTCGTCTAGGGACCCACATCCATGTATATATAGAGATATATCAAAACGCCTAATAAGTGCTGAGCTCTGCTCTCTTGTATCCGCATCCGTATCTGACCGGGGGCTGATTGCATGTTTTTTTCTGGGAAAAAACTGTCGACGCAACGTCTACGGTGTGCGCAAAGTCTATAAAAGTCGAGCGAGCGCATAACTGCAAATGATCATTAAAAAGGTGCAGAGCGAGCCCGTTTATGACCGCAACGCACTGTAGACTGTAGACTGTAGAATGTAGACTGGAGACTCGTAGACTAACTGCTAGATCTGCTGGCGTTTAGCTTTATTTCTGTTAAACGAAATATGATATTGGGTACTCGCAATTGATCGCATGTTCGTTTTGTTATCTGTTATGGGAAATGTAAATTTAATAAAAGTTACTATTGAACATGCCTAATGTTATAAAGGAGACAATGTCTAGACACACGCAAAAACGCCAATGGATATATATTGAAATTATAATATAATATATAAAAATAATAATACTCGTATGTAGCATCATTCTGTTTTCTTTTAAATGTTAGATGAACAACACTTGATTTTATATGGATGGCTATCTTGTGCATAAAGATCTTTCCAAATATACACTTATATGAAGAGATAAATAACTAAATCTGTCTTATTTCTGAGTGGTTAGTTTTTATATCATAAGATTCACATAGTATAGAATCTCTCCAATTCCCTTGTATTTTCTTAATGGTGTCATTGCTCTTGGAATCAATTCATGGATATACACTTAAAGAAGTTTTATTACTTTAAGGCAGATTTTAGTAACGCCCCATCCTATATATGTATATCGTATATATTTTGAATCAGAATTGTGGTGCCCTTCTTTCTAGTTTATTTTCTATACTAAATTAAGCCGAAGAAGAAGAAGGTTTTAACACAAATTTAAACTCTTAATAGACAGTATATCCAACATTTTTCATTATCTTAAAATTAATTCATTAAAATGTGATAACATGCAATATTAAACTCTAAGCCCCAAATAAAATGTAGTACCACATGAAAATTGAATGATTTTTGAGCATATTATAAGTGTGGGAAGTCTCTGAAATGAGGCTGTATCTTAATTTTGCTGCCTCACATAACGAACATTACTTTCCTTTGTCGTACTCAGATCTGATCGCTGATTTGTCGCTGGCACTCGAAGGGCTTGGAGAGCGCCCTTGACACTCGCATCTACCTGTGTTCAAGCAGAGTGCTTCCTGTTTGTCTAACTGATTTCTGTGTTCCACTTCCACTTGCAGCAGGTCGTGGCAACAGAGGAAACTCTACGTGTCAATGAGTGTGTGTGAAAATGCAGTTGCAGCATTTCCACGCTACAATTTGTCAACGATCGTTGAACTTGATTATCATTATTCAGCTTCATCATCATCGCTGTTAACGAGTGTGTGAGACAAAATGGCCGCACATAGAAAGTTGTAACCACCCGAATGGAAACCACCCTGCAAGGCAAGTCGAAAGTTGCTCGGAACGGACAAATATTGAGTTTTTCAATTAGCACCCCCAAAAAGTGAACCCTCAATCTCCCTCTCTCTCTCTGTCTCTCTCTCTCTTGCTCTCTCTCCCACCTCTCTCACTCTTTCTATCTCTCTCTGAGCAAACTTACCCTTGCTGGCTTGCCTTGCCTTGGCTTGGCTCGTCTGCTTTTTGGGCAGACTCTGCGTCGCTTCACTTTTTGTGGCCTCCGCCCGAGCGTGTTCTTTCTCTGCCTCCGTCTGTTTGTCTAAAGGATCAGGCCTCTGTTTGCGTACGGCCGCGTTAATTGCCCATAGTGGCAAACGTTTAAAGCTGCCACAAATCCGCCCCAAACGGAATGTCAAGAGCGACGGCCACCGTGTCGTGGTTTTTCTTTTTTACCTAGGCAGCAGACAAAGTTGCGGCATGAACACGGGGATTTTGTGTCCCGGGATTTGTACGCTGTGTGCACAGTAGAAATGGAGGATGGGGGGATGGGAAGGAGGAGGGGTGCAACATGTTGTTTGCTCCTCGCTTGTTTTTCATGTTGTAAAGTTAATTATAAATTAAATATTGATTCTACGGCGTGTGTTTGCTCCGGCTACGTGTTCTCGGACTCGGCGACAGACTCCGTAACAAGGTTGCCAGTTGCCGGCTCTCATCAAATCTTGCACCATTCAGAAGCACACACACACACACAGAGAAAGTTGCATGTGTTATGGAGCTTGCATCTCTTGGGTTTGTGCTCCCCCGCAGCATGAAATTGATTGGTCACGTATGATTTATTAATATTTGCTTTTCATTACGCATACGCAGCGTTGCAGCGGCAGCAATTGAGACGGCAGCAGCAGCTGTTTTAATTGGTTTAAAATTTCCATTGACGCATCGCGACGGCATTCGATTGTGAACCTCGCATGGCAATTCTGCCCGCAGTGGTCTGAGGTTTAATGGGCGTCAGCTGTGATCTGATCTGTCTGTCTGTCTGTCTGTCTGTCTCTCTGTCTGACTGTTTCTCTGTCTGCCTGCCTATGCTCAGGCAGGGAAAGAAACAAGCTGCGCTTTTAAATGCAGTTTTTATGTGGATCGAGGGAGAGAGAATAATTGAATTGATTGGGCTGTGGGTAAAGTGAGAAGTTAATGGAAATGGAGAAACTACAAGAGTGGATAATAATGTATTGAGGTTTATAAATTAGTTGCACATATTATAATTTTATATAGATGTAGTACAAATAGTTGATATTCATATTTATAATATCATATCTATAATGTATATCTGATATTTAAGAAAAAATTCTAGAGTTATACTAATAAATTGATACCATCTATATAAAGATCTACGATTGTGATTAAAAATTTATTTAGATTTATGAATTATAAATATAATACTTGTATTATAATATATACATACTTTCTATTTATTATTTTATAGTTTTTAAAGTTTTTTTTTAATGTTTTTTTAAGTACAAATAATCAATACAAATATTTGTAATTCAAATAGACTTTAATTTAGTTGTACATTTTCTTAATAATTTAAATATAAATTTATCACTTTACTTTATCAGTATAATATGAATTGAAGTAAAAGTAAATAACTAAAATATTTATCGTTAAACGTTAAATTGTTAGTTTTTAATATTTTAAACTACTCTTAATATTCAACATAATTTAATAATAATTTATGTGCTTTTTATGTACATAATTATTTACTTTTTTTAACTATAATTAATTATATAAAATTAGTTTTTTACTGCCTTGAATTAACTGGTTTAAGTTTATATAAAATAAATAAACAAAATAAATAATACATGAGTAAAATAAATTAAATTAATAGCTAAATATATTAGTAAGTAAATAAGTGAATTATAAATTAAATAGTTTAATAAAATATCATATAAATATAATTTAATGTATACGTAAGCAGGTAAATAAATATGTAAATAATTAATAGATAATCAAATTAAATCAAAAAGTTTAATAAATAACAATATAAATATAAATAATTCTATATCTTTTATCTCCAACAATGTCAATTGTAATAATAATAATTATATTAATAATATATTAACTCTATTAATCGTTTGCCGCAGCCTGCTTAACGGTCTCTCTTCCCAACTTACCGCAAAATTGAATAAGCGACGGTAAAAGCAACGAGCTGCATGCTGCTCCAGAGGCACCAATACCAATGCAAGTGTGTGTAGCACACAACTATGCAGTGTGTGTGTGTGTGTGTGTGCACAGGTAAGCCAGTCAGATAGTTGAACGGACAGTGAGATGGACAAGGCGAACGCCTGCTCGGTAGGTCGACAGAAGTAATTTATGTGCGGCCATTCGGCCAAAGAGGCGAGTAGGAGCGTAGGGGAGGCAGCGGCAATGGCAGCGGCACCAGCAGCAGCAGCGACAACGACGGCAGTTCTGAGCGTCGTCGACACCTCGATCGACTGGTCAAAACAAAGATAACAACAATAATAACAGCAACAACAACAAGAAGACGAGCTGAAGTTGAAGTAACCACTGGCTATGGCGAGAAGGTGTAAATGTGTGTGAATGTGTGTGAGTGTGTGTGAGTGTGAATGTGAGTATTGCTGTGAATGCGACTGTGTCTGTGGCTTTTGCTCCGACTCAGACTGCGCGGCCCGAACGAGTTGATGCTCTGCTGATGCCGATTGTTGTAGCTGCCGCTGCTGCTGCTGCCGCCGCTGCCTCTGCTGCTGTTGACGCAGACACTTCTGCCACAGTTGCAGCTGACGTTGACGTCGGCAGCGCAGTCGAGGTGGTTATTTTCATAAATGCTCTCTAAGCAGCAACACAGCAACTGCGCTGCGTGCTGTCCATGTATCTGTATCTGTATCTGTGAGATACATTCTCCATACAGAAAAGGGCGGAGCCAGCAAAACAATTTTTGGCGAACTTTGGCGCTCATTTAAATGTTCAAACTTGTTTCGCTGCTGCTGTTGCTGTTGCTATTGTTGTTGTTATTCTTATTTCTCTTATTACTGTTGTTGCTGTTGTTGTTGTTGCTGTAGCTGCTGCTGCTGTTGTAGCGGCACGCCCCAGTTAGATACACAAATATTTATGCACAATAGATACTTTTGCTAAGGTTTTTAGTCAAGGTGTGAACTGCGCCTGACTGCCAGCAGAGAGCGAGAGAGAGAGAAAGAGAGAGAGCAAGAATGAGAGAGAGAGCGAGTGCTGAGCAGGCGCCAGAGTGGGACAGCGCAATGATTTGCCGCGCTCTGCTAAAGGTGCAAAAACTGACGACGAAGATTATGAAAAAGTTTGCCAAACGAGCCGCAGATATGCAAATCGAAAATGGCTGCCCCACGTGTTGTTGTTGTTGTTGTTAGTCTTGTTTTTGTTGTTGTTGCTGCTGTAATTCTTTTGTTCATTAATTTTTATGGTATCTTGTGGCTGCGCATCTTTATTTATTTTACTTGCGATTTTTGATTTTTTTACATGCCGTCGAACCTGGTCACCTCTGCCAAAGTTTCTTTGCTTCCGACTCTGCTCTCTATCACTCTCTCCCTCTCTCTATATCTGCATATATATATATATCTCCTTCTCCCTCTCCCTCTCTCTCTAGCTCAGAATTGACTCTGTGTTTATTATTGTTTTGCATAATTTCGCTAATTTTGCTGTTTATTTGCGCGCTATACACAATCGATCTGTGTGTAGCTCCCTCTCTCTCCTCATTACACCTGCCCCACCTGTCTGCCCCTGCTCTCCCCTGTGCTCCCTGTCTGTGCAATCAATTATTGGCTTTGTGTTTGTGTCAATAATCGCATTGCGCTGCATATATCCATCTATTTTTTCTATATTCAATTTGTTTTTCTGTTCGCAATTGTGCTAATTTATTTTATTGTATTTGAATCTCTGTTATTATTATTGTTGTTGTTGTTGCTGTGCGTTGTTGATTTGTAATTGCTTTGATTTCTGCTGCTTTGCTAAAATTTATTTGAATTTTAATTGTGAAAATATTTTGCTTGGGATTATGCGATTTATTTGTTATTAAACGGAAGTCATGAAAATGAGAGAATTCAAATTGTAATTGTATTGTAATTTGGCATTCTCTATTGTTGTTGTTGCTGTTCATTTGTTGAAACGGTATCCGCCGGATAAATTTGTATCTGTATCTTGTCTGTGTGTGTGTGTATTTTGTTTCGCTCGCTTTTTATTTTCAAATGAAGCTTGAAACATTTGCATTTCAATTTTCATTTCGATTGCCGTTTGCTGTTTGTTGTTTCTGTTGTTATTGCTGTTGTTGTTGCTGCTGTTGTTGCTGCTGCAGTTGTTGTTGTTGCTGCTGTTGTTATTTTGTCGAAGATTTGTTCTAACATTTTATGGCGCATAGATTTGTAATATTTCAATTAAATTGTCAGTGCATAATTTGAATCAAAACATGTGCAGCATGTGTGTTGATGGACAGTGGAAGAGGGGAAAGGGGGGAGAGGGGAGTACTGTGGAAGTGGCAGGAAGGCGCTTTAATTAACATTTGAAAAAGCAACATGGCAAATGCTTTGATTTGCTGGCCATAATATGCAATGATTTATGGCTGCCATTTTTCTCCCTCTAGTTGCCATAAAAATTGTTCTAATTAACTGATTTAAGTGCTGTTTATATGGAATATATATTGGAATAGGAAACGAATTAATTACCTAACGCTTGTAAAGAATGTACAATAGTCTAGTTTGAATATCTTTGGATGTTCCTTTGATCATCGTTGATGGTAAATAAGTAATTCTAGATATATTAAGCGCTCATGAAACATTGAAAAGTTGTCCTAAAGTTCTTCTTTTCTTTTATATATAACTACTTTGACTTGAGTAACTTATGTAACGAGGACAGATAGACGGAAGGAGAGATAGACAGACGAACAGACCGACGGACATACAGACAAACAGACGGGCAGACAGACGCACAGACATATAGTCAAATTGGCAGAAAAGCGGACAGATAGACTGAGGAACATACAGACGGACAGACAGACAAACAGTCAGGCAGACAGACAGAGCGGCAGACAAACTGGCAGACGGGCAGGTGGACAGACAGACGTACAGAGAGTTAGAGAGACGGACAGACAAACTGTGAGATATACACACAGACAAACTGGTAGAAAGACCGACACACAGACAGACAGACTATGGAACATATAGACATACAGACATTCGGACAGACAGACAAGCAGTCAGGCAGACAGAGAGACAGACAGACAGAGAGAGTGAGACAGGCAGACAGACAAACAGAGAGACAGACAGATAGGCAGAGAGAGAGATAGACAGACAGACAGACAGAGCGAGAGACAGACAGACAGAGCGAGAGACAGACAGGCAAGGGATCCTGATCAAGATTATATGTATGTAAATTAATTTCCTGTTTAATTAAAAACTCAGAAACTTTATTTCGTTGTGATTTTATTCAACTCCAATTTGTGACTGAACAGAAGGGTTTTTAGAATTCCCCTAAGCTAGCTGTGGGTGTCAGGCAGCGACGCGGCAGAGCTCTGCAGATCTGGTTTGAACTGACCATGATCTGCAAAGTAAGCAATTTGTCGTCAAGGGCCGAAAGTGCGCACGCAAGACAAACAACGGACGCTGTTGGTGGCATTTGCGACGTTTGAGCGGATGTTTAGATTATTGAACTGAACAATGTTGCAATTCTTGTTAAATATTTTGTTATTTACTATTTAGGCAATTCTGGTTAAATATTGTTTCGTATTTATTGTTATTAGATTTTATTATTTATTGATTAGTAAGCTGTTTATATTGTTTTGTATTAACTGTAGTTAACTCTCCCTCCTCAAAATCCTGCTAGTCCTCGAGCAGTTTTTTTTTTTTTGTTAAAAATATGGAATATTGTTAAATTCCGGATAGATCTTTTGGGCTGTGATATTGTTTTCATCGGTATTGTGTTATTTAATTTTTGTGGAGCTTTTTCTTGTATTTGTAGAATAACTTTTTCTTTTGGTCGACAAAAGAATTTTGTAGTAAGAATGATGATGATTATGATGCAAATAAGGGTGAATATGGCTATGCGATTAGCCGTAGAATGCGTTGCCAATTCGTTTAGATGCTTTGTATTTTTAATATGGAGAGTTTCTAATGCTTTTAAGGATAGGATTTGTAGTCGCTCGGCTAATTTTGGAGTTATTTGTATTAGTGGTATTCCCGGTTTCATAATTGTTGTTTCTTTTGTTATTGAATTCTCTGCCTTTTATGTAAATTTTGTCATTCCAAAAGTGCACTAAATATGTGCCCATTAGATGTTGAGTTATGTTGTTATTGGTTATATTGCCATTAAAATTATTAAGAAGAATTATGCTCTTGTCGATCTCTTCTATTTCTTCAATATGTTCCGCGTTACTAAAGTCACACAGCGATTCCTTTCCCTGAACTAGCTTAAAAATACATTTTGTTTTATTTAGATTTACAATTTTGTCCTTATTACAAATTTTGAGATTATTAGCTAATTTACAATTTGTTGGTATTTTAAACATTTGTTCTTTGTGTTGAAATATTTCGTTGCTTTCCAGTTGTACAATGGAATGATTTTTTATTACAGGTTTGATTAAAAGGTTTTTTATATGTTGTTGTTTCTAGTTCTGGGATTTTGACCATATAGATAATTGAAGTTTTATTGTGGAGGACCGAGACATCGACAAATTCTAACATTTCTTCAACAGACAAGAAAGTTAAGTTACCTTTATGGAATATATTACGGACTTCTGCAATTTCTATTTCATTTAGAAGTAATGTGTTTATAATATTTAGTTTTGCCCATTGAATGGCGTATTTAACATTTACTATTTCTTCCTTCATTAATCTAACTTGATTCTGTAAACTTGTCGCTATTTCATTATTAAAAGAATCGTCACGTTTTATCGAATTTGCCAACATATTTGATACTTTGGTTAAATTGTTTATCCTGTTCTGTAGTTCGTTATTTATAATTATTTGATCGTTATTATTTGAAATAAGGTCGTTTAGATTATTTTCAATCATTACTAAGTCAGCATGATCGGGGTTAATTTTGAGCCTAGTCTGGTATTTTGTTTGACAAATATCTCCTGCCCTGGTTGGTAATTTATTATTTCATTTCGTTCTTTATTATGGTTTTGTAAATCTGCCATTTGTTTTTGTTTAAGTTTTTCTATGTTGTTTTGTCTGCTTTTTTCATATTGTTCGGGGTCAGTGGTCAGGTGTCTGCCAAAAAACACGTCTAGTGGTCGTTGCTTTGTTACGGAGTGTATTGAGTAATTATATTCATAAACGGATCTGTCTAGTAGTTCTTCAAATGTTCGGTGAACCTGTTTTGCTTTTAAACATCTCATGGTTTCGGCAAGAGTGGAATGGAATCTTTCTATTTGTCCGTTTACTGAACTTTTGTAGGGGGAGCTTTATAGATTTCGATGCCTAATTGATCTTTTAACATGAATGTAATGCTAGCTGAGTTAAATGACTTTTCATTATCCATTACTATAAATTTGGGTACGCCGTAGTAAAACAAAATGTCATGCAAGGGTTTTTTTATATCTTCTATTGATTTTGAATTAATAATTTTTGCACAAGCTAGTTTGGAAAATTTATCGATTGCTGTCAGGACTAATTTTCTTTCTGTGGAGAATATGTCAATATGAATTGTATGACCCGGATATTCTGGAATTGGTGTTTCTGCTATTTCTGGATTAGGTGGGTGCCTATCATATTTCACTTCTTTGCATACTTGACATTGTTTTATGAGAGTAGCTATTTTTTTGTTTCATTTTAGGAAAGTAATATTTTTTGGGCTATTTGAATTTTATTTTCCTGCGCGTTTCTGTGAGCTCTATTATGGGTTTGCAATATTTTTTTCATCTTGTTCGGCTTCTGAATTTAGGTCAATTACTTTAGTTTGTGTGAATCTAATTTTAAGGGATTGGAAGTGTTCCGGATATAGTTTTTGAATCTGTCCCATTATGTCTTCCGTCGTATAAATTCCATTTATTACTGTTGGGTTTAAGTACCTTTGCAGTAATTTTAATAAGTCAACTTCAGAAAATGTTTGTTGTGAAATTATATGTCTGTGGAATGTGGGGAATGGAATTATGAATTTGTAGTCAGGTGGATGTTCTTTATGAATAAATATTTGATTTTTTAAATGCGTTAATCGGGACCTCGATACTAGGGATGAGATTTTGGTTTGAGCTTTGAGCGCTATGTTGTGTTGAGGCAATTGAATTTATTTGATTTCTTTTAGGGGCCCTAGAAAGAGCATCTGCCACTACATTTTCCTTTCCTGGTTTATAAAGAAGTTCTTTGTTATATTCGTCAAGGTATGTCTTCCATCTCCTAATTGCTATACCGCCTTTCCAGTTACAGTCGTGCGTAAGCGGTTCATGGTCTGTATAAATTTTCACCTTTGTCCCTCCATACAAATAGCCTTTGAATGTTTTTACTGCCCAACATATGGCTAACATTTCTTTTTTGGCTGTTTCGTAATTTTCTTCTGTTTCGGATAGGGTTCTAGATATGAATGATATTGGTCTGTCGTTTTGGGGAAAGTACTGCCCCTATTGCATAGTCTGATGCATCTGTAGTTAGGACAAATTCTTTATTAAAGTCGGGATATTGTAAAATGACATCATCGGAAATTAGGGTACTTTTGATTTTTTCGAACGCCTTTATGGCTTCATCATTG
Organism: Zaprionus nigranus; assembly: GCA_018903425.1. Classification (NCBI taxonomy): domain Eukaryota; kingdom Metazoa; phylum Arthropoda; class Insecta; order Diptera; family Drosophilidae; genus Zaprionus; species Zaprionus nigranus. The sequence continues at coordinate 1,692,765 of JAEIGD010000024.1, forward strand.
AATTGAATTTGTTTTCTAGCTGAAGCTGATTTGGAAATACGACCGTCTTCTCCTCTGAGCAATGCTGTGAGCGGTCTAGCTAGCGCTGCGTAACCCATTATAAATCTTCTATAGTAACTTGATAATCCAAGAAATGCTCTTAATTCTTTAACTGTTTTTGGTTGGGGATAGTTGGCTATTGCTTCTACTTTTGCTGGATTTGTTTCTATTCCTTTATCGGATATAACAAATCCCAGAAACTCTACTTTGTTTTTAAAAAATTCGCATTTATCTAGTTGACATTTTATATTAGCTGCATTTAAGGTATCAAAAATTAAGTCAAGATTTTTGCAGTGTGTTTTCTTCGTCCTGGCTAAAGACTATTATGTCGTCAATGTAAAGGTAACAGATTTTGCCTATGTGCTCTCTAAGAATATCGTCGAGGGCGCGTTGGAATATAGAGGGTGCGTTTTTTTAGTCCGAAAGGTAGTCTGGTAAATTCGTATTTTCCGTTATTTATGGAAAATGCTGTTTTTTCTATGTCACTCTCTTTTAGCTGTATTTGGTGAAATCCACTCTTGAGGTCAAGGACAGAATACAATTTATTATTACCTAGTTGTGCTAGTACTGTGTTGATATCTGGTATGGGGTATTTGTCTGCTATTGTAACGCTATTTAATTTTCGGTAGTCAATTACCATTCTATATTTTTTTATATTTGACGCGTCTAGCTTTTTTAGGTACAATCCACACTGGTGAATTGTAGGGAGAACGGGACGGACGAATTATTTCATTTTCTAAAAGTTCATTGATTTGCTTGTTGACTTCGTCCTTTAAGGCAAATGGGAATGGGTAAAATTTCGAATAAACCGGAGTGTCTGTGTTTGTGCGGATTTCTGCTTTGACTCTAGTGATGTAGGTCAGTTTTCGTTGGGCTCAGCAAAAAGGTTGGGATATTTTTTCACGAGTTGGCTTAAGTTTGTTTTTTTGAGATTCAGTCAGGTGTTCTGTTCTCGGAATTATTACGTTTACGGATTCAAATTTCTTTTCTTGTATTGGGACACTCATGCCATTTTTTTAATAACATTAGTTTGTTTTTGATGTCAATTACAGCACCTAGTTCTTTTAAGCTGTCGCTTCCCAGTATAGCGTCAAACGTCTTTAGTGTAGGGAGTAGGAAAAACTTAACTATAGTGTTTGGGTCGTTGAATAGGTTTGCCAACTTGTAATGGGTTATTTTAATGTTGCCTCCTACAGAGACTGCTTGAAATGGATTTTTTGTTTTTTTAATGGATTTGGGACGAATTTGGGTTGGATATAATTTCTATTTGAACCGGTGTCTATTAATATGTTAAGCACTTGGCCACTCCTCACCTTACATTGGAAGTATGGTAATGAGGAGTCGGTTACTCTAAAAAATTAAGATAAGTATAGTCGTATTGATATTCTTGGTCATTTTCCTCAACACGTTCCGTATAGTCTGTCAAACTTTCTTCTTGGTCTTGCTGTTCGTCTTGGCTTGCAATTAACTGTTCATATTCGTCAAGTGTGCTATTAGAGTAGTCTGTGTCTGTTTGTTCGTCTGTGCTTGTTTGAATGTTAAAATTTCTTTGCCTTTTATTAGCGTCGTTTTGTGTTGTGCTTAATGCTGGCGGTCTTTTTCCTACTTCCATCTGGGGTGGCCTATTCATATAATATATTTTTCTTGTTTGAATACTTCTGTCAACGTCCATAGGTTCTGGTTTTGGTTGTGGCTTTGCAGCCAATGGTCGTGGTAATGGTTGTGGTATTGGTTGGTACATTAGAAACTGTGGATTAGTATTTTGTGCGGTCTGAGGGAAGAATGGTCTTGTTGGTGGCTGTCCAAAGTTATTATTAGGTCTGATCATGGCATACTGATTTTTTGGTGGAACCATTGGTCTTTGTTGGAAATTTGGGTTTTGTTGAAAATGCGTTTGTTGAGGAACTGTAATATGCTTTGGTGGTGTATTTCTATGTGCAATAGGTTGTCCTTTAATCGTCGCGTGATTTGTTCGGTATGCTTGATTTTCTAATTTCAAGCACAGATGGAGGGCTGAGGGTAAGTCAGTGGGCTCTTTGATGCCCAGAAGTCGTGGCAAGTCTCCACGAAGTCCTCGAACGAAGGTGTCTAGTGCTTTATCCCTATACAACTTGGTCATAAGTTGTTCTGATTCGGCGCATAATTCCATGCAACCAATTTTATTTAAAATCAGGGATAAATGTTTGTATACTGCTTGGTGGAATTCTTCAACAGTTTGGTTTGCAGCTTGGGTTATTGTTGTCATTTGGTATTCAAGTGTACCTAAATCTCTCTTGTCGGCATAGTGTAGTGTAAGACATTTGGAGATAGCATTCCAATTAAGGGGAACATTGTATGATTCGAGGGCTGTATCTGCGTTACCGGTAATTTTATTCCTAATAGTATGTAAAATTCCAAAATATTTTGGGGTACCTACGGTGTGTTCATACGTTTTTAGTATTCTATCAATGCCTTTCTTCCACGAACTGAATTCGGCCGGATTGCCAGAAAATTCGCGAAGACTTTTTACTATGTCAGGGATCTTATCAAGATCAGCTAAATTTGCTCGGAATTGTGGTAAAATTTCTTGGTTTTCTGCGTTTGTAAAGTCATGTGTTGGATTTTGGGCTTTAAGTAGTAAAGTTGGAAATTGTTCGGCTAAAACTTGGCGAATTGTAGTTTGTAATTGTTCTTGCTCCATATTTCTATTTTGTTGAAATAATTCTTGTCTTTGTCTATGGCGTGAATTTTCTTCGATTAGCTGCTGTTCTATGTTCTCTATTGCTGGTATAACTGGCTGTTCTAAGTTGAGAATGGGTGGCCTGAGAAGGTTGTTTTGATTAGCCATACGAATGAATTTTGTAAGGGAATTTGTCGATGTTGGGGAATTTGATTTGGTTTGATATTTGAATTGACTTAAACTAATACGTTTATCGATATTGGAGAAAAATTAGGTTTGATTCGGTGTTTAAATTTACTTAGAATTAGAGTGTGTTTTGTGTTATTAATTTGTGTTTGACTTAAAATTATTATGAAAGATTGGTGCGAAAAGGAATTGGTATTAAAAAGGGTTTTTTTTTTTTTTTTTTTAAAATATTTTGTTCGTTGGTGAGATTTAGTTAAAAAAATTTTTTATATTTGAGTGACTGAAGAGAATGCAATGAAAACCAGTAGCTGGTTTTACCCTTTTACCTTGGAGGGTCCTTTGATTAGGATTCGCAAGATTGGGTTTTTGTTATACCACTCGTTGGAAAGATTTTTTTATTTTATTTGTTCAGCTGCAGACTGAGTGGTGGAGTTTATTTAGTTATCGCTTTACGCCTTTTTTATTTTGTTATAGTAGGGAATTTGTATTAATTTTGATTCCCTTTTTTATAAGGATTTTTTTCTAGTTATTGTTTCCTTTTAGCACTCACTTCCACTTTTGTTTTTAATTAAAATTATTTTGGTTTGTTTTTACTTAAAACTTATTTCGATTTGGTTAGTGTGTTCTTTTTTTCTGTTTTTACTTATTCACTAGCTTACATTATTTGAATGATGCGGCTACTCCTCCTGATGGTCCGGATGTTGTCCTGTTCGGTTTCTACTTGGGATCCTGCGACGCACACAAAAAGAGGGTGTCCTGCGGGCGTACCTGACAAGACTTGTAGACCACCGATAAATCAGCAAAATTTAATTTGCCAATCCTGTGTTGCTTTCCGATTTCCAAATTAATGAAAAGAGCCACTTCGGATTACAACTGGGTTTTGTTCTTGGGCCAGTGGAGTCGCACAATAACTTTTAGTTTTTTGCACTAAACTGAACTTAATCACTTTTCCTCTCACTGGTCCCTGCTCGGGCGCCAATTAATTTCCTGTTTAATTAAAAACTCAGAAACTTTATTTCGTTGTGATTTTATTCAACTCCAATTTGTGACTGAACAGAAGGGTTTTTAGAATTCCCCTAAGCTAGCTGTGGGTGTCAGGCAGCGACGCGGCAGAGCTCTGCAGATCTGGTTTGAACTGACCATGATCTGCAAAGTAAGCAATTTGTCGTCAAGGGCCGAAAGTGCGCACGCAAGACAAACAACGGACGCTGTTGGTGGCATTTGCGACGTTTGAGCGGATGTTTAGATTATTGAACTGAACAATGCTGCAATTCTTGTTAAATATTTTGTTATTTACTATTTAGGCAATTCTGGTTAAATATTGTTTCGTATTTATTGTTATTAGATTTTATTATTTATTGATTAGTAAGCTGTTTATATTGTTTTGTATTAACTGTAGTTAACTTGTATGCACGGTCTGCCACGCCTCTTCTTGCCTGTTACACATATTTTTACAAACTTACTATAACCTTGTTTGAATATTTCCAATAGTCGAAGGCTATCAATAATCAATAATCAATAAACCCATCAAATTTGTTCTCGCTATTGATATCCTACTGTATAAGCTAAACCACATAAGCAACTCTGCTCTCTCAACTCATTTTCCATCTACAAATTGAATCGCCTTCCTTTCCCACTGAGTAAACAGCATAAATCGATTATTGACTATAGCAGGGTGTTCCATTTCGTCTTTAAAGTCGAGTTCCCAGCGAGTAAAACTAATTAAAGGGAAGCACTTTGCTGCAGCAGAGGCAGCAAAGGCAGCAGCAGGCGGCAGATAGTCGCCATTGCCAGTAGAAAATGCGACAAACATTGACGAGAGAGGGAGAAGGAGAGTAGAAGGAGAGGCAGGGAGTGTACAGCAGTGGCAGGGATGAGGGTGAGCTGGAGGACAGAGAGGCAGACGGGGCGACGGGGTAGTTGGCAACAAAAACTCAAACTCAAATTCGGGCATAAGTGACAATTCAATAAGCCATGACGTGGCCCAATGTTTATTTAGCATATTGCGACGGCGAATGAACGACGCGTCGCTTCGCTGCCAGCGCAAGCAGTTGTTGCCCTGGCTGCGGAAGTGCAGGGGATGGCAGTGATGGTGGGGGGGAGACAGGCCAGCAGAGAAGTGCCTGCAACTGCGACGGGCTGCGGTTAAACGGTGGTTTCTGTTTGGCCAGACAATTTAACAGACTCGCCTGCTGCCACATCCACATTCATATCGACATCAGCGTCGCCCGCCACTTTCGAAACGCTTTAACAACTGCGAGCAGCGGAGGCTGCGCCGGCCTGCGCTGCTGCCACATAGTCAACCTTCTCCTCCGTCGTCGTCGTTGAGTTGCTGTTGAAATGTTTATTTAGGATAAATTGTCTCTGGCTCGGCCTCCCTCGGTGTGTGCTGCAGCAGGAAATTGCTCATTGCAGCCAGGCTGGAGTTGCGGCTGGCCAAGCTGATGTGCTCCACTCAGGGTTAGAGTATTCCATTGACATCTTCAGCACAGTCACACACTCACACACTCACACACACACAGGCACGCGCGTTGTAATAATTTCATGGGTGTTTTATCAAATTGACTGCGAAATTTACATTGGCAGGAGGGCAAGCAACACCCTGTGCCCCCCTCTGTCTTCCCCACTTCCTTTCCGTCCTCGACTGCATATTTTTTAGCTGCTTCGTCTCTTTCACATCTTAAGTTTGCTTAAGCGCGCCTGATTGACGACACATTTTCCAGCTCGAAATGATCGAAATGTCGAATATCGAAATGCTTGAGATACTTTGTATCTTTTGCCAGTCAACCTTCATTTTTTGCAATCAATTTTTGCAGTTAAGTAGCTGAGAGTTGCAGGCAGGGTATGAGAAGGTTATCTACATATCATTTTACAGTTTAAGGTGTATATTAAACCTTAAGATACATTTATATGCCAGCAATCACTTTGTTTTCCATGTTAGAGATTCATGCTAGACATTGTGGCTGCCATAGCCACAACTAGCTGTCTCTTTTCCCCTCTCCCTACTCCAGGTAACCCCTGTCTAGCTCTGTCAACCACCGATTGCACCTAGCAAGCTGCTACGCCTCGCAGTTTCTTCCAGAGAGGCCTCCGCTTCTCGTCGTCGTCGTCGTCGTCTACGATGTTTTCACAATGTAAATATTTAAATATTTTCAAGACAAACATACGCCTGTTGTCTCTGAAAATATGTTGATTAAATATTTGCTCAGCAAACTGGTTAAAAATTACAACAATTCCAGGCGCATTCCATTCGCTCTCTCACTCTCTCGCTCTCTCTCTATTTCCCGTGGCTGACTTTGGCATTTGTTTTATGAATTTTTCTCAACACTTTTCACTTTTCAGCACGCCAAGGCGTGGAAAAACAACGCACAGCAGCCTGCCCACTCCAGCTCCCTCCTCTCCCCGCATCTCTGCGCACTCTGGCAGGGGGTATAGGCCGGATTTTGAGTTATATCCATTTGCATCTGGCAGTTGGCTCGTTTGGCTCGTTTGGCTCTTGCATAAATATGCAGTGGGAGCGTGTGTTTGTTGTTGTTACAATTATTGCCACCGCCGACGCTGTCGACGATGTTGTAGTTATTATTGTTGTTGTTGTTGTTGCTGTGGCTGCTGTTATTGTTTTGCGGCTCGTGCAGACAGCGCGGCACCAAGTGTTTCACATCCCAGCGCAAAAAACGAGTGAATGGAATCGAAACCACACTGAGCGTGCTGCATTCCTCGCATAACACAGTTCAAGTTGGCTAAGGCGGAACAAACTGCATTTGTGGGCTAATATCGCCAGCAGATTGACTTGGGAAGACTCTTCTTAGGCAAGAGGTCAATGAGGTAGTAAGTAACATAGATGAGTATTGTGAGTCATCAAATAAGTGTCCTTTTGAACTCCACCAGAAGGATAGACATGTTTGCAGTCATTAGCAAAAGGAAACTTACTTTATATCTGCCAATATCACCAGTAGATTGACATGGAATTTTAATAGGGAAGAAGTAAAGGAGGTAATTCAGGTTGAACTTATCCTTGCTCCTGTCTCTTTCCTATATCAAGTGATAGTAGATGAGTAAAGTAAGTCGTCTCCACTACACATTATTTTTAGTTGTCCTGACAGTGCAAACAAAGTCGCAAAGATTGTCAAAAATATCAACTGTACATTGTGTCAATAAATTTAGATTGGTAACTCAGTTAGTTGTCCTCTAATTTCATTTTCCTGGATTAAGATTGTATTGACTGCATTCAATTACGAAAGATCGACCTAAGATTGATTGCAAATCAATGTGGGCAAGAAGTCAATGTGATAACTTATGTTGAGTTTTTTCAGTTTTTCTCTCTCCAGATGAAAGTCCTGTATTTTAGTATTGTAATTTTTCATATTTACACTTTGAATTATCTGCACGCCTACCATTTTCGAACTTGGCCTACAGAAAACAAACTTCCTTTGCTAAGGAAGTTCAGCTATATATGAAAGTTAAAGAGGTCAAAGTGTTAGCATCAATGGAACTTCTCCCATATCGCCTTTCTGGATTACAAATATAATGAGTATAGTGACTCTTAATTCCTGGCATAATAATGCTTGTCAAACCCACCAATTGTTCTGCTTGTTAAAAGAAAGAAAGTCAGCAGTTACACTAGATATCCTAACAAAGAGTAGTATCATTTTATTTAGTTTACCTACCAATAGAAGCGATTAAACAAGCAACCAGCCATCGTATAAGTCCAGTGTTCCAGGTTGTCAATTATACACATTTGTTGTCTGCATTTTTGACATAGTTCTACCTAACCTAAAGGAAACCAACTTCAATAACTCGCGAAGATCATTAAGCGAAGATCAACTGTATATTCTGTTAAATATATCGACGAGCACTTTGTATATATTAAAATAAGTTCCTCCTTCTTAAAGACTCTATTCAAATTGACATACCTGCAAGAGGTCAGCTGCATATCCTGTCCAAGTGGTTACAGTGGCTACTCAAATTGCACTTCCCCTCCTTTGGCGAAATCTAGACTGCTATATATATTTGAATAGAGCGAGTCATCGCCTACACATTCCAATTGCCCCGCGCTGACATTAATTATAGCGCAAACGATCGATCGATTAGAAGCATTTTCCCATTCATTAATGTATTGTTTCCCAAACAGGCACAGCAACAACAAGAACAACAACAACAACAACAGTAGCAGCGAAAAGTATGTACATAAATATTCGGCAAGAGATACAGATCCAAGCAGATTGCAGGTTGGAGGGGCGGGTACAGTGAGTGCCAGCAGTTGTTGGGCGCAATAAATAAAATACTAATTTATATCCGATGTTGAACTGGTCGCATTACTCCACGCTGGCACTGTGTGTGTGCTGATGTTGTTCACACACAAATTACGACTGAAAACTGACTGAAAATGACGAGCTGACGATTTGTTTGGTATTTTGATATCGACAACACAAGATGCTCATCCCAATTCCCAATTTGGAATCCAGCCCGGCGTCTGCCCCCCACAGTCAGCTCAAAAACTTATTATGCACAAATAAATAGGAGAGAGAAAAGGCCGATAAAAATGTAGAAATGTTGTTGTTGTTGTTGTTGCTGATGTTGTTGCTGTTGTTGTTGTTGTTGCATCTTCAGTTGATTTATACGACGAGCGGAAATCGTAGACTTTTCGACGCTCAGCATGAGTGCAGCAGACATTGAGGAGGCCAGTGTCAGTGAGAGATGGGAGCACACACTGGCAGCTACAGAGATACAGCTACAGCTACAGATACATCTACAGCTGCAGATACATTTTACAGCAATTAGCGCGGCATGTGTTGTATCTGTATCTGCCAGATACTTGCCGACTACAAATTGGGCAGAGCGCTTGAAATGTGTTTGCAAACAAATTAATATCCATCGATCTGGAAACTGCCAGAGAGCGTTGCCAGATCTATGATCTATGTAGGAGCAACCACTACCTCTGCCCCCTTCCTCTCTCCCTTCCTCTACACAGTTCCAGCTAGTCAGCTATGCGAATCGATGAATTACTTCGCCTCTGCTTCTGCTTCTGCTTCTGCTGGCTTTATGTGATGTGGGTCACATAAACAAAGAAATAAATATTGTGGATGAATGTGCAAAAGTTGGGAGCGAGTCCAAGGTGCTACTGCCTGTGTTAAGGTGGTTTTCCACTTGCGAGGGCAGCTCCAAGAGTTCCCCTTACCATATGTTGTACATTTATTGGCCAATCTGTTGCCAAATGAGTTTCAGTTGTTGTTGCAATTCCAATTATTATATTTACAATGAAAACTATTTTCGCTTCCGTAAACAAAACGTGGAATGCCCTTGAGCTGGAGAAAGGGGAGAGGAAGAGGTACACAGCTAGAAGCTGCAGCCAAGATTGATGATGCCGTGACCAGCAGCTCGGCCTGCTTTGCGCAAGTTTTCCACGAGTTTTCCCATGCAAATATTTTTGTGCATTGGCAAACGTCTTGTCGCCTCGAACTGGACTTGAAAACATGTGCAGCGGATTAGCCAGAGTGGCAGGCAGGCAGACAGGCAGGCAGGGAGAGGGGCAGACAACTTGGACGCAGCATGAGCTGGCGCTACTCGTAGTGCAGGCCCAGTTCGGGTGTGTCTGTTTTATAGCCACGTGCGAGACGCGTTACCACCTCCGTGGGCCATAAATCTGCTGTGCGCCTGTGGCGCAATGAACTCGCACTGGCACATGGCAACAATGCAACCAAGAGGCAGTTCCTCCACTCCTCCACTCCGTGCTGCAGTTGTGGTTTGTTTAGTTTGCAGGCGACGATAAACACCTTGGCGCCAGGGCGCGCTCGCTCTCATCCGGCAGAGTCCGCCCAGCCACGCCCATGCTCAGTGCCGCTTTGACACTCTGCCAAAAAGCACTTGAGTTGAGTTCATTAAGCGCTGCCTGCTCTCACCTGTTGGCTGGCACAGGCTCAGCTCCACCTGCCCTGCCTGCCCCTGCCCTGCCTGCCGTGGCGACTCCGCTCTGTCGGGCCTCGTGGGATGCGCGCTTCCGTTGAAGAAAGCTTGAAATTACACACGATATTGCGGCAATTATGCCTGCATTTATGTTATTGTTAATTGTTTAAACAATAGCTCCTTAGCATTGTTATTGTGCGTGTGCGCTGCAGGTGAGCAGGGGAAGAGCAGTTGTGAAATGGCCTGAATGATCTGTTTTCAATTCTATTTCATTCAGAGACACCACGTCCATTCAGTGTGCGATTCATTGGAATATCAAGTATACGCAAAAGAATTCTCAATTCAAATTTATCTAGCCTCATCTCGAGCACATAATTAGACGCAATTCTCAGCAACTGATTGAACAGCATTTTCCCCAATTGATTTATGGCTCTTCCAGCGAAATTGTCGACAATTTGTCTGGCCATGCAGGAGGGAGGCAGGGAGGTAGGCAGGGAGGGAGGTATAGAGAGGCAGGGAATGTGTTCTCTGGGGGCGCGCTTCCGTGATTTACGCGCTACGATATCGATAAATAAACAATCGAGTCTTAGTTAGCATTTGCTGGGCCGCAACAGTGCGTGAGTTTTGTTTTACGATCCCATCACATTGCGGAGTTGATCATTCTGATCTCTCTCTCTCTCTCTCTCTCTCTCTGATTATTTGGCCTGGGGTGCGGCCTGGCACTTTGATAGTGCTGAATTTGCTAATTCTGGCTCCGATTTGGAGTCGGATTCGCGTATTTATTTGCTTATGTCGGGTCTCTCGTCGGCAGCATCAAATGGCCAAAAAGAGTTTCGCGCGAGTTTGACGCATAAACAACGCATCGATTGACGAGCTAATAACCAATACCAATATAAGCAATACACAGCCATATACCCAATGGCAACTGTGACATCAAAGTCAGGCTGCCATAACTGATAAGCAAAATAAACCTATCATCGGATTGCAATAATCAAATCAAATCAAATGTGCCGGCGATAGCTTCATTTTCCCCCAAAGGGAATGCGTTGCGATGTGGCGACAATTGAGCGCCATCTGCTGGCATTAGCTAGCAACTGGCTGCACTGGGGCTGCACTGGGGATGCACTGCATCCACTGTCGGTCTTCTGCAAGATCAAAGCATTTCAGGCGCAACAGTCAATCAAAATTGTTGTACTTGTTGTTGTTGTTGCAGTTCTCTTTCTTGCCTTTGGTTGTTGGCTTCGCGCGCGCGTCAGTCAGCCGGGCCAATAAATTGCCCTCGCCCTCAGCCTGCGTGCTGTCCCCCCTTCCCCTGCCTCTACCGCCCTTCTTCCCTCCTTTGTCTCTGTCTCCCTCACTTTTCCCTGGCTAATTTACTCAAATGTCGACGCCTGGCGCTGTCTTTCCACACTTTTTCATTTGCATTTGCATATTCCTCATGCTTCCCTTTCCCCCTCCTTCTCCCTCTGTCCTCCTCTCTGCTCCTTTTTTGTTGCATAAATCGATCATAAATTTAATTTGAAAATTGCTGCCTTCGGTTTTTGCGTTGTGCTTGGGGCAACTCCAAAGCCATTTTGCGTATTTATAACTCAATAAAACTTCAAAAGTGTTCGAAAACATTCACTCTCAAAGTTTGTTTAATGCCATAAAAATGCATTTGTTTTGTTGTTGTTTTTGCTGTTGTTCTTGCTGTTGTTGTTGTTGTTCGACGGCACTAAAACTCGGTTATAGCTTTATGAGCTCTATTACTGGTAAAAGGAAACGGAAGTTTACTGTAGGGATCTGCTGTTGCTGCAGATTTGTTGCTTCTTACAAAGCTTCACATTCGAATGTGAACTTTGACATATTCACTTGCACTTTGATCTAGATTGAATGGAACTTCCTTTTAGATAAAATGAAAATGTAATGTTTTTTAGAAGGTGTTAGGAATATACAATTTGAAGTACTATATAAATGTTATAATAATGTTACAAATTCCAAAATAACTCAGAAATTGAATGGAACTTAATTTGATGGATAGAAAATGAAAGACTGAAAAAATTGGAAGCCACAGTTGATAAAAAAATATTTAAATTTATGAATACAAATTTTAAAATAATGATAACTATATAATTTTCTGATTTTGTGATATAAAAGTTTGAAAATAACTCAGAAATGCGAATAAAATAAGGAAAAGTGTTTGGCATTTGGAAACTCAAAGCAATTTCAACTTAAGAAAGAAAGAAAACCTTCTATAGAAGTATTTTATTGAAGATTGTCATGATTATACATATATACACGTATGTTACTTTCTTGACAGACACGATTACCACTGCAACTAGTTTTGAAGAGGCTCATTTTCACAACAAGTAGAGAAAAGGTAAATCAAAAACTGTTGCTTGATTTTGTTAGGTAGATCATTTTAAAGCTCTACTTTATGTTAGCTTCTATTTAAAGTGTGTTATTGATTCATCTTTTATTACTTAAATAGTTGCAATTTATATATATCCATATGCACATAAAGAATATACCTACATAAGTGTATATCTGTTCTATGAAAGTTGTATGAAAGTGTGTAAACTAACTTTGTGCATATAGAATGTAATAGACAGAAGGACTCGAGACAGAATCCCACAAAGTCTATGTATTCTTGGTCACCATTATGTCCCTGTTCCCGCTGTCCGTCTGTATGAAAGTCGCAATGTCATGTAATTATAAGACCTAGATAAGTCAAATTTGGCATTAAATTCGCATTATCAATGTTTGGCGATGATTTACCAAAGAGTTGAAGATAAATCTTTCCGGTATCTCTTCTCTTTAAAGTGTGTTATTAATTCAACAGTAGAATTCAAGTATATTGCCTCAAATATGCCATATATCCATATCCATATATGTATACTTTATATTGTTTAATAATTTATTCATATTACCTTTGCTGCATGCGCGCAATGTAAATTTACTTTAGAAGCGGTGTCTCTATTATAGCCCGGTTAATTGCAACGACAGCTGGCAAAACAACAGCAAACCGCGCAAGAACAACAACAACAACACCAACAACAGCAGGAGCAGCAACAGTAACAACTACAACTACAACTAAACAAGGATAACAAAGTAGCGCGTTTCTGTCGTCGTCGTTGTCAGGCGTTGTCAGTAGAATTTATTGTTATAGCGGCGCAATGATAACAGGTCATCAACACAACTGGCCAGGTAAATAAATATACAGGTGGAAGGGAGATAGAGAGAAAGAGAATGAGAGAGAGACAGATAGAGGTAGCGAGGGGGAGCAGCGAGAGAAAAGCGCGAAAAATAAGCAGCGCGCGTTAATTACAAAAGGAGCTGCTGCTGCTGCTGTCGAGCATAGTTATCCTTGCAGAGCGTGGGAGCGGGAAAGGGAGCTGTTAGTGGAAGCGAGACCGCCTGCTGTATTATATAGGGCCAGCTAATACTTGCATTTAATTAGGCTTGCAATAATATTTATGTAAATCGGGCCTGGCTCCAGGACGAGCGCCGACAACAGCTGTCAATATTTGTGGGAGGCTCTGTCAATGATTTGATTACAGGCACACGCACACTACACACACACACATATGCACAACATACACACACACGCACTAAACACTACACAGACACTCATACACACGCACAGCACACACTCAAGTAAAGACTCGCACACACATTTGCATCTCATGTGGTTGTCCTGCGATCTGTATCCTGCAGCTGCTTATGCACACATAGATACACGCACACACACACACAGAGAGCAGCTTGATATGCATACATATGTGTATGTGTATATGTGCATGCTTATCGCTAAGCAAACAGCGTCGCGTTTTGCCGTTGTCGCCAGCGTGCTTTGTTTTTCTTGTCCCTTCGAAAACCTCTTGGACCACCCGCGCATGCAGCACGTCCACTGCGACAACTGTGGCAAGGGCTGCTGTGGCTGCAACTGTTGTTGCTTTTGACAGCGAATGGGCTCAGGCCGTGCAGCAACGCGTCGAGGCAGCTTTGTCAACGCAGCAATCGCAGCAGCCGAAAAAAGTAATCGATGTGAATGCGCTGAATTTGCATAAGCAGTGGCTGAAGGAGAGAAGACAGGGGGAGAACAGTGAGAGCGCTAGAGAGCTGCATATCAGCCACTTGGCGTCCATTAAAACTAAAACGATCAATTGCTGATAATATTTAACTCTGCGACCATTGAAAATTATCAAAAAGGGTATAATAACTTCGTGTAATTGAAAGAAAGAGAGGCGTGATAGACGCCATAAAGTCTATATATTCTTGATCATGATCACTACTTGAGTCGATTGAACCAAGTCTATCTGTCTGTACTAAAAACACAGATTTTTGATTTTATACGAGGTTGAGCGACCTAATTTGATAAGTTTACTGTATTTCCTGGACAAACCAAGTTTATTTTTCAATTGTTGGATGCCACAAGCACCGTACGTATACATACTTGCTTAAATACATACTTAGCTCGTTTAAATCTCTACCTCTCCTTCAAATTGCAATTTGTTTTGACATTCATAGAAGTTATTCAAGACATCGAGTGCTCAAAGACCCATAAAGTCTTCTTAATCTACGATGTTACATACAGTTTTCAAAAAAGACCTTTCTGCTGCTACGCATTAAAGTAAAGACACTCAATAAAGTTCAGAATAGTCATCATAATCCAGTTTATATTGTTAAGTATAAAGTTAAGCTTCTGAACAATCTTCTTCATCGTCTTCATTCACTTTCATAATTGATATTTCCCCTGTTTCACTTCATTTCTTTAAGTAGTGTCAATTATTCAAGTTCAGGATTATCTTTATAGTTTGCTTTGCGTATATTATTTGATATTCCTGTAATCTATGTTTATTATTATTCAATGTTATCTATTTAGTTTGGAAAGCTTAGATAGTCTTCTAAGTCTGCTTTATCCTTCTCCAGTTGAGTACCCAGTTTAGTTTAAAGGCAACAATGACAACTCTTTGCCCACAGTAATATCATTTATGTAAAACCTTTACGAACTCTCTCCCATCTGTTAGCCAGAGTACTCTACCTCAGTGACTTCACTTTCAGGCCTAAGCAGCCATATGTCTGCTGAGGCTCCACCTTGGGCTTTGGCACACTTTTCGTACGCACTTGAGTCAGGCCTAATGGTGAGTTGAGGCTGCGCTGCCCACCCAGAGAGCGAGAGAGCTCCATTGAAGACAATGGACAACCGAAATGGCCCTTAGCGCCTTGGCCGTGCTTGAGCTGGCGTTGGAGTTGGAGTCGCCACCTGAGCACAGTTTAGCCTACATCAGCGATCAGCGATCGCTCTCGTCTTCATCTGTCTAAAACGATCTCAATGCCGTGCGGTGGCGCCAGCCGGGTTTCGATTTCAAGTGACAATGGATCGAACATGACAGTCGCACAATGGAGGCGCGCACGAGGCACACGAGAGGCCGAGAGGGCGATAGAGGTCGTGACAATAATCGCCCCACAGACGTTCACAGTCCACTGTAATTTGGTCAATTAATCATCGCGCCTGATCGCCAGACGAATGGTGGGGCAGAGGGACAGTGGGGCAGACCAGTCTGCTGGTTGGGTAACTGGTTCGTCGGCTAATAAGCTCAGGTTTTCGGCACTCATCATTAGCGTTACGCAGCAGCAGAAGCAGCTCGTCTATCGCACTTTTACCAATTAAGCACAATTGTTTGTCAATTAGGGGCGTGCCACTGCCCATCGTCTAAGTTAATTGTGAGTTATTTTAACTAAAGATTTATAATTTGCTGACCATTGTTGCGCTGAATACGAAGAGCGCAGGAGAAAGCGAATCAAAGGTTTAGTTTCAAGTGAAAAAATAGTTTATAGATTTTTGAGGTTATGATATGTTCTTGGGTTCTTTTTAACCGATATCTACTTTTAGAAATATTGTAGATATTGTATGTGTCAGGCAATACTTTGATTTAAAATAAATAAAGAATACTTCAATTTCTATAAATTTCTTTGAAAATATAAAACAAATCGAGTCTTAAAAGTTTTTGACGAATGATTAGTTAAGAGATTGAGGTTATACAGCCTTTTTGGGTTCTCTATGAAGACTCATAATTTAGAAATGTGGTGAATATTGCAAAATTGACAATACTTTATTATAAATTACTGAAATCGTCATACATTACTTTGGATATAGAAAAGATATTGAGAAATATGCGCATTTAATTAAATTAAGAAATATATCATATTAGGTTATGGCATGTTTTCGGATTCTTCTTAAAAGTACATATGCTAGGAGTATTTTAAGTTTTGTAAATAATGCAGTATTTTAATCATAAAGTACTTCTGTTACCTACAATTTCTTGAAATTTAAAACATATATCAAAATATTTAAATGTTCCAATTTAGTTAAAAAAGAAAAAAAGAACAGTTTTAAATTTTGGATAGTTAATCTATAATATTATCCAAATTTTTGAGCTGTTCTCTGTTTCTTTTTTAACTACAGTAGTTCAAAACAAATTCATAGAGCTATATTACTTCTCTTGAATGCACAATCTCAATCAATTCTCGCATTGCTTCAACCAATAAGATAATGAGGAACCTGATTTGTTTTACGATAAATCGTTAATGTCATTAAAATCCTGCATTGCAATCGAATGCGGCTTGGACTTTAAGCTAGACTTGAAACAAGAATAGGCTGATGTGCAACATGATATTCCATTGTCTTATTTCTGACTGACTCATTTTCATTGAGCTAATAACGAGCTTCTTCCTGCCCCCACTTCCCCTTGATGATGGTGGTCATTCAATATAGTTTGATATTATTTATCAGTCAGGCGGAATTTGCGTACGATATCGATTTTATCTGAAAGTCTGTTTTCAAGAAATGCCATGTGGAAGCCCAACTTCGATTCTTGAGTAAAGTAAAAGACAGAGAAAGGTAGAGAGAGGAAGAGAGGGAAATAAAACTGCAGTAGATGTTTTTTTTGATATTGTAACATATTATTTCTTTAATACACTTTTTGCTCATATTGTACGCTAATTTTGTGATAATAGTTTATAATTATTTATAATTTATTATTGCTTACATAGTCTAGGCTAGTTAATGATAATATTACTAAGCGATTTTCTATGTTTATTCTGATGTTAAATACGTTTTCCTTCCATTCCGGAAGAAACTCTTTGCTCGCAGCGAAAAACTCATCACAAATTGCATACCAGAAATTTCTTTAAGTGTAACTACGCGCTAAAGTCGATAACAATTATTAATAATAATTAGTTAATTGTAGTTGTTAAATATACATATACTTATTCGTATTGTATTCGTATGGGTATTTATATATTTAATATATATATAAAGATCGTTTTATGCTATTAGATGTATCGTATAAAACTAACAACTAAATACTTTCGCCTGGCCTACGCCTCGTATACGCATAAGCAATTAAGTCAAAGCCAAAGTCGCAAGGAGACAAACACAATAATAATAAATTCGTTGACATTGAGATACTTTGCTGCTGCTGCTGCTGCTGCTGCCGCTGCTGCTGCTGTGAGTCATGCTTGGAGATATATTTACAGGAATATACAAGAGAGCACAGCTGCCACGCCCACTGGCCTAGACGCCCAGATTAGACGCCATACTTGATGCCGTACTCCTGGTAGTGGCCCACATGCGGCCTGTAGTGACTGAGGTTGCTCAGCTGGCCAAGATTGCCCAGATTGCCGCTTAGATGCGGCACGTGATGATGATGATGGTGATGGCTATTGATGACAGCGGCAGCGGCTGCGGCAGAGGCAGCAGCGACGCTCGCCGATGCCGGCGGACTGGCTGACTGTATGCTGCCCGTCGGGCTGCCCGTGTCCAGTTGACAGGATTGATTCTGCTCGAAGATCATGTCGCGGAATCCAAGCGCCGAGCTGGGACTGCTGGTCAGTACTGAGGCAGAGACGATCGCGTGATTGTGGCTGTTGTTGTGGCTGTTGTTGTTGTTGTTGCTGTTGTGCATGCTGCTGTTGTTGTTGGTCGGGTTCGGATTGTTGCTGCTGTTGTTGCCGGGATGCGTCGGAGTGCCGCCCTGACCACCACCCGCACCACCACCACCTGGGCCGTTGGTAAGGGGCTCCGATGGCGGCGTCTCTGGCGTATACCAGCCACCATGTGCCGGCCCATGTGGCGTTGAGATCGTTGTGGGTGATGCGCCCGACGATTGCACCCCGCTGCCCCCATTGCCCGGCGTAAGGGGATGCGAGACATGCGCCACATGGCGCAACTGCTGTGCATGATGCGCCGCCGCCGCATGATGGGCATGATGCATCTGACTGCTGGCCACCGTCAGGTTGTCGTCGTTCAGATGATACGGATAGGCGCTGTGATGGATGCGCGGGTTATAGACATTCATCAGGGAGTCGACAGTGAAGCCGGCGTGCTCCACGCCGCCGGTCAAGTGATTCATTTGCGCCAAACTGTCGTGGCACGAGTTGAGCATGGCCGCATGCGAGACATCCTTGCCACTAAGGCAGCCCAGATCCATCAGTGGCTCCTTCTTGAAGTGCGCCGCATGGGCGGCCATGTGCTTGGCCTCCAGTATGCCATTGGTCATCAGCTTCAAGGGCTTCATCTCGGCCAGCTTCTCGTTCATCATCGCCTGCCGCTTGATGGCCTCCTCCTTCTCGCGCATAACATCCTTCTTCTTGAATCGCCTGCGTCGTCGCAGGAACGAACCATTGTCGAACATGTTGTACGAGTCCGGGTCCAGTGTCCAGTAGGAGCCCTTGCCGGGCTTCTTATCGTCGCGTGCCACCTTGACGAAGCATTCGTTGAGGCTCAGATTGTGGCGTATCGAGTTCTGCCAGCCCTGCTTGTTATCTCGATAGTAGGGAAAGCGTTCCATAATATACTGATAGATTCCGTTCAGGGTGACCTTCTTGTCGGAGGCATTCTGTATGGCCATCGCAATGAGTGCGATGTACGAATACGGCGGCTTCACGATCTCCTTGTTCTGATGCGGTGCTCCCAACCCGTAGGCACTGGCCGAGTACGGATAACGGGAATACTGATCGTAGGCATAGTGGGCCGCTGCCGCTGCTGAGGCACTGCTTGCCGCTGCCACCGCCGAGGCGGATGTGTAGCCGGCGGCAGTTTGCGCATAGTGACGCGAGAATGAGTTCTGATCACTGAACAACGTGTGCATTCTGTCGGATATATATATGTATGTATGTCGGCTATATATTCTATATAGAATTAATCAATACAATTCGATTCGATTTTGATTTGCGGACGAAGCCGCCACAAGAACTTTCCTTCTTTCGTTTGTGTTTCTTTTTTTTTTCTTTCTATTTTCTTTGGCGCACTTCACAGAGGTTTTTCTCTTTTGCTGCTGCTGCTGCTGCTGCTACAGCGTCGCGTTTATTATTTGCACAAATAATATTTGCTTAAACAAGTTGCAACTGTGTGTGCGTGGGTGTCAGTGTATGTGTGTGTGTCTGTCTGTCTTTGTGTGTGTAGCACAACAACAAGCAATCGCTTCGAACGTGCGGGCAGACACGCAGCGACTGAGAACCGTTCGGGATAGTAACACGTCTGATACTGAATCTGTGTAACTGAAATAACACACAGCTCGAGTCAATGCGACGCGGGCAGCAACGAATCTCAGCAGCGGCAGCAGCAGCAGCAGCCAGCAGGCAGCGACTGCGACGCCAGCGTTAACAGCGCACGTCTCTGCGCGTGTGTGGGTGTGTGTGTGCTGCGACCAACCACCGACGGCAGCTCGCTCTGTTTGCTGCAGTCAGTAAGTGAAGACCTACAGCTATACAGAGCACACACACACACACACGCAGTCTCACACACACACACACATGCTGAAGCACTCTCACACACAGCTGCAGCTGAGAGAGAGAGCGCGCGAGGTGGCCGCCATTCATGATTTCGTGCGTACGACCGCCTTTCGTGGCGCTCTCTCTCTCTCACTCTGTGTCTCGCTGTCTCGCTCTCTCTTTCTGGCTTGCGTGCAAAACCCGCTGGCTAGGGAAGTGGAAATAGTTGTTCCATCAGTTTTGGGCACCCTCGGCCCTCCGTTTGTCTGTTTATGTTGTTCAAACTAATGCTTAAAATGCGGCCTAGCCACAGCAGCGCTCTCTCTTTCTCTCTCTCTCTCACACATACAGAGCTGCCAATGGCAGTGCGTGTGGCAGAGAAGGGGCAACTGTAGTCGCAGCACCTGGGAGCACAGACAAGTTGCAGGCTCAGCCGTAGCAACAGCAGCAGCAGAGTGTGGGTGGCTTTGGCTCAGGTTCTGGCTTGGCTTGGCAATCTACTGCTGCTCTTAGCCAGTTGCGGCAAGTTTTTGCTTGTCGAGTTTAGCCGAAAAAACGCTGGAAAAGGCAGAGGGTTTTTGCCAGAGCCTTTGTTAATTTAAACAAGAAGAATATTCCGCAGCTTTAAGTTGTGTGGCAGGTGGAAGGACCTTTTAAATAACATAAACTGCATATAAATCTGTCAATGTTCCTTATGCTTCAGTTTGATATAGTTTAATTATCTTCATAAGTTGTTAAACTCACTCATGATTCATTTCTTTCTTTTTTCTTCTACAATTTTGATATTGTATATTGCATATAAAATGTGTAATCTTTATATATTATACATATTTAGCTTTATATTATATTTTTATTTATTAAAGTATTTTGTTACAATATTTAATGAAGCATTTGAAATGACTTTAGTAGAGAGTAATATATGTAGTATAGTACATACATATATTAATTTTGGCCAGAATTTGCTTTCGCACCTTGGAAAATATCTCGTACACCGTTAAGTATGTAAAATAACTATATTTTGATTCAGGAACAACAGAGGAGTCGAACTAGCCATGTCCTTCTATCCGTCCGTACGCTGTACAGTAACCTATATATGTTTTTTCCATCCATTTTATAAAAATCTGACAACTATATATTCTCGTATTCATGGGATTAAGTTTTGTACATGCCCAGACTTAAGAGTTATAATATATAGATGTTGAGGAACATATTATATTAAAACAATGTTATAAAATTCTGCTGCGTTATTTTAAACTATTATTATATATAAACAATATTTGGTTTATTTAAAGAGAACACTTTCTTCTTAAATTTTTAACTCACAGACATCTAACATGAGCCTAGATAGATCGGAAGTCGGGACTCATTGTTGTTGTTTGTGTTTGCTCACACACTCTCTCTCCCTCTCTCTTCCTCTGTGTCTCCTCTCTCTATCTCTCTTACGCAAACAAGAGCCGTTCTTTCAGCGTTACCCCTCACGCCGTTTTTTCCACATGTTCTCACGTTTTTTCACATCTCATTCACGATTCTCTTGCTGTTCTCGCTATTGTTGTTGTTATTGCTGTTGTTGTTGCTGATGTTATGAGCCCAAGCTGATTTTTTGCAGACTTGGTTTCGTCGATATTTCTTTTTTTCTCTCCCGCTTTTGCTTATTGAAACAATATTTTGTTGTACAACAATATTTATTGACTTTGTCATCTTTAAAGTAAATTTTATATGTTTATTTGGTTAAGCGTGTGTGAGTGCGAATGCGTGTGTGTGTGTGAGGCTGACTCAAACACGACGCAACTCCCACGCTTCAGAATGTAATGTGTGTGTGTGTGTGTGTGCCACACTTGCATTTATTTTGATCATTTAAAAGTATAATTAACTTGCATTTGCATTCAAAAAATTTGATAAAAAACTCAATTCGTGCATAGAAAACGATTTGTCTGCCATCTCTGTCGCACTGCAACTGCCTCCAGCTGTCTCTTTCGCGACTCTCGATAACCTGGATAATTGATACGAGGGTCGTTTGATGTCCGGACTTTTTGTTTTGCGCACTGCTCTATACCCCCTGTCAGCATAGACTGTTTGGAGGCGTTAGTTTGCGTTTTATGGCTGAGCGCTCTGAATTTTAAGTTTTTGAATAGTTGAACCCTGAGTTCAAAAGTCAGCTTATCAAGATTGTACAAGAATAATATTTGGCTCTATTAGCGCAATCGCATTATTTTGACAAATATTTTTATTGTTTTAACATAATTTTTTGCATGCGAAGCGAGCAAAGAAAGCGACGACGCCACCAAAGGAGGCAAAGAAGGTAGCAAGCAGACAAGGCGAGTCCTGCAGCAACTCATGTGAGTGCACATCATGTGTGCTCTTTGGCTACGATGCCCACTGTCCAGTGTCCGATTGTCCCATTGTCCGTTTGGAGTCCTTTGGTTGCATTTGAAATTCGAATGAGATAGCGATTCTGCTGCTGCTTCTCATTTCACTTATCCATGCTCTCTCTTCTCTGCTTCCCCCTCTTTCTTCTCCTTCCCCGTCTTTCCTTCCCCTTATTCCCAGTCTCCTCTCCTCCTTCCCCTCATGCCATTTATTCTCCCCCTCTGCCCACAATTTGCGCATTTCGTTTTCTTGTCTTTTCGTCGCTGCTGATTTTACAAATTTTCGTTCTGATTGTCTCACTGTATGTGTGCGAGTGTGTGTGGCAGTGTGTGTGCCTTGTCTGTCTCTGCATTTCGCACAGTTCATGTTATTTTTTGCGCAGTTGCCTCGCCCGTCTGTCCCAATGCCAGCTCCAGCTCCAGATCCAGTCTCAGCTGCGGCCTCAGCTCAGTTTCCTGCACTGAATGTATCCCAGTCGCATTTGGATGTCTGTTATGCATGTACATATATAACATAGTAACTCCCACTCCATTTCGTCTGTCATTCGACCTATGAAAATATTATTTTAATCTCTCTCTCTCTCTCTCTCTGACTCCCCCTCAACAAACTTTGCTCCAATCGCAGTGAAAGTTTAATCAATTCTTCAAGTCGCGTTGGCGAATTTTTATTGCCAGCTTAGTTTATGCAATCATAAGTTCAAAAGATTGATATAGGTTAACACTTACAACTATAGTTTGTGCTAGATAAGATTCCTTTGTTTGTACAATATATGAGTATTTCTTGATAATAGGCGCATAAAACCTATCAAACTTAGAAACCCTTACTAAGAGGTGCATTGAAACTTAGGATATCTTTATAAAACTTAGGATTACTTCATAAAAGGTGCATAAAAACTGCTCAAACCTAGCAAAAACATGAAAGAAAGGATCCCTTATTATAGATGAATATAAGATCATGAAATTAAGTATTCCTTTATAAAAGATGAATACAAACTCATTCTGCTCAGATCAGATCAGATTGAGAGATGTTTTTTTTATTCATATAAGTCATATTAACCTTATAAACCAACGCTAACCTTCACAATGGCAGCAGAGTTCAGTGAACTGTCACAGTATTCCAAAAACCAAGAACTTATTACGCAATTGGCGCCCTGGTCACGGTTGGGGCATATGAAACATGTTAATTTACCAAACATTTTGTTCTCGAAAGCATCAAAAATGCATGGGGAAGTGTGGGGAGGGTGGGGGTAACGAGAACCGCCTGTGGCGCCCCTTGACATTTTGCACGCTCAATTTGAGGCAATCACGACAGTGCGTCGACTTCATTTGGGCTGTTACTCATCAGCAGCAGAGCAGGGGAGGGGCAGGGAAAGGGACAGGGATAGGGACGGGGCAGAGACTAGACAGTTTAGACTAGTTTGGCGGACAATTTGCAACACATGTCGGCGCGTGGACGGGGCTAGAGGGGAACGACATATGGCAACTCATTGCCTATTAAGTTTTATAATTTTCGAACAGATTTTAGTATTTTTACTTGAAGTAAATCTAAAAATAATATTTATTTTAAAGTGATGAGTGCAAGGAGTGCCCTAATCAGACAGTTAACGGCACTTGAACCAGACCCAGGCACACACACACGTAGTAAGACAGTGAAACAGGATTTAAGCTGCAACAATAATAAATTTTCTGGCAAAAAAAAGAAGGAAAGAAATGGAAAAAATATCTTTCGCTTGAAAACGCGCACTCCTAAAAATGCTGATAAGGCGAAATATGCGCACGCACACGAATACACAGCGTACACCAACACCAACACAAACACAAATACGAACAATGCTGACGCTGCTTGCTGCTCACTGCTTCCTCTCTTATGAATATGCATGCGGCGACGGCGACAGCGACGCAACGTCGCTGCCTGCAGTGCTGGGCCAA
This sequence comes from Zaprionus nigranus, assembly GCA_018903425.1. NCBI lineage: Eukaryota > Metazoa > Arthropoda > Insecta > Diptera > Drosophilidae > Zaprionus > Zaprionus nigranus. Next base: position 1,716,603 of record JAEIGD010000024.1, read on the forward strand.
TAACGCGTTGACTCTCACACATGCATATACAACTTAAGCACACACAGACAGCCGTTTGCGCAGCCAATGATAGGCGTGGCCTGCACTGCACACAGCCAGCACCGAGCCAACGAGAGTGAGAGAGAGCAAGAGCGCAGCAATGGCGCAATCATTGCACTGCTTGCACACTGCATTGCGCCCAGCATGAGGTTGTGGTGGAGTGTGACAAATATAGAGAGTGGGGAAGTGTCGGTATTGAGGCCTGAAATTGTGGGGGGTGAAGTTGGGTGCGCTTTCTGCGCTCGATATTGGCCACTCATTAAAATTTATGATTTGTATATGGTTCGAGCGCTCTCTCATTATGCATAGTGCGTTCTTTTTGCATAGCCAATTTAGCAGATTAGTTGTAGATACAAATTGTTGTTGTTCTTCCAGGAAATATGGATGGATGTGGAGGATGCGGTCGAAGGGGTTGCGCACAAGCACAGCACGGCACGGCATCAGCAGCTGGGAAATTTCCGCCATTAGTTTTAATCATAATAATCGTAATCATAATCATAGCCAAAATCTTCCGGTTTTAGGCCATAAGCAGCGGAAATTCATCAACCACGACAGCAGCGGCGGCGCTAAGTCGTCCTGGCTACCTACCTGGCCGGATGCTAATCATCATCGATGCTTAACACGCTGCTTAGCTTGATCAGCCGTGGAAACTTGGCATGCGGGCTGCGGGGTTGGCATGTTTAGACTTTAATATGCGCCGCGGGAATTCTTAATGAATTCTAGCGGAATCGCGTGGGTATTTCCCAATTGCGGTTTAGACCGCAGGCTTAGCGGGCAGAGTTACCTGGACTGAGGACTACTGAACTGGCTACTGCTGCTGCTGCTGCTGCTACTGCTGCTTCATGTGGTCGGTATTCCCCCATTGATAATGATGATGATGATGAGGAAGCTGAACCACAAGGTTGAGGTGAGCATGAGGAAGGAATATCTGGGTCTGGGTTTGCTTATGCCACGCGTGTTCCGCCGTTTTGTGGCTTATTTGCGGTTTTACGGTTTTTATGGCTGCAAAGTTTCCCGCTGCTTGTGGGTGTTGCCACTGCCCCTGTTCCTGTTCCTTACCTCTCCCCTGCCGGGAGCTGTGAGGTGTGGACCGTTTGCTTAAGTGATGAACTGCTACAATTGTTATTCCTGCAAATTGTTCTACGGAAGTGCGCCCTGAGTGTGCCCAGAGAGAGGGAGGAGAGGAGGTAGAGATAAAGGTGGAGTAGATGCACTGTGTGCAGTTCCAGAGTTGTAGCTGCCAAATGCAGTTATAGAAACTGTCCCTAGTAATTTAACCTCCTTTGACACTCCCCCACTTTGTCAAGCAGTTTTCTTTCACACATTTAAGTGCTCCTTACTGATTCCGTTTCTCATGAATGCCACACACACGCTCTCTGCATACCTCCAATACTGAATCCATTCACCAGCATTCACGTACCTGGCCAGGCACCAGGCACTTGGGCACATTACAACGCTCTTAATTCATTCATAAATCGCCGTCTCCAAACGGCCTCTCCAAGTGTTCCATTCAAAACTCCAACTTGTCGGGCTGCCCCTGCTGCTGTTGTTGTTGTTGCTGTTGCTGCTGTGCTGGTCTAATGTTTATTTTATAAATATTCCCTGCCATGTTATTGCAACAAGACTTTTGTTTATTTATATGGGGAAATACGCGCGACATACTCGAGACTTTGTGGGCAAACGATTCCAAATGCAAAGTGATTGAGGGGGACGCAGGGGCAATGCAGGGAAAATGGTCCAGGAAAATTCGCAATAGAAACTCTCCCTATGTATTTCTGTACAATAGAGGGGGAATGTGATTATTGTTTCCTTTGTGATCGATTCCCCGGATCACATAGAGAGAACCTGGCCAATTTGCTATGGCTCTGCGCCTATCAAAACATTGAAAAAAAGTGGAAAATCCTTGCGAAAAACGTTTTTAATTTCACATAAATTTAAAATAAATAATGCCTTGGCTGGACGAAACAATTTTTAACCGCAAATTGTTTATTTTAACGCAAAGAAAAATGCTCGTTTCATCTTTATTTTTTTGGCAAAAATAAAAATGTTCAAATCATTTTATTTATTTATTTATGCAGGCTGCCTCGACTGTGTGGCTGCATCTTCGATTCGGTTGCCATTTTTCGGGTTTCCACACACAGTTCTCTCTGCTCGGACTCGGACTCGGACTTCGTGTGTTTATTTGACGCACAAATCCTCTTACGGCGGCTCGGCCTCAGCTCTCCCTCTCGCTCCTACTCTCCTCTCCTCTCTCTCTCTCTCTCAGTTCGATTCGGAACGAAACGGACAATTGCATGTTTTGATTGCCGCCTGCAATTGTCCTGCCACTGCCACACAGTTGCTGCCACTGCCACTGGGCTCTGCCTGCGTCGCCGTCGCTGTCGCTGTTGCTGCTGCTGCTGTCCTGCGCTGGCTGTGCACTTGTGACAATATTTTCATAATTTTTGCATCTTTTTTGCTGCTGCCTTTGCTCCGCTGTCATCGGCATCGGCATCGGCGCATCGCCAACGGTAGGTGCGTGTGTAAACATTAACTTTTCAAGAAGATTTAATCCCGATTATCCTTTGACTGTAAAATTTTTCACTCAAAAGTTACCTCTGCCTTCATTTCCCTCTGTTTGTCTTTAGGTTTTACTAAGATTGTGTCTTCCTTCAGTCCGGGTTCTCTCCAATCCTGTCCCTTCCCAATGTCTTCGTCGCTGGCGATAATTATCAGCGGCGACGACTTCTTGATGCGATTTCCACATCGTACAATGGTCAGTCTTAGTCAGAGCTAAGCTCTTCCTTGGGTTTCTCTAGGCTTTGCTCCCTTTGTTCCATTTGACTCTATACGAGATTTTAATTTGCTCATAAAGGTGAGACAATTAACTGAATAATTGGATTGCTGATCTATTCAAAAATGTGCAGAATGTTGGGCATGTTTCGAAAAATTAGAAGGCTGCCAACTCCTAATTGAGATACTATCGAGATAAGGCGATTGTATTCACAGAAAGCAAATGTGATATGGAAAGGGTGTTTTATTCAATTATAAAGGTATTTGAAAGTGCAATTGACTTCCTTTGGGTTTCAGTATATTTATGTGAGCTTTCTTTTCTGCTTAACTCTTGAAACTTTCAGTAAACGTTACTTTAATTATATTTGTAATAAATTGGCATTGTACTAGAAATGAAGACACTTAGTGATATTATTATATATTTTTATATATACATATACCTCACATTAAGCATAATTTGTTTACATTTTCCAAATTTCCTTTCGTTAAGTAATTACATAATTTTTAATTTTTAATTACACTATTTTTAAACGTTTAACAACCGCAAAACTTAATTTTAAATTTGTGTAGACGTTGAAATGAAGCTGCCAGATCGTTAAAAAGAGATTACAAATTTTGTTGATATTCTCAAGCAGTATGTAAAGCAGTGCAAGCAAGCTGTGCACTTTTTCCACTGCACTGCTGATGGCTGTAAGCAGTGTACTACTGCACTGCTTGGTTATTATTCGATTTGGCTCGCATCGCAGCCAACTTCACGTAACGCAAAATTGACTCTGAGGTTGTTCAAAGCGTGGGACTTTTGAATGAATTAAAATATTTGAATTGAATCAATTTTGATAATTAAAATAATTGTTTATTATTTTATTATACTTATAAATTCTGTAAAATATAAAATATAGGAAAAAGATCATGACAGACTCTGGCAATACATTTTCAACGCATTTTATTGTGCGTGTATTCAGAAAAACTCCACAATATTTATAAGTAACAAAGGTTAAGCGACTTATTATTTATCAATAAAAGACTTTTCAATAATTTTGGTAAACTTTCTTTGGTGTTTATTTGTTTGCATTTTGAATAATTTTCATGTGAAGTTTAACAATTCAACCAAAAACAAAACTTATTGTGTTTTATATTATATTTTGCGGAAAATACTTGCTAATTAAACGATAGTTATCCGATAGATACTAAGCAACTACATAACTTTGTCTGCAACATTCTAAGTTAATGCTAAAATTGATTATCCTTTGAGGTAATGATGCCCTGCGATCCCTCGAGGCGGGCGGGTCTAATTCGAATACTTGATTGTCTCGTAGTAGCCGTTGTTCACCGATGTCGGGGGCGGAGTTATGGGCGACAGGTAAACCGGTTTGTGGTCGACGGGCGAACGATCGAGCGCATGGTTGCCCGACTGCGATGGCGGCGGTGTCATGGTGCCGTGATGATGATGATGATGGTGATGATGATGATGTTGCGACTGTCCCGATGTCTGGATGGACTGAATGGACTGTATGGACTGTATGGACGACAGGGCGGGCAGTTGCTGCAGTGACATGGAGCGCAGACCTGCAAATGAGACAGAGAACAGAGAACTCGATTAAAATACGCAACTTTATGAGCGGGTGTTAAAATTCACACAGTGCCGCGACGCTGACGCCGACGCCAGCGCCGACGACAATGCAATAAAACGCCTGAGACAGAGGTCGCTCGAGCCGATCCCTTGTACCATGTGTTGTTGCTGTGCGGCGGTAATCGGAGCTGCAGATTCCCGCGCACTACCCCCTTCTATCCATCCCCCCTCCCTTGCCACTGCTTGTCACTGATTGACACGAACACCCAAGCAGACACTGAGGGACTGAGGGACTGACGGACTGGCGCACTTACCGTTATCCAAGCCACTTCCACTTGTTGCATAGGAGTAGCCTGCCGCCACGAGACTGGCTGCGGGCGCATAATCACTTTGAAGCACCGCTCCGGGTGAGCTGGCAGAGCCTGGATGACCCGCTGGCAGTGGGCCAGCACTCATGCCCAGCGCGGCATGCGCCATTGGGGGTGTCTGTGATCCATTCATGGCATTGTTGCCGACCGCAGTCAGGCAGGTTATGTTCGAGTACTGGGGCAGGGTGCCCACGCCAGCTAGGCCAGTGCCAGGCGATCCACTGTGCGGGGCATGCACATTCCAAGCATCCCCGAAGCCTTGAGCAGCGGAGGCGACGCCATTGGCACCGACAGCTGCAGCTGCGCCATAATCATAGCTGGAGTAGGCAGAGGCTGCATAGAAGTTGGCATTGTCCTGCAAGAGGGGTGGAGAAGGAAGGGGAGGGTAATGAGTTGACATAGTCTGGCGAGGAGGAGTGATGACTTACCATGCCCGCATCGCCGTAGGTGCCGTTGTAGAAACCATTCGGATTCACCGCGTAGGTCTTCACCTTGATCTTGGAGCGATAGCCGCGTGGACGGCGTCGCAGACTGCCCTCGTCCTCGAAGAGATGTGCGGAGTTCTCATCGATGGTCCAGTAGTTGCCCTTGCCCGGCTTGCCCACGCCCATGCCCTTGGGCAGCTTCTTGAAGCACTCGTTCAGGCTGAGATTGTGTCGCACCGAATTCTTCCAGCCCACGTAGGGTCCGCGAAAGAACTCATAGCTGCAGGGAGTGAAGAGAATGAGATAATATGGTTAGTTTATTTTCTTTATGCTGCAAACTCATATCCTCCCAACGCTCTGACTGCCTCCGCAACCCCCTCCCCCTCTCTCTTTCCCTCTTCTTTCTAATGAGCTTTGATCGTTGCCACAAGAAATTCAATTAAAAATTTCGGCTCCCCCAGACTTGACAACAAACAAACAAACGACGTCAGCGCAAAAGCCTCTCACGCACCCCGTCTCCCTCTGTATCCCCTGCCCCTTGGCTTGTACTGAAGTGGCTCGACATGGAGCCGATCGATCCGAGCTTGTCTCGTTCCCAGTCGCGGACGTCGCCAATATCCAAACATATAAAGTGCCAAGTGCTGAGAAATATGAGCAATTAAAAGGATGCGCCCGCTCTGGGCCTACATGAAGTGAGGCAGGGTGTGGGAGGAAGGGAGGGAGGAGAGTAGGGGGCTTAGGAGTTGCTTCTCATATTTTATTAAGTAAATAAAATCGAACGCAAGTAAATAAATCCGAGACAACGCGCCACAGTTCTCTGTTGCCAGTGTCGCCCCCTTTCTATCCCCTCTTCTCTACCTCATCTGTAGCTACAACTATAATAACTGGCTATATATCATATATATATAGCTATAGACCTGGCTGCATCTGTAGGCTTTTTTGTGCCTGTGCCAATGGCCGAGTGTCGATGTCGATATACGAGATGTTAGGCCTGGGAATGCCAAGATCGACAAGGGCCTAGATCTGGTAGAAAGCCAGGGCCGTTAGGAGTGTAACTAAAGCTCAAGCAAGTAAGAAAGCTACAGTTTTGTGAGCTTGACTGTTAAATACCCACTACTCTCCTGATGATACAAGTTAATAACAATTGTGTGCAGCGTATTTTGCATACTTGCAGGCGTCGTCTTGGAAATTTGTATAACCCACTACAAATTTATATCTTAAATATGAACTTTACAGCTGGCTCGAGATCAAGAGAGTGGAAATCAACAAGGAATATATCAAGTTATAACTGATACACATAGTTATAGCTTATATATCAAGTTATAACTGATACATCACGGGTTTACTGATATACCATTTAAAAAATCTTCTGTTTAAATATTTAATATTTTAAGCTATTTAAAGCTGATATATTCCCTTTCTATATATCGATCTGCCATTCATATAAGTGATATATTAAGATATAATTGATATATTCCCATTTTATAAGACGATCAACACTTTTTATAACTGATAATTCAAGTCATATCTAATATATTCCCATATTTTAGAGCAATCTATAGCTTATATATCTGATATTTAAGTTAAATCTGATAAACTTCCATTATTTGAGCGATCTAGCATTCATATAACTGATATATCTAGTTAAAACTGATATATTCCCTTTCTATACAGCCATCTACAATTCATATAATTGATATATGAAGATATAATTGATATATTCTTATTTCATAAAAAGACCAACACTTGATATAACTGATATATCAAGTTATATTTAATATATTCCCATTCTATAGAGCAATCTACTGTTTATATATGTATCTGATATTTAATTTAAAACTGATATATTCCCAATCCTACCATTCAACTGATATATCAAGTTATAAATGATATATTCGCAGTCTATACGGCAATCTGTAAAGTAGATATATATTTTATAATGCTCTCGATTTCACTCGCTGACATTGAAGTCCCCTTAAATTGGGCAAGCAGAGTAAGTCGAGTATTATCAGCAATTTGATACGCTATAAAACGACAGAAGCTCAAGTAGCCCAATTTGGAAATCGGATCTGGCCCCTCTAGGATTTCATCGGTTTACCCCGAGTTCACCCACCTCTTCTGCAAGTATGCGTAGATCTCGCTGAGCGTCAGCTTGCCCGTGGGCGACTCCTTGATGGCATGTCCGATCATATTGATATAGCTGAGCGCTGGCTTCTCGGGGCGTCGCGTGCCGGACTTCTTGGTTGCGTCGGGGGCACTGTTATCCTGCAGCACACTCCCCTTGCTGGGCGGCTGCGTGTGGTTGGGACTTTCGTGGGAGACAGCGGTGGTGTTGGTCAGCGATGGCTCGGAGCCGTTGAGGGATTTGGATGGCGAGGAACTGGCACTGGAGTAGTTCAACACGGCCATGCCGTGTCCCCCGTTGGAGATGACCTGCTGCGTGGGTGAGGCGGAGATGCGTGACAGAAAGCTGCCCGATACGGGAGAGTTCTGCTGCGACTGTTGCTGCTGCTGTTGTTGTTGCTGTTGCTGTTGTTGCTGCTGTTGTTGCTGCTGCTGTTGCTGGTGGTCCGCCTCGTGGATGGTCAGCTGATGGTAATCATTGGCACTGAGAATTGTGTTGTTGGAGCAGTACTTGATGGTGGATGCATATTGATGATTCATGGGTTGCAGCTGCAGTGGCTTCGGTGCCGTTGAGCTGACATACATTTCCTGATCTGTGGGTGTTTTGGAACTGGAATTGGGCGACACTGAACCCACTGAGTGGGCTGTCATCAGCACACCATATGCCGGAATGGGACTCGACGATGCCGGCGGTGTTCCCATGTTGTGCAACGCACTCAGCCCATAGTGCTGCGAGGTGGGCGTGACACTGCCCCCCGGCATCCAGGGCGGATGCGTAATACTTGCGATCCATGTAGCTAATGTTGGGCTTCTCATCCACCAACTCTGCGGTGGGTGAATCGCTGCCCATCGACGATTGAAAGTTGCCAGCAGCGGGCAGCAGATTCCCAGCACGATACGGAGATTGCGAGAAGTGCCCCGAATGTGGGGGATGTGGGGTGTGCACTGTGTGTGAGTGGCTGTGGGAGTGTGTGTGCGGGTGGACCAGCGGATGTGTGCTGTGCTGCGTCGACAGATGATGGTGATGCAGCGTGGCATGATAGGCGCTGGTGGTCACAAACCCACCCAACTGATCCACGCCCATGGCAGCGCGACTGTTCATTGGATCGGAGACAATTTCTTCACTTTTGATCATGTTTCGATAACAACCTAAATCACTTGTATGTGGAATCTGTTTTTCCTATATATCTATAACTATAGTTGCGATCGAAGCCTTTTGCTTAACCGTTTCCGATTTGATTCTTATCCGTTTACGACGCGTTCGGCTTCGCTTTTCTCGCTTGACTGAACACAGCGAGCTGCGATCGGCTACGCTGCGCTCTGTGCTCTGCATAGGCACTTGAGTTATGCATGTGTGTGCCTGTGTGTGTGTCTGTGTGTGTGTGTGCATGCCTGTGTGTGTCTGTTCTTTTTTTTAGTTCGCCTCTCTCAAACTCTCTCGCTTCCATGCTGCCTTGCGCTCTCCACATCGCCTCCAATTGGCTCAACTTGTGCGCTCTCTTCCGCTCTCTCTCTCTGTGTAACAGGTAAACTGTATTAGTGTGAGTAATTTGCATTTGCAAGTGTATTCGATTGTATTTTGTTTGCCAATTGGCATTTGAGTCCAGTCTGAAAGTTGAAGGCACGCAAGCTATGTATGAAATATGCGCTCGTTTCAGATGACAAGCAAAAGGATACATTGGAATATAACTTATATTACTTTCATACATATCTTATAACATTTAAATCAATACAACATATTCATAAAGAGAATTCTTAATGAGTCTAAAGTTCAGTTACCATTATCGAGTGTATCATTCTTAGCTCTAACTTCAGTTGAATGCAAGTTGATCATCCTCAGTTAAAGCGCCACTGTGACACATCATTAGCAACCGCATTCAACACCCCCGCGCATCCCCGCTGAGTCGCTCTCCTTGAGCCAGCGATCCTGCAGTCAACAGTTAATAAATAGTCAGTAAACCCGGAGAACTGGAAACCCAAATTACTGCGAATGAATTAAAGAATTAACAGAAAAAGGAAACCGTTTGCTGCCGATGCCCCCCGCCCCCCGGTCCACGCCCCTTTTCTATGCTGCTGCAAACGAGCTGTTAATTGATTTAGTCGTTCTTTTGCCTCGGGGCAGCCCCGGTTCCAGGCCCGGGTCGCGGCTCCCTGAGTGCCGCCATTGCTGTCAGCACCACACGCCGACCGTGACGACGACGACGACGACGAGGGCGATGAGGCCGTCGAGCGTCGTGCGTCGTACCTCGCTCTGCGCTCGCCGAACGCATTTTTTTCGGTGCCACAACGTTTCAATTCCCCAACAGATACAGATACACATGCGCACACGCACACACACTAACACGCGCCAAGTATAGAGAGCCGAACGGAGGCGGAGTTTGTTTACATTAAACGAATTCTATTTGTCGAACACGTCAGGCCCGATTGGCGCTGCTGGCAGCAACAGCAACAGCAGCAACAACAACAGCAACAAAACATTTTCTGGCTATTACTTTTGACTTTTGTGCGGCCTGAAAGATATTTTAATTTAATTTTGCAAATATATCATGGGCACACAAATTCTCCTTCTTCTTATTCTTCAAGCACTCGCAATTTTCGCAGAATTTCGTGGAAATTTCGCAGACAATAAGCATGTTGCAACAACAACATCATTCAAGCACAACAGCAGCAATTGTAGAATATTTTACAGCAGAGCATTTAAAGTTGTTCGTTGTGTGGTTTTTCGGGGTAATCTGCGGCACATAGTAAGACCTATGTACAGTGGCTGCAAGCAAGAGACGGACAGTGCTATAGAAAACATCACTCCAGCACTGTAAGAAGGAGTGGGAGAGAGAGAGAGAACTCTGAAGCATCAAAGAATCATTTACTTTATATATAATATTGTAATCATATTATTGAATCATATTTTTAAATTTAATATTTATTGCAATTATTATAACAATTGATTCAGTAACTTAGGAAAGAGAGAATAAGACAGAAAATAACAACTAAAGGAATTCAGTAAATGAATAAAATATATTCAATTTATTTATACATTCATCATACACATTATGAAGCTCTGAAGTTTCGGATATCATTGAAATCTTTCAGAATTAATCAGTTTCATTTTCAATTTAGTAAATATATAAAATAAATTCAGTTTGCGCTTCATATTGCATGTATTTATTTATTTGATATAGAATATATGTACATATGTATTATACAATATATAAAATATTTATTTATATAATCCTCATAGTGTTGCAGTTCTGAAGTTGATCATCATTTAAATCTTCCAGAGTTGTTAACTATTACAAAGAATTAAGGCTGCTTTCACCTTCATCATTGCAATCTTTTTAAACAATCTGCAGGTGTAGGACAACTTTGTTGACCCACTGTCTGTGTGTTTCTTAAACTCTTTGGCTATTTTTCAGCTCTGGTCTCTGCGGCAAGGCCATAAATTATTTTTACGTTTGATTATTATTACTTCTTATTCGGTTCAGCGTGCTGTTTTCTCTGTGCTCTGGGAAATTATATTCGTGAGTGAGGAATAAATTAAACAGGCTTCCTGCAGGGCACAGACCCGAGAGGCCCACGGAGAAAAACGCAATTCCATTCGGCATCGTTAACGCCATCTCTGGCAGCGATTAATTAATTGCCCAGGTGTGCAGGGAATGACTCTCGAACGACTCTCTCTGCAGAACTGATCAATTTGGCGAGGGGGAAGTACAGGCGTTCTTAATTTTCACATATTAATTAAGATCACACATGCGCAACGTCAATCGTTGTCGAGGGAAATTCACAGTCCAAAAGAAAATTCACAATTTTCCGTAGGCCGAATGAAACTTAATCAATCCAGTGTAAGTTCTTTTGTGCATATGTATATATAGTATATAATCCATATATACAATATAATCATAAATCAACTGAAATTGATTTGCCGTCATTACGAATTCGTTGGAATTTCAGTGGAAAAGTTTTTGGTAGGAAAATTTTGACGTCGACATGAATTCTCAACTTGTATTTATAGCTAGTACGGACTGTCTTCCGTTTTCCTGTGTTTAACTGGGTCAATAGTTCCGGCAACAGAATCGCGAATTGTAATCGGATTAAAGTCGATCTTTTCTCTCTCTCTTTGTCTCTCTGTCTCTTCCCTCATCCTCCACTACTTAAGACGGCCATAACAAACAACAACGTAAGAGGGAATTCCCAAACAAAAGCCGTCATCATCGTTCAGTTTTCAAGTTCAAATAATCATAATAAAGATAAGCAGACAGCATATATACAATACCTCTAGTTGCCACCATCTCTATCTCTCTCCCTCTCTCTCTATCTCTCTCGCTCTGCTGTTGTTATGGGCTTCTTGTACGGCGTTTGTTTTGCTTTTAATTTAATGTTAATGTTATTAAATGGCCAAATTGTTTACTATTGTGCACGTTTGTAAACAAAATTATGTATACGACGCGTCTGCCACACAAAGTTGAGTTGTGTGTTGTGTTGTGTGTTGTAGTAGTACACAAAGCGGCCAATCCCATTCAACTCGACGATTCCATGATTCTTCTGCTCCTCGAATACCGAAGAATACCAAACAAATCTGCCGGACATGGGCACAATTGTTTAAACTTGCCTCGCACGCCGTAGTTTAATAAACATTTAACAATTAAACGCAGTACACACACTCTCTAAACACTTGAATCCCCCCCCCTACTCCGCCTCTCCCCTCTCTCCCTTGGGATCCCTAGCTGCCGCGACCCCTGAGTCGAGCATTGTATACAAGGAGGCAGAGACGAAGCTGCGGCGCATTTGTTTTTGCACACTGACCTACAACAACAGTCAAAGCAAACAATTGCAGCTTCCCTCGCAGCACTCCCACCTCCCTCTCATCCTACACGCAACGTTTATTAAACAGTTGCTTGGATCAGCCGGACAATAAATAATCAAATAGTCCAAATTTCAAAATATTTACATAGACTTTTCCCAGTGAGCAAATTATGCCGTCTAGAGGATTTCTCTCTATTCCTTCATTTCTCTTCTTTTTGTTTAAGTATTTACAATTTGGTCTTGTGCAAATGCTTAGATCTAACCACGCACACACATACACACATAAATGGGATCTCCATAGGATCACGTGCTGTGGTCAATTTAATGTGCAAAACACATTTTCAATAACAACCAAAGAATCCCAGAAAATAAAGCAAAACGGAAGAAATTTCTATTAGACTGAAAGTAAATCAATTGAAGACTTGTTTTTCTGTGTTTTCCCACACAAAATTTAATGATAATTGCGTTAAATATTTCTAGGTTATGTAGAGCTTTAGGAATTTTGTTTTTTGTGTCAATTACAGAGAACTAGAGAATGAGTAAGAGAGTGAACAGAATACAAATAGTTGAGGAATTTTTAGGAAGAATGATTATGAAGAAGGGTTAAAAGATTACATACATATATGTATTTCTATATTTCGCTTAATATTTCTAGGTTATGTAGAGCTTTACTTGTTCTTTTTTTGTTTCTTTGCTCTTATAAAGAAAGAATGAGTAAAAAGAGGACGAACAGGGTTATGTAGAGCTAGAAAATGAGTAAGAAAGAGGTTTAACAGATTACAAATATTTCTATATATCAGCAAATATTTCTAGGTTATGTAGAACTTAAAGAATTTTTTTTTTGTGCCAAAGAATGAATAAAAAAAGAGGGAGCATATATTAAAATCAGTATTCTCTTTGCCCATTTAGCTGATTCCTCACAGTATTTCAGTTAGCATTGTTGGCATGCTTGATAAATCTCACAACATTAATCTTCAGCTCTCTATACATTTTTCATATCAGTCGCTTCAATCTACACATAAAAAAACGCCCGGCTTGTTGCCACACTTTGCAGGTGAGAAGACAGAGCGAGAGAGAGAATGCAGAGGGGGTTGGCAGGCTATAAACACCTTGCCTTACGATTTACAGTTTTCAAAATGGCCGACAAGTTTTGCGCAAGATGGCCAGCAACGACGTCGCGTGTGTGTTCGCTTTTCTCTCTGGCAGCTGCCAGCCAAGATCTGTTGGCGTTGTGGATGCCATTGCCAAACTACTACTATGCGAACTATGGCATATAATAAAAGCTGCCCCACACACACACACATGCAATGTGCTCCCCCGCTGACCGGGCTGGCTGTGTTTGGGGCGCGCCATTCAGCTGTCGAAACTGGCGCAATAAAATCGAACAATTTATAGACTTGCGATCCATTTGGTGCGCAATAATTGCGCCAAATTTACCAGAAATTAAGAAAAAAAGAGCAGAAAGAGAGCAGAGAGAAGCGAGGAAGCGACAAGAGACGCAACAACAAAGGCCGTGTGTGTGTACAGAAAACGAACAACGATCGACGCTCGACGGTCGAATTGGTCGAATGGTCAAACGGGCTCACAAAGCGATTTCCACTTGGTACTTGGCTGCTTTTGTTTAGCTTTTAGTTTAATAGCTGCTACTTAAAAATACGTTGACTCACAGCAGGCGGAGTGGAGGGTAGAGACGGAGACGCAGGACGGAAAAGTGGCAGCATGAAGGAGGAGAAACAGGAAACAGCACACGGCACAGATTTAACTGCCTTTTATCTGACCAATTTGAAGGAGAGGCGGAGAAAAACACACTGCAGATTATGTGATAAATGCCGAAATGCCGTTGCGTGGCATGCAGGGGCATGTGGCATGTGGCAAGCCTGCGTATGCCCTTCGTAGCGTGCAGCCAACTTCGATCGATCCACAATATTCGAACTCACAGCATCTGTTTCTCTTCCATTCGCACGTATTGTCGTCAGTGGAACTTGTTGTGAACGGTTGTTGTTGTTGTTGCTCTGGTTGTCGCTCACTGTGTGAGCGCTTTGTTCTTGACTCCCCAAATGATCTGCGGCCTTTGAAGGCTGCACACCTGTCGCGGGAGAAGACTGAGGAAACTTGAAGAACACACTAACGGTCCCTTTTTCAGATACGTTTCAAATTCAAGAAGCAATTTACTAAGAATTCAAATTCAAAACGAAATCGATCGATCGATCATGTGCCTAAAAAAAGGCAGTTCAAGTGCCGTGCCGGGAGAGCTGAAGAACATGTAAATTTGGGTTAATCGTAGGCGACATCCTGACGAGGCAGATTTCGTCTAATTGCCTAGGCGCTGACAAATATTTTGACATTTCGGCGTCGCCGAGAATATTGTCAATGCGGTCGGTCCACTTGATGCCTGGACCCGCACCCGCAGTCAGGCACAGCCTAAAGCGAGGCTAATGTGTGGTCGGTCCACTTGAGATCCGGTAGCGAGGCAGTAAATCTGAAACTCGAAACCAAAGTCAAGGCACAAAACAAAGAAAAGCAAAATTAGTTTTTGAAAAATATGAAAATGATCAAAACTCTATGTTAAATAAAATATTGTAGAACCAGTAAGAAAAGCAACAGTCGCGCAAAACGCGACAGTGGAATACCCTTCGACCTATGTTCCCGTGTAGTTTAATTCGTTAAATTCATACACATACATATGCACATGCTTTAAAATTAATCCCGACAGATGGCGCTCGCGCTTCGCGCTAGCCCGCCTTCCTTGTTAGCTGACAGAAGCACTTGGCTTTATGCTCATACTTTCTTAAATAACTTCTGTGATTATTGTCCGATCGGATTGTAATTTGGAGACTACGTAGATATTTCATTCAGCTTAGTACATGTTGAAGTCAGAAAGTTGTATCTTTTATACAGCGCTTACAAATTGAGTTCAAAAATTTAATTATTGATTTGTGGGGGCGGTGGGCGTGGCACCTAACATTTGAAATAAACTTGATCTGCTTATAGTACACAGGAGTCTTCCTGCCAAATTTGGTAACTCTAGCTTTTATAATAGCTGAGATCTGTGAGTTCACACAGACAGACGGACAGACAGACAGACAGACAGACAGACAGACAGACAGACAGACATTCTTGTGATCCTGAGCAAGAATATATATACTTTATGGGGTCTCCCACGCCTCCTTCTGCCTGTTACATACATTTGCACAAAGTTAGTATACCCTTTTTTGACCATTTTCAATGGTCGAAGGGTATAAAAAATCGTAATCGTAGTAGCCAAGCTTGAACTTGTACTACTACGTCAGGAAACCGATGAACTGTTTAAGTTAGTTTATTTTTGTCCGTGTAAATATATAAATTTTTTATTATTTAATATTTTTTTTGGGGAAAATTTTAAATTTCACAAAATCAAAATGATTACTAGTCGTTTGTTGAGAGGCTTGGTTTTGAAACCACATGTAAAATATGTAGACCACTTGCGCTTGATGAGTAAGGATAGTTCTAAGAAGGAAGATCCATGCGCCAAACCAGATCCGTGCAAGAAAGATCCATGCCCGAAGCCAGATCCATGCGCCAAACCAGATCCATGCAAGAAGAAAGATCCATGCCCGAAGCCAGATCCTTGCAAGAAGAAAGATCCATGCCCGAAGCCAGATCCTTGCAAGAAGAAAGATCCATGCCCGAAGCCAGATCCTTGCAAGAAGAAAGATCCATGCCCGAAGCCAGATCCATGCGCCAAACCAGATCCCTGCAAGAAGAAAGATCCATGCCCAAAGCCAGATCCATGCAAGAAGAAAGATCCATGCCCAAAGCCAGATCCATGTAAGAAGAAAGATCCTTGCCCGAAACCAGATCCATGCGAGAAGGAAGATCCTTGCAAGAAGTAAAAGAAGAATCGTAAAGATGATAGTCAAAAAAGTACTACTATATAACTATATAACTACTGCAATATAACAATGATTTACAAATTGATTTTAGAAGCGAAAGTAACTGGAACCAGATGCAGGAAAGGAGCTAATAATTCGGTATTTCTAAATACCTGGATAAATTAAAAAACTTATCGTTATTGTAGGAGCTCGCAAATCCGACAAACTCAAATCATTTTAATTTCTGTGTTTATATTCAGATAGTAATTTTAAAGAATTATTTAAATAAATTATAATATTTTGAAAACTCTTGAATTTTAAATAATGCATGTAATGCGACTTCGATCGATTTCCGGGATGGACGGAAAGATAAGTGGACAAATTATAAAACGAACTTTAACATTTGTGGTAAAGTCTCTCAGATTTAAGTTTTCATATGAACGGAAAAACAGATAGACGTATGGTCGGACATGATTGCTCTGAATAGAGAATATACGTAGCTTGTCAAGAAAATGGTCACTTAATAAGTTCAATACTGTTGTAATTTTAAATATTACAAAAAAATTTAAGAATTTATCGTGATCATAGTAGCGAAGCTTTTTCTAGTTCTCCTAACTTCGATGAACTTAAAATAACTTTAACTTTGTGTAAATATATCTGATTGAAATTGTAAAAAACGTCATTTTGTATTCCAGTATTTGAATTGTACAAAATTAAAATGCTTGCTAAACATTTGCTTAAAGTTTCGGTTTTGAAACCAGGAAGAAACCTCTTAAGCCCATTGCGTTTGATGAGCAAGGACGGATGTAAGAAGGAAGATCCATGCAAAAAGAAAGATAAATGCGAGAAGAAAGATCCATGCGGGAAGAAGGAAAAAGATCTATGCGAGAAGAAAGAGAAAAAGGGAAACAAGACTAAAGACGAGTGTAACAGAGGTACGAGGTAAAATTTATCACAGTATAACAATATACTATACAAATGCATTTTAGATGCAAAACCAACTGGTCCAAAATGCAAGAAGTGACGTCAATACTTCTAAATACTGAGACGAATTCGATAAATAGTCCTAATCATAGTAGCCAAACATGTGCTAGAGATCGGGAATCCGACAAACTTCAAAGCAGAAAATCCATAGTCACTATAAATAATCACATTAAAATTTTAAAATAAAATATTTTTTTCGACAAAAGTTTGAGTATTCACAAATTAAAATGATTAGCATCCGTTTTTTAAAAGGACAGTTTTTGCAGCCAGACAGAATATATTTCGACCAATCGCGCTTGTTCGCCAAGGCAGGAGGTAAGAAGGAGAGAAGTTTTTTAGACAAATTACTCTCGTTATTTAAGGGCGACGGTAAGACACAAGCTCCAGGCAAAAAAGACTGATCTAGGCAAAAAGCAAGATCCCGGAAGAAAAGACCCATGCAAGAGGAAAGATCCATGCAAGAAGGAAGATCCATGCAAGAAGAAAGATCCATGCAAGAAGGAGGATCCATGCAAGAAGGAGGATCCGTGCAAGGACGATCCATGCAAGAAAGAAGATCCATGCAAGAAGAAAGATCCATGCAAGAAGGAGGATCCATGCAAGAAGGAGGATCCATGCAAGAAAGAAGATCCATGCAAGAAAGAAGATCCATGCAAGAAAGAAGATCCGTGTAAGAAAGAAGATCCATGCAAGAAGGAGGATCCATGCAAGAAGGAAGATCCATGCAAAAAGGAAGATCCATGCAAGAAGCAAAAGGAAGATAATTGTAACTGTGGTTTGATCAAAAACACGTATTGCAATATAACCAATATACTATTTAAATGCTTTTTAGAACCACAACCGCATGTCCCTCTCTGTCCGACACTCGGAACGAGATGACCATCTGGCGCTTCATTTTGTGAGGCACGACAGAGTCGCAGCAAACATGAATCAGTTTTAGTTTATTACGCTGGCTGGGCATAACACAAAGATCGTAAAACGAAACGCTCAGACATTATAAAGTCATAAAGCAACAAGTAAATTTCAAGCATATATAGCCGGGCAGGCCAAGGCGGAAAACAACTAACGGATGATCCCCCAGATTGTGATAAAAGTGTAACCCAGTGATGGGCAGAAGCCTATGCCTGGGGCATAGGCTTCATCTCTGACAGGCATACGTACAGTACATGTGGCACCCAGAAAGTGTTTGCCTCGGGCATAGGTTTTTGCTTCTACAGAGCTACAGGACGCTTGAAACCACTGCATATTTATTCTGTATACTTTCATAACCAAATATAAAAGGCCTTTCCGATCTCAAAGTCTTCAAGATTGTTCCTATTATAGAGAGAAATTGAAAAAATAGAAAAACAATTATTGCAATATTCTTGGGAAAAACTGCACAATGTCAGCTGGCAGGTGCTTAAAAGCTCCCACGTAACCGTAGTCTGCTCTGCTCTCTCTATCTTTCTCTTTATCTCTATTTCTCTGTCTCATTCAACCCCATGACAAAAGTGTGGGCATCTTGGGCTGCTGCTACAGGAATTCATAAATTTCACACCCTTCTCGCCCGACGAGTCAATTTTTTATGGCAATTCAATTGCACCGGCAGCGATATTTGTTTCCTGCTGCACCCGGATCCGGGCCAGTTCTTCGGGGGGCAGGTTGCAGCCGTGGCCGTATGGCAGCTCCCCTCTCCCCCGACACCATTCGGGTTTTCCCTTTGCTTCATGTAAACAAAATATCTCGACACGGCACGTACTTGTGTATTATCCAAGACTAAATTGTCGAAATACTTTTTCACATCATTATAAAAAAAGTCTCATTCTCCAGATACCCTGTAGGCGCATAGATATTCTAGTAGTGCTGCATAGCATACAGCGCATCTCATAGCTAAAATTTTTGTCTTTAGCTGCCGATCGATCTGATGTACGTTTTTCTCCTCTTCTTGTCTCTATATTTTCGGTAATTATTACATTTTCAATGTAAACAGATCGAGTCTTTGCTGCTAATTTTAGTTAAAGACAAAGTTCCTGCCTGCTTTTTTATTATACCATATATCGTCCCCATTTCGGTTCGATTTGTGTAAAATTCCATAAGGGCAAGCAATTGCGAATCGGCAAAATGGCATGACTAAAACTACATCTATTTTATTTTCTGTATATACTTAGTACAGTATAGCATGTAACTGATTATCGATTCTCTTTGTTACAATAACAGAGAGTTAAAAGTTATTACTCGATAAATGCTGTACTGCTTGCGAATCGAAAAAATGCCGTCAAATTACTAGAACTATATTTTATTTTCTATAGATAGTACAGTACAAGTATAGTAAATTATAGTATACAGTTAACTTGATTCTTTCGTATTCCCTTTATCGCTTTCGATGACTTTGAAATGTGCCGAAAATGAGCATCGATTGACGCGACTGACGATCGACGGGCGGTCAAGAATCCATCAGTCTTACGTCACTGCCAGCGGAGTCTGGAACTCACAACTCCACTTGAGTATGTGCAGTCACCCCTCCTCCTCCCCTCTCCTGCGCTGATTCCAAATTTACAGCCGCCTCAGTCGTGTCTGTTCAACCTTTCAACGCATAAAAAAGGCGAGCAAAGTTTTCCCAATGATTTTATTTCTTTTTTTTGTTGGCTCGAATTATCGGGGAAATTAATCTTAATCTTGAGTTTGCTCAGGCAACACATGTGCTAAACGGCGTGTGTGCGAGTGCGTGTGTGTGGGTGTAGGTGTGAGTTAACTGTACATGCACACACACTTACATACATATCTATTTCAAGGCCTTGGCGTCCTTTAATTGTTGTTGCTGCTGTTGTTTGCTTTGGTTTTTGTTTTTGTACGCCTCGCGCGTCGATTGAAGTTTGGCCGACGCCGACGTCGACGTTCGTCAAAATTGTTGGCATCAGCAAACGGTTTGAATTCAATCGCAGAGTACAACAACAAGAACAACAACGGGAACGGGCAGAGCGACAGCCCGATGATGTTCCCGATGACGAGCAAGACAGTCGAGTAGGCAACGAGAAAGAGGAAGAGGAAGACGGCGGCTTGCGCTTTGCATGCCATGCTGCATTGCGGACCACCAATTGGACCACCCAAAGCGCGCGCATTCTGCCCTTCCCTTGCCTACCCCACGGAACCGCAACCCCGACTCATGTCTCTTCCTCTGCCCCAAAACAGCATAAATCCATATTTATCTAGCGGCTGCTGTTGTCGCTGTCTTTGCCGTTGCCTTTTTACTTTTAACGATTAACGTTGCAATGCTGCAATCATTCATTCACGAGGGGATCCCGATCTGATCCCCTTCTCCCATTTAATGTTGCGTGGTGTAAACATGTGTAAATCATGACCCGTTGATCGCCTCCACGTAGACAATGCGCCTGGAAACAGAGAACATGTGACGTCCTCGTCGTAGCTTTTGCACTGCGACCCCAACTCGTTTTTCGAATAGACAAATGAGTTGAGGAAAGCTGTCTGGCCTCAACTCCTCTCGTTCCCACTTCCATTTCCAATAAGTTTGAGTAATTCTCGACTGCAACTGCTGCCATTTGGCCAGACTCCTTCTTATTGATCATATTGTCCCGAAAGGCCAAAGCAAATATTATTTATATGTATACACTGGAAAGCATGTGTGTGTGAGAGCGTGTGTGTAAGAGTATCTTTGATATGCATGCCTGTTTCTCGGGCCCTGAGAACTTATTCGGTTTGCGTGCATATTGAGCGGACGCCGCCGGGCACTTCCGAGTCGCTCACATATTTTTGTGTGCTGCTGTTTGTTTATACTTAAGCGTTATTTCAATAAACATAGCATGGCAAAGGGCACATTTTTGATATTGAAATGAAGAGGCCTAAGAATTAGCAACAGCTGCAGACGTTTGAAACTCTGATAAATTACTAATCTAATTACTAATTACTATAAGATTCATAACGATCTTAATTGCATTTAGTATTCATTTCAATTAATAATGCAGTGCAGGTTAACAATAAATATATATTTTATTGATTAAATTTTAAAATAATTACAAGCATATCAACTGCAACAAACAGTCTGGCAACGTTGCATCCGAATGGGCTGGTGTTGCCAGCTTGTGTTTGTTAACACTTATCAACACTGCCAAGCGTCGATCGTTTTCAGTGTGCCCAAAGTATTTGTACTTTTGGTTTTTTTTTTAGTATCAGATTGACAGCCGCAGAGTAGCAGCTAAAAAGTGATTCATGCTCGCCGAACAGCAATAACGATTTAACGAAATAAAAATATAATTGGCATTGCCACCAGACATAACGCTAAATTTAAATTATTTTACATTTTTCGCCGAACGTGTTGTTTTGAAAGTCTTAAACGACTGCGGCGCTTCTGAGTCTGCGTCGCTCAAACATTCTGAAGTGCGCGTGTGCGTGTATGCTAGTGTATGCGTGAGTGTGTCTATGTGTGTGAGAAAGGAGGAGGAGAAGCAACACAAAAAAGTGTGTACAGACGACGCGCAGACGCAACGATCTGCAGCACAGTGCCTAATTAAAAAGTACCAAAAAACCGAAGTGAGAATTAATCAATTATAGGCGCAAAAGTTCGCCTGAAAAAGCCAATAAGAAAAACGAAAAACCAAACGAAATTTAAACAAAATGGGTTGTGCAGTGAGTACAGCACGAGATAAAGAAGCCATCGAACGTTCGAAAAACATCGACCGGGCGCTGAGAGCGGAAGGAGAACGAGCCGCTTCGGAGGTTAAGCTGCTTCTATTAGGTGCGTCTGACAGACTTAAAAAAAACAGTATTGTATTTTGTTTAATTTGTGCATTAGTATGCTATGCCATGTACGCGAATTTCCAAATTCCAACGAATAGAACCAAAGTCGTTATGTTAATGATGTTGGGTTAAGTTCAGTTGTTATTTCTACTTTATAAACATGTGAGCATAGTGTATTTATGTATGGTCGCATTTATACTCCCTTTGCCTTTTCAATTAAGTGCGGCAATAAACAAAGTCTCTGTGCAATTCGATTCTCTATTCATCTCTGGCCATTATGCAATGTGAATACATACACAAATACATACATATGTAGGCATGTCCATACATGTCTAATAATTCGAATGCGATAAGAAAATTGAACGTAAATTGAAACCAAATGTTGGAACTGACGGCAGCGTCAGCGTCGGCGGCTGCAGCAACTGGGGCACCATCAATCGCTGCGCCACTGCCAATGGAAACATGTTTGTGCCTGCGGTTCTTCTTACATACATATATATGTATGAGATGTTAGTGTGTGCGAGTGGCACTTGTTGTGTGAGAATTGTGTATTTAAGACTTTCGACGCCTTAACTTCAACTTTGACCTCTTCCACTCTCTTGTTGTACAGTGAAATTAAACACCGTGTTGCGTTTTAGCCTTCTGCAATTAAATTTCTACAAAAAAAAAAACTAAAATAAGCAAAAAAGCCAAGCCGAGAAATTTTATTTGAGCGCACTTTCATTCATTCATTGCCATTCAATGCTTAAAACAATGAAATGGGGTTTTCAGCTTTCAAGCGGCGGCAACAGACACACACATACTTACTGTAGTTGTGTGTGTGTACATACATGTGTAGTTGCAGTTAGCTGCGTTGTTAATGAAGCGACACTTCGTTTGCTCTGCGATGACTCAAAAGGGGCTGTTGTGATGAGTGTGGCAAAGCCAGAGCAGCAGCGAGAGAGGCAGCAGGGTGTGCAAACAAGACGAGGCATTCGGCATGCCAGTTGTATGATACTCGAGATGAACTCACTCGAACACACTCGACAGCAAGAAATCAATCTATGGCCACACTACGCAATTTGGCTTATAATTGTTCATGTGTTCTATCAAGGTTGTTGACACCCTGTGTTAATACGGCTAATTGAAGAGGTGTAATATGAAGGGGTGTCTATCTGGAAAATTTCAATAACATTACAGAGAGCCTCTTAAGGCTATCTAATAATTATTTTGGTTTATAAACTTTTAACTTATACTAAAGAGATTTAATATTACAGGGTTTTCTAACATGATTCTGCAGGAAATATAACACGGTGTCTATTAAGGGTCTCTTTTAATTATTTTGGGCCTTACGTTGCAGTAATTAGTTTTCCATTTGCTTCTACTGTTTTCCACGATTTTCCCTATGCAGCTGTTGCGATAAACAGTAAAACAAGGGCCATGCAGGACAGTGTTGTAGTAGGCAATAAGAAAACACCTTGCACCACTTGCTAACACTCGTCTTTATTTTATTGTGCATATGTTTCTACATGCGTTTGTGTGTTTGTTATGTGTGTGTTTGTGTGCGTGTGTTGTTGCTTTTGTCTATCTCAGTTGTTTTTGCTGCTGCCTTTGCGCCTGCGCTCGCTTTTATTATTCAAACCGCATCTTTTACACTGTCTCTCTCTTTCTCTGCCTCTGGCTGTCTCTTTCCAGCAGGCCTAATTGGCTGGGGCAGCAGCAGCAACATCTCTTGTTATTGTTGTTGTTGTCGTGTACACTGACATTTAAAGTGGGGTGAACGATATTAGCGCAAATAAATGGCCCCACATGAAATGCAGCTGTGCGCGGTGCGAGTGGAATGAGCAGCTTGGGCAGTGCCGCTTCCCAGTTGTTGTTATTTAGTAGATTTAATAAAATGTTGCTATTGTTGCAGTGGGTGTCTGACCATTGGCCTCACATTGCTGCTGCTGCTACTGCTGCTCCTAAGTCGAATTACGCCACTTAATTTGCTGTCAGTTTTCACTCTCGCCCCCACACGCTATTCAATTTACAGTAAAACTTTCGTTTGAAGCGCAGTTTTCAATTCCCAATTCGAAAAAAATGCACAATATTTGCATAAGATTGCTGACATGAGTAAGCTCTCCCTACCCCATATCGAATGTGAGTTAATAAGTAACTCCAGCACATGATACGTTCCATGCCAGAGAACCCCCTGAAACCCTGCACACAAGTAACTTAATCAACATTTTTTAAGAATTTATATACACACACAAACACGTACATATACTTTGAAATGCTCTTATGTATTCATATACATATATGTATGTATGTAATGTACTTTATGTGCTCGTGTTGTCGCCATAAGTCATTCCTACGCCTTATCGCAATTATCAATAACCTTTGAGACAGTGTATTAAACAATCATTTTCAACTAAATTATAAGTGGGAAATTTTGATTTTTTAAAGAGAATATAAGAATATAAAATCAACTGAAATAGCATTTCTATTAAACGCATGCTCTGCAAACAAAAACAAACCACAATTGACTTATAAATAAGAAATAATCAACATCATTATTTAGTATGTTTATTATGGTTTTGTGGTGGCTTCTCGGGGGCGCAAGTTCCCCATTGTGATTAACACATATTTCTCCCTCTCTCTCTCTCTCTCCCTCTTTCTTTCTCACTTGATCGCTTCACTTATCTAAAAGTTCGGACGCCAGCCGCCTGATGGCGCCAATGAAGCTCGATTACGATTACTCATGCCAAGCAGAATAATTTGGTGTCATTTCTGTCGGGTTTATTGTTGTTATTATTGTTCCTGTTGTTGCCAGAAAAGGTGTTTGCCTTTAGTCACTCTATATGTAGTACATATAAATAATGCAAATAGAAACCCAGTCACACACACACATCGACAGCACTCAGGAATTGCAATCATAGCGGCGCTGAGGTGTCTAACACGCCCCTGGGAGGTTTGTCTATCCGTCTATCTGTATGTTTTGTGCTAATGAAGTTAATTTTAATACCGCTGATTATGATGATGAGCAGCAGCAGTCGCGATGTCGATGATGATTACGTGATTGTTGTTGCTGCTGGTGCTGGTGCTGCTGCTGGACTGCTGCTGTTGCTTCTGGTTTTCCATTGTTATTGTTGTAATGCCGCTTTGTACTCACCGGCCGAGCGAACGAGTCTGGCTATGTTCTCGGGCTCTCCTTCGCTTGAGTCGCTGCTTATTATGGCACAGTTAACGGTGCATTGATAAATGAATACACTCTTTAAAAATGTCGTGTGTGTGTGTGTTGTTGCTATTATTAAATTGACCTTTTTTCGGCATTGTTGCAAACATTTCCTAATTCGTATTCAGATTGGCAAGGGCCCCCTATTAAAGGCCTGGCTTGACCGTCTTTTGGGCCATAACTTTGGCATAACGACACTTTTGTTTATTGCTAAATTAGTGCGCATTGTTGTTGGCTTTTGACTTTGTTTGGTGTGTAATATATGAAACTATCTTTAGTTAGGGGGGCCTGCATGAGTATGTCGAACTTGGGACGTACTAAGCGTACTGGGGAAAAGTGAAAGTACCGCTGAGGTCTCGCAATTACCTAACCCACAGAGTTTGTCTGTGTCTCTGCTTCTGTCTGGGAATGGACCCAACCACACAGACCCGTGAAAAGCAAAAGCATTGAATGTTGCAAAGATTAAATACAGCAAAAAAAAATGGTAAAGTTGTCTTAATGTGCCATTGTTGCAATAGTCAACATCGCGTATATCGTTTTATAACTTTAGTAAGCCAAAAAAAAAGAAGAAAAATATAAAGTATATAAAGAAAATATATAACTTTTGTTTGTTGTTGCAAAGAGGAAGCCGGACAACACGTAACTTTATTTATTATCTATTGAACTAGCCATCATCGACTTCTTTGTGGTCAGCATGTTTTGAAAGTAATAAATATATATGTGATTCGATTATAATAAGCTCAGCATATTTTTAAATATTTAAATAAGCTGTAAAACTTCAAGGAAAGTTCAACGAGCTCCGGCTAATTATTAAAGAGGTTTACAAGACTTGGCCAGATCTCGAATATCTTATTAATAAACTATGATGAAGATGACTTGTAACAATAAGTTGAGTGGGTTAATCGACAGTTTCCTATTGAAAATCAGGAAGTATTTTAACGATTATGTAATTAAATGCTTCGAGTAAAGTTAATTTACGTTGATTACCTTTACTCAAATGGCAATAAGTCAGTATCTGTGTGTATAAGCTCACTTGGGATCGCTTGCCCAACATGACCAACGCAATTGACGCTTACGACGTCAGCGCAAGCTTTTTGGCCTCTTGACCCTAAGACAATTGAGCAATTTGTGGCAACCATCCACACTCATTCATTCATTATTTCATGACTCGCTCGGTAACGAATTGTTTCATTCATTGGCGCTTTTTACGCATGACATAAACAATGGGAAGAGCAACACGACATTCCCTTTCTCAATTGGTGGGGGGCCAAGTACGGTTTATTTCCGGTTATCGTCGATGATGTCGCTAATAGAAATTAATTTATGGTTTGTGCTTGTTTATAAATTTGCAGGCGCCGGCGAATCCGGCAAATCGACGATAGTAAAACAGATGAAAATCATCCATGAGACGGGCTACTCACAGGAGGAGTGTGAGGAGTATCGACGCGTTGTGTACAGCAACACCGTACAGAGTCTGATGGTCATCATACGTGCTATGGGTCGGCTAAAGATCGAGTTTGCAGATTCTGGTAAAACAGACATTGCCCGACAGTTCTTTACACACGCCTCAGCGGCAGACGAAGGCATTCTTCTGCCAGAGATTGTGATGCTAATGAAGAAGTTGTGGTCCGACGCTGGAGTGCAACAGTCTTTCTCCCGCTCTCGCGAGTATCAGTTAAACGACTCGGCCGGATACTATCTGAACTCGCTGGATCGCATTGCGCAGCCGAACTATATTCCCACACAGCAGGATGTATTGCGCACAAGAGTGAAGACCACAGGCATCATCGAGACTCACTTCAGCTGCAAACAGTTGCACTTTAAGTAAGTTTCCCTTCAGCTTACTGCAAATTTAAATAATTCTAATCGAAATCCTTATGCTTTTAGGCTCTTCGATGTTGGAGGTCAGCGTTCGGAGCGTAAAAAGTGGATTCACTGCTTCGAGGGCGTTACGGCCATCATCTTCTGCGTGGCACTCTCAGGTATAATGTTGTTTTTGAGCACTCGACTTACAGTAATTAATCTTTTTAATGTTTTTTGCAGGTTACGACTTGGTGTTGGCCGAGGATGAAGAAATGAATCGTATGATTGAATCACTCAAACTATTCGACTCAATTTGCAACTCAAAATGGTTTGTGGAAACGTCCATAATACTTTTCTTGAACAAAAAAGATTTATTCGAGGAGAAAATCAAGCGATCTCCCTTGACGATATGCTTCCCAGAATATACTGGTAATATAATATAACATATAACTTTAAATAAATTATTAATCATGGCATTGTTTGTCCACTAGGTTCCAATACATTTGAGGAGGCCGCTAACTACATTCGCATGAAATTCGAAAATCTCAACAAACGAAAAGACCAAAAGGAAATCTATACGCATCTAACCTGCGCTACAGATACGAACAATGTGAAATTTGTATTCGATGCGGTTACAGATGTCATCATCAAGAACAATCTGAAACAAATTGGTCTGTTCTAGGAAGTAGAAGAAAGAACTTGTACGATTAGAGTGCGTCTTAGTATTAACGGAAAACGCGCAAACATTTCCATTACATTATAATTAATATACTATAAGGACACATATGCATACATTTATCTGTGTATATATTTCATATACATAGCTTATTATGTACATATACATATATAAGAACTGCACAACTATTGATATTACTATCGTGAATGACAAAGATGAATCCGGTCGATAGTACTGTCTTTGGTTTCGCAATTCTTAGATATAAAATGCTTTACACGCTCTTGAGGTAAATGAATATATTAATATAAACCCCGATATTGTTGCCAGTAGGAAGAAGAACAAATAACAAGTTGCAAGTAGTTAAGATAACCGTACTAATTAACATAATAATGTATGTAATTGAACAAGTGTAAAGAAGAAGGACCTTTGAGCTTGGTAAAGGCAGCTGTTCAAATTTATTAGTTAAGTTTGGTCAGCTTTCTTTGCAACTTAGTTAAGCTCATTCACGTGACCGAACCGCATGGTGCAAAATCAAGACGATTGAAGTTTATTGGAATCTCTTAACATTTTACCTCATGCGTTTTTGGCCACGTTTTGCAACACTTTTCAACACCGCCGCGTACATTTTGCCAAGAGCTTAGCGCACCATTAGAGTGAGCATGGGCCTAATTTGTGTATGCCCTTTAAATGTAACTAGAAAACTTACTAATTTTTTTAGTAATAGTTTAAATAAAGAGAAAATACGAAACTCCTAAAGATGTGTATTGATAAAATGGAATATCGTCGTGCATTATGGGCTTTTTTTTTGTCAAATTGGCAACACTTTGAGTTGTTCAACACTGTGCTACTGTGGTGAATTAGTTTACCTTAAAAGTCAGAAATGACGCCTCCTTTTACTGTCAACTTTAGTTGAAGTCGGTCTACTTTAGTTAGGAAGTTCAAAAACAATTTCGATTTTTTTTTTTAATTATTTCTCTGAATAGTCTTGAAGCCAGGAAACAACACTGAAGATGCACAATATGATGCGCGTATTTTATTCGGTTAACCAGGGTGTCAAGTTGGCGCGTCCCATGCGTAAGTATGAAAATTCAGATATATTAGCTACAAATAGTTTTACAAACTCCCTCGCACAGACTACGCCATTGTGGCACAGAATCTTCGCCATAAGTCTCACTCCTCGCGACCTCTTGTTCGCTTCTTTGCCAGCGGGGATGAGAACACGAAGGGATCGGGAGGCATTATTGGCAACATCAATTTGGCCACAAAGGCATCTGGCAACGCTGGTAATTTTATTGGTAAGGCACAGTCTGGTCCATACGGTTCAAGCGATAACGATTCCTACAAGTCGTCATGTGATGAGAAGGAGGGAAAGATTACATCGCAGATGCATGTCGAACCATCGATGACAGAGTGTGGAAAAATAAGCACTCACGATTCATCCAATCAGGATTCAAAAGGAGAACCCTTATCTGAAAAATCTGGGGAGTCTTCCAAAGCCACCAATACCATGGCCAACGACGCTGTCAAACAGTGGCAAGACGCGAAAGCCAATTTGCCAAGTAAGAAGCAAGTGGAGAAGTTTACCTTCCGGATCATTGCCTTCATCTATGACATTTGTTCCCTGACAATCAACTGGGGCATTCGTTTTATCAACGAGAATATACTTACTAACGAAACTGTCAAACTGTATTGGAGCCGTTTTCATCAAAAAATGCAAGAGGCAAAGAAGGACTAAACGGAGGAGAACTATCTAAATACTTATATACGGGACAAAAACAACACTAGAAAACTAAAATATTTTACTCGAATAAATCTCAAATTTCCCGATTAATTTATTAATTATTGCTGGGCAAGCACCTTCTTTGGTTACATTAAACGATTAAATTCAAATGAATTGGGCAGAACTAGCATAGCCATCCAGCAACTTGGCCAGATATTTGAGTATTTTGTTGCGAGCCACCTTCAACTCGGGAGAATCGGTCTTCGACGGCTCGTACATGTTGGCACAGTGGGCAGTACCTGCAAAATGGTAGCCAATAAATCATATTAGAATTGAGTGTTAGATTATAGAACTGTAATCAACTAGGTTCACCTTCAATATAAATGGTGGGCGTATTATCGTTCGACGAGACATAAAGACCGAGCGCATGCCATGGATCAATCGAGCCGTGCACATAAAGAACCTGGGTAGTTTTTGGGCTGAGTGCGCCATAATATTTGTTAGTGTACGCAGCAGCCTTTTCAATGAATTCCATGTCCATGTGATCAGAATATATGTCCATACATTGTTGAATAAAGAAGTCGACGCCAAAGCGATCGCCGAAAGTGTCTGATTTGTTCTCGGACGTCTGATAGAATCCAAACTCGGTGCATGTTTGGTAGGTCCATTGACGCGTTCCCTTCGCCATTTCCGAGTCCCATGATACGTTCTTCATATTAGCAATCATTTTGTCATACTTGTAGTCCAGACACGTGGTATTAGATTCCTTTAGCACTAGCTCGTTTACGGCTCCCAAACGGGTAACAGGCGGACCCATTGACGTATTTAGCATAATGTCGCAAATCTTGCAATGAAAGGAAAGGAATAGTTGGGAAAATGTGCTGACTTTGTTGTATAGTTCATACCTGATCAATGGTAACAGTGGCATGAGGACTGTTATCCTTGTTATATTGCACCACGCCAGCAAAGTTTCCAGCAATATTCTCTATGAAGTTCGCAATATCCCATTTATTCTCAATGGAATCCTTCAGAGGCGTGCAAGTTCTGAAAATTAAGGAAGTTTTTGTTATGGTTTTATGGTAAAATTCAATTTCAAAGTTGTTACTCGAATTTTTCGTCAAGATTACGTTGTCCGATCATGTGCTTGAGCAGAATCTCAACTTGCACGAAACCACGCTGAACAGCTTCAACACACTCGGGTTTGTAACTGGCCAGGGATGCCTTGACCACCTGAAAGTATTCCTTGAAATCAACCTGTGCCAGAAGCGGTCCACTTGAGCTAATAGCGCCATCAATCAAATCCGGATACTTCTCGCGAGCCCATGCAGCCAAAGAACCAGGATAGGAACCACCAAAAGCAATCCATTTCTGCGTCTTCTGCAGATTGTAGTCTTTCTTCATGGCTGTCACAAAGTTGGCCAAGTCAGCCAGGGCTTGCTCAGAGCTCAGGTAGGCCAAGTTGCTGGTCGACAGATCAGTGGTCGGATGACTTTTGCCATAATGACGATGCTCCAATTGAATGCATAGTGCACCAAAATGCTCCGCATAGTGGATCCATGTGCCTTCACGCATCCATTGCTTAGAGGCTTCTGCCTCGCCACCAATCATAAGAAATATGGGGGCGTTGCTGTCGTTGCGATAGTGAGCATCGTTGACAAAATACCTTTGCTTCCAAGTACGTGTGTCTTTGGGATTCAAGTGATCCAACTTCTGTTCAAACCATTTATCCTCCGCCTCTTGGACACGAAACAAGCTTATAAATTTACTCGGCCTGCCCAGGAACCCGTTTACACGGCGACCATGGCGAAAACCGAAACTTTTGCACTGCGCAATTAAACATATCAATAATAGACACACGCTGAGCGCCTCCATGTTCTTTGTAATCCGTAACATTTTGCAATGTTCACAATCGTTCGATGGTCCGTTCGTGTTTTTATGTTTTTCACTCGTCGCGAGTCAAATAGGCTGTTATTTGATTAGCTCGAGTCTCAAGTCTCGAGTGCTGCTTGACCGAATAACTGTAAAAACGGCACAAGAATGCAACTTATATATGTAGTTCTATTTATGTATAAACTGTCATTTGTATGTGTGTGCACATACGTATTATTTTACTTTGTTATTTGTTTTTGCTTACTATGTACCGGCTACTCTGAGGCGTTGCCACCTAGTTGTAATACCCCGTTATTTTTCGTACGCTGTAACAACTTGTGCTCAATGGAAATGTACTGTATAATATTAAATATTGATTATTGATAAATTTATGACTGTAATTTTCATGGAGTTAACTAATTTTTAAATCAATTTTTATGCTATTATTTTCTCATATTTGTTTATTTGCTGTTTGCATTTATATTAAACGCCAGCAGCCCTGGCAATAACTAACTTATCGATTTTAAATATTTTAATCGAAGAGCAAGCGGCGCTGCTACCTCGCTTCGAATGTGCTCCCAGGCAACGGTTGCTTGATTTTCAAACAAATAAACAGTACTACTGTACTACTGTTCATACTGACAGCTACAAATTTTGGCAGAACCTAAGATCGTAGATAAAAAAATATATATATATTTTATGAATATAAAGAATAATGGCTGCGATCAGAGAAAGTGTGCAACTGCAGCCACGTGCAATTTTCGGTATCAATGGCAAAGTGACTAACGGTCTTCGCCAGCATCCCATAACCCAGGCGGCAATATTCCCGCTGGGTAATAAGATTGCAATCGCCGACTTCAAGAAAAACACACAGGAGTTTGTGGCCGGACACACAAACAGTATATCCTGCCTAGATGTTAGCAAGAGCGGAAAATTCATGGCTTCCGGCCAGATCAACCACATGGGCTTCAAAGGATACGTAATTGTCTGGGATTATGAGTCACGCAAGGAGATTGGACGTCATGATCTACACAAGGTGATGGTACAGGACATTTGCTTTACATCTCAGGATCGCTATGTTGTATCTATTGGTGGAAAAGATGATGGTTCCGTCATTGTTTTTGACATTGTTACATTGTAAGTTGTTCTCTGTTGAATGTCTATATGCTAGTATTGTTTCTTACCTTCCACTCCTCCGGCACAGTTCTCCCATTTGTCGCCAGCCCGCCTCACGCGCCATTTCGGGAGATGCACTATGTGTTCGACCGCTACACAACAATAACTTTTTCTTTCTCACTGCCGGGGATCGCCATCTGCGCCTGTGGAGCATTGAGCTTGAGAAGAAGAAACTACATGCACAGGATGTACATTTGGCTGGGAAGACTCGTGTCTTCTTATGCGTTCGCATTTCAAAGGATGATCAATTCGCTTTCCTTGGCACCGGCACTGGGGACATTGTCAAGATCTCGCTGAACTGCTGTGATACGCTCAATGTCACCACGCCGGGAACAACTAGTGGCATCATGGGCGCCTATGGCACTCACAACCCACGTAAGCCGTCGGGACGCGATTGCAATCGCTATGTGAATGGCGTACGTGCAATGTATGTACTGGAGAAGGGTCGCCTGCTCATCGGTGCTGGTGACGGTGCAGTGGAGCTTGTCGAGGAGCGAAGCGAAGTGCCATTGATAAATTATAGAGAATACCCCGGACCAACCTGGCCCTATTTGCGCATAGTAAGCCCCAGAGTTTGAACTAAATTATCATCAAATAACATTTCTCTTTTTGCGTGCAGTTAAAGTCAACTCGCGTTTCTGGTCATATATCTTCGTTCGCACGCTCCACACCAGATAAATTCTTTATATGCACGTACACAAATGAGATCTATACGCTACAAATAGAAAGCTGGAGCCTCAAGCTGATACGCACTTGCCACAACAAGGCGGTCTATTATATCACGTTTCCCAAGTAGGTTGCAATTCATTATACAATCGTACCAAATGTTATTTGGGTTATTTACTATACATGATTATATTCTACATTTCAGGGGTTATCACGCAGTTTTTGCCACTGCAGGACATGAGTGTATTCGCATCTGGTCCGCGGGACGCAAACAGGAGCTGCTGCGCATCCTCGTGTACAACTTCGACTGCGCCGGTGTGCGCTTCTCGCGGGACGGCACAAGTATCGTTTCGGTGTGGAATGATGGCATCATACGTGCCTTTACACCCGTCACAGGGCGTCTTATTTATGCTATACCTAATGCTCATAACAAGGGTAACTAGATTTTGTACAACTAGTTTCGGAATTATCAAGTATAAAATTTCTCCTCAGGTTGCAGTGCCCTTGCTGTGGCTTCTTCGGGTCGCTTTATCGTTACTGGCGGCATTGAGGGACAAGTGCGTGTCTGGAAGATCGAACCATATCGTCAGAGTTTAGTGGGCGTCCTCAAGGATCATTCGGGTCCCATCACAAGCTTGGACATTAACTTTCTAGACACTGAAGTCATTTCGGCCTGCACAGATGGCTCCTGCGTCATTTGGGACATCAAGTAAGTGTGAAAGGGAACAGGCTGAGATCGTTGTAAAATAACACACGTTCCTTTCTTTGTTAGTCGCATGACCCGCAAGCAGGTGGTGACTGCCAACACACAGTTCATGTCTGTACTATACTTTCCAACTGGAGTACAGGTGGTCACCTGCGGCTCAGATGGTAGAATTATCTATTGGATGGTGTATAATGGGGCACTGATTCGTGAGTTGATTGCCTCCAAGAAGTCGTCCGTTAACTGTTTGTCTATGAATGAAACTGGCGACTATTTCGTGAGTGTTGGCAGTGATTTGCAGGTCAAGTTGTGGGATTATAATAGCGGGGACCTTGTCGGTATTGGATCCGAGCATGCATCGTCTGTTATTTCCGCTGCTTATAGTCCATGTGGAAAATCGTTTGTCACCGGCAGCACTGATGGCTCGTTGATCATTTGGGATGTTCCCGAGGACTATTGGGGCACTTCCGTTCCCCAATCGGGCCCCACTTATTCGTTGCCCAAGCCGAAGGGTAAAAACGTACCGGCTCGCACCGACTCTGGCAGTGGTTTGAGATCTTCTGGTAGCGAGAACATTAATGGATTGCTCAAGAGCACGGCAAAGGATGACATATGTTGTGTCGAGTGCCCCCCGTGTGCCAAGAAGGAAGCCAAAGCTGCCGATCCATTCGCCGAGTGCAAGATTGTGCCTGACGTGAAGAAGTGTTAGTTTATTCTATTCTATTTATTATAAGCTCGAAAACAATAAACAGTATTCATATGATGTAGACAAGATCTTTGATATTGATATTGGGAGTGTGGATAGAAATGCTATTCGGTTGGAACATGATCTTCGTCTTCTTCTAAGGGAACGTATTCCATTTCTTTCGTTTTAACGTCCATATCCTTTTCAGCCTTCAAACGAATATCTTCCGCCTTCTTTTTTCTTTTTCTCCTCCATTTCTACTTTTCTTCTCGCTTTATCTTTCATTTCAGTCCGTATTGACCGCACATTGTCACTCTTGTCATGGCTCTCCCCCTTTTTTTTCTTCCACTCCCTACGCAGTAATTCGAATTGTACATAGCGTTCTGCTTTCTCCAAAAGCGTTTCTTCGGGTTGACCATCAGCTTCAATATCAACCTCATCTTCATAACCTAATGGTGGCAGAGCGTTCAGATGTGGGTTGTGATAAAAACTTTTATTTCCAGGGCCACCATTGAAGAAAAATGGCTTCGTACGCCTGTACATGTATTCCCAGTTCTTAAAATCGGCTCGCTTTCCCTCATGATGAGTGCCAAAGACTATGCCTGTCAAAAGAGCTATCAGCGGTATACATCCGAAAAGCGATATCCTCTTCCAAGTACTGGCCGAATGGTGCTCTTAAATGTATGTAAAGATTAAAAAAATATGTGTAATTATTACCTATTAATATTACCTTCTTGTGTGGGACATTTCTTCTGGCCACCACCTATGATTTAAGTAAAAATTAAAAAAAAAATATACGCAAATAATTGTTAGTTAATATTACTGCAAGAGCCGCTATCTGCTTTTGGTTTTTTGCATGAAATCTCTTCGGCTTTGGGTTTCTTGCAAATATCGCATGTCTTTGGTTTTTCTGTAATTGTTTTATACAATGTTTAGTACCTTATATAATAACATAGCTTTGATTCAATTATTTACCTTCCTTTTTGCATGGGGCTTTTGCTTCCACCGGTTTTTTGCACTCTTTTGGTTTTTCTGTAATTGTTTTATTCAAACGTTGGTATCTTATGTTAAACAAAGCTTAGATTATATTATTTACCTTCCTTTTTTGGGGCATGGGGCTTTTACTTTTTTGCACTCCTTTGGTTTTTCTGTAATTGTTTTATTCAAACGTTAGTACCATATATTACATCATAGCTTTGATTCAATTATTTACCTTCCTTTTTGCATGGGGCTTTTGCTTCCACCGGTTTTTTGCACTCTTTTGGTTTTTCTGTAATTGTTTTATTCAAACGTTGGTATCTTATATTAAACAAAGCTTAGATAATATTATTTACCTTCCTTTTTGGGGCATGGGGCTTTTACTTTTTTGCACTCCTTTGGTTTTTCTGTAATTGTTTTTAACAACCGCTAGTACCTGATATTACAACATAGCTATGATTAAATTATTTACCTTCCTTTTTGCAAGAGGGTTTTACTTCTACCGGTTTTTTGCAATCCTTTGGTTTTTCTATAATTGTTTTTAACAACCGTTAGTACCTTATTTTATAAGATATCTTAAGTTCAATTATTTACCGTCCTTTATGCAAGTAGTTTTAAAAACCTTCGGTTTTGGCTTAGCTTTAAATACAATTAATACAATCATTAGTATGTGATTTTAAAACATGGGTGAGGTTTTATTATTTACCAAGTTCTTTGGCCTTTTCTGTTGGTTTTTTGCAATCAGGCTTCTTTGGTTTATCTTTAATTGTATTATTAGCACTTTATTTCATACTATTGTTTAGGTTAAATTATTTACCATCCTTTTGTGCAAGAAGCCTTTATTTCTATAGGTTTTTTGCATACAGGCTCCGACTTTTTCGGTTTATCCCCTTAAATTGTTTTATTCACTCATTAGTATGTTAACTTATAATATTGATTATGTTAAATTTTTTACCATCCTTTTTGCAAGAGGCCGTAACTTCTTTGCACACAGAATCCACCAATTTTGGTTCTTTAAATATTTGTGTATACATTCATTAGTATGTTATATTATAACATTTATTAGGTTAAATTATTTACCATCCTTTTTGCAAGTGAGCGTTTTTGGAGGCTCGTTTTGCGTGTTGCATGCAGAACCCAGTGATTTCGGCGAATCCCCTTTAATTGTTAATAGTCTCATTAGTGCTATTATAACATTGCTTAGGTTAAGTTATTTACCATCCTTTTTTACCCTTATCGGACAGGAGTCGAAAATATGCATTGGCAATTGTTGGAAGCGCTTTGTAAGTGTACGATGGGTGAATGCATTTCGAAAGGCTTAGAAGATGCAACATCATACGTATTAAGTGCAAAACAAGAAATTTTAGTATAATCTAGGAATTTTGAATTTATATAAAACTATAAAAATAATACTAATAATTTTTTGGAATCTTCAAAGCCTTCTACAAAACATTTTAAATGTCGTTTGTCAATTTTTAAAAAAAAAAATTGAATGGCGGTAAAGTCGATGAATTTGGTGATGTGTTATCGATTGAGAATGGCAATTGCCAGCTGTTTACGCTGTTAGCTGAATTGTTAACATACGACTGTAAACGCTTACATGAAGATTCACCAACAGAAAATCTGTAAAGTTAATGTTAGTATAAGGATCACAATTAATTTATACCCTGTGATTAAAAAGAATAATAAGTAGCTCATGGTATAACAGATTTTAATAGAAGAGTTTCATCAGGACAACTTATAAATGAATGCAAATTCAATTTAAACATATGCTCTGATACAATTTCACATTCATTTCGCTATTAGATTTCTTTTGGATTATAAAAGTTCTTTACATCGAGCGCTGCTGGGTATATGCCTCGTACAACAGTTCGACTGTAGTGCTGTTGATATTAACAGTCTGATTGGAGGTTTTATTAACAGATGTTATTCGGACGCCGTGGTGGAAGCATTAAATATTTGTATGCATGTGTATTGTTGTTTGAGGAGTTTTTAAACGTAGTTTGAAGGAAACATCGAACACTCGGGGTTCGTTAATTAAATAAATCGTGTGTGAAAATTGAGGTAATCTAAAATGAAAGTTTGCTGCATTGGTGCTGGTTATGTTGGCGGCCCAACATGTGCCGTAATGGCACTCAAATGTCCAGATATTACCATTACGCTGGTCGATAAAAGTGCCGAAAGAATCGCACAGTGGAATTCGGAAAAATTACCCATTTACGAGGTTAGTTTAAGTTATTGTGCTTATTGGGCGGATGATCATGTTTCCCAGTAAATATGTGTGTACATAGGCGTTTATACAAGCGCACATTTAGCTCTAGCTACATACGAACATGATGGGTATGCCTGTGCATTTAAATAATCGTTGTACGTGTGTGAGTTGAGATCTATCACGCTTTGTGCTGAAAAAAAATTGAAATTCTCAAAAAAAAAAAAAAAAAACAAAAATCATCCTAAACAAACAGCACAAACACACATCAATCAGAGAGGGGCAGACGTCGATGAACTCCTCTCATGCTCATGTTTCAAGTAGCCCCGCCGCCGTCCCGTCTCCCTGGCTCTGTCCCTTATATTCTTGAGCCGAAACCAGTTCCCAACTGATTTGTATACCACACGCACCACACCACACCACAGTTGCCTTGCCAGTGCGTGCGTGATTGCGAACTCTTTCACAACGAACTCTGTAGCAAGCAGAGGCAGCATATGATCGAGTACATCACAATACAGCCGCAATTACAATCACAGGTGCTTGGCGCAATTAGCCCACAACAAGGTCAATGGTCACTCTCCTCAAACGTCAAGCCTCGAGCCCAAACACACAAACGCAGCGCAGCGCCAGCGTACTGTTCATTAGTCATTCATAAACAATACGCAGGTGAATGTTTGTGTGTGAGAGCGCAGTGTTTATTGAGTGCCAAAGAGTTACACTAACCAGCAAAGAGTGTGGCTTCGCTTCAACTGGGTCAGCGATTGGAAAATCGATATGATCCATGATATCTGCTTAGCTGTGCCGGCAAAGAGTTCGTTTCCATTCCCAAACAGTCTGCTAGAATTCACACAATTTTTCTAGATTGTCGCATTTCCGCTTTTTTATGCCATTCTTCTTGTTTCCGTCCACACACCCCGTTCGTCTACCCGAACCCAAACCTTATCAGCCGTCGGGCTGGGCCCATATTACGTCTTGTGAGGCAGATAAGCAACAGTACAATAGTCGCTACTATCAGCGAGAGCTGGATAATGTTTTGTACAGCAAAACAACTCTATAATGAACTCACCGTCCGCTAAAGGATTCTAAATGCCCCTAGATTTACAAGACAATCGTTTTCCGAGTGATTTTCGTAAGTCACTCCATTTTAATCTCCATATGGACTTTTATAGCGAAGTTTTACTGTAATTGAGTTTGCATTTTGCAAGAGTTTATTCTTTTTAAGTGTTAATTAGATGTTGAGTGTGATTGAGTGTTCGAATGCTATCGATTTATGTAAAAATAATCACATAAATGACTAACAAAACAAAAAAACCCAAAAGAAATTCCAGCGGTCTCTGTAGAAACCTCGCATCAACAATGAATATATACTATATATTTATAAAAAGAAGCATCGTACTAAAATATTATCTGCTCATTAGGCCAAGGCGCGCTAGAACTGGAAATCAATTGTTTATTTATCGCCTCTTTACTTAGATTGCATCATCGAAGTGCCAGCAAATACACACATCGTATGCAATTTTCTTGGCTGAAAATGGAAAACAAAGAAAACTACTAGGCTGTTGGCATAGCTGACATCGTTTGCTGATTAACTGCCCAAGTACTAACGCTGTTTTTTCTGCATGTGCACAAATGTATTTGCCCAAGTGCCTGTCGAAGCTTACAAATATTGTAATTGTTTTTGTTATCTTCACAAAGAGAAGAATATTCCCATTGAGGTTACCACTTGGCGAATTACGAATGGAACGTTCGCTAACATTTTCGAAATGTTTCTGGGAAAACTTTGTGCTCGCTGCTAATAAACTAAACGGTTTTTTGGGGCATCAGCGTTTTCGATGCCACATGATGATTTCCATATAAAACCATTAGCGCTTTCCTGTTCCCATTCCCGTTTCATTTCTTATTAATGCATACATATTTCTTTTGATTATTTCGCGTGAACAAGTTCAACGGACCGCAGATTGAGATTAAAAAGGGAAACCTTTTGTAAGTAGATCAATCGAAAAATAATAATAACTTCAATTGCATAAACATGTGTGTACATGAAAATTATATAGTATCATATTATGGCAAAAACGATCGTTCTAAATACGTGCACTCTAGATAAGGAGTTTCCGTAGAATTAATAATCTTATCTCATAAGAACAGAAATTCAGACACGATTGGTGTATCGCAAAGAATAACTGACTAACTGGTCCAGCTAACGGTTGTTTTTATGCGTCTTATCCATTTGTTTATGGTTTACATAATACGTTAATTATTCTAACACTCTTTCTATCTCCCTCTAGCCCGGTCTGGATGAGGTCGTCAAGAAGTGCCGCAATGTGAACTTGTTCTTCTCCACGGACATAACAACTGCCATCAAAGAAGCTGATCTAATCTTCATATCGGTGAATACACCCACGAAAACCTGTGGCAGTGGCAAAGGTATGTGTTCAATAGGTACATTTATGTCATTTAAATCAAGCTAATATCTTATTCTATTGGATTTCAGGTCGTGCCGCAGATCTGAAGTATGTGGAGAGTGCTGCACGCATGATCGCTGAGATCGCACAGTCCAATAAGATCGTTGTCGAGAAGAGCACAGTGCCGGTTCGTGCTGCCGAGAGTATCATGCACATACTGCGAGCGAATCAGAAGCCTGGCATACACTATGATATACTATCCAACCCGGAGTTCTTGGCTGAGGGCACGGCCATCAATGATTTACTGAATGCCGATCGTGTTTTGATTGGCGGCGAGGAAACGCCCGAGGGGCACCAGGCAGTGGAGAAGCTTTCGTGGATCTATGAGCACTGGATACCCAAGAAGAATATATTGACAACAAATACATGGAGCAGCGAACTGTCTAAGCTGGCGGCTAATGCATTTCTTGCGCAGCGCATCTCTAGCATCAATTCGTTGTCGGCAGTGTGTGAAGCCACAGGTGCTGATGTTTCGGAGGTGGCACGTGCCGTAGGACTTGACTCACGCATTGGCTCCAAGTTTCTGCAGGCCTCTGTGGGTTTTGGAGGCAGCTGCTTCCAAAAGGATATACTGAATTTAATCTACATTTGTGAAAACCTGAATCTGCCCGAGGTGGCTGCCTATTGGCAGCAGGTGATCGATATGAACGAATATCAGAAGCGTCGTTTCTCGCAGAAGATCATCGAGAGTCTCTTTAACACGGTGTCGGACAAACGTATTGCTATTTTGGGTTTCGCCTTCAAGAAGAATACTGGAGATACACGTGAAACGGCAGCGATAACCGTATGCCAGACACTGCTCGAGGAAGGCGCTAAGCTGGACATTTACGATCCCAAGGTAGAGCCCGAGCAGATTATCGATGATCTTACACATCCCAGTGTGACGGAATCTCCAGAGAATGTCAAGAAGGCCGTCCAAATACATAGTGATCCCTATAGCGCCGTTCGTGCCACACACGCTTTGGTGCTCTGCACAGAATGGGATGAGTTTGTCGATCTGGACTACAAGCGCATCTATCAATCAATGATGAAGCCAGCATACATATTCGATGGACGCAAAATATTGGATCACGAACGGCTGCAGCAGATTGGCTTCCATGTGCAAACCATTGGCAAGAAGTACCAGCGCGCGGGACTGTTACGATCATGGGGCATAGTGCCGCAGCTGTAGGCATCTGCGTCCCTGGGCTCTAAGACTTAACGCGTTGTCAACATTTATTTCCAGTATTTACGACATTTCATTGTAAATATGCGTTTGTTTTTATATAAATAGTGCAAGTATTTCGCTAGATACGCCTAAGTATTCCTGTATCTATATTCCTACAACCAAATGTTGTTCCAGTTGCAATATACTATATAAAAATATATACTATATACTATATATTAACAATTTTAACACTTGCCGTTGTAAACGGGAATCCCATAAGTTCGCTATTTGATTGAGAATTTTCAATGAGCATTTCTCCACAAACATGTAAATTTTATGAAATAAAAACAATCATTCATTGATAACTTTAAACTCAACTTTAAAACGGTATTCGCTTTACAATCTGACGATACCAGAGGAACGATGTCGCAGCCGAC
Organism: Zaprionus nigranus; assembly: GCA_018903425.1. Taxonomy (NCBI): domain Eukaryota; kingdom Metazoa; phylum Arthropoda; class Insecta; order Diptera; family Drosophilidae; genus Zaprionus; species Zaprionus nigranus. The sequence continues at coordinate 1,757,994 of JAEIGD010000024.1, forward strand.
AGGCTGAACCATGTGACCAGATAGGAGAGATGATCGTTGCGCAGCGTCACGCGTGTCTGTCCACCAATTGGGCCGTTGTGCGCGCCCTTGGCATCGTAAACCGCATCCAGGAACACGGGCGCAGCTCGGGTGCTTGCACACATCCTAGGTAAATCGCGATAGAGAAAGATGTTGCCTCCTTTGTGGTCTGGTGTGAACTGCGGACGGTTTTCTCCCTTGCGAACAACCGCTGTCAGCTCCACTTCGGTTTTGTGTTGCCCTAGAGCGCGGGTCTCCGGATCCGTGTGCTTACGCGAGACCCAGCCGCGGTTGACGAGCACGATGTCACTGAGGAAGGCCAGAAAATTGCAGAACATTCTATAGGCCTCTTACTTCTCATACTTACTCTCTGTCGGCCAATTGAAATGGGGTGACAATCAGATAACCATTGCCAGAATCACGCTGAGAGAAGAGTCCACCTTGTGTTTCTCCTCCATCAGGTCGTATCAGGGAACGTGGTCCCATTAGCATTTCCTTGTCATGTAGAAACTTGCCACGCAACTTGACCAAGCGGTATTCCATGCTAGATAATTGACTCAAGCTTTAGGAAATAATAATGATTACGATTATATTAGGACTTATAAGGCATATAACATACTCTTCGGGTAGTTCCACTGGCGCTATATGCAGTTGCTCATGTAAATCTTTAATTAGTTGCTCTTTCCAGATCTTACGTTTCACCTGCCAACAGCCTAGGCCAAATGTTGTGGCGGGTATAAGCTGAAAATATGAGATATTCAATAGTTTGGTGCATATAAGGAGCCGTGAAGAACTTACTAGTAGGAACCAGCCTAAGGCCGTGATTTTATCCTTATCCTTTGCGCCTGTTGGAATGCTCGTTGTCCATTCAATTGTTTTGGGTGGCTGTTGTTGTGTCATCTTTCTGGCAATGAATATCAGGCTGTTGCGGGGGCTTTGCTTGACGCTGCCGTGCAAACGTTGTAGCACACAAGTTTTCTTCCACATTTGGGCACTTAGTCGCAACATTGTTATTGTTTTTATTTGGATTGCAATGGTTTTTATTTGCCGGCAGAAATCACAACCAGCTGTCCCTTTCGCAGCAGCAACAGAACTGAGAAACTTAACATTTTGCTGTTATGTAAATAGCAGAAAACGTTAAAGTTTAGGTGTACGTATGTCGGAATTTGCTTTATTGTGTAGAATACAAATATAATTTAATGTAAGCTAATTATTAAATGATTTATAAATATGTTTTATTAAATAGAGTATTGTTAAGGAAGAAATTTAAATTTAACAGTCAACAGCTGGTGTGGTAAGTGAGGAGTCATTTATGAGGTGAGGAGTAGTTCTGTTATGTCAGCTGTTTTCTGAAAGCATTACATTAGTTTGCGCCGAGTTGGCAGATCCCTCCCCATGCTGTTGTAACACTGCGTTTTGTTTAGAACAATTTAAATTCAGTTTAATTAAAGTATGTTGTGCACACGCGCAGCAGCAAGGCTGGCAAGTGGCTTAACCGCAACGGCGAGGGTATGTTAAGTAGTGCCATAAGCATTTAACCAGTGTTCACCTGATTGAACCAACTTACCTGCCGCTCTTATATAAACCGCAATGTTTTCCTCCCACAGGCGGCGCAGCACACATACAAGTCAAAACATAATGTTGTAGTTGTATCGGGAGCAATAGCAAATAGCGATCAGTGCAGACTCTGTTCCACCGGCGTTGTAGACGGAGCAAGCAAAGCTAAGCAAACAGCAACAGAAGATGGCAGTATATTAAAGCGTGTTCTGAACAAAGTCGGCTTCACGCCCAACACAAAAGCCGTGAGAAATAATATGATATTTTCATCATCTAAAACCATTAACCATATTCCTGTAACAGCGTCTCAAGGTGACCAGTCATCTGCTGTACGAGAGTGTGGCGGACAAGATCAATTATGTCGCTTTTTTCCGCGATTTCAATCTGCCCAATACATTTAATTCTTGGTTCCTGGTGACGGAGTTGCATGTGTGGCTTCTGCTGATGCGCTCCATGGCTGAGGGCTCAGAGACAGGCGAAGATGGACGCTTCTTACGCAACTGCATAGTAGAGGCTATGTGGGGAGACGTAAATACGCGCGCCAAGAAGTTGGGAGTAAGTAAAGAACTCCTCATTAGCCCTCCAATTGCTCAATTCATCATGTTATGTTGCAGGCAAACAATCCCTCTCGCACGAGACAGCAGATTGAGACACTCTCGGAGCAATTTCAAGCGGCACTCATTGCCTACGACGAGGGCATCATGTCCGACGACCGAGTGCTCGCCTGTGCACTGTGGCGTCGTTTCTTCGAAATGCAGTGCGATGATTACGCCCACATCGAGCGACTGGTCAAGTATGTACGCCAACAGGCGCTCATGTTGGATAGCTTAACGCGTGAGCAGTTTATAACCAAGCCCAATGTGGCGTGGCATGATCTGGACAAGTGCAAGGTCGAAGCATAGGTAGAGAGGGAGAGAGATAATGTTCTTTAAGTTTGTTCATTAAAATCAAATTATATACAGTTTTCTTAGTCTAACGAGATTTATATTAAAAGATCGTCGATGGGCTCATCGACCAAGGCTCTCAATTGACACTTAAGTACGAACGCCATGATGCGACGTTCTGCTAATCTTTTGTGATTATCGTCGAGTTGTTTAAGGATTCGATCCATTTTGACATAATCGCTCACAGGCGATGCAAGTAGCTCGGTCATTTGTGCATCAGCAGTTTCGACAGCGGAGCCCATGTGCATTGTCTCCGTCGAATGATGTTCGTTGTCCAGCTGCTCATCTTCCTCGTATATAATTTCCTCTTGTAGGATTTGATCGTTAGCCTCAATAATTTCTTCTATAATGAATGTACTGTCAGCGTGTTGTTCCATTTCCCCCACATGCATGACCACGCAATCATTATACGATTGCCATCCGTTCTCATTAACTGAAGATTCATTTGGGATCTCGATTGTCTGCGCGGGTTGTTCCTTTGTTTGAGAAGAGCATAGTTCTTTGGGCTTTGATTTGGATTGCACCGGCAGGTCCGAGAGAAATTGAAGACGCTCAAAATATGGCCATGTCGATGTGCCTGATCGCCGAGATTCCTTTCTATACTGATAGTGTAGATTGTTCCAGCGCATTAAGCAGAAATTCACTGAAAGTTAAGGAATCGTTAGTTGTGAATTTTCTTTTAAATTATTTCTTTGAGCATTACCTTCACATTTCATAACTTTAGCTATTTTAGACCAGATTTCCGTTTTTACTTTCATCACATCGTAATTAGAGAGTCCCGCCTGTCGTTTATAGAGCACTGGGTTGGGCTCGACATTTTCAATCAGCTTAAAATCAAATGGACGATTCTTCTTATAGCTGGTGCGCATTTTGTCTACGAATTCAAGCTGAAGCGACAGATGGTAAACGATGGCATTAGTTAAAAAAATACACAATATTTTAATTTTTAAAACCTACGGTTTTGTAGCTATTGCATTAGAACCCGATTTATTCTTTTATGATAACTTCTTTCATTTCCAAGACTTAAACACAGTAGCTTCAATCAACATATGTCGAAAATATATACAGACCGTCATCAATTTGCATGAAAGTATAAACAAATCTGAAACAAATATTTATTTTTGTTTATGTGCGTCTTTCAATTTTATAAGTTCTGTCTGCAAAACAACTTAATCGAATAGTGTTAAGTAGCAGCTGTTCTGTTAAAAATATGTTTACTCAGAGAGCACCTCTGTAAATGCTTTTTGCCTCTCGCTCTAACATTGAGAAATTGAACGCTGGCGTAGCTGTTAGAATTCTGAGTATTCAGCTTCTAAAGAGTTTTAACAGAACAGCTGTTACTTTACACCGACTAAGACTGTTTCTTAACATTATCGAATGTTCGTTTACAGAGCTCCTTGTCATGTTACTGGAAATATTCATCGTTATCGAAAGCTTATAAAGCAAACAAAAGAAAAGCAAATTGTTTAATTGTTAAACGACTTGCCGTAGTTATAGAGCGTGTGCCACGTCCAAAATAAATAAAAGACAACGCCTTCAAGCTGTTTAATTTACCAGAAATCTATAAGCATACAACGGCAGACGCGAGCCGTCCCACCAGTAGCAGTATCAAAATGCCAGTATGTATACATACATATAAAATAGTTTGTTTAATAATATATTAAATTCTCATTGATTAGGTACATGAATTCAAAGTGGAAATGAGCTGTGGCGGTTGTGCCAGCGCAATCGAAAAGCTTTTAGGCAAATTAGGTGGTAAGTACATATAGATTATTCCGAATCAGTTGCGGCTTAGTTGTGGTATGTGTACTTGCATAGATAAATGTAGAATGTTTGAGTTGTTCCCATGCCTTATCGGGCAGTCGGCAATGTGTTTGGTTGCGGTTGCCAACTAAGTGTGATATTGTTTTTGATGTTTCTTTTGCAGATAAGGTGGAAAAAGTGAGTGTCAGTTTGGAGGAACAGAAAGTGAGAGTTACCACAAGCTTGCCGTCTGACGAAATTTTGCAAGCACTGCGCAAGTCGGGCAAGACGGTTTCATACATTGGCGTGAAGAAATGAGATGAGGTTTTCAGCAAGTTTCAGAAATATGGCAAACTGAAACTTGAAGTCTAACGGGAACAAAGAAATCCCCTTCCCCGGCGCAGGAATGGGGAAATTTGCCGTGGCTGTTGATTTCATTGTCATTTATTCATGTGAACTCCCTCACACTCAACGAATCATTCAAAAAACGACGTGATGCATAAACAATTTCAAACGGAACTCGATATAAGACTACCAAATTATTCAAGATGAAAGAGAATCGCGCGAGGAACTTATCTACAAATTTATTGCAATCAATTATTGCACATGCTCCAAATTTTATGTAGACCGATATTAAAGGAATAAATTATTAGTAGAGAAACAAAGAAAAATATTTACATTCAAACGTGTTATACACCCCAAAGAGATACAGAATTTAAAATTCAAATTTATATAATAACTAAGTAGAGAAATGCAATTAATCAAATATACTATTCCGCTCTGATTCAATACTTAGTGATACATGAGATATATTTCCAATGTAGTTCAGCTAATAAATACCATATGCCAATTATCTTATGATATCTCAATAAATGCAATTAATGCAATACAAATTTTAACATTTTGCAATATAGTATGTATTCAATAAATAAATAAATAAAAAATTTACTTGCCAATCCCAAATGAATTTCGAATTATTGAAGTTAGATTGGAATTTTCTTTTATATGTAACTCACGATAGGCTACTGTGGCACAGCAACCCAATTCAAAGAGAGAGACACACCTGGACCTAGGCATGCGGGCAGTGCTTTGTCATGCACTGAAAAACTGGAGAGATGCTGTCCAAACGAATCAGCGACAAATATCAAGCCTAATGCACAACAACAATAACAATGGAGAGGGAGAACTTGTCATAAATCTTGAACCCCAAAGTTATCAAAATGCATTCTGAGACATGTTCGAGGCGTAACGAAATTATCAATCAAATGCCACAAAGGCATGCAAAGAATGCACACACAAACGCACGCACACATACACACACTACTAATTGAGCTTGGAGTTGAGTTCACAAAACGAAACGTTGCCTTTGGAATTTGATGTTGTCGTCGTCGTTGTCGTTCCCTGCCTGCTACCTGCGTTTTGCCTTTTCGCTTTGTTGCGGTCGCATTTTGCGGCTCGTGTTGATTTATGCCCCATGCAGTGACACACACTACTACACACACAAACAGTACTTGAAACGGTATCCCGAGCTATCTAAGCACAGTAAGGAGTCCCAAATCTCAGGGCGGTCACCTCGGACTGTCACAACAGAACGTCAACAAGGCAAGTCACGTCCACGTCCTTGTCCCACGATGCAGAGAGATTTTTCAGAGATTGCTTTGTTGCATGTTCCGCTGCTGCATCCCTTCCTGGAGTAGGTAAAAGCAAATTATTAGCGCTAATGCCATTTAAATGACCCCAGTAAACGAAGAACCCAGAACATAACAGCTGTTGCCTCTGTCTGTCTGCGTGTCTTCCTCTTTCTGCCGTCTGTGCCTGTCTGCTTGAGGCAACGAAATTCCTGGCAACAATGTGTTAATGTGCCAAGTGCAGTGGCATGCAACGCGACTGTTGCATGCTCTTCAGTTGTGCTGGCAACTGATTCAAATTGTCTGCAAAGAGAAGAGCATTCTCGATTCGGCGTCAGCTGCAGCTACTTTCCACTGCCACTCGATGAACCTTTTTTGTTTTGCACTTGGTACATTGGGTAAACATTCCGAAAATCGCTGGGCAAATTCCTTGGCGCATGCTTTGCAGCGAGTCTGGCAACCAGTTGCTGCCAGTTGCCAGTTGTGAGTTGCGAGTTGATCAAGTGGCGGCTGTGCGTTTGGGGCATTGGCAGGAGTCGAGCTGGAGTTGAAGCTGAAGCTGGTTTGCCGCACTTTGAACGTACACAAAATGCCGCAGCAGCCGCGCCGTGCCGCGCTCTTTATTGTGTCGGCAGATGTGCAAAGAGACCGACCGAGAGTCAGAACAATGGCACACTAAACCAAACCCAAGTCCAAGTCGAAGTCGAAGCAAATTTTGTGCGGCAATAAATTCCAAAATAAGTTGTGTCTCTGCCAGGCACAAATCTCTCACACGACAAGGTCGTTTCAAAGCTCCCCCAACTTCCGCTCTGTGTTCAGCTTCCTGTGTCTCTCTCTAGCTCACTCTTCATCTTCAACTTCCTGCGCTGGTTCAATGAACCAAAAACTAACTCCTACGCTAGCCAAATGTAATTGCAGAATTGTTTTGCCGATTGCAATTGCTGCAATGGAAAACAGTAGCCAAGTAGTCAAGTAGATTTCTTACGCCAAATGTGCAAATTGCCGCGCAGCTTGGCCAAACCTGTCGCCCATAACATTCCTGGCAGCTAACTTTTGGGCAACAAAAAAGGGGTTCGCTGCGCCAGCGAGTGAACGAGCCAGCAAACGAGCGAGGCGTGTGCCAAGCCCACGACAACGACAACGACAACGAACCGATCGTCCCATCATACCAGCGGCCCATAGTCCCATCGTCCGATCGTCTGTTGCTCTGGTCATAACAAGAGCAGAAAATGCTAAGCGTAAATAACTCATAGCTAATAATGCCAGGCATTTGCGAGTGCTGTGCAGCCAAAACAAAAGACTTAGGACACGAACTGGCTGGCGCGCAAGGAGCCAGTCCCCAGTCGCCAGTCGCCTGTTCCGAGCCAAGCCGAGCCGAGCCGAGCCCGTCATGTAATAGCCGCAAACGTTTTGCAGACCAACAAAATCGGCTCAAAAACAAGATCAACTGGTTTCAACACAAAATAACAAAAAAACTCTCTCAATGCGAGCTGCTCCTCGGTGGCTCAAGACCTGTTGAGGCACAGCCAGACCAAGCTGAGACCCATTGTTGGTCTATTGCGCGTGCCGCTGCTGCTGCTTCTGCTTCTGCTGCTGCTGCCGCCGTCGAGCTGAGCGTGCTGTAAAAATACTTTTTCCCCAAAGAAGTTTCAGTTGTGTTTTTGACTTTTCGTCGTGCAGAACCATTCTGCAGCTCAGCACGGTCGCGGACTGTTTCTTGTTGTTGTTGTTTTTGGGGCCATCGAATTGCTGAGCCGCCGCGGGCGTTAAACGTTGCCAGTGTCTGTGTCTGTGTCTCTGGTGAGTGTGAGTGCGCGTGAGTGTGTGTAATATTCGCGAAAAGTTGTTTTTCGCCACAGCGAGTGCGAGTGTGTACACACATATGTACATAATATACACACACACATATACGATATATACATACACACACATACGTATATATAAAGTCAATTTTCCTGTTAACGAAACCTGCCAAAACTGCTGCAACAACAAATATGCAACATAAGTAAATTCGGTGTCGAGTGCCCCCATCCGAGTGTGTGTGTATGCCAGTGTGTTCAAGTGTGCGCGTGTGTGCGCTAAATGCCTGCCCGATCGCCAAAGTACTCGCTGCATGCCCCATCCAAAATGTAAAATGTGCTGCACAAATGTTGCACAAATAATTGTTGTTGTTTGCTGAGTACTTCGCGGGTGAAAGTAAACCGATTTGTGCAATTAATCGCACGCGAAACCCCAACGGAATAGACGAGAGAACGATACGGATATATCTATGTATAAACCTCATTTTATAGGATAGCAAATATAACTAACTAGCGTGTTAAAGCAACTGCAAAGATTCAACTTTGAGAGGTGAGAAATGCTGCAAATTATATGGTTACTGCAGGGTGCTACTCTCCTGTAGAGCAGTTATTTATATAGAATTTTGCTGGACTTTATCCATTAGATCTATTCAATTTTGAAATATGAGAATAGCAGAAATAATATTAATAATATAAGGTGTATAGGTTAATCTGAATTACTCGCTTTGTATAGAATAAACTAGAGTTCCATTCCATTAATTCTAAAGATATAACGCCCAGTCTGCCTTTGTAAAGATTACCCTCCTTTTCCATTAAAAAATTGAAAATTATATGGTTAGTATAGGTTGATAACTATACTGCATACATGACAGTTAACTATAAAGACTTTCAGGCATTTCTTTTCATCTGTATCTGATAATGACCAAAGTTGTGCTAAATAAAACGCCACTTAAGGATTTCAAATATGGAGAAACACTCAACAAAGCGTAATATTACTATCATAAGACATTTCTCTAGATATAGCCCAAAAGCATATTAATATTTATTTATAAGCTTAGATGCCTTACGACTTTATTCTCGAGAAGTAAGTGACCTCAACAGCTCAGCAAAGTTCCACTTTAAGTAGTAAGAATTACTTGTATGATTATTACTGGGTATTTTTGGGACACTCCTCTACATATTACGAACAATAATAAACAGTTATTGTGGCAGTTCTTTCAATATAAGTGAATTACAGCTAAATAGAAAGCAAAGAGAACTTTGCTTCCCAGCGAAATATGTAAATCGCTTCAGTTCATTCTTATTTCTCGAGAAGCGTTCCCAGCGAGATAAAATCACCTAGATAACACTTGGTGCTCTGCTATAGAAACTGTTGCTGCTGGAACAGTTTATAAACTCTATACAATTTACCTCCGTTTTTATTATTCATTATTTACAGCTTAAGCCACCAGAAACAGTAGTTAAACCCACACATCTCTTGAGACTCGCTTACACGCCCAAGTCGAGTAGCAAATTGGCTTCCACGCCTAGATATGTTCAGATATACCCATTACTAATGAGTCGATTCTTAGGCTAATTTGATAAGAAATAAATATGAAATCAAATGGGTCTTATGCAAATCCCCCGCAAACTTACAACGGCTTCGCGCGATGCTTTCTGTGTCACAGCCCAAATCGATTCAAAGTTTTGACTCCGTTTCGCTTGGTCGCAAAATATGTGACATATCTCGCCACAGATGCTTTCAACGTATTTTGCAGTTCTGGTTTTTAAATGGAATATAAACGAGCTCGTAAATAGCCAAATACAAGCTAGTCTTATATGCATATATACGCCTATATGTGTATATGTATGTGTGTGTGTGTCTAGGAATGTTTGTGGTGCCACAGCAAATGGTAAACTATTTTTATTGACTTTGGCTTTGACGCTTGACACCTTTGCCCGCTTTTGTTTACGATCCGAACCAATGGCAAACGACCTATTCTACACTGTTTCTCATGTAAAGTGTGTCTATTATTCGTATAAACAGGAAAAACCACATGAGGGCCTAGGGCAAATGGCGTTAAAAAGCGCCATTAAAATAATTAAGCGATTTATTTTGAATGGACAAACAAAAAAGAAAGGGAAAATAAAGGTTTTCTTTAATGTTAAGTAAAACTAGAAATAAATAATGATTTGACATGAAATATTGTGTTGTATAAAGTTGTTAATTTACTCAACAAGGGTTTTCTTTTATTTAAATATAAATAAATAATAATACAACCAAAATAATAATAATATATTGTTTATTTGTACAAATTTGACATTTATAAAGGGGAAAACCACGTATTTTTTATAATTTATAAATACTAGAAATAAAAACTGATATACTACATCGATTATGTTTTATTTATGCAAAGCAAAAGCAACAAAAAAAAATGTTGCTAGGGCAAAACATGTTTCGCCCAGGCCAAAGTACAAATATTCTATTGTCTGAAGCTCGATAAGGCTACGAACTATCGGAATTTCGACTCGCTCGTGCCGACACACCTGAGCAGGGGCAGAGAGAGACCAGTTTGAACTGTTGCTGCGGCATTATTATTGAAACATTACGAGATCGGTTTATGGGGTCAGGCAGGCGAGGCGAAAGGGCTCGCACCCAGGCCTATAAAGCGAAATACGAGTAGATACGCCAGAAAGACAGACAGACAGATAGTAAGACAGAAAACAGACACCTTTGTCAGTCAACTCCAATCAGAGATCACAGATCACAGCTGCGTTTTAATTACCAATCGAGTGGCGATTGTTGTTGTTGCTGTTTGGAGTTGACTTTCGGGTGTTTGATGGGCGCATAATCGAGACCGTTCTGCCTGGCCGACAACTTGTTGCTGCCCCACTTGCAGCTGTCAGCTGAGTAGGGTGTGAAGGCATGAGTACTGGCGGGGAGAGAAAGGTTGTTATGAAGGAGGGGCTCTTTTGTCTATAAGCCAATTGTCCGTTCAGTGCAGCTCAACAGTCCAGCTCGGATTGCATAAGCACAGCGTAAAACAGATTTTTCACTGTCAAAAAAGCTTTTTTCCTTTTTGTATAAGTATTTTATATTCTCTTGCAGAGGGTATATTTATTTTAGTGTACAGAATGAAATGAAAATTGTTACACATTATTCTTATTTTAAATAAGTTGGAATGAGCCCAAACAGCCTGTCTTGTAAACTTTCAGGAATACATTTTATATTTAATCAAAACAAAAAACATTCATATATGGCTATTAAAGGAACATTCTGCTATTCCTTAACTGCAAGAGTATCTAGCCTTCGGCTTGTATAAGTTAACCTTTCTTTTCTTGTATTTTGCTCTTTCGGTGGCATTTTTCGTTGGCACCCAACAAAACAAAAAAAAGAAAAGCATAAGACATCATTTAAATGTCACCGAGCGAAAGAGACAGACAGAGTGAGAAAGAGATAGAGAGCAAGCATACCGAACCGAACCGAAATGATTCAAACAGCTGGGACTGCGGTTCGACTGCTGGAGTTGGGCTCTGACTGACCCAATTCCGAGGAGAGACACCTCGCTGCAGCCGGTCGAGACATGCAACTCGGCTAGCTGAGCAGCCGGAAGACAGTCGAGCGAGATAGAGAGAGAGACTGGGTGCAGGGGAATGGAGAGAGAGGGGAAACACTTTCTCCTGATCGGGTTCTGGCCCGGACGACGCCTCGACTGTCTGCAATTAAGAGAAAATTTAATTTTGAATTTATTAAAAGAAGAAAAACACAGAAAAAAAACACACGCGACAGCATCCAAAGTCATTCGTTGGCTTCGTTTTCACATAAATCAAAAGTTGGCCTGCTCTCGTATCATAATAATTATGGCACACGCACATACAATGCCATACTATATATACGGACAGCATCATGCTGCCATACAATCAAGTTTGGACTGCGGCTGGGACGAAAGCTTAATTAGGCACGTTACAGATTGAACTGCTTTAGTATCTGATAAACAAGAGAGATGGTTATCACTAAAGAGTTCTGTTTTATGGGGACCAGTTTATATCTTTGCTATATATAGTAAGCCATGTAAATTATCCTACTGTCTTTACGGATATTTTAAGAATGTTTTCAATAGAAAACTATGTGTTTATTATTACGCAATCTTTAACAATCTTACTTTCAAGTAAAACTCTAGGAAAGCCAAAGAATTTCTCCCTCGTAGGTAAACCCAAAATAAACTCAAATCAAACTGTGATATTCAATCCCCTTCAATCCAGATAAGCATCTAATTTACCCAGAAGACACTGAAAGCTAACAAATTGAATAGCAATACTTAATTTGGCCGTGGAGAAACCCCTTTGCCCCTCTTCAATGATGCCCCACTGCATAGCAAAACAAATGATGCGATACGGGATTCTTTTCCCAACATCAAATCGAATGATATATGTATGCATAGGCGTATAGAGGTGTTTATCTGTGTGCTACGCTAGAGATGCTTGAGTTGGCTGCCTGAGTAGCAAACCCATAAGCCGTAATGCTCCAATCAAAATCAAAATCAAAGCCAAGAGCTACATGACGACGACGACGACGCAGAGTCGTGGAAAAAGTCGAGTAACGTGGTCGGGCAGAAACCCGTTCCAGATTCTCGAGTGTTTGCACTACGCTTGACAGCCAAAGCGCAACCAATGGAATTCCTTACGAGACGCGAGTCGCAAGTTGCGAGTATCGGTTACAAAACGTTTCAATATTTCTTCCCCTTCCCCTCTTGTTACTCCCCTCCTCGTTTTACTGCCTCAGTGCGCCGCGTCCATTTGGAAAAGTAATTTCGGATCGGTTATCGTTTTGACCGTTTGTTTGTTTTGAGCCATTTTAACACGCGCTTGCGCCCCCGGCGTGCAGACGGACAGACAGACAGGCAGACAGACAGACATATGTACAACTTGGACAGGCACAGTAGGTGAGGGAATGTGACGGAACGGTAATAATGGTCAAGAAATAAGATACTTTTTGGCACATAGCTGAAAGTGTATTTGTTTCTATATAGGTATCTGTCTTTGAATCTGTATCTGTATCTGTAAATATATCTGTGCCTGTTTCTGTGCCTTTATCTTTGTCTGTATCTGTGTCTGTATCAGTAACTGTAACTGTATCCGTATCGTAACTAATGTACCTGCGCATATGTAACTGCCACCGCATCGGTCTGTAAATGGCTAATGACAATCGATTTGCATAAGCAACGCAATTAATCTTTGTAATAACTAGAAATCGAAGCGAAACCACAACCATAACGAAACTAATCGAGTCAAAAAAAAGACCACAACACAAACAAAATCACAGCCTGAGGTTTGAAAATTATATGAAATTTTCAACGTGTTTAGCTTTAGTATGATTAATGAATGTCGTATAGAGTCGAACCGTAAGATATCGTAGCCAAGCTCAGCTAGCTAGGCACTGCAGCGGTTTACCAAAGGAACTGGTTGTGTGATTTAGTGTGTGTCTGTGCGTGTGCATGTGGGTCTGTGTTTGATTATTTAAATTATTATTAAGGGCGGAGAATGCCGCATCAATTAGTGTCACGTCGATGCGGCTAGAACAGAGAACAGCCTGAAAGGGGAATCAAAAGGGGAATGGGAATAGGAAGTATTCAAACCTCGATAACACCAACGCCTGTTGGTCAGTGTTGTCCCTTCCTGCCCCGTTTCTCCCTCTCTCTCTCTCTCACTCTTTCTCTATTCCTGCGTTGCTGCATATTAATGTGGCAGGGCAGCCTCGAACAGTTAGTTTCATGTGCGGCATATTAATTATGAAATTTCTTGCTCGATCTCCTTGGCTTTCGTGTCTTTCGCTGTCTCCCTCTGACGCGCAGACTAGCTGAACCTTTCACTTTGGAATGCAGTAGCCGCGAAAAGCGGCCCATAAAGCACATCAAAAATGAATAAGAAAAAACAACACACACGCACACTCACACACGCAGGCAAAGCCGGTCAGTTCGGATTCCGTTTAGCAGCATAAACAGTGCAATCAGATTTGACCAAATATTTGACCAGCCTAAAGGAAAAGAAGAAGCGCAGACTGACGATTCACTCGACAAGATATGCGTAAAAAGCTTCCACGCCAAGTAATGTGCGTAATTAAAGTCTGCTATAATTATAGCATGTGCAAAAATCAGGCCGAACTTGGCATGTTATGCTAGCAGAGTTCAGATTGGTTTATTTTCCGCTTGTTCTAAATAGTAATGATAATTTATTAAGATGACGTGGAAGTTTCTTTAGAAAGCTGTGTAGAATAGCAATCCTATTTAAAAAGATTCAAATTATATAGTACAGAGCACTTTTCTTATACTCTGCTAATCTCTTGTCTGAACAACTTCCTAATCCGTTCATTCCAAAGCAACTCAACTGCTTCTCTTGAAATATCTCTATCTAAATCGCATGCTCAGTTCTTCTAAACTTAGGAAATGATATCTCACTAATCAAGCCAAGTTCACAGAGCTTTCTCATCGCTCGTTTGCCATAAATCTGCCAAAGGCATCCGTAGTGTAGCCCTGTGTTTCTCGGCGGACAGCGACAAATGCCGTTTAAAAGGTGGCAGTTTATTAGCTATTTAGCTGCTATTGATATAGGGGCATCGATCGTGGGTTCTATCGATTATCGACAGTTAATTAATGCCAAACAAAAAAGATATAAAAAATGTACAAAAATGAAGCAAAAGCAGAAGACTACAATAAAACACTAAAAAAGAAATCTGAGTTGACCCCAAAAACTGAATAAGTATGTAGATAGCTTCTTGATATCTCGATAAAGGGCCAATCTTGAAGCGAATGCGAACTGAAGAAGACACGTCGCTGAGCAGAAGAGCATTCTGCGGAGAGACCCTTCAGAGAGCGGAAGCCCGCACCGAAAAAGTGGAAACTCTGTCCAAAATTATGAAATTCGTGTATTCGTGTCGGTTCGACTAGTTCGAACAAGGTCGAATTGATGAGTTCCAACCGAGAGAGACTCATTAATCATATGCCTGGCCGAACTGGGCAGACATTTGTGTTTATAACGGACGAGTTTGCGTCGACATGTGTCGAAGACCTTTAAACATCCAGAGACTATTTAGGTTGTACGTTCGAGTGTGTGTGTGTGTGTGTAAGTATAGGGTATGGCCAATGCACTCCCATGGCATCCGTCCCCTTGGGCACTTCCGATAAGATCGCCTCGTTGTTCAATAGAAAACATAAGAGCAACAGCACAGCAGAGCAGGGCGTGAGGCAGACACCGCCCTGTTCGGCAGCCAGGCTATTTGCCAGTGCCAGTTGTTCCAACTGGAGAGCATTTTTACCGGGAACGATAACACAACTAGCTGCAGCCACAGACCGGCAAAGCATTTGGTATGGGGAATTGGAGTGGAGACGCACTGTATGCTCGACGTGACGATGCCCTGGAATGTAATGAGAAAGAAATTAGATGAAACAATGAAAGTGCGAGAATGAGGAAGCTTAATGCATTTGGGAATCTTTTATTTATATATTTAAAAAATAACCAGAATAAGCAAGATTAGATTACCCCTTTTATTCTTTTTATTTGACTACGTTACGTACTCGGCGCTTAAAAAAAAATATATCTCCTAAATATTTATCTAAAGCTGCATATCGATACATGGTTTCAATATCTTATATACTATGTATATATAAGCCTTTCTATACTTTTTACATTTCTAACTTCACCAAATACCATAAGATTTTCCTTCTTTATTGTCTGTCTACTTTTGTTAACATTTATCCCATTATAATCCTAATTGAGTTAGCTTACATCACATTGTAAAATTCTAATTTATTATAAGTTAAGCTAGAGTACATTTTAACTAGTTGGTTTTACTAAAATTGTTGACTTTATTACATTATTATAGTGTGCAAGTGGCCGACACGCGATAGACAACTTAAGTATTATAATTATTCCTTTCTCTGCTGTTTGTACTGTAATTACTGCATTTGTTAGGACTGAAATACCCGCTCGTTAGTTGCGACTTTTTTTACTGGGTATGCGAAATGATTTTATAGCAAAAATGCCTGGCATTATGGCCGGCAACAATTTCCAGTGAAATGAAATCGAACGGCATTGATTGCATGCCAATGTGGCTCCAAAGTTCTTGGCCGACACCTGCAGCCAAAGCGTCGGCCCAGACAGGTGACCATTTATAGAGTAGCAAGACGATCGACAGACGATCAACGCAACGACGAAGATCGACAAGGCGAATGACGCAAAGCACGCAATGCACAGGCGGCTGCCTCTCCCTCTCCCTGTGTCCACTGATCTTTCCTGCCCTTAGTCTTGCTTTTCTCTTTGGCGACGCTGCGTTAATTATTATGAGCAGAGGAAGTGAAGACGACTCCGGCAGAGGCAGAGGCAGAGGCAGAGGCAGCGGCAGCGGCAGCGGCTAATTGCGGACGTTTGCCCGGCTTAATTTGTAGAAGCAGCAGCAGCAGTAGACGACTTTGTAGACGCATCGATAGACAAGAGCAACTTACAACAATGTTGCACACACTGTCAACGTGTTTTTCAACTTAATTTGATTTTTAATTTTTATTTCCCTCTTGCAGCGCAACAACAAAATGCAGCGTGAGGACAATTAGGAAAGTGACAACACTTTGAGGGGAAATTATTCTGTGGAAGAGCGATAGAGCGAGAGAGAAATATGCCCGCTCGCCACAATTGGGATACGGAGCGCGTGGGCGTGGCACATTTGGCAGGCGCACTCAGTCCGCTCTGCATAACAGATGCTAATCACGAGATACTGCGGCCCAAGCCGCGCAGGTGAGTTCAGTTTGTTAACAAAACAAAAACAAATAACAATCCCATTCGACAGCAATAAATTCCCTTTCAACTGGCCGTCAGCTGTTTGCCGGCGCAGCAAATGAGCGCTAGGTGGCGCCAGCTGATGTGTGCTGCCTAAAAGTATGCAATGGCTAGGAATACCAGCCCTCTGTTTAAACGCGTTTTTAGCCGCGCCCTCCGCCCCCTAGCGACCGTGGGGGCGTTTTTCGAACGGTTTTTTTCTTCAATAGGCGGGGGGAACTGAAAATCCTGGCCAAAACTTTTTCGCCTTCTGCAGGGCGCGCTGCGCACTTTAGAAAATTATAAAAATTGTGCGAAAAAAAGAAGCAGAAAAAAACAGAACAGTTTAAAAAAAACCGCCAGTCGCTAGCTGCTCTAGTTTTGGCGCAATTTCGAATTGAAAATGGGGAAAAAATGCCGTTATTCCAAATGAAAAACTGCTTGTTTTATGCTAACAGCGTGCAGTTAAGCAAGCAGTGCACTGCTTGGACAGCTTGCTGACAACAACAAAAGAAGCGGGCGCGCATGTTGCAGCAACATTCAGACTAGAAAAATAGCTAGATTTACCGCTGTTTCTTTAAGGAAAAATGCTGATTGTGAGCCGGAGGGCAGCTAATAAGAATTGGGTTTAAATAATGAAATAGTATATATAGCTAGAACTGACTATGCAAAGTACTGAAATATCGACAATTATAATTATATTTTTGTATTCCCACCTGCATGTATTCCATATATATATTCATCCGTACATACCTAATGTATCAATGGTACTTCAGGTGATAGTTTACCAAGCCTCTTCTCTTGCTGCTGTTTTCGATATACCCTTCTGAAGAAGGAAGTGAGAAGGGGAGAGCAAGCAACGCAGACAATGGATACTATTTTTGGTCTTGGACACTTGCATGCACAATTGTGCACAAAAGCGTGAAGCATCCGAATGGAAGTCTGAATGGACAATAAACTTTTGTTTATGTGATTCTTCTTTCTCGTTCTGAACCTGCTGCGGCGACCAACTTCTTTTCGGAAGTGCTATATAGTCTCTTCTATATACATACACACAGAGATCTGCTAATACCAATACACGCACAAAAACTGGCGAATGGCAGCGAACACTTCTTTGAAGGAAATCTTTCGATTGTCTTGGCCAAAAATAAGTTGGTAACGGGAACAAGACGTCTGAGCTGAGGAGATATCATATCCGAAATCGCGTATTGTGAAGCCGGTCAAGGTTAATTTTCGGATGGGAGGGGAGAATTAATGCCACAGACGACGCGCACGACGACGACGACGACGGCGACGACGACGACGAGTCTAGAGCAGACTCTAGAGCAGCTCGTGGCGGATGTGGGCCAAAAATTCGAGAAATAAACAAACTGCTAGACAAAGCCGATTCAATTTACCATAGCCGCAGCAGTTGCAGCTCAATTCCAACTTCAATTTCAATTTCAATGTTTAATTTCAATTTCTATTTTCCATTTGCTCGACTCGATTTCTCAATTGTGTTGTCGAGATTGAAATCCGCACACAGGAAGCCGAAATATGACTGGCATTTTGGAAACTTTTTGCAGACGGACAATTAAAAAGCCATAGAGAAAAAAGGTTTTGAAATACGTGTAACTACAACAACAACAACAACACAACGACAACAACAGTGGCGAGAAGTGACAGTAGAAATTCACACAAACGAAAGTGAAAATGGCAAAATGTGAATAATTAGCAGCAAACAAACAATAATAATACAACGAACTGAAATAGGAAAAATTTTACACAAAAAATTCGCCACACACAACAGCAGCAGCAACAGCAACAACAACCACAACAGCAGCAACAACAACAACAGCAACAGCCACAGCAATATGAACAAATTATATCTGTATCTATAGCAAGTTGAGAGTCAACGCCAATGACAATGGCATACGAAGGGCTCTGGGGCTGGGCCTGTTGCCACTGGGCCTCGGGCCGGGTCTGTGCCTGTGCTTGGGGCCCCTCGGGCCTGAGAGGGCAATAAACCTCTTCGCAATTGTTACATTTTTCTATGAGGCATCTTCGGCTTAAGTGAAAATGCTCTTGTTGCTTGTTGTTGCAGCTGCTGTGCTATGTTGTTGTTGTTGTTGGGTTTTACCTTGTCCATGGCAGTGCGAACACTTTACTTTCTTTCGTGCGCAAACGAGACCAGGCGCACATTGCCCACACGAGGTTGTAGCTGTGTATCTGTGAGATACTTTTAGGGTTTGTCAAAATATCACGGCTTTATAGCCGTGGAAAATTCGCTGGGCCAACGAAAGTGTGGGAGTTACAACTGACAGCAGTCACAGTCAGCTGTTGCCATGCCACATGCCACATGCCACCAACTGCCACTGGTTGCACTCAACTTGCTGATTGTCACCTCGCCTCGCCTTGCCTCGCTCCCCTCTAATTAGTCGCCGAAAGCGTAGCGAAACGGAAGCCACATCTGACCGCCGACGCCACATGCGGAAACCGCTGCGGCACCCCTCGCACACAACGCATTTTTATCTTTATATATTTATCTCCATCTGCATCTGCATCGCACTCTCAAATCAGGTGCCAGATGTAATGATAGCTACTAAGGCGTAAAATCGCGTCTCTTGCGCAACACTCGCAGATCATAAACCCCGAAAAGGGAGGCGATCGCTGGTACCGCCTTTAGCCCCCCCCTTCTCCCCCCTCCCCGTAGTGCCCGCATTGCCCCCCCGGCCTTATATAAGCACTGCAATTAGCTGCATAAACAAACAAAACTGGCAACGCACACACACCGCGCAGCGCGGCTTGGTCTTTGACCCCCGCGCACTCCACACTTGTTTCCTGTTCGGATGGAAACAACATAAACAAATGCTATATAGTTTCTCTAAATCGCATCGTAATTGCTCTATTGGTTTGCCAATATACATACATATGTGGTATAAGTTGGCAGGTCTTGCGAGCGTCAACAATAAACAGAGCACAATCTTTTATGATTAATTAAAGTACGATTTTTCATTGCTTTCTTCAGTTCGTTTTGTTGTTAGTTTTTTACGTCAATTCGGTTAGCTCCAGTTCGAGCAGGAAAAGGAATTTTAGTTTTATGACGGAGCTCTGATTTACAAGCACATCAAATTGAAAACAGGTTCTATTTGTTTGTCCAACTGTTTATACCCTGTAAGAAATGCAAAGGGCAGTGGGTCAAATCAAATATAATTAAATATTAGATTATATTGCTAATTGGTTAACTAAGTATGGCAGTATTAATGGTATTTATTTATGATAGTTATCGATATTCCAGTAAAAAATACAATTATGAAGTAACGAGCAAGATGTGTAAAAATAACATTTAGAATATTAAGCTGTTTCTCTATGTAAAGATGACAAAACCTTCCAACTTCATTTACAGGCTATCTACCAGTCGATCACATATTACTTTTCTCTGTAATATGAGCTCCATATCTGATATTCATATCTGCTTACACTGTACACATATTTAGCTCTAGTTTCGTGAAGAATGTGGGGTATTTTTAGCAAATCTTCAAGAGGGAATTCTGTTTTCTTTTCCCAACTGAAATGACTTGCCAAAATGTTGTTGACTCGCACAATTTGTGTCAAAGGGAAGTTAAAATATAAAGTGCACATCGCAAGTAGAAATTGAAGTTGAAGATTGAAGAATCTCTTGTCGTACTAACCTTGCCAGAACTCCAGCTCGTCTATCTAATTATGGCTAACGATGCTAACGTCTGCTTAGAATTATTATTAATGGTCCAACGAGATTGCTGCGCAAAGACCGAGTTCTAATGATCTACAAAACTAAAGCCAAATGCCGAGAAACGATTTCCTGTCCAGAGATGTCGACATGGAAAATGAAAGTTCCTTGAGCTGTCTTTGCCGGGGCTTGGCCACGCTCTGCAATCTTATTAGCTTGGCCAGCAACAACTGAAATGACACACATCACGTACAAACAGAGATATACTAGGTATATACATATGGATAGTCATTGGGGGGATAGTTTAAATACTTGGGATATTATATATGGCCTGCCTTAAGGGCCGGGCAGAGCTAATAGGTTTTGGCTTTAGGTTTTTCTCTCTCTCTCACTCGCTTTGTTGCTGTCTTTGTCCAGTTTTTCCACTTTTTTTTTGTCGATTGGTCTCTTTTGGTCGAGTTGTTTTATAAACACGCAAATCTTGCATTAAACTCTTTGCTTTACTTTTGCTTTTTACGACTCTTTGTACCAGTCTGTGTGTGTGCGAGTGTATCTAGTGTGTGCTAGTGTGTGTGGGTAATGGGTGTAAGCATATTTATGATCTGTCATTACAATTTCGTAAATTAAGCTTTTTAATGCGCAAATTGTTTTGTTCATAATTTCTTTAATAATTAACTTGGAGCTAGAAAAGCGCCAAAGCAGCGGAGAAGAAGAAGGAGAAGCAGAAGAAGTGAAGAAAGTTATTGTATAATCGCAACAGTTCGTCTATAGGAGTCGAGTCAGAGGGGCCCCCAATTGCCGGCTGGGACGCTGGTACTGACTTTTCCGCATTACGTGGGCGTTTTTTCCCCATCTTTCTTTCACTGACTGACCAAATGACCGGCTATTGGTCATAACTTTCTAATTGCGTTTCGAGGGTGCTTCGGCTTCGGCTTCGGCATTGGCTTTGTGGTTCCGAGTTAAGCCCGAGGATGCGATCGCTTCAAGCGATTCTGGAAACAACAAAAGAATCTCTCGCACAGCCGCCCAAAACCTCAAATTACCGTTAGATCAACACACAACATGAGCTTCTGCTGTAAATCATTAGAAGCAGGTTAGACTCGACAATTTATCTGCGCTACACATGAAATGTATCTACACGGTGTATCTAACGAAACCTACGCGTGTCTGCACACGCTCAGAACACAAAACGTGATCATGGCAGCTTTGTTTTGGATGAGGTAGTTGCCAAGAGGGGGCTAGAGGAAGGTACATAGGTTAGGTTGTGCTCCTCGCTGCGGAAGGAAGCTAGCAAAACGATCAGATAAGTGTCAAGATTGTATAACCTTCGAGTGCGTCCCAGGGCAGAGCACAGCACAGCAAGACGTCCCCGCTCGACTCCCGCTCAACTGTGCTACATAATTAAATTCCACAAAGTGAATGAATAAAGATGCGCAAGGGGAATATATTAATAAAATTATAATATAATAAATAAATAATAAAATATAGTAAATACATATATTCATAAATATAATATAAACATAAACATATTATAAAATATTCTAATATTATCTTGCAACTGCATTTAGTGACTGTGAATATTAATATTAATCATAAAATACCAACACTGTCACGTTTATTGACCTCATTGCAATCAAAAACATACCAACATATCGATAATCGGTATTGTTTGTTCAATCAATTGCGTATTAATTAAATGCAAGCTGTGACTGGCCACACTCAGCCATTAAATATACTAGTGAGAGTAACCAGCTGCATTAAAGAAGTGACTGAGGGTCACAGTGACGCGAAGCTCGTCACATCTCTTGTGATGATCAGCCCTACGGTTGGGGAATTGCCCTGGAGTAAATCTACGCCTGCTGCTGCTGCTACCTGCCTGCTGCTGTTGGTGTAGTTGTTGTTGTTGTTGTTACTTTTAATGTTGTCTACTCGGCTGAGTCTCGTCTATTCGTCTGTTACAGTTGTGCCATTGTTTTGGTCACACAGCACAGCTGAGAAACAACAACTCACGGCAGCTGAAATTACCCAAGCCAAAGACCTGCAAGGTGGCATGGGCCCCAAAGGCCTACACTGCATAGACACACACACACGCAGACAGTGTACACACTTTGTGAAAAATCAGGAAAAACAGACGTACACAATGACTTGCCACTAGCAGCGCTGCCAGCGTCGACAGCAGCAGAAGCAGCAGCCGCAGAGCAGCAACAGTTGGCTTTGAATCGCTGGCTGGCAGTTGGTAAGCTTCAGTCGAGCTTGATGTGTGAGCGCGCGCGGTATCGTGTCGGACGAGCTAAACAAGGCGAGACAAAGTCAACGCGAGAACCAGTGATAAAGGGAGAAAGAAAGAGAGAGGGAGTGTGTGCGTGCGATTTGGATTCTAAGTGTGGATTCAGTGTGGAATACGAACGGGTTCACGGAACGATGCGCAGACGGCGCTAGAGCAATGAAAATTTATAATTTGCATAATTGTTGTTATTATTTTGTGTATTAAATTGTGCTTGTCGAGCGGGAGAGAGAGAGAAGAGAATCGCAATTTCCGTGCTGAGTGCAGAAACGAAATGAAACCAAAGCAGAAAATACAAATTTAAATCAAATTTAAATTCAAATCACATTATCATCATCCACTTCTACAACAACAACAAGAAACAACAAACAACAACCACATCTTCATCATGTACTGCACCAAAGATTGCGCCTGCCGACTGTGCCGCGAGCTGCGGGATTACAAGCTGAGCAGCAGCGGCAAGCCGAGCAAGGCGCCAGCGCGAGAGTTGCAACAACAGACGAAGCAGCAGCAACAGCAGCAGCAGCTCATGCCGCAGGCCAAATCCAAGTCAGGGGGTGGTAAGAACACGCCTCCCAGCTCCCTGCTGGGGCGCATGCTAAATGAGAATTTTATACTGCGCCGTCGCGGCATTTCGCTGAAGAACTTTCAACCGCAATCGCTGCGCAATAGCGAAATGTGTCAGTCGCAGTTGCAGTCGCCGCGCGACATGCCACGCCCCGCACAGACACCCTCACCCACGCCCATAGACGAGCTGCCCGACTGGGCGGCCACACAGCAGCGCAAGCGCACAGAGAACGGCAACAGCAATGGCAATGAATGGGAATGGAAGTGGGAATGGGAATGGGACTGGCAATGGGAATCTGGGCAATCGCGAGGTCAAACCAAATCACAAGGTGGTCATCTATTTTGGTGACTCGATGAATCGAGGACAGCAGCCACAGCCTCAGCCACAGTCGCTGCCACTGCCAGAGCCCGCAGCAGATGCCGGCAATCTGCACTCACAGATGCTGCAGGAGATGTGCCACAAGTTGCACGGAACCAAGACGGAGCCCAGTGGAGAAGCAAAGGTGGCAGCACTGACAGAGATGCAGGCAACGGGAACGGGGCCGGGGTCGGCTGTGGGCGGCGATGATGAACTGCCGCCCTACATTGAGAGCGTGCAGAACGGCGTAATTAATATCAAAATTGAAGGCAATTACCGGCGCGCCAGCGCACTGGTGGAAACGGTGGCAAAGCCGACTCTGGCCGTTGTTGGCCAAATGAAATCCGATGCCGTTGATCATCATGACGATGATGATGATGATGACGACGACGATGACGAGGGGCAACGGCGTCGCTGATGCTGCCGGTGATGACAGCGACCCTGGCCACGATGCGGAGACAGCCAGTCAGACGGATTCGTGCGATTGGAGCTACGTTCAGGAGTGGCGTCGTGCTGCGAGACGGTAGTGAAAACCATTTCCAAATGATTTGTCATTATTTGCAGTTTGTCAGTTTCAGTTTTTCTGGCCAGGCCGGGCCTCAATTCTAGGTGGTTGAGGGTTAGCCCAGCGCAGGGAGAGAGTGAAAATGGTCTGGAAAACATATTTCCCCTTTCTCTTTCTCTCTTTCTCATTAGCAAGAGAAAGGGAAAGGTTCTGCGTGAGCGAGAACTGATGAAAATTATTTGGTATTATTTCTAGGCAAGCAGCTAAAAGTATGCTACATAAAATGTCTTTGATTTATCAACGATCTATCATGATCTCATATAAATTAATTTTTTAATCTTCCCAAGATTACTTAAAATATGTTTGCAAAGTTCCTAGGAGATCTGTTCAAAAACTAGGGAAATATTCCTACGTTCCCAACTCTAGCTGTCTGTTACCTGTCATTCACAGCCCACTTAATTCTATAATCATTTGAACTAGATAATCCCCCATCCCTAACTCTAGTTACTAGTTAATATATGATTGAATCAAGATCTCGTTGAAAGAAGATCATTTCTTTAATCTATCATCATCTCTTACTAACTAATTGTTAAGATAACTTAGAATAGAAGAGCGCAATTTTTAGAATATCTCTATCTCTCTCTAGTATTAATCTTCTAGACCCAAAGATCTTATAAAAAGTGTTTTAGAGAATATAGTGTGCTATACCCAACTTGTTTCACACTCAGTTAAGATGCTGCACATAAAAGAATCTAGCTAAAAAACCTTCTGGTCTACCCAACCTGTTTCACACTCACTAAAGCTGCCAGACATCGATGAACCTAGCTAGCTGATTGTCAAAAGTTCAGCTAGAGATTCTCGTTGAACGGGAGCATGTCAAAGCTTTGTAAGGCAATAAATCGCATTTAGCGCAAACGCATTGTCCACATTGCTGTCCGTGCGGGGCTAGAACAATGGGCAGTTTTCGAAAAAAAGCGCTCGCAAAATTCTGGGTCAATCAAAGCGATACGAAACGAGAAGAAACAAAGTTTTATGTTACAGCTGGAAATCAAAAATCATAATAAAAGCAAAAAGACTTAAGACTCGCCGTCTTTTGGCGGCATGCAAATGAGGCAAGTTCGCTCGTAACTGGCTTTTCATTTTCTCAGTTGGTTTTTCGGCCGAACCCAGTTAAAAGAGATTATGATTGTGATGACGCCGATGACGATCGCAGACTCTGAACAGAAATGTGAGAACGATTGGCAACCCACTTTCGCAACAACAAAAGGAAACGTTAATCTCGACATCGTGCGGATTCGGCATAGTACGCTGAAGACCCCTCTGCGAACTCTTGAGAGATCCCGAAAACGTGTGTTCTTTTTGGGGAATTACATTGGGAATATTTAATTAGAGATGACAAAACAGCGCAGAGATTTGCATAGCAATCGAAGAGATTATTACTTAACAAGCGAAGCATATAGGCTGTATAAATCTATATAGTAAATATTTCTATATTATATTATTTTGTCTTACTTCGTAGCTGCCGCTTTGTTTTCTAGGGTATTACAGCTGCAGAAGACCAAGCCCAAGCACAAGTTATGCGCAGATATAAAGATACTACTTTGAAGATTGGCAAGACGGTGCGAAAGATAAGCGATAACACGACAGATATGTGACAGACCGTTAGGCAGACTCTTGTTTTGTTTGGTTTGGCTTTCTTGGGCTCGACTCTATTCTATTTAGTTGCATAACTCATGGGTGGCCGCTCTAGTGAAATTGGGTCGCCCCTTGTTAGCACGCTTAGCTAATCAATTCATGTTTGATCGATCGATATTTCATTTATTTCTTTTTACATCACCTTGCGAATAGTTTGTTATTGAGAATTGGTAGGTAGCAAGACGAAACACGAAGGTTTGTTTAGTTCTCTTTTTTTTAAGTATATACATTTTGTAATATATCTTAAGACTATATATTAAAAATTGATAGAAAAGGATATACAAACACACGACCAACAAATGTATAAATATATATTCCTGGTTAACATCAGAAACTGAACCATGTTTGTTCGTCTGTCTGTGTGATCGCACAGATCTCTGCTATTATTGAAGTTGGAGATACCAAATTTTGCATGAAGGTTTCACCATAGCTTACGCAGATAAAGTTTATTTTAAATGATGGCTGCCATGACCACAGCCTCCATAAATTGATAATTAGCGATCATTAATCAACGTATTAAAGCTATAAAGTTCTGTTGACATACATACATATGTTGAATAGTAAACTAAACGACCATCCCAATTGCAGTCTAATTTTAGCTAGAAAGCAATACATATGTGGCAGAAGAACTGTTGCAGTATTTGCTGTTGAGAATTATAGAGATTTTTATAAATTCTGCAAAGGGTGTTTTCTTTTGAGTTTATACACATTATGTTCACTCCGTCTTTTAATATGTTTATTAAGATATAATTATAGCAAACTATTTATATAAATTATTCAGTAACTTATAATGACTGTCAGTCTATATAATACCCCCTCTCTTTCCCTCTTCTTTAGGCCTACTGGAAACTTGCCGCCGAATTTCGCAGCTGGCCAAGCTGCGCCCAGCCAGATGACGGGTCTGCCCACATTGCCGCTGCCATCGCAGCTGTCGTCGCAGCAGCAGCAACAGTTGCCGCAATCGCTGAGCAACGTGCCACATGCAACGCAAGCAACCAGTGCCGGGCTGGCCGTGGCCATGGCTACACCAGCACCACGTATCTTCAAGGAGTTGGCGCAGCAGCCCAACAAGGCGCCGCTGGGAGGCAAAGCCATAGCAACAGCAGCAGCAGCAACAACAGCAGCAGCAACTAATCTGCTAAACAGTTCCTTGCAACAACAGCAGCAGCAGAAGGGCAGCCGCAACTGCAGTCGGGCATGCCTCCACAGCGTGCTGTAGCCGGGCCTGCTCGCCTCACAGTACAGAGTACGCCGGTCAAGTCGCAGCCCCCACAGCTGAGTGGCAGTCTGCAGAGCTCGCCCAGTCGCCCCACGCTGGGCATACCAACGTCGACGTCGACAGCGACGCCTCGTGCGCATCAACATGAACAGTTTCGGGCGCTGCAGCGTGTGCAGGAGTGCCACAGTTCCTCAGATGAGAATCGCAGCTCGGGCCATGCGAGCATGTCGGACACGGGCGGGCACAGCTCCTCGCCGGCTGGGGGCATGACGCTGGGTCCGCTGCCCGAGGATCGGCTGGCGGCGGGTGTCACCAATCGCAGCACACGTTCGCGGCGGCATCGCGGCATAATGCCCGCTGGCAAGGCACCCTGGAGTGGCAGCGGGCTGGAGGACATCAAGTTGGCCATACAGCAGCTGACGATGCGCTCGCAGACCAGCAGCAGCACCTACAGCAGCCTCAGTGCGGGCTCGGAGAGCTCAGAGCCGGCCAGGCGTCTGGGCCGCTACTCCTCGCTGGAGACGGTCATCACCAGCACCAGCGCGGATGAGTTTGTGTGGGTGGATTCGCACAATCGCCTGGTGGAGCTGCAGCATCCGCCTTGGAGTCAACAGTGCATCATGCGCGTGCTGCGCCACGGACGTTGCAAGCAGCAGGCGGAGCAGGTCTCTGTGGAGGTCATCTCCAGACTCGGGTATCTGCTGCAGCGTGCCCTGGTGCGCATTGCACGCGAGATTCAACGCTTCTCGGCGGGCTTGGGCCTGTGCTCCAAGCAGGAGGTTGCCGGCGCCTTCAAGGTGGTGCTCTGCTCCACCCTGGCCGACTCCTGCACCAAGGCCTGCCTGCGTGCTGCCGCCATGTTCGCTGTCTCCGGCGAGAGCGCACTGAAGCAGAGCAAATCCGCTCGAGCTGGCCTGCAGCTGTCCGTGGGCAGCTTCTTCCGCTGGATGACAGATGCGCGTCTGGGCAAGTTTATACACGAGTACGCGGCAGTTTATCTGTGCGCCGGCATTGAGAATCTGCTGGAGGAGATTATGCTGCAGTGCGGCGGCGCCACCAGTGCCACAGCAGCGGCACTGGACGCCAGCATTGCCAGCTCTGGGGACTTCTGGGGTCTGCTGCAGCCGTTTGCACATTTGAACGCGGGACGCATTGCCTCCGGCGCACTGGCCATGGCACGCTGGGCGAGCGCCTTCTCGCTGGCCACCTGCGTGGGCAGCATACGCGAGCTGAAGGAGAAGGCGCTGCGCACCCAGCAGGAGTTCCAGCATGGCGCCGCCCTGTCCAATGCCGCGCTCAGTGCGCTCTTCTACTTCATGCGCTGCTCCCAGCTGGAGCACACCGAGCTGGCGGCACAGAGCAGCACGGCGGGACAGGCTCCACCAGCCAACAGCGGCACACAGAATGTCCAGGAGCTGTGCTATGAGCGCGCCTATGTGGTGCTGCCCCCGCTGGCCGAGTGGCTGCGTGTGGCCTCGGCGCATGCGGAGCAGCGCAGTGGCATCATGATTGACAAGGATGATATACTGCAGGTAGGGCAGGGGGGGGGGGAGGGTGCACACAGTTCTCTTACTTACCTCTTCTTTTTTCCCTCTCTCTTTCTTTCTCTCCGTTCCACAGGCTGCGCGTCTGCTGCTGCCCGGCGTGGACTGTCCCATTCGTCCGGTGGCGCATGACGAGGAGCTGCCCACCAAGAAGACGCACTTCAACTGCAACAGCAGCAGCAACAGCAGCAGCATCGGCGGCGCCGGAGGCAGCTCTGCCGGAGGCAGCATTGGCACCGGCACCGGCAGCAGCTCTTGCGCCTCCCCCGCCGTCAGCAGCATTGGCGAGGACACCTCCGAGCTGGGCAGGCGTGCCACCCTTGGCGTTTCCTTCAAGCTGCTCCTCACCGGACGCGCCGAGTTGCTGGCACAGGCAGCGCAGCTGCTACCGCCCACCACGCGCTACGATACGCAGAACAGCGCCGGATTAACTGCGCTCATGGTGGCCAGCATAAGGAACGACGAGGTGGCACTGCACGCCCTGCTCGACGCTGGCTGCGATCCCAATGTGGAGGTGCCGGCAACGGGCAGCGTGGGCTATCCGGCCATACAGCCGGACACGCAGCACTGGACGGCGCTGAGCTTCGCCGCCAGTCGTGGCAACTATGTGGCGCTGCGCATTCTCCTCGAGCGAGGCGGCAAAGTGGAGGGCGGGGCACGCAGCAGCGAGGAGAAGTGCACACTGACGCCCCTGCAGCTGGCAGCGGGCACGGGGAATCTGGAGATGGTGGCACTGCTGCTGGCGCATGGCGCCAATGCATTCCTCTCCACACAGCAGAAGGACACGCTGTGCTTTGCTGCTGCGGCCCAGAAGGGTTGCTTCTGCGCCATCTCTGTGGCAGCGGCCCACGGGCATCGCTCGTGTCTGCGCAAGCTGCTCGCACATCCTGTCTCGCCCTGCACACGCGATGTGCTCTCGCTGGAGGAGATGCTTGCCGAGGGGGATGTGGGTGGCACAGGAGTCCGTGGCTCGGCAGGTGCAGCCACCGCAACTGGGCCAGCGGGGGAGGATCTGCTGCCGCTGCTGAACAAGACGCAGATCAAGCGACTGCAGGAGGCCATGTACCACAGTGCCGAGAACAATCATCTGGGTAAGTGTGGCAACAGTTTCTCTAGAGGATTAACTAACCATCCCCCTCTGTTCTCCACCTGGCAGACATAACCATCGAGCTGCGCAAACTGGGCGTGCCCTGGACCCTGCACTGCTGGATGCACGCGCTGTCGGCGGCGCATGAGCTGCGCCTGGATGCCGTCATCGATCAGCTGCTGCAGGACTTCCTGCAGGTCTGCCCGGATGACTACAGCGCACAGTTTGTCAGCGAGTGCCTGCCGCTGCTGTTCAACATCTTTCGCAACAAGAACGAGGGCACCACGCTGCTGCTCGCGGACATCTTTGCCACCTGCTTCGGCTGGGAGGCACTGCACCCGCTGAA
Source organism: Zaprionus nigranus (assembly GCA_018903425.1). Classification (NCBI taxonomy): domain Eukaryota; kingdom Metazoa; phylum Arthropoda; class Insecta; order Diptera; family Drosophilidae; genus Zaprionus; species Zaprionus nigranus. Next base: position 1,787,760 of record JAEIGD010000024.1, read on the forward strand.
GGAGCAGCCGCCCATGCAGCCCGTGCAGGGCACACGCATCGATCCCGAAGTTCGTCAACAATCCCGAGCTGAGCGATGTCACATTTCGGTGAGTAGAAAGGAGAGAACTGAAGTAGTTCCAGGTGTAAGGTGTGAACTTCCATTAAATCCTTTACAGCGTCGAGGGCAAAATCTTCTATGGCCATAAGATTGTGTTGGTCACAGCGTCGCCACGCTTCCAGAGCATGCTCAGCTCGAAGCTGAACGATGCCAGCAGCACGCCGACGGTGCAAATCAATGACATACGCTACCACATCTTCCAGCTGGTGATGCAGTTCCTCTACAGCGGCGGCTGCAGTGCCCTGGACGTTGTCCACGGCGATGTGCTGGAACTGATGGCTGCCGCCAGCTTCTTTCAGCTGGAGGCTCTGTTGCGCTACACAGAGGCGCGCTGCTCCGAAATGGTCGATGTGGACAATGTGGTGGCCATGTATATACACGCCAAGGTGAGTACAGCAAATCCAGGGTATACAACAAGTTGTTCTTCATTTCCCTCTCTCTCCTTGAAGGTCTACAATGCCAACAATCTGCTGGAGTACTGCCAGTGCTTTCTGCTGCAGAACATGGTCGCCCTGCTCACCTATGATGACTCGGTGAAGCGCCTTCTCTTCGCCAAGAAGATACCAAATCATGACGTGCTCGCCGGGCTGCTGCACACCCTGCAGCAGCGTCTCAAGGCGCGCAAACCTGCCAGCGCCATGCTCAACTCGTATCGCTCGCCGCCGGCCACGCCCAGCAAGAAGTAGTAGGCGCAGAGCCGGTCTGCGGAACTGGTTGGGGACTGCACCCGGAACTCGATCCGGAACTGGAACTGGATCTGCTAACTAGACATTTACTTATTGTCATATTTATTGCATTGTTTTAAACGATATATTCGCTGTAGTTGTCTGTGTATTATAACGATCTAACCGTAGTCCTATAACCGATAACCGATAACCATTAACCGTTAACCGATAACCGATACCGATAACCTTAGTTGTAGTTCTTGTGTACTCTCAACTTGTTCACCGCACTGTTAATTTAAATACCCGTAGTAACCTGTAGTTAGTTGAAATTGTTTCTGCATTAAACTTAAACGACTCTTAAGATACCCTGCAATATTTTTGAACGAATGTACAAAGAGTGCTTAAGCGACTCTGCTCTGGTCTTATCATTCCTGATACGACTAAAGATAGCCTGGAATACAGTGGGAAGCATGTTGAAGCGACTCTTCTATTTACTGTGTGGAGTCTCTCTTAAGTTTCCCTTCAGCTTGATGCTTGTCAAGCATAGAAATACTTACTTGAAGATCACTATACCCTGGGAATATTTTTGAATGAATGCGTACGACTAAACATACACTTGGAATATAGTGGGCAGCATGCTGAAGCGACTCTTCTCTTTACTGTGTGTAGTCTCCCTTCAGTCTGTCTCATGCTTGACTAGCACACAAATACTTACTTGAATATCATCTACTGCATACCCACTCTCCACAGTACTTGCAGGGTATTAAATCATACATACACTTCAGAAGTAACTACGACTTTATTTAGACCCTTGGCGGCTGATGGTAGTCCGTATTGGGCACCTCCATGGCGGGATTCTCGCTGGCCTGCTTGGCCGCCAGGGAGATCTCCTTCGAGATGTTGCCACCCTCGGGCACGAAGCCATGATGATCGGCCTTGTAGTGCACCACAACCTCCTTGCCATCGCCATCGTAGTACGAGTAGGAGCCATTAATCTCAAGGTATTCATTCTCGGCACCAGGATTGTGCACCTCCGCGGTCTCCTCCCGATGCGTGCCATCCTCACTTTGGTAGAAGAAGTGATAGGAGCCATCCTCGTTCTTCTCCTGCCCCGAATCGAGAATGGCAATGGGCGGCACTGTGCTGGAGTGTACATCAACGGGTGCGGACCAGGTCAGGCTGGCCAGGCAGAGGCTCAGCACAAGGAGGCTAAGGAGCTGCAAGAGAAGAGTGGCAGGATGGGAAGGGGAGGAGGGAGTGGAAGGGAAGGTAGAGTAGAGTTTAAAGTACTAAAGAGTTCCATTCACTTACAGGCTTGAACATCTTGCTGTGTCTCGGTCTCCGCTCGAGTTTGACTTGCTGCAGTCGACGTGTTGACCATGCTTATATAGTCCAGACCTGATGGCCATCTTCCCCTTACCGGTTTCAGCACTGGCTGACATACATTAAGTCGCAAATCCCCGATGAACCGAAACTCGTTCTAAGAATTAATTTAAGATCAATTAAAGCAAGCCGAATATGCCCTGCAATTTCGGGCATTGTGTCGCAGGTAAACCAGCAGACAGAGAGAGAGAGAGAGAGAGAGGAGAGAGAGTGTGAGAGAGAGAGGGAGAGAGAAGAGAATCCCCTTTGGGATACCATGGCACTCATACTCGCCGCATTCCTCGCACTTGTTTACTTTGCTCTTAACGCCATCCAAGTTGCGCTTCGCTCATTAATTCAGCATGATTATAATTATAGCTGATGATGCTGATCATCCTGATGATGATCATGATCATGATGATGATGATGATTATATTATGCCGGCATTTCTGCATGCATTGTTAATCGCAACCTCCCCCTCCCCTAACCCCTTCCCCTTCTTCTTTCTTTCTTCTAGCGTTATTTTTATAGAACTCGCGCTGGAATTTAATTGAATGCATTCGCCGCAATTCGATTCCATTCGAACACGATTTGTGTTCGACTTTTCTCGAAGCAGCAAAGATTTCTCAATTGCAATTGTTTATAGGAAAACTATAAACAAATTCTATGCCCCACCTCCCCTCCCCGCCTCTCCTCACCCCTCAGTTGCGACGCCCTCGCAGTCGATTGTTATTTTTGGCTCAGCTCGTGCGGGAGCACTAAATTTTCCAGCCCCCACAACACAATGAACGCTCCACACAGATCTTGCACACACACACACACACACACACACACACACATACGCAAGGTACATCTGGGAGGGGTTTACAAATCAAAATACTTAAAGGTGCCACATGCGCTTCGGTTTCGTTAGATTCGTTCGATTCGATTCGGTTTCTTGGCTTTTGTTTATGCAACAATAAATTATACATTTAATTTCATTTCAGAAATATCATTGCCTAACGGTTCCGGGGGTGGTGGTAACATCCACATCATACTATATGCATATACCATATGTATTTCTCTCTATTCTCTCTCTCTCTCAATATCTATATCTGCACACTCGACAAGGCCTTTTAAATATATCAGCGAAATACTGGAAATATTATTTGGAATTTTGCAGAGAAATATAGTATTGTATATATATATAGATGTATATATTGCTAATATCAGGGTCCTATTATATTCCCTGTGCGCAAATCATAATTCATTATGCTCGATAATTTATGGGAAATATAAAAACATAAATAGTTCTCAAACATTTTAAAACGTATAACCAACTGTGCGAGATGTCTTGAGATATATGTGTGTGTGTGTGTGTATGAGAAATCTCTGCATACCTGCCGCACTATATAGATCAAAAGCTTTGATGGAAAACAGAAACCGAATGATCGATTGGGGTCTGATACGAGATGCTCAAGTGTTTTTGCGCTTTCAGCTTTTTATTATGCTCTACAGATCTATAACAGATATACACACATACCTACAACACATGTATATATAGTATACATCAGTTCGTCCACAATTGAGATGAGTCATGCCTTATCAAGTGAATCGTTCGATTTAGTTGTTTTGGCGAGCTGTTTGCAGTTAAGATCTTACTCACCTCTCCTTGGTCTTTGTTCTCTCTAGTTGCTGATCAAATTCGTAGTAAATACGCCTTTTTCCCTTTCCTGTCGTTGCGAAATAAAACGCCAGTAAGCGGAAAAAGACAAATCGACTAGAATTTGTTATAAACACTATCGCACAAGTTTCGAGTTGGAACACATTGCCCCGAATTGAAATTCCGAATTTCGTATTAATTGAATTTGCCATGATTGATTTATGGGGCAACTGGAAAACTGTGCCAAGAGGAGGGACAGCCTGCTGTTGCTGCTGCTTCTCTTACTCTGCTGTCTTTGCGAAAAGCCCGAGATAATTGTGCCTCTATGTTCTACGCATGCCACATATAAAAATAGTTTTATTTTTATACTTTGTGCTGGTTTTGATTTTGGTTTTAGTTTTTTTTATGGACTTCCCCCACATGCCAAAGAGCACACAGCTGTCTCTCCATGCCACAGATACAACGCAACACACACACACACACATACATAGACGATATATGTGTTCTATATAGACTATATAGTCAAGGAAGTTGTAAACTGCGCGGGCTGACTATTAAATCGTGATTTGTTTCGTTTGCTGCGAAAGCACTCGTCGAAACTGGGTGGAAAACTTGGTGAAAATTCGTGAAAATCAACGGGGAAAACTCATGAAAATGTGCGGAGAAGGGTAAACAAAAAGAAAATAACGACATGCAGCAGAGGCGCAAACGAGAATAGTACGAGTCTCGATGGGTGATGGTGGCAGAGGCAAATCGCAAATCGGTCGGAGAGCGACACATGAATACGAATATATATCGTATCGTATAAATAAATAAAGATGAAAAATTATGAAAAACAGGCGGCCGTCTTGGCCTGACCATGTTTTTCTTCTTCTTGTTGTTGTTGTTGTGTTGTCTGCGTTTTTGTTGTTTTGGACTTTTCAACGTTTTTAACGGAAAATATTTTTAGCCAGCAACAGAGCAGGCAGAAATGAAAATATTGGAAAGCCGAAAATCGTTGTACGTCAGGGTGTACGCGATGTGTGTGTGTTTACGTGTTGTGAGGGTGTGTGTCAGTGTGGGGGCACAGTTGGCAACAGGCAGAAACAGCAACGCCCACTTCCGCAACCCCAAAGACACTTCCTACCAAACGATGTTCCTGAAAAAGAACACTTGAATCTCTTGAAAGTTTCACAAAACTTTTCAAATACTTTTCCAAAACTATTTTATGATTTTCCTCTTTCTGTTGAGTATTCCTTTTTATTTTTTTGAATTTCAGTTTTAGCGCACCGATCCGTACACGCTGACGCGTCGCGACACACTGCACCTACGCTCCAAAATTTCGAAAACTCTAAGACGCCCGAAATGTTGAAAAATTCTGAAAATGAAGAAGAATAAGAAATATAATGAAAAATGCCCACACGAACCGAGAGAGAGAGAGAGAGTGAGAGAGAGACAGCAAGTGTGAGAGAGAGGCCACATGTTGCCTGCTGGCAGCGGGCAGTGCAAGCGAGAGGGAGGCATGAGGTCCGTCCCCGGAACTCAAGTGCACGACGAACGATCGCCGAGCACGCCAATTCGTGTTCGATGCTCAGCAGCTGGCCTGGCCTCCCATGCTGCTCTGGCATGTACAGCAGCAGCAACAGCAGTAGCAGCAGCAGGCAACCCTCCTTCTCCGCCTGCCCCACTCCCACTCTGCACCCTGCAACAACATCATCATCTGCAGCCACCCACACACACACACACACCAAGACGTTTCCGCTGCCATAGAAATTTCGTTTCTAAAAACGGACAAAATAGCTTATTAGGCTGGGCAGGAGAAGAGGCATGAGGAGGAGAACGTGGAGGGGGGGGGTGGGGGGAGTAGGAAACGTAGCAGAAGGAGGCAACGCACCATCTCTGGATCGAAATACAGCTCCAGATTCTTACTCGGTCTGACTGGCGTCGGGTCACGTCAAAGTTCAAGCGGCAGCAGGCAGCAGCAGTTCGCTTCCGATTTTGTTTAGACTAAGCAACAGATCGAAACAGAGCAGGCCACACCCAAGTGTAGACCCTGTATCTGTCTGTCAGTTGGGCGGCACAAATAAACAACAACAAGAACAACAAGAACAACGAACAACGAGCGAACGAGTCGACGGGAATGTGCGCGCCTCGGTTCGCCTGGAATATGAATTTTTATACTCTAAACATTTCGGAATGTTTATGTTTTCAGCTTCTTCAGGCTCTGAAGGTGCAGATGGAGGTGCAGGAAAGGGAAGAGGATGGGGCAGGGTGCAGCAGGCGGGGGCAGGGCATCGAGCATAGCATGAGCTATTCAGCTTCCATTTAACTTTCTCTCACATTGTAAACATTTCACTTGACTCGCTGCTAAATTTAACATTCTCTCGCCTCAACGAAGAAACAACCAAATAAATTACGGAAATAAACAAATGAAGAAACTAACAAAGCGGAGAAAAAAAAAAGGAGAGTGAAAAATGATCGTGAGTTGGAAAAAGAAAAATTACCTGTGTGGCTTAAGTTGCGGTTTGCTTTAATCGCACTGAAAATTCAAAGAAAAATCAAAGAGAAATTCGAATATGAAATTATTCGTTGCTATAATACGATATACCCTATTTACAAACGAGTAACATAATAGGTTACCCTATAAACTGTCGATATTCTTTGCCGTCTGTCTGCAAAGTGCTCAGTTATAACTAGAGATGAAGAGCATCAATTTGGTATTAATAATCGTGTATGACGTACGCAGATCGAGTTTATTTTAAATTTCGAGTTTCACATGCTACGACCCAGTAAAACGGTTCTTCGATCTTATGATTGCATTATTCAAGAAAGTATTTAGAATATATAATTCTAATTATGCATACCCACAGTTGAATAATGAACCTGTTCCTCAAATTTCATTACGGGCGAAGTATGTAGAAAGAAATTATTTAAGAAACGACAGCAAAAACTGCAATAATGGGCATGTGGTAATGAGTTTATTGTTGGTACAGTGTATCAAACAGTCGAGCGTGCTCGAATATAGTCAGGAAGCAGGCTTGTGCCATGGATTATATTCATTCAAGCAATATAGTATAAAGTTGTACTCAATTTACTGAATAACTTTGAAAATTCTAGCTTCACTCGTTCTATTTCAAAATCTGCCTTCGATTCACAATTTGTAGCGTCCAATTTTTGACCAAATTCTTACGCACACACTCGCACACACACACACACACTATTCACCCTTCGCTATTGATTAGCATTAGCAATGGATGATATTGTCTCGGTAAACACAATGGTTGTGGATGATAGGCCTTCGGGTATGTCACAGATATTGCATGACATTTGCGAGCGCCTCAAGGTCAGCGCCATCGATGTAGAGAAGGTGCAGCAGGCCAAGGAGCTGCTCTTGGCAATGCAGAGTCACAAGGCTTTCCAAGATATTCTCGGGAAGGACGATGAAAATTACAGTTTCTTCTCTAACCCTGAGGCCATGAAGCGAATAACGTCGGTACACAGCTTAAGGAGTATGTTCTTTCCAACCGACACCACTAAGGAAACTGATATCCAGTTGGAGGATGAGTACACTCAAGACTCATGTGACCAGACGTTCGATGAGGAGCGTTGGGGTAACTATTTCACTGGCTTTCAGATACTCAGCATGCCGGAGGGTGTCGATAGCAACGAGAATCGCAAGTGCATCGAGTTGAGTACACGTGAAAGTCCTTCGGATTTGCAGATGTACTTACGTAAGTGTGTGTGTGTGTGATGAGAGAGAGAGAGAGAGAAGGCTTATCGGAAAGTGTTCTAGACAGTCAGTGGCGTGCGCTGCTTCATGCTGGATCTGTTTTGTGGTGCGCTGCAGGAAAACCAAGAACTGATCGTGCAGCTGCGCGAGGCCGAGATCAATGTGTCCAAGCAGTTTGGTTTCCCCGTCGTCTCTACCATAGTGGCCAAGTTGTCGCCACGCTATCAGTACACCGGGTATCTGGATGACGGTGTAGCATCTATACAAATGCAGCGGGGCTTGCAAGTGATGCTCACTGTCGATCGCCACTACTCTCGGCATTGCAATGAGAGGTATATCTTTGTGAATGCACACTTCCTGATAGGCAATTGCGAGCGTTTCGATATCATACCCATCGGCGAGGAGATACAGGTGCAGGTGCTCGTTGTGCGCCACCATGGTCTGCTGTGCTGTGTCTGTCGTCCCGGCATCTTGTACTCCCACATGCCGGTGCTCTTCCCGAGACGCTGTGCCCGATATCGCATGTCCTACGAGGAGGTGGAGGATTTGACATTCGCCAAAGAGGTCGGCGTGAATATAGTCATCTCGGATATAGCCGGCAGTGTGACCTATCTGGATAATCTGGAGGAAGTCATGCAGCAGCTGGGCTGCGAGGGCTTGCGCCTCTACGCCCGCGTCGTGCTTAACGAGATGATAGGCTGCGATGGTGAGGTGAACTGGATTGCTCAGCGCTACGACGGTTTTCTGGTGGAGCTCGCCAAGCCAGACACTGTGCCGGATATCATGAAAGTGTGCCGCAATGCTGAATGCTTTATGCAGCACGCCTATGCAGCCAAGAAACCGATCATCTTCGATCCCTGGGAGATCAATGTGCAGCATCTGCGTGTGGATCCCGAGCATTATTACTATATCTTCTACTATCCGGACAAGTATCTGGTGAAGTCGCATTTGTCGCGGGAATTCTTCTACTTCAGCTTTCTGCAGAGCGCCATCTTCGAACGCATCGCACTGGCCGCATTGTCCAAGATGCCCCTCTGTGATAGTTCGCACACTGGCGCAGATGGCTTGGCCCGTGCCGTGGTGACCGCCTCCATGGAGCTGCAGGTCAAGGCGATTATTGTGTGTGGCGTAACAACTCGCATGGTCCAGAAGATCTCACACTTTCGTCCCATGGCGCCCATCATCTTCATCAGTCACATGCGCTCTGCGGAGAATTATGTCTGCGTCTATCACAACGTGACCATGGTCTCGTTTCGCTCCAAATACTTTATGAACCATCGTCGCAACACATTCCGCAAGGCTGTGTTTGCTGTTGCCTACTTGTCCTCGCGCAAGGTGGTGAATCAGAATGATCAGGTCATCTTGGTCTACAACTACGATATAGGCACCAAGTTCCCCGAGAAGTATCTAATCTTCAAGTTCGACAAGACTCACTTCGTCGATCATTTGTCTGCTTCACTCTATCCCGCCACGGGGGTCGCCGAAGACGTTAACAATGTCGACGTTGAGAATTGAGGGCAAAAATCTCGTTTATCGTTTCGTTTAAATCGTTCTTTAATTGGGAATGTGTGTGTGTTAGTTCGTCTTAAGTGCTACATATTATAACAGTTATATAATTACAATTACATATACATTATACACAGATCGTCGAGCTATCTCCCCCACCCCCTTCTTACTGTACACGATAATAGAAGTAGAAGCCTGGGGAGAGGGGGCCGTGGTACAGTTGCTTCTCTATATACAGTCTCCATAAAGCGGTTATATAAATACAATATATATATAGTTAAATAAGCATTGATCGTTGCATAAAAAGCCCATAACAAAGGGAATAAGTAGCAGCGAGCCCTGGCTAGTCCCTCTCAGTTGCCTCACGATGCGGCACGTTGCAGGGCACGCATGGTCACGTGCTCGTAGGCTGCCTTCAGTGTGGTGTAACAGTAGCCAGCCATGCCGCTCATCTCGGCCTGGAAATTGGGTCCACCCGTCAGGTCATCAAGCAGCGCCAGCTCAGCGCCCAAATGTGGCACTGCCGCACGCAGCATGCAGAGCATACAAAGTGGAATCATGTTGTCCGCATTCAACTGGCCCGATCGAGCTGTAAATTTAGAGCAAGGCAACATGAATATATACTATATAGACAGGGATATATATCCCTTCTACTCACTGGCCATGGCATGCTCGTAGGCCTCCGTCAGCAGCTCCATGCTGCGCTGTATCACAGTCAACATGTCCTGCGGACTGAACTTCTCCTGGAGCTGCTTTAGCATCTGCACAGCCTCCTCGAACTGCTTGTCCAGCATGACGGCGTTGAGGCAACTACAAAGAATAGCCGTAAAATATATTAATATTGCTAACTGAAACTCAAATTACAGGTAGAAGTTGCGAGAAACAAGTTCAACGTGTTTTTTATGCCTCATTTAAAAGTAAAATACAAATTATTTTTGGGTTTAACGGGGCTTAACAGGAATTTGATCAATGAATTTCGAAAGCAGTCGAGGGGCATTCGTAGACTTTGTGGGAAATTAAGGTATGTTATATTCCAAAATATATATTCCAACATCTCAGCAACCTCATGTGCAACCCCCGCAACGCTTTTTGGCATGTCTAATTAAGTTTTTAATTGTGTGAGCGACATTGAACAAGCAGCCATAAATCAAGTTGAACTCAGTTGGCCCCGCTCCTTCTACCTTCTTCTCTCCTCCACCCCCTCCCCACTCACCTGTCATGGCCAAGCAGCTGCACCAGTTGCTCATCGCTAAGCTTCTCTGCATGATTGAGATTTTGCCTGTACAACTCATCCTTGCGGTTGTATTTGTTTGCATAGAGCACAAACAGCGTGGAGTAGATGCCTTCGGACAGGACCAGCGGATACAGCAGCGTTATGTGCGAGATGACCTCCCTGCTGCCATCCAGATGGCAATAGTCCTCGGGCAGGGCGGGAAACATTTTGCGTACAAAGCGATAAATGCGTCGCGAGATCGATTCCCATTCCCGCATTGCCTGCTTGGCCAGAATCGGCGTCGGCTTCACCTTCCAGTAGCCATAGGAATAGTGGAAACAGTTGGCAATGCGCGCGTTCAGCGCATACAACGGATGATAGCGATCTTTGAAGGCCTGTTCCAGATACAGACGAATGCAGGTCACGTCCTGCTCACTTAGATTGCTGGCCATGCCAAAACTGGGCACCTGCTCCAGCATGGCGCTGCTCGTCGACGTCGTTGAGGTAATGGAGCAGTTGCTGTTGTTGCGATGCTTCGATATGTTGTTGTTGTTGTTGTTGTTGTGGTTGCTACTGCTGCTGCTGTTGTTGTTGTGGTTGTTCATGCCGTTGTTGTAGTTATTGTGATTGCTATTGTGGGTTGTGGACATGTTGGCGAAGCTGTGGCTCAGCCCCTGTCCTTGCTCCGCATCCCCATTCACACTGTGATTGAGCAGACTCTCGTCGACACCAAAGTTGACCAAACTCCGCGTATCCATGGTTGAGTTGTGTCCAATCGAGAGCAGACTATCGCAACGCTGCAGGCTGTCCAGCTTGCGGCACAGCGTCTCCTGCGACTGGATGCGACGTGGCGTCGAGCTGAACAAGTCCAGCGTGTAGGCCTGCAATTTGGTTCGAGACCAGCGAAGCCTGCGAAGTGGGTGTGCTGCTAATGGGCAGCCCTGCCCCCAACGTTGAGGGGGGAGGGCGACTTTTGTGGCAACGGCAGGCTGAGCAGAATGTTGCTGAAATAGTTGCCCGGCTTGGCGGCATCCCTCGCCCGCTGCTTGCTCATGTAGATCGCAATGCAGCTCCAGATCTGCGCTGTGCTCATCGATTGCTTCAGCGACGGCTTGCGGAGTGTGCCCGACGCAGCGGGACTGCTGCCACTGCCTGCGGCACTGCAACTGGCTACATCCGACTCGAAGTTCATGAACAACGAGCGCCATTTGCGATTGTGATCCACCACCATGCGCCCCAGTGAGCTGTAAAGGAAGCAAGGTAAGTACATTGACGACATTGATGGCTACTCCTCCTCCTCTCACCTGGGATACTTGGGAAAGCGACGATTCAACGCCAGCTCCCCTGTCTGTATGCGCACTGTTTCCCAGCTGCCACTGAGATGGCCGAACATCTTGTTGCCAATCAGCTCGTAGTTGTCATCATCCTCTTCGCTGGCACCACCCACAACCAGCCCCGCATCGCCACTGGGCATATAGTAGTCACCTCTGCCATTGGGTCCCTGCAGCGTCAGCTCACCCTCGTAGTAGTAATCATTCTCGAACACAGCCACGCCACTTCCACTGAGATCGTCGCCACTGAACACGCCCTCAAAGTAGTCGCCTCGATTCGTAATGCAGCTGCCCACGCCGCAACGTTTGTTCTCCGCAAACATGCCCATGTACTTGTCCCCGCTGAGCAGATCCTCCATGACGCCGTAGCCACTGCGCGTATTCGCCATATACTCCCCCACATAGATGTATCGATTGTTGCGCATCATGCCGTGCCCGTGGAAGAGTCCCTCGCAGAAGTTGCCCTCATAGACTTCGCTGTCAGTTGATCCGCTGGGGCCGTTGAGCTCATAGACACCATAGCCATGGTAACGGCCGCCCTTGAAGTTGCCCACATAGACCCCCGTGGAGGGAATCACCATCTTGCCATAGCCTAGAAGAAGGAATAAGTTAACTCATCAATAGCCTCCTCTCCTCTCTCGCTCTCCCTCTCACTCACCTTCAATAACACCATGCCGCACTTCGCCACAGTAGACACTCCCATCGGGATACTCC